>JAWWEU010000160.1:20908205-21143918 GCA_035583155.1 Acropternis orthonyx
CACCATGCTCAGTAGCTCACCCGGGGGAAGAAGGAGGCAGGGGGGATGTTTGGAGTGATTGTGTTTGTCTGCCCAAGTAACCGCTACACATGATGGGCCCTGCTCTCCTGGAGATGGCTGAACACCTGCCTGCCCATGGGAAGCAGTAAATTAATTCCATGCTTTGCTTTGCTTGTGTGTGTGGCTTTTGCTTTCTCTATTAAGCTGTCTTTATCTCAAATCATGAGTTTTCCAGCTTTTACCCTGCCGATTCTCTCCCTGATCCTGCTGATGAGGAGATGAGTGAGTGGCTGGGTGGGGCTTGGCTGCTGCCTGGGGTTAAACCGCAACACATTTCCTTTTCTGAATGTTATGTGGAATACAGTGAAAATGTATGTTGTGCCACCCTGACCTAAGGTCCTCTGCTAAAGCAAATCAGAGGTATCACTTCACACAATGTCAAATGATAACTGGAAAAGGCGCTTCAATGCTGCTCAGACCCCTCCAGCATACTTGATTAAAAATATGTATTTAATGACTTCTTCAATAAATGTGTATAATAGACAACCCATAAAATCTAACACTAGTTTTTAGCAAATGCCTCTAAACAAATAGCATTCTCAAACACTCTTGGTAATACAGACAATCCATATGGGTTGCACTGGCGGGGATACTGAACTACCTATCCCAGAAGCCCAGGTGCCTCCAAGAAATGTTATATCCCTTGGCTGATGAGTATCAATCATACCTGCACCTTGTGAAAAACCATGGGCAGAGGTCACGTCTTGGGTAAGTACAAAGGCTCCCATTTTACTGTGTTTTAGTTAGTAAACACACTTATTTGAAAAACAAGCTACGTTTTTAACTATTGCAGGCGTTTTATTCTAGTTCCTTTGTGACTGTACAGTAAAAAACAATGACACATGGTATATTTTCCTTTTGTGTTTCATTCTTGCTAAAATCAAAATGCTAATTCGAAGGGATTTTTGGAAATGACAAAGCTTCCCAGATCTTTTGCCACAATTTGAAGTTATAAGGTAACAGCACTTATATGAAACCAATTCAGAAGCATTTCTATTAAATAAAGAAAGCTCTTCTAGCAGGAGTAGCATTGTTTCATCTATTTGTTGAGATACATACACATACTGTATCCACATTATCCTAAGTTTTCTGTCAGCTTCAGTGTCTTTATCCTCAGAAAGCACTAAAATACAATAGAAAATAACAAGAAAATCTCCATTTACAAAGAATAGGTGATTTTTCTGCTGAGGATGTGTAGATTATATTCCAAAAATTTGTGGTTGCAACACTGGTGGAGAAAAAAAGAGCAAATAATAAAAACCTTATCCCAGCATTTTGAAAATAAAATAATAATCTTTGTGTATTTGTAACCCCTCAAGGAGAGATGATTTGGAATTGTCTTCATAGCTGAGTAGATATAACTTAAAAAATGGAGCTTGATGGGGTTATGTAATTGTGTGACTAGGCAGGAGTGTTTCTGCAGTTGGAAACAGTGGCTGGTGATACAAGTCTGAAAGTGGTCCATTTTTAGTAGCCTAAGGAAGGGTTGAAAGACCACTTGGGCCTGTGGCTTCTGGAACTTGATGAATCCCACAATTCAACATGCAGTGGGTAGTGCTTTTGCCCTCCTCTGACATGCAAAGATCAAAGAGACAGTGCTAAGAGGATGGCTAAGATCTACTGCTTGCAGTGATCCTGAAATCCTTTGGTTCTGCTTTAAATTATATTATGATGCAGGAATTTGGCTTCTATGTTTTAAACTAAACTAAGGTATCAGAGACATAATTATCTGTCTTTTGGCCTTTTACAGTATGCTTTTAGATGTGTTAAAGGCTGCTAGAAGGTATATTTTGTGTTGGTGTTATGCGAGTGGGAAGTGGTTGTTTTGGAAACCGTTACAGACAAGTGGCAGGGCTGTAGCTGTTGCAGGGCTCTTGACAAATGATGGATGATTTAATTTGAACACTTCATGATACCAACACTAAAAAAGAAGCCAAGTACCACAAATACTGGTATCTTTTCTGGCAAGACATCGTAATTACAGAAGGAATATGGTTATTTTTCTCCCATTAAGTCTCACCCCTTGCCCTCTGTTCGGTCTGACTTTATGAGGGGGAGAGAACATGTATCTGAAGGACTCCACTGTCAACCACAGCACAAGTGCTCCCCTTCTCCCTGTCGAAGGGGCTCACAACCCCTTTCTCTACCTATTCACCTTAAGGACCTAGAGGTTCCCTTTGACCACGCATGACCAGAAGTGGCATATTGAACATCTTTAAGCAAATTTCTATAAAATGTGAATCAAGGGGCCTAATGACCTATATTTTTAAAAAGATGCGCTGCCAGCCCCACTGGTACATGTGTGTGTACAGGGAAAGGTTTTCAAAACCAAAACCAAGTGAGAAAGAAACTGAGTGGGACCCTCCACTGTGATATTTAGTGACAGATGGCTTCTAAGGCAATCTACACTGAATGACAAATGACTATACATTAAAGCTTACACACTAGACAAAAAATGCCTCCAAGAAACATCTGAACTGAAGTTTAATGATCATGCAAAATTACTTGGAAATAAAGGACTACAGCTTTTAAAAAGAAAAAAGGCTGAACAGCGAATAAAGATTTTTCTAATGCAATGGAGAGATGAAGAGGTATGAAGATTATCAGACCCATCAGTGATGAACTTAATATTACAATTATTCCAGTCTCTGAGAAATCAAAAGAAGAACCTCAATGAGGTGTAGTAAATCCCCCTAGAAGCAAATACTTCTCAGGCCCAATAAGTACAGATTAAATCCCTGACAAAAATTTTGATGTACAAGGTAGGACAAATTAGGCACAGACAAACGGGAAAGAATAACAAAAATTAATAATGACGAGTTCTTATGAGTTACAGTTTTTAAGATAAGGCTGTAATATTTGTAAAACACTAACGGAGGCTCACCTGAGAGCTGAAGCATATTACATTAAATTAATAGTGTTCAAGAAAATGAAATAGCTCATGGTATGAAAAACATCTGTCTCAATGGGCTAGTTGCAAAAATACCCTTATGATGAGCAACAATTTCTTGCTGTGAGAAAAGAATAGTATCTTCAAAAGTATCCAACTTCCAGAAACTATAATCTCAGCAATTCCTTTTAAAAGAAGCAAATAGAATTGACAGTTATTTTTATTGCCACAGGACAACTCTTTATTTTCCCTTTTTAGCTCTTCTAAAAGATCGCTCAAACAGCCATATGATGTTGAGTACTAGTTGAATTTCACTGCAAATAATTTATCTATAAGCAGACGGAGACAGCAATCTCAAAAGATTATGCTGATATATCAATCATCGTATGCCACCGGGTTCTCTGAGGGAACAGAATTTTAAGCCTAAAATTCTTAGCTTTTTATACATGTGATTCAGATTCTTTCTGTTGTATGGACTTCTGGTTGTAAAGTGCACAACTCCTGTTTTTAGCTTTTGATCTTCATACAAAGCTGATCAAGAAATATTATTAGGAATTGCTGTGCCACATCCAACCAATGATCTTGTCACTGTTGTGTCCTTTCTTTGACCTGGAGTTGTTTGTTTGTTTTTGTCTGTTTGTTTGTTTTGTGGTGTTTTTGTTTGGTTTTGGGTTTCCCACCCCCCCTCACTATTTGTATAACACTATCGTAGCCCCAATCCCTTTTGGGACGTTACTGAACAGGGTACTCCAGACACTTCTTGGTGACATTCTAGATTCCAGGATCCTAAAATAATGGGGAAAATAATGTAAATTGAGAGTAAAATCCAAAACAATTTCGATTTTTTTTTTTAATTTGGCATTCTGCTAAATTAAAAAAAATTATCATGCCTAAGAATAGTGAAGTTACTAATGTTATCTAGCAATGTATTGTTCAATTTGTAATTATTTCACTTTATTAATGCCTGTGAGGACTTAATAAAGTAGGTTCTTCCAGTTTTCTTGCTGAGAATGTATACTGAAAATTAGCTTATAGCTTAGAAAATGAAGAATTATTACAAAAGTAGTTCCAGCTTTGAAATTGAATATGCACAGATCAATCAAGGATAATAACAAACTGTTACCCCTCTTGCCACTTCTTTTTTGTTCTTGGGGTTTTTTTAGAAATCTTAACTTTATATAAGAAAAATCTTACCTTTGTGTGCAACTGAAAAAAGAAATTTGATTCCCTGATTGTATTATCAAACTAATTGATTTTTACAAAGATGTTATGGTTATTAAAAATATCAAAACACAAAACTCAGTTTATGGAGTGCATTAGCATTCAAGACTGATAATGCAAATGTGAATTATATCACAGTACACTCAATATACCATCTGCTCCAGAAAGAAAAACATCTGTTAGTAAACGTAAACTGTGGAGCTTATGTGGTATGCAATATGTTCAGATACTGTATGGAATAAATAAATTGGATGTTGACAATCTATTATGTTAGAAGCATTCAACTACTTTTTTGCCTTGTGAAGAAGAAGAAGAGCTCAGCTGCAAGTATGTTTTGAAATGGTGGGGGAAATTATTCTGCCATGTCCCATCCAGATGGCTTTTACTGAAGCCAGTCACTGACAGGCTGCTGCAATCATCATCAACAGTTATGAGATGCTTTAAAACAGCATGGACATAGATGAATATACTTCTCTACAGTAGAAGTTTCTGTGCTTGAATTTTCATGATGGTGATGACACTGCAATTTGTGACATTGTTGGAATTGACTGTATTTTCTAGGTTCTAGGATGAAAATCATGGACATGAAAAATGTATATTCACATGTATGAATGATAAAGAAGATTGTTACATCTTTGAAAATGCAGTTGTATTCTTGTGTTGATGCTATTTATAATTTTCAATGTGCTGCACTGATATCAAAATGGAAAATGGGTACTAGTTCTGTAATTCTAAGGGCCATCCTAGCCCTTATAAAATCTGATCTAATCTTATAAAATCTAGCCCTTTTAAAAGCTAATGTGTTTTTCTTTTCCTGTTTCATGTATTCAATATATTTTAGGCAATTAGACAAAGAAATTCTTTTTCTTTTCACAACTCAGTGCAACAGCTGAGAGGGAGGTCAATATCTGGGAACGGCATCCGTGTGCTCTGACAGAGAAGGATAGAACCAACAGTACTGCAGAAATTTCCTTGACAACTCTCCATTCATTTCTTGTCAGCTCATGGAAAGCAAAAAGAGTTTTTCACATATTTAACAAACTGTTAAGTATGCAGAAATGCGTATTTGAATATATATCTAAAAAAGGCAGAAACTTACCAAAATGCCAGGATTTTTATTTCAGTTTAAACCTTTTTTTCACCCTCCACGTTGTGAGAAGAAATTTATCATAATCTGTTGCTAAACAAGTCAAACTAATGTTTGTGCTAGTGATAGTTTGCAGGTTCTATTTGTTAAAGCATCTTAAAATGCAATGCTTATTCACAGGGGAATATAAGCACTTCTGTGGTGGTGCACAATGCTGGTATTTCTCCATTGTGGAGTAATTCAAAAGAATGGGAACCCTTGCTCAAGGAGGTTTGGGCTTCTGTAATTCTTCTCTGTGAGAACATTTGTTGTCGGTCTCCACATTGCTTTCAAACAGCTCTTTAGCTGTTTACTTCAGTGTTGTCCTTGCATGTAATTGTTTCTTTTCATCAGTTTTCCATCATGTTATCACTCATTTTCAGGCCACAGATAACAATGGAAGAATGTTGTGAACAAAACACATTTTAACTCTTTGGATCAAACTCATGAGCCTACTGTTCTTCTTGGTACTGCTAATACCTGTGGTACTCTTTACTCCATGTGTTCATTATCAGAGATCTTCCTTCTGTCAATCTCTTCTGGGACTTGTGGTCTGTTTTGTACACTGTTTTAAAAAAATGGGATGCAGATACGTTTTTCATGTAGAACCAGAGATGAACTGTACTGTTGAATATAAATAGTTTAAAAAGTTCCAGAGGAGACACAGGCAACAATCGTTTTTTATAAGCTCCAATTTGTCAAAAAATAGGTTTGGAAATATGGGCAGGTTCACAGCTGTCTTGTTGTAAGAAATGAAAGTACAGCCCAAGATATCACTATCAAGATAAAAGATGAGTTAACAGAATGGTCATAAGCTTTAAATATCAATCACCAGACTAGCAGCTCTCCTCTCTTTTTCTTATTTAGACTGAATGTTCGATAGAGGATTGGTTATATACTAGAGAGAAAAATAACAACTTAACAACCTTTGCCAGTAAGAAGAACCTGCTTTTATTTTTGTGGTTGAATTTAGATGGAAAATGTTACAACACATCTGGTAGTAGAGATCAGGCAAACTACCTAAGAACAATAAAAATGCCTGAGGGACAGAAGGTGTTAAAGAAAGATAAGTGGAGTATCAGCATCCATGCAGGGACATGTAAACACTGCCAATGACTGTCCTCTAAGTGCCAGCATGTAGATTAGGAGCAGTACTGGACTAAGAATGGAATGCTCTGAAAGACATCAGAGCTGAGCTTATGGTCTGTAGGAAAACTAAAATCCTACAACAGCTTAGAAACTGACCACTGGTCTCCAAATTACAGACAAGACTAATATAGGCAGTGTAGGAAAAAGCCAACTTTAGATCTCCTCGTTACAGTCCTGTGGTGCAGTGATGATTGAAAGAACACAAAGAAATGCAAGAAGTACTGGAAGTATTTTGAAATGTTTGTATTTGCTCAGTCACATAATTTTGAAATAATTCTAGACAGATATAAAGGAAATATGGCCTTTGGATGCAAAAGCTTACACAATATAGGAGATTTTTTATTGATTGTCCTAGCAGCAAATCAAACCAAAATGGCAGTCAGTAACATTTGACAAAAATTTAAAAGGTATAAAAAAATTATCAGCAATAAAGTTTATGAATTATTAAGGCAACACTTCATCTTGAGGAAACACAAATAAATCTGTAGCTATATGACCAGGTTTTTTTAAGTACTAGTTAATGCAAGTTGTACTCTATAAATCTGGGACCTTCTGGGGTTTTTGCATTTGGCAGAAAACATAGAAGTGTGTGTTGAATTGTAGGTGTTGGTGACTGCTTTGGAGATGCAAAATACTACTTGATCACTGGGAATCTGTAGAATATGTAAGAAACCTTGTTTGACAGTCCTTAAAACAAAGAAGAAAAGTCTGAGAAAACAGACAAGGGAGTAAATTTCAAGAAGCAAAGGGGATGTGAGGAGTGAGGCAATAATAGAATGCGTAAGAAGCTCTTCTTTCCTGGGAGATATTAGAGGTGCTGGCAGTTGACAAGTCAAGATGAAGGGCTGTCTTTTTATGTTGACAACAGTGTGAAATGGACGTAAAAGACCTGGAGAAATAAAAGTTTTTCAAATAATGTTTTAGTAAATAAGGCCTGAAGAGAACAAGTTTCTATAGAGCTACGTACAAATAAAAGTGTGAAGTTAGGCTTGTAAAGAATCAAAAGCAATGGCTGTGATTTTCCAGCTCTCATTTCACCAAGCAGTCAACCTGTGTTTTTTGTAAGGCTTGAACAAGGAGGACAGTGTAGGAGTTCTCTTCCAGTGTAGGATGAGATTTAGGTGGTGGTGCAGATTGCAATGTTTCCTCCTATGTGATCACAAAAGTCCTTCTTCAATCTGTTTTAAGATAAAAATGTCACATTGCAAAGTCAAAGTAGATCTAAGGCTTCTAAGAACCCTCCATTGCAAATATGAAATTTCACAATTAAAATGGGATCAAAGAAATTGATAAACATTATGCAATTTACCTCTAGTTATGGAGGAGGATTTTCTGTAGCTTTCATGTTAGTACTTTTCACTTGAAAATGCTGCATTATTTATTGTATGCATAAAACTCGATTCTTTAATGTTCCTGAAGAGTATTTTTATTGAAAAGAAGTGGCAGCTGGTTCTGTTTCTTGTATCACACCAAAAGCAAAGAGTAAAGGCATGAGTGCTGCTGCCTCCCTTGATTTCTATCAAGGGTATGTTTAAAATTTACTTTTTTCTTTTTACCTTTTTTTTTTTCAGAAGATCATGGGTCTAATAAACTGTTGGATATTTAAAATGTGAAAGATGACAGGTTGATTACTTTTTTTTTGGTACAACTTCTAACGCTAAAAATGTAACATAAATAATACAGCTGGTATAATTTGCAGCTGGTGAAGAAACAGAACAGTAGTTACCTCTGAACATCAATTGCTGTTTACCAAGATGTTTTGGCAAAACTGTGTTACTGTGGTGAGAACATTACATACATATTCAAACTGTGTGTTTATTATACCCAGTAGTTAAATTTAAATTATGATGAGCAATTTGACATTCTAGTTGTCACAGGAAATACCACGGTTTCTGGCTTTAACAGTGGATTGTATTGCTAATAGAGATCTTGCACTATGGTAAACTATTATTTTCAGTTGATATCCACAAGATATATTTTAGCCTTTCTGTAACTTGCATGTCTGCTCTTGTTTCCTCTCTGTTTATGTTCTGATTTTTTCTACTGCTCTATCAATTACAGACATTTTCATGTCACTCTCATTTAATTTTTGTAAACATTGTCATTTTCAAAGAAATAAGGAAATATGAATACAATATGAAAATATAATGTGTAATAAGAAACCTTTGTTTGGTTTCTTTATTGCTAGAATGCAGTGGCAGCCAGCTCATGATTTGATGCTGGGTATAGTTTTCAGCTTTGCTTTGGAAAGCCCAGATTTTCCTCAGAAATCTGCTGTTTTCTAGTTCTGTATGCACTGATGGTCCCAGGGTGGGTCTAATGCAGAGAGGAGGACTGGAAGCTGTGATGGTGACCCAAGGCAGTTCCAAAGAGCCTGTCTGGAAACAACTGAAACATAGGTCTGGAAAGAGGAATGAGAGATCTTAAAATTAACTGAGGTTAAATATGAAGGTGAAAGAAAGAGAGGGGACATTACAAAGTGTACTATATTTATCCTCTTCTATTTATCTCTGCAAAGTTAATCATAGTAGTATTGTTTCCATCTGCTCCTTAGTGGTTCCCTAATAACATACGTGATCCAATTAACCATTAAATCTTTTATAATGGTTTACACTAGCCAACTTCTTGTTCTGTACTGCCAGATTGTGTTCCCTTATTTGAAGAGTTTACTGTTGTGGTAATTTTGTCTTCCTAACTGTTCCAATCCTCTTTCCTTCAATGCTCCACAAGCTTTTTCATCTTATTTTCTACCTTTTTTCCCTCTGGGCCTTTTGTTAGCAGCTTCCTGTTTCTCCTCTGCTAGTAACCCTCATCCTCCATCACTCGACCTTCTCATCCATCAGACCTCTAACCGGTCCATCAGTTACACATATTTCATAATAATCTGACCAAATAAACCTTACTGTTGATATGTTTTCTTGGAGTTAAGTATTGTATACCTTTAAATGTTTTGTATTAAATGTTTTGTATTTATAGTAATGCCCAAAACTTCTAAATGTCATTTGAGTTGTCAAAATTCAACTGATGAAGTGTGCACTATTCCCCAGAGCATTACAATTTAAAAGCTCACTAATACTTAAAAACTCTTCACAGTGTAGATTTGAATCATTATTTTCATTACATAATTTAAGAAACTGAGGCATGCAGTAATATAATGAATTGTTCAAGGCATCTATCAGTAAAGCAGGGAAAAGGTCTTGAAACTAACCCTGTCTTTGACACACTAGGCCATAACAGGAAAATACTTGTTCTGACAGGATTCTTTTCTAATCTGGAATATATTATTAAGACTTGTCAGGATATCTACTATTTTGAAAATCTTTGAAATTATATTGAAAAATATTACTGTTTCCTTGTGGGAAAGAATCCTGAATGGAATCATGCTGGCAAGTTTGCCATTGGATTATTAACTCCCTGCTTGAGCTCAATGTTTTGTTATTTTCTAAAACCACAGAAGGAACAATCAAATCACAGGAAGAAAACCAGAATTAATTTTCTCATTTAAAAAATATTCAGAGGGTTTCAAGAACATATGGAGTGCTGTGATCCTTGTCCCAACGGAAATGACCTTTGCTCTTGTGAGTCTGCTTTCCAGTGGTTTTTTTTTCCTTTTCTTCTATACCTCATATACTTGAAAATTATTCCTATGCCAGCTTGGCTGCCTCCCACTCAATGTGCATTGGTAAGTGGGATGTATTAGATATCTTCCTGGAGTGCATTTCCTGCAAGCTGAAATGTGGTGAGGAGGAATAATCAGGAAACTTGCTCCAGAAAGTCATTCCGGAGCTGGACTACAACAGTGGTGTAGGTGCCCCCATGGACTCAAAAAGTATCAGAAGATTTCTACATGTCAAACCTCTCTGTTTCCTGCCCCCAGAAAAGGAAAAAAAAAAGAAAAAAAGAAGAAGGAATAATGGTACAAAAGGTCTGCAAAAAACATCTATTCCCTCTGCAAGCTTTTGGTGGCTGTTCTGTTAGTGTGCCTTTCATCTTGGAAAAGAGACTCTCGGTCATGGATGGTATAACTACAAATTAAAACTCAAAGCATACAGACCCAGTTTTTCTGTTAAGCAAATTCTGCTAAGGTCAGTAGTAAAAAATTTGGTCCCAAGAGGAAAAATCTATCATATTTGCTTTTTCAAGGATTTCTCTATCAGTGCTCTGTAACAGCTATTGCAGCAACAAAAAGCCAAGGATTGCCCTTATAAAAAATTCCAAGATCACTGATACTTTTACTGTAAGGCTAAACTATTTGCTCCCTAACTTTTTTGTTTGTTTGTTTGGTTGGTTTGGTTTGGTTTGGTTTTTTTGTTATCCTGTAATATCTGTCTTGTACTTATAGAAAGACCTCAAGAGGTAACTAGCCTTCACTTATGAAGGGCAGGATGGAAATCCACCATGGATTTACATATGGAGAATGATAAATTATTCTAGGAGTCTGACAAGTCCCAGAGTCTCATAACCCAAACACCTCAATTTACATGAATTAAAACCTACACTGAAGTTTTTTGTGAGACAAATATTCTAGTTTTCACTCTCAAAATGTCTTTCATTAGTGTACAGCTTTCTTTGTGTGATATGTAGATCCTACAATATTGAACAGCTGCATGAGTGCCTTGAATACACAGCATGCTCAATAGGGCAATAACTGGTGATAAGAATTCCTTTACTTAATAATTGTTAATATTAAAAACCTTTACAAAAATAACATTCTTTTTGAAGACTACCTGGTGGTCTGTAATTTCAGCATTCCTATGAAATGAGAAATATGAATGAGAAGCATGTTGGCATGGCATCAAGATATATGCTAGACTCTGTTCACTGGGTAGATTGTATAAGAGGTAGAGGAAAAACTACATGCTGGAAAGATCCTGGTTTATTATGGGCTATGAAGCTTCTGGACTATTAATGAACAACCGCTACATTGTACTTTTGGTGCAATTAGTAAATAGTAGAGCTATTTATTGGTCTTTCCATAGACTGCGCTTAGATATATCAAGGACCATTTAAATGAATTCGTCATCAGTATAATCCTAAAAATAAAAAAAAAATGACAGAATTAGCATCTGCTGGTGTTTGCTTGGATTGTTCTGTTCGGGGTGGGGGCGGGGGGGGGGTTGTTTGTTTTGTTTTGTTGGTTTTTTTCCTTACTAGGGTACTAAACAGAGCAGAAAGCAAATGACTGCCAACTGTATAAATATATAAGATGACATATCTTTGTAAATATTTAAATAACTATTAAAATAACCTTCCTAGTTTTGTACAATAAGTAGTGAAAACTGGCAAGTATGATTCTAAATGTTCTGCTTTCACAGTTCTATAATCAATGCAAAGATTTAGTGGTCTTTAATTTTAAAGGAGGATTCACCCAAGTGTATTGTGTTTGTTTTCATGGTTTTGTATGATTTTAAAAGAGATTTGAAAGGAAAAGTAGCATTTTTTGCAGATGTACCACAGGGATTTAAGTAAGTATGAAAAAACATTTTTGGCTTCGTAGCTAATAATTCTTCCTGAAAATCAACCATTTCAACCCCCACCAAGTGGCACCTTTCTCTTGGACCAAGACATTGACCCAGTACTCAGCATCTGCAACAACAGCTGAACCTTCCAAGGGTGTGGTTGCATCGTTGCCAAGGTCATGAACTGCCATGCTGACCTAGAAGCAAGTCAATGACTAAACCGCTATTTACTAAATTTTTTCCTGCTTCAGGTATTTGTCCATCAATGTTGCAGTGCTGTGGGAATGGAAAAGTTGTGCAAGACTGTGCCTCTTCTGTGATGCTGCTATACTGTGTCAAGCAGCCAGTAGCTGTCCTAGGCATTCTGCACATGAGGAAATACCTCTTTTACAGTTATTTTGCATGGGTTCTTTGTTAGACCTACTTATTCCCTGGGAGGACTGTATCTCTCTTTAACCTGCTTTAGAAGAGAATTACATACAAACACAAAAAGACAAGTGTACAGAAGCACAGGTTTGCTTTCAAATGAAGCCAGTGAGAAAGAGCTGTTTTACTTTGTACTACCACAAAACCTCTTTTACAAATGCTTTCTGATACAAACAAGTACTAAAACTAAAGCCTTCAGGGGACATGAATGCAATATAAACTAGTGAAGAACAACTGATTAGAGGAAACAAACTAAATGAATAAATTTGATACTCCTGTTTAACCAAAAGTGTATAAATCAGGGAAAAAAAATTCCACATAAAGAAATCTCAGGATAGTGTTTTGCTTTAAGAATGTATTTTATATTTGGAGATTCATGTTTCACACTAGACATAGGTTGTGCTGTACAGTGATGAAAGAAGAAAACAAGAGCAGGGTTATACTAAAATGAGTTGATGCTGTGCTATGCCCTTAGTTATTCCAGTCTCTAATGAATTGGGCATAATTCTCCCTTTCTTGGTACTTTCCTTTGCTCCATTCTGATAAATATCCATATGTGAGCATGGAACATGCCTAAAGCATTAATAATTACATATTAGGATATAATTTTCCTCTCTCTGAAAGTAGTCCTGGCTTCTCAGAGGTTATCCTCTTGATTGTTCAGTCATCATTCCTTAGACTACACTTAAATGAGAGATGACAATGTGCCTTAGAGCCACCCCCAACCTTCCACTCCAAGTTCACATTCCATTACAATGAGCTCTGCTAGAGTAAGACGCTGCAGAGTTGTGTTTTTACAGTCTCATTACCGTCTAGTGTATTAAACCATGGCAAAAACATAGTTCAATGAAAAATACATGCTGTTACAGAGAATGATCACTTGGCAGCAACGGTTATTTTAAAACTTTATCTAAAGCCTTTAAGCTAAGCTTCCACCATCTGTTTTGCCTTCTAATTATACATGCAAAAAGAACATAATTCACAAGTGTATCATAAAAGTGGATAATGTAATTGATTAAGTGATATTGCTACATGTATCTGCGTTTGGTTATTCAGTGCCTTTATTTTGCTTTTAGCTCATAAATCAGTCTGAATACATTGCATAGTGACATTTTTTTGGCAAACAGACAAGAGATGTACTCTCTTACATTTGAGGGGAGGCAATGAACTGATGATAATGACGGATGGAAAGAGAATACCAGAGAGGTACAAATACTGTCAAACATCAAGTATGCATGCTCCAGTTCTTTGAAGGAGTTGGACCAACCTGCTCTCTCATGCTGCTTCAGAATATGAGGAACTATTTGGCAACTGTTTTACATTAAATAAGGAGTAGGGAAGAAATTGCTTGCTTAAATGGCTCCTGACATTCTGCATATAACCTTTTGCTTGACATTCCCAGATCGGTGCATTGTTATGAATGGAAATCTTGGAGCTTTGTTTTGCTAGGTCATCCAGTTGCTTATATTACTTTCAAAAATGCTACAATGAATTTAATTTCTAATACATGCTAAGTTTAAGTTCAGCATGTCTAGGGCCTTAGGGAGTAAAATAATGCCTGTAAGTTAGAGCGGCTAGGAAAAAAGGAAGACCCACAAATGGAAAGGAAAATTACTTGTAATTTGTTACCACAAAGAGGAAATGTATGAATTCATGGATTTCAAATAGTAGTAAAACCTAAATAATA
Source organism: Acropternis orthonyx (assembly GCA_035583155.1). Classification (NCBI taxonomy): domain Eukaryota; kingdom Metazoa; phylum Chordata; class Aves; order Passeriformes; family Rhinocryptidae; genus Acropternis; species Acropternis orthonyx. Next base: position 20,922,224 of record JAWWEU010000160.1, read on the forward strand.
GTGTAGCCTTTACAATACTTAATTTACTTAACACTTTTAAATCCTTAATACTAGCAGATTTTAGTGAATCCACAGGAAACTCCAGTTGGGAACTGAGATTCCAGCCTAAGTCTATTTTAATAAAAAGTTCCTTAGGCAAGATGAAGTAGAAATTTGAAGTGCTTTCTATAAAGCACTGGTAAAACTATAGATTTCCTTCAGATTCAACTGTCTGAAGATGTACTTAGTACTATCTGCCCTTCCATTTAATTTTCATTGTTTCTGCACTAACTTTTCTGCAGTAATATATTTCATGTGCATTTTGCTACACATGGTGTTGCCTAAGTGTGTACATAAAACACATTGCACAAGAATGCATTTGTCTGGATGAATGAAAATACTAATCATGAGATCTCTTTTGAAAGATGCTTAAAAATAAGCATAAGAAAAGTTCATTCTTATATTTTATTTTAACATTCTATCCATTCAGCAGTCTTTCCATTTATGCTGTAGATTCTGTGATTCCCAATGGGTTTTGGCTGACATCCTCCCAAAAAGCTCTTTTTTATTTTTATCTTTGTCTCCTGATTTAAGCAAATAAGGAGAGAGACTTCTTTGTGACATTAATGGATATTTAATCCAGATCATTACTTCAGTTCTTTGGCCTCAATCTTCTTTCAAGGACTATAGTACACACCCCAGTCATGTCTTGTCTGTTGCTCTTTCTTTAACGTCTTCTTCCCTCATTCTGACAGGTAATTTAGAAGCCTGCCACAGCTTCCTTACATCTGATTCCACTGGATGTGAATGCATTGAAAGATGGAATGCAGTGGAACAAAACAATATGTAGCATGTTTGAGTATTTTAATAAACATTTTAAAATATTTATATTGACTTCACAAGTATTTTGTACGTATTAGCACTGCTGTCCAGACACTACCATGATTTTGCCAAAAAATAATATGTTGTTATTTTCTTATGAGATTTTTATTTAAATATCCATAAATAATGCTTTCCTGTTGTACTACTGTGTAAAATAGAAATTTATGCTTAACATAAATTGGAGGTAAAATAAATGTTTGATAGAGTGTTAAAAAGAAAACATGAAAAGTTAGGGAAGCTTAAAATCCCTGCTAAATTTCTAGATAGCAAATAACACAGTTACCCATAATCTGCAATGATATATTGCTCAGAAAAACTGACAAAACAGGCAGATATCAAACTTGACACCTATATAAATCAATAAACACCATAGAGTAGGCATGATACTTCATCTTAAAATGCATGGACATATGCAGTCTCACTTCTTTCACAGGGTTGAGCTAGAACACACACAGGGAGTTTGGAGGTCCAAACACAGATCATAAATTGTAGGATTAAAGCCTTAGGATAGAGCCAAAGCCACCCTAATCCGTGGAAGTTCTTATGCTAACTTAACAGTGGACTGTTAATTGCCCCCTGAATTATTTATTCTGAAACCTGGATATTTCTTTGTTCAACCAATCTGTTGCTTATGAATGTAACTTTTGCAATTAGCCACTCCTCTGCCATTGGCACATTTTCACATTTTCAATGAGCGTCACAAAAGAAACTACCGTCTGAAACCAGAAAAATAACTAATTATACTGGGTTCAGAGCAGGTTGCTATTTTGGGGGTTCATTAACTCAAATGGTTGAACCATAAAATGTTCATATTCTTCTTTCTAGAAGTCATCAACAAGTGAGAAGTCTTCTAGGAAAAAAAAAAAAGAAATTATTCTAAATGCAAATATCTCCAATCTACAGCTGTATTAGGTCTAACCACAACCTAATTTTATCTTCTTTTTCCAGCTTTCCAAACCACTATTCTCCTTTCACATGTTCGGTACTCTGCTGATCTACTATGCTTCTCTCAATTTATAAAAAAAGTTTATTTTATACAGGATTTTAATTCCTTTTTATTGTCTTTTTGTTAATTTTGTTTTTGAACTTTAGTGGAATGTAATTCTTATACTAGAACCAGAGTTTAACTTTCAAAATCACTTTTTCCTCTTAAGTTTGAAACTGCAAAAAGTACAAAAAAATATCCTTATTATACTTAATCTTTAAAAACTCAGGAAAGTCAGAAAGGAAATCTCCAAGGGTTTGATATTTTTAAAAAGAGATTAATTCTTTCTCTAAAGTAATGATTTAATATGGCAGATCTTTTGAGGTTTTCTGTAACTGGGGATCAGTCTTTTTTTACTTTCCAGTAATGAACAACCACAGAGACACTGACTCAGCTTGACAGTGTTTATAGTAGATGTTATTTAAGCTATAATATAAATGGTTTTGAGATACGAAGTGAGTTGCAGTAAGAGTTTAAGAGGCTCTCTGATCAGCAATGAGAAATTTTCCACAAGATAACTGTACATCATCTGCAGAGCAGAGCTCTTTTGGCCAGCTACCCAAATTCACTTCATCACAAGCTGAAGTTTAACGAGACTTTGCAGACTGATGGATTATAAAGCCAAAAGTGGCTATTGGGATCATTCCTGCTGACCTTCAGCATGGGCTGGAGACTTTTCCTCAATAAATCACAATTCCAAGAACAAAAGTCTTTTCAGCCAGGTATCCACTGTTGCCTGAAAACTCTGATGGTGACTTGTACCCTTAGTACCTTTGACCCAGTGTTACCTACCTAGCTACGCTGCTTAAATGCCTTCCTTACCTGGAGCTTTATACCAGCTAAAACCAGCCCCTGAGCTTATTCTGCTCCCAGGGTCCGGCACAGAGCCCTGCTCAATGACCTGTGGCACCGCCGAGGCTTGTGCTGTGTCCGGGTCTCCACGGGCTGTGCCAGGCACGATGGCAATGGCAGGCACTGCTGGCTGAGGGTGAAGGAGGCCAGCCCTGGCCTCTGGGGTTTGGCACCGTGAAGAAATGGCTCGCTGTGCTCCAGTGGTTGCCTCACAGTCTGCAGCCACACACACCCACGTGCCAGGACAGGAGCAGTCTATGCAGAAGGTACTTTTCTTCTTTTTTTCCCCACTCCTGCCTTTAGAAATGAAGATTTTAATAGTGTCCTTTCTGCCCTGCAGTGTCATGGCAGAGCTGGCATCTCTACCGTGTTCACAGTCCAGGTGGAGGTGACATGGCCGTGACTGAATCCCTGTCAGGACCTGGCCTGGCTGTGGCTCATCTTTGGAGACCAGCTGCTGTCTCAGTCCTCCCAGCAAAACTGTGCCCATGTGTGGGAGCAAATGAAACAGATCTCCCCTTAAACACGGTCCCTCATTCGGACCTTAGTACTATGTAAGGATGGATGGAACTCAGGTGGTGGCCTTTAGTTAGCCAGCAACTTACTCCTGTCCCCAGATGGGGAATATAAGTCTTTTTGAGATTGTCAGCTAAATTTAAATGAGTACTTAAGGCATGGAATGGCAGAAAGGGATACCATATAATACACTGACTGCGCATAGTCATGCTTGCCACGGGTACCAAAAGGAAGTGTGGACCAGCTGTTAATACATGGCTAGCTTCCCGTGGCAACCAGTGCAGATATTTGGAAATCACATAGTGTGCACTCCAGGTGGTGTAATAAGCACACTAAGAACTCCCTTTCTGGCTCACCAAACTTCAAATTGAGACGGTGTTATCCGTGCCTTGATTCTGCCTTTGAAAGTAATCATGTTCATAATTAATTCCAAAGAGTGTTTATTTTTAGGGAGAAAGAATCTGTAAAAACTGAATGAAATGATCTTAAAAAAAGGGAATGAAAAAAGCTCTCAGTTAAAATGAATGAACAGTTGGTTTTGGTTGCTTGCTTTGGTTGTTTTTTTTAAATAAAAAGTGAGCAATAGCATAGAATTATTTACTTTACATGCTTGTACTTATCTGTACTTTCAGAAGTTTTGACATTCAGACTTGAAATGGCCATGGTTACAAAACCTGTGTCTATACTTGAGCTTGATTAGCATTTATACTCTGCAGCTGATGATGAGAAAACTCAGCTGTAGCTTAAATTTCCATGAGGGTCATGATGACCACTTTCTCAGTTTGATAATATATGAATAACCTTCTTAGACTAATACTAATTAACTTTGTACAGTTTCTGCTGTAAATTATTTTCTGAGCCACTTAGGATTGCTCTCAGCCAATTGCATACATGGCAAAAGGTTAATTGTTTGTGAAAGACAAAGAAAAGGGCACCTCTGTGACTCCCAATAGAAATTAAGAAAATAATGAAGTCTTTCTGTGGGAATTCATCTACTTCACATGTGATGTACTGACTGTAAAACTTGCAGAATATTCAAATACATCTTTCAAGAGCACAGTTTGATAGAGGGTACATTTATATAAAATAATGACATGGATTTCTGCTTTGTGCAGGAGCCTGGATGGCAACAGATGTGATAATTTAAATATGTAAGTTATGAGAGGACTTATGTCATGGATACATACAAAATATGTGTATTTCATATGCTGATCAAGGCATGCTGGGTTGTTCAAATTTGCCTACAGAGAGCACGATATTGTACTTATATACATGGCAACCACTATCAGACAAATAGAGATTGCATAATTATTCTGGCATGCAATATTTATGCAGCATATAATTACCAGAAGAGATATGATTTGCCAATTGTACCCCACAAATGACAAAAGGAACTGCATGTGATGCCACAAAATGATGTAGTTTTTTAGAACTTACTTAGATCTGATTTGTAATGCAGACTTTATAGAATCATCTTCATTTATTTTTAAGCCATTTATAATACATTGCCTCTTTTGTTTCTTTCTGACTTCCTTTATGAAGAAATGAATTTACAGAGCTCTTGGGTGAAGAATTTTGAAAATACAATAAAAATTATTTCGGAGATTGTGCAAAAACCCTTTTCAAATTAGAGAGATAATTGTGACCTTTTCAGGGAATTATTTCTTCATCCTTCAGCCAAGTTACTTTTCTTTTGTTTAAGTAACATGTTTCCTTCTCTGTCTTGCTACTGTTTGGGCATCTTTCTCCTCTGTTTAGGCATCTAGAGCTAATTGTGCAAGTAAAGCTGAAATCAGTCAGATTTGGTGAGTCTTTTTGTGTAAGGAGTTCACCTGTGAGGAAAAAGGCAGGGTTTTGCAATCCAGAATTGTAGAATATTGTGGGGGGGGTTTGTTACTTGTGTGTACTTACACATACTCTTCTGTAAAAATAATTAATGCCTAAAAGCTGTGAAACATAATAAGAACCAGAAACAAATATTTTGGAAAATTGATGGGGTAAGAAATAAAATAAAAAGCTAGAAATATAACATGTGGGAAACCAGATGGTGGAAGTAACGTAGAAGCAAAATATATGCTTTTGGTGGTAAAAGTTATTCTGGTGATTTCACTTTGCATAGCTAAAATGATTGGGCAGGTTAAAATCTGGGCCTTGGGTGGCTTTTAAGGTGCATTGTACATTTATCTTGCATAATTTAACACTACTTTGATTTCTTGGTCATCAGTGTATGATTATGTCCTGGGTGAAATGCCAGTTTCAGTGAACTCGCTGGATGTTTCCTCATTGCATTAGAGATGGGCCAGACTTCATGCTTATATGTATTTACTTCTTTACTAATGCTGATTAGTCATGAGAAGGAAACAGTTTATATGGGAAAACTCTTCTTGCTTTCTTCATAATTACTTTTTCCAGCTGTTGCAGGTTCTCTAAATTGGCAGATGACATTTCCTCATAGGATAGGCCAGCGCCTCCTCCCCTTCCCAGCAGCAGTAGAAGCAGCAACACCAATGAGGAGCAGAACTTCCATTACTCTAAAGCTTCTTAATAAGTGAGTAACATTTGAGTAGATGTTATTATCACTGCTGTGCAGATAAATAAAATGAAGTATACAGGAATGTATCCTATAAAAAAAATAAAATATTGTCACACAGAATTTTTAAACAGTTCTTCCATAGCTGAAGAGGAAAAATGAACCATTGCTAGATGAGAGGTAGCAGAGAGAAGCTGTAAAACCAGTTATATTTACTGAAAATTTAACAAGGACTCATGCCATACCAGTTTGAACCAACAAAGGTATTATCTTCTGGACAAAGTTAAATTCGAAAAATTGATTTAAACTGATTTCAGAGAATCAAAGGGATTTTAGGCTGGACTATGGGCTGTCTGATTATCTGGTTGTAACCTACACAAGCACTAGCCTGAAAGAAGTTTCACACCTTTAGGTTACTGACATTCAGATGAAGGAAGAAGGTTCACATATGCACTCAGAGAGAAAAAGGCCTATAGAAATCTGCAAATCTGAGTATGTAGCAATTTCTACAGTAATTTCAGCAGAAATCAGGGAGTGATAAAAAAAATAAGGAATTACAGTATTCAGCTGTCACTACTCTAAAAGATTCAACAAATACATTATTAAGAACACTTGTTTCATTTAGGGTTTTTTCAAATGTTTTTTCTTGACAAATTGACAACATATTAAAGCTTTCAGCACTTTGCCTCATGTTTAGCTCACAAAACTCCAAATAGACCAGAAACATGAATCTAAAAAAATCTGTTTTCCTTTAAAATTTTGGAAATGTTCTGGCTTGAATTACTAGGATGCTTGGAGAGGGTGATTTTTCTGCACCTATTTAGATATTGCTTTGTTCTGTTTTTTTTAATAATGATTGTGATTAAGCCATTATTGCTTTTTTCAACGAAAATATTAGAGAAAACTTTGTAGATGTGTAGTCTTGAAGCTTTTATTTTTCACTATTTTTGCAGGTTAATTTCCATTGTATGGTTGTAATTCTTCTATAACAAAGAATAATAACTACTTATTATAATGAAAATGTAAAACTATTAGTCAAATAATGCCATTTAAAAATGGTAACCCTTATTTATAAATGCAGATCAAATAAAACTTAAGTAAAAATATAATGAAGAATAACAAAAAGGACATAATAACATTCTTCATTGTATTTGATTTATCTGCTTTTAACACAATTTGTGGTTTATATTTAGTTTGTATTTAGACAGTTGATTTTGTGTGTTCTGCTATTTTTAGATATGTGGAGTTATTATGACTAGTGTCCTTTTTTTTTTAAATTATTTTTTAAGACTATATAACAGAAGTAAGGTGATTTTGTAGAAATACACCAGTGTTAAGGTACATTTCAGATTACCTTTTGCCACTTAAAAAGTATGGAGGGTTTGTTTTCATCTGTTCCTCGGTTTAGAACTAGAAATATTTACAGAATCTCTCTGATTTAGGGGTTCACATGTCAGTCTGCCAGAGAAAATGTGAATTTTCTGTTTATTTTAGAATATACTTCTCTTTATTCATAGTAGAATTCGTTCTTTAGTCTGTATTTTGTTTAACAAACAGCAGGTAGAGTTTTTAGGTTTTGAACTTAACGAACCAGTTTACAATTAATTGTTACAATCATGAGTACAGCTGGGCCACACAGTAGCGCATTATGTTCTTACAAAGACCACAACTCCTCTGCAAGGCTGGTGGGTTGAATGGTTACAAACAACAGTGATTTTTAAAGTAATTTATATGGTGTGGGAATGATATTTGTATTCATGCTTGAAAATAATATGTACAATATATGCACCACAGCTCTTAATGCTGTGGTGTTCTGTGTCAGGCTGAAGCAATTCTCCTAAGGCCAGAATAAGGAGAAGGAAAAAACATTATCCAGGATTACCTGTGTGTTGAGATAAATAAGTTCAGTATACCACTGAGTGCTTCCTGAAGAGCTGACACTCCATTGTTCTCATCAAGGTGGCCTTGGAAAGGAGTGGAAGGCAAGTGGTAACAGTGACATACCGCATCTATTTGGCCAAAAGAGGAGCTCCATTGGAAGCTTCCAGACAGAACAGAGCTGTGATCACTTCAGATGGATAAGGAGATGAACTTTTCAATTACAGCTCTAAGCGAATTTTGTTCAGTGACTCTACCATACAGAAAGCCTCTCATCAGCTCACTCAGCCTATGGAGTGGAGTTGCCTATGGAGTTGCCTAAAATGTTCTTCTGTGTTCAAGGAATCAAAAAATATTTGAGGAAATAGTTCTGTAGGTGTCTATTCAGAAATTCAACAAAGATTTCCACAAAACTTTATGGTCTAATCGATCAAATTCTTTAGTTACTTTCTCTCATCCATTATAAATGTGATATTAGAATTAAAATTAGGATACTTTTAGAATTAAAACTGAGGAATAAAACATTGTATTTGAAAGTATTATGAGGTTGGTTATCAGCTTGAAGAAAATGAGGCAAGTTTTGCACAAAACGCATTTAACTGATAGAGTTTGTTAACTTCTGGAAATGTTTAAATATTTTCTGGTAAATGTTGTAGTCTAACTGTCTGTCATGTTTGGAGGTTAAGTTGGATTTTACAGAGGCTGGATGCACTAGTGAATATGTGGATTGTTACAACTTGAATGTACTGGTATTAATAAAAAGGACTACTTCCTAGAGAAAGAAATCCATTGTTGTTGTAGAGAGAATATTTAGTATGGCATACACACTGTTTTTTCTTTCAAGAGCATCTAGGAGAGACTTGTTGCTTTTTGGAAGTTGTACTGTTGCCGTAAGCCTTAATGTAGCTGTAGATTTTTATATAGTTTTATAGTCTTTTGCATTTGAAAAATATTTTGTAACCCCTGTACCAAATACTTAAGCAAGATTCTAACCTCTGTGTTACATTTAAGTAGCCTGTTTTTTGTGCTAAGGGAGAGATATTAAGTTAGAACATTCTGTATAAGGACCCTTGTATTCAGATAGCTACTAGAACATGTTATAGTCAAAATATAATGTTGTTTAGTCATAGCATGGAGAAGGGTAAAAGGTGGTGGAAAACCTCCAAATAGAAGACGGAATGCGATGAAGATGAGGGCGGGGGGATGAAGAGGTGGTCCCTAAGACGACTGACTTAATTTCAAAGGGGCGTGTAAGGGGGGTGGTTTGGGATAGTTTGTAGGATGGGTTAATTAGACATTGGCTATGTTCTTTAGATAAGATAATTAAGTAGAGTTATAAATTTGTAGAATGCAGTATGCCCGGCGCGCGCGTCATTGTACTCTGATTGCTGAAAGCTTTTAGCCAAACTCAGTAAAAGTCCTTTTTCTGCCTTCACCCTGTCATGGAAGTTTTCTTCCCTTGGATTTATGGCAACAGTACCACATGATCTATGCATGCATGCTTCTGAAATGCTTGGGCAATAATAAATATTACGATATATTTATCTGTGCCTTTGAATACTCAACCATAATGTTTGATTCATAAACAGAAATTTTATTCTAAATGCAAAAGTACAAAAAATTTATATCAGCCAGTACCCTGGATATTTAGAAATTCAGTATGTGAAAGTAGTTAAAAATAATCTTCTTTGCAGTTAGAAGTATGGCTAGAAACTGGTTTGTGATACAGTGGAGGACACTCTTTTTCTCAAGACATGACAAATTCTATACCCTTAGTAAACATTTCATATTACAAACCTGTAAATACTTCTACTGTTGGCTGAAGCAAATGGGAAAATTGCTATTCCTCCATTTAATTAGACATATTTTGTTTTTTGAAATTTGCAGATATAAAATCTACATTGTTCAAAACTTCTAAGCCTTCTCGCTAGAAATGGCAAATATGATGGCAAAAATCACTTGTACTTGGACAGATGCATCTGAGTTTACTGATTATTAGTATTTTTAGTATTCTTCCTATAATACCAGATGTAGCAGAGTGTTACTGACTTTATTAGTTTGAAAACAGTGCAATTTGCTATTGAACATGCTGAGAAAATCACAGCTTTTATAATGAAAGCTAGAAAGACAAATGCTGCAATTTTCAGTTACAAGGTTATGGTTTGTATGTGTCTAGAGATTTTCACACCTTACAGTTTTTATAGTGTTTCACATGTGCCTCTGACATAGTTTGGTTAGTCTTCTGTATTTTAATCTTAGCATAAGCAGGATAATGCTAAACAGCCACGTTTGTGTGCCTCTACTTATAAGAACATAGCTACTCATTTCGTATTCTGCATATCATTGGCTATTCTGTATATCTATTGTATATCATTCTGTACCACTGTATATTAAATTACATGCAAAATATTATTCTTGGCTATTTTCCCATGACTCTTCTAAAAAAATTAAAACAGAAAGGTTGGCAATGCAGGTATTATAATACTTCACCTTCCCACATTGGCTTCATATCAAATGGGGTAAGACAGATTGGAGTTCAGAACCATATCTGAGCGTCCTAACTGCTTGGGTACCTCTTGGTTTCATGAGGTTTTATTTCTAATGGCAGAAATCAGTTGTCATCTTATTTTAGGCTAGGCTCAAAATAAAGCTGAATGCTAGAATCTTACTTCTGACTTCTATAGAACAAACAATAAGAGTAAGTTTAGACCTGCAGAATTGAATTCTTACATGCCTCTGTCTTTATGATCTCTGCAATTCACAGTGCATTGCTCTGACCTGCACTTTTTTAATTTATCTGTTTCTGCAGACTGCTATGAAGAAAGCAGGCAAGAACAGTTTTGATATATGCTCTAGGGCCTTTGATACATTGATGTGTTTGGGAAACTGCTTATGTGTACTGTAAGACTAGGTTATTAGTTGATTGGTCACAATTAGAGAGGCCTAACAAGTAGGGTTTCTGTAACACATCTACAGGAGAAAGTTCATAGTATTAAATAGACCTCAAAAATTCAAAAGACCAGGGATAATAGACTGTTTGTACCCAGGCAAAGAGGCTGAGAAAAAAATAAAGTGTTAGACAAAGTCCATTTCTTTCTGGCTGACCAAAGGCATGTAAAAAGTATTTAAAACAGTTTTTAAACAGTTTGCTTCTCAGGACAGTCTGTGTCTTTTCTTCTTGGTCACGAGTTACCCCTTCTACTGCCATCTCTAGTTTGTTTTTTTAACTAATGAAGTAAGCATTCAATAATGTAAGTCTGTAATGTATATAAATACACTTTTAAAACAACTTTTAAACCCATATATTTAGAATTTAGATGTAATATATTTTTGTTCATGTACTCAATGATCCCTTTTATCTGTATCATTCACTGAGAGCAGTTATTACAATGAAATCCATAATGGATAGAAAACTTTATTCTTACATATGGCTTAAATTTAATTGTGTCTTTTAAATGGCCATTCCTTCCTGCCTCTGAAACAGTAGTAATATAGGTGTTAGGTTTTGTTGTGGGTTTTGTTGTGGTGTGGTTTTGTTTTTTTTTTTAACAAATAATTAATAATATATTCACTGACAATGTCAAGTATGATTTGCAAACAAAGAATTATGCTTACTATCTCTTTTCTAATTTTTAGCATAAAAGCAAACGACTTACACAGGCCACTAAAGAAATATTTGTACACCCAAGCTGGGATCAGAATCTACTAGTGTGTGGCATTATTTAACAAAAGAATTCAGCAACAGGAACAATTGGGATATTTTATTTTCAAGTTCAAGTTATTTGAAGCAATCCTCTTTGTGCACTTTGAATCACTTTTTGATGGAGAGCATATTTTCCCTGTATAAAAGTAGAAACTGCTTATCTCAATGGTAAGCAAAGTCTGTGGCTCAAATACAAATAAGTAAACTGACTTCTGAAGAATGCTTCCCTGTGCTTGTAGGGAAGCTGAGCTCTTGGAGGAATACTGTCAGTCAGTCAAGGCTTGTGAAGGATGGTGTTCTAAAATATTTTTTTCCTGCATTTACAGTACACATGGTAAAAGCATTTACTCTAAACAGAATGTATTGTTAGAATAGTCCAGACAGACTGTGATCAAGAGACCATGAATGAGAACAATTTGATTTTGGAAACTTCTTATCTGATTACAGGGATAATGACTTGAAAATCAACCTGGCAATTTTGTATGATTAGAAAAGTGATGTTCATGTTGATTTCTCATAATGTTTCCAAATAGAAATAGATTTCTACCACATATTACATATCATTTATCTCATAGATGATTCTGCATCTGAGTTTCAATCAACAGCTTCAGCTACTCAATGCTGCATGGAGCTGCTCTGTTGTTTTGACAGGCAAAGACACATCAAAATTGTGTATTAGTCACTTTTCCACATCACTGAGTCTATATGAAGAGCTTAGGAAAACAAAACCAGAGCATAATATTTAATTTTTTAAGTTTTGTGATTGCATCAAGTCTGACATTTATGCAAAAATAGACTCCTTAGAGAGGACCTTCATAGTGAAATAAACACTCATATTTATTTGACCCGACTGAATGACTAACTAATTTAAAATCCTTAATTTCCAAGTTTTCCAAGTGCATGTAAGGTTATAGGGCTGCTTCTGGTCCTAGACACTTTTACTGAAAGGAAATAGGTTGAGACAGTGCAGCTCATCTATTTTTATATCTTTGGATCACTTTCTTACAGAACACTGTCATGACATCTAGATAATGCACAAAGTTTAATCTGGTATGTTATAAATAAAAACTTTCCCCCTTTTTTTTCCCTACAGCTTCCATTTATCATCCACATAATGCTGTTCTCAACACATTTGATTAAAACATTGTAATACAGAGTAGGTGAGGTTTATGGGCATCTAGGCCTGTTCTGTGAGTGAATTTTAGTCAAGGACTTGTCTCTGTAACACTTTCTCCATCTGGATCTGAAGATGTCAAGTCAGTACAGGATTTTATCTTTTCCCCTGTTCTATAAGGTATGTATTCAGATAAGTTTTATTGAGCTTGTCTGTGTTTTCTGTTGAAAACAGGAATGAAACACCAAATGAGAATCAGCATTTGATGACAAAGCTGACTCAAGTTATAGAAACACGATGACTCTGAAATTTGTAGTTTTCTACTCAAGTTTTAGCTTAGACTTCAGTCAGTATCTATCTGAAAATTCACTTGCATTGTAGAAATTACTGAAATTATTTCACTTGAGGTGTTTTAACAGTAGGGGCAGGACACCAGTAGAATCCTTCAAAAGATTGTACTTGGACCAGTGCTTTTCAAAAGTATTCACAAATTGCTTTGACGGCTTTATTGGTTTACTGATTATTAGGGGTATTAAAGAAAAAGGTGAACTACTAAGCAGTTTCAGAAGGATACAACAAGGCACAAGACTGGAGAGCAAAATGATGAAATCCAATACAGAAAAATGCAAAATCATGCAGTAAAGTGAAAAGTCCTAATATGACATTGAAAATAATAGGCTCTGAGCTGGCTGTTAGTACACAGGAGTGAGAACTGGGGATTATGGTAGGTCCATGAATATGTCAGGCCAATATGGACCAAAAAGTGTTCTGAATTAAATTGAGAGACACAGGGACCAAAACAAAGAAGAACCAAGAGTCTAGTGCTTTTATCTCATTAGCTATGGGACTGTTCTGCTCCTGTTTGAAAAACAATGTGGTAGAGCTGGAAAAGGTTTTGAGAGAGACAGGCAGAATGATCAAAATGATTGAAATAGTAAAAGGAAATGCAGGGAATTTAGGAAAGGGTGCACTTAGAAATTTGGAACTGAGAAGTCTACTTGTTCTCCCTTATACTTTGATTGTTCTCCACAGTATGAAGTGAATGTATTTCCTATGGTGTTGATCAGCAATACTGCAAGAGGTTATCAGAACCTTCTCAGCAGTATTATTTCTCTCACTGCTGGATTTCATTGTTAGGTGTGCACAACCTTCAAGTATTTGAGGAAGGATGTCATTCATTCTTACTCTTAGTTAAGCCTGTATACTTAATTGTTTCACTGTCATTCCCTGTTTCTACTTGTTATGTTTTAGCTCATTGTCTTACTTTCCTTTGTAGAAATGAAAGGAAACAAATCTCTTAGAAGAGAGCCTGGGGCTGATGGAGTTGGCAAGTGCTCCTAACACTGCTTAAGAAGAGGTAGTGTTGTGGAACTGAATGATGCTGAATCCGTGTACAAACCCCCTGTAAATTAGGAGGAGAACTGGGTTCAAGCAAAAGCATTTATCAAATCAAGATGGAGGAGAATTCAAGGGAATACAAACAATAAACAGACTGATTCAAGTTATTTTTTAGTGCTGAATTTTCCCTGGTACTGAATCCTCCTGCTTCTGTGTTCCTTGTGCCCGTAAATTTGTTGGTTGCCAATGTTTTACTCTGCCCATCTTGGCCACTGCCCGAACTCGTCTTTTAAATGAATCAGTAACTCATGTCCTTCCCTTGCTTCAGTTATGTTTGCGTCCAAAGCTTGTTACTCTCATCTTCTTGATCTTGCTCTCCTGATGGAAGGAAACTATTCAGTGGGTTTTTCGTGTGTGTCTAAATGCTGTTGTTTGTTTGCTGCTTAGGGTCTTTTTGTCTCAAATCTTGTCATAATGCCATAGAAGCCAGAAGGACTCATTCAATAATTTAGTGCAGTATAGCACAAACCCATTTAATTTTATCCACTTATTCTTATTTTAAACCTCATAATTTGAACTAATTAATTTCTGTATTTTGAAAACGTGATTGTTCTGTGCTCATGGTTGAAAAATACATTAATTGCAGGAGTGATATTGGATCTGAATTACACATCATCAAGAATGGGGCTGCCATTTTAGCATTTGTCTGTTAATTCCAGTATTTCAAAGTCCATTTGATTTCCTAGATGCTGACAAAGGATTGTAGACAATAGATGGCATATATAGAAATGGGAAAAAATTTATCACTAAAATTAAGTTGTAAAGCACTCAGCTGATTTTTAGGTAATGCTGACAGTCTTTAGGAAATTATGATTACAGCATTATTAGCCATTCACATTATCTAATACATCTCCATTGTCTAATCATAGCTCATCAAGGACAACAAAGATGGTGAAGGGTCCAGAACACAAGTCTTACCAGAAGTGACTAAAGGACCTGGAGGTGTTTAACCTGGTGAAAAGGAGGCTCAGGAGTGACCTTTTTTCTCTCTACAACTACCTGAAAGGAGGTTGTAATGAGGTGGGAATCAGTCTCTTATCCCAAGTAACCAGTGATAAGACAGGAGGAAATGGCCTCAGGTTGTGCCAGGGGAGGTTTGGATTGGATGTTAACAAAACATTTCTTCACCACAAGGGTTGTCAAACATTGGAACAGGCTGCTCAGGGGAGTGATTGAGTCACCATCTCTGAAGAGATTAAATTTAAAATACATGTGGCACTTAGGGACATGGTTTAGTGTTGAATGTTGGACTTAGCAGTGCTAGGTTAACAGTTGAATACATGATCTTAGAGGTCTTTTCCAACCTAAATGGTTGTATGATTCTATATATTTGGAGCTACCTATCACACTTTTGGACTCTCATCTTGCTCAGAACTAGTGGCATGAAGGGGTCAACACTCCTCTATTTTTGACACAGAAAGGTCACTGTATGTTTTCCATCAAACTATAATAGAATGTTGATCCTCTGCCTTTTGATAAGAATTATCAGATTTAGTATGTGTCAAAAGCTTACTTTTCACTGGAAAAAAAAAAAAAGATAAAATTGGAAAGGAGGTGACCAGTCTATTTCTTCTACAACTGTAAATCTTAAGTCTGAATAGGTATGTTGTCCAGTTACAGTTCTTGTACTGAGGCTTTTTTTTTCCTGGTAGTTCTAATAAAAGGCTGTGTGCATTGATGCTGAGTGATGAGGGCTAAAGCTTAGTGCAAGATCTAAGAAATCAGAAAACCAGTTTGAACTGCATTTTAACACTACAGAGATTCTGCCTAGTTAAAAATACGCCTAGCAGAATCACTTGGGGACAAAAAGAATCCACTGCTCCCTGTTTGACAGACTCTGATCAAAGAAATCTCTCACTTCAACTTTGCTTGTGGCAAATAAGTTAAATTATTTGAGTTTGCTAAGAAATAGTTTTAGATTTTTTGAACCATTGCAAACTGGAGCAAATAATCTGCACACCCCACCCTGTCCTTGAAGAGTGTACATAGCTTGTGTTACCTGTCTGTCTAGCCACTTAAGAAAATATTGTTAGAATGATTTCAGTATGAAGGTGAAAGAGGACACTTCTGTGTTTCATATCTTTGCTAGTCCTTATGCAAGGACAGATGTGAACCAACTGGTATGGCTAAACCACTAGTATGTGTTTCAAGATTTCCTTAGAATTTTGTACATACACATTATTAATTCTAGTCTTTCGGTTTTGAATATTCACTTCCTAACAATGTGCTTCTTCTTTTCATGGTTACTCATCTTTGCTTGAGAGCAAGTTCTCTGTTGCATTAGAAGTCAGTCTCTTACATTTATGGGAATGACTGTCAGCCTTTTAAGTTGTTTTTTTAATTCATAATTTTTTATTTTGTTCCACCAACTCCTTTTAAAAAGTTTTTGAATGGTACTGAGGAAATAGAACAACTTGTTAGTACCTTTAAATTAGCTATGTGGGACTCTGTCTCTATTGAAAAAAAAAAAACAAACGCAAAAGCAAGCAAAACTAAAAAAATGGGAGGTGGAGGGATACTAATTGAAAGTGGCTAAAAAGCATTCCCAGTTTTAAATTCACAAGATGATTTCAATTGGGCAAATTATGTCTCTTTTTCCTTTAAGTTTTTTGCGTCTTGAAAATAATTGCATAGCTTTAGGCTACCTGTGTTGAATTGAGACTGAAGTGAAGAGCCATGTATTCTTTTTCCATCTTCTGAAAAATGATAATTTTCCCATTGTTAAAAATCAATCTTCTTTCAAAGATATAATGACATGTTTTCCTCTTATCTATCTTTAAACATTAAATCTTTTATATGAATTGGTTGACAATTTTTGAAGGATAACCTTTTCAATATCATGAAATAAATGGAAATGATGAAGGATTTAGATTCAAAATGCTTTACCCGTGCACTAATAATTTGATGAACACTGCTATCATTTTTCTAAAATGGCATTATATTAAATCTTATTCATCCAGCAAATTCTTTTGAAGAGTCTCACCTTTAGAAGTTGATGACACAAACCAGCTTGAAAATGTGATTGTGGTATTTGAAATGCCCTGTCACTACAGTCAATTATTTATGATGCGTGAAGAATATTTTGTGTTTCTTTACAAGACTCGTTGCCTAGTATTATTATTTTAAAGCTAGTCTTACAAAGATATACACAGTTCCCTCTCCATGGTAAGATCTTGTCTCTGGTAACTTAGCACATTTTTCTCCAGGCATTCATGTCAGCAGCACACAACCATGATGTGAAAGGAAATTGCTTCCAACGCCTCTAAAATTGCTTGCTTGGCTTGAATTAATCTTAATCGAATTTCTGTCTGAGATGTTTAAAAACTTACAGAATCTCAACCTTTGAGCACAGCTTTGCTAATTTGATTCTACATTCCAAAGTGACAAGAAATTTTGAGACCTGCAGGGCTGCTGTTGCTGATAACGCTTCTGTGCGGGTGGTGTGAACCACGCTGTTCGTTAATGTGACATACCTTTATAATGAATGTCCTCAATAGTTGGGAAAACAATGAACTTGCATCCCTATTTAACTGTGTTGTCCTCTTGCCTAAAGCACCAAATGAACATTCAGCTCTGAGAAACAAAAACTAAGAAAAATACAGTATATGTATTTTCAGATATTTGAATTGGGAAGAAAGCCAAATTACTGACCTTATAAATGTGATTATTTTTTTAAATCCAAAACCTAAAACACTACCTCAATAGGAAAAAATCAGAAAAGGCAAAGAGTTAGACAAAACTTCCTAAAGATCACTTGCCTGCATCATTAGAGTAGGTCTATGGTACAATAATTGTAGACTTTCTAGTCTCACTGGCCACAGTGAGACTGCTACCTTTAAACTTCTTTAGAAATAGGAAGGACTAGTCAGACAATCACGTTGTCTGCAATAGAATGCTAATTTCAATTTTACAGATCACCCTGAATGCCAGAATGTGGTGGATGGCTCCAAAACTGGAGTGTGAAATAAATCTTCTCTTAGAATCTTCAGTGCTGGTTGCCTTTTGCTCAGCTGTAGTGTGAGCTACAGGCTGGTCCAGTCTCTTCTCTGAAGGAAGCTGAGTACCATTCTTAGAACCATCATCTTGTGATGCATGTAGTAGCACTTTGGTCTAAGTAACTGACTCTGTTCAGGAGCAGGAGGTGAGAGATCCCTCTTTGCAAAATTCTGAGCTGTGAACCAGCTAGAGCCATTTGGTTCTTTGGCTGTGTGTGCTCCTCAAACATCAACTGTTGCTGCCTCCTTCAAGGCAACGATGACAGGCCAGAGAGCAACACCTGGGATGAGGGAAGGACACCTCTGCTTCAGCTGTAATGAGATATGCCATCCATGTTCATTCAGTGGTTGTGTTTTATTGCACTTTTGTGTGCATGACCTGCATCTTCTACTTACGTTAAATACTCTGCAGCTCCTGTACCATGGACTGGGGAGTGAAAAGAGTGAATTTTATTAATTCTTTCTTCTCTGTGCAGATAATTAGGAGCTGTGATGAGATGTAAGAACTGCTTGCAAGTTATTTTGAAATAAATAATATTTGCAGCATTGAAAATTTAAATACTATTTGCTATAATTTTAAATAGGGGGAAAATTTTTTCTTGAAACCTATTACTAATCTCTTTAAAGTGGAATCTTTGTAAGCATGTAATATATTAAAAACCTGTTTGGATTGTCTGCTGCTGAAAAGTTAGTGCAGTAAAATTCAGCCCAGTTACTGGGCTTCTACTGCTTGATACACAAATTTATAAATTAAGAGGCATGTACAAATACAAATTTACATATGTAGTACTCAAAAACATAAGAAAAAATCCTGAGTAATTATGAAGTATTATTCAGTCTTTTTTTTTTTTTAAGTTGACAACATTGTAGAAAAGTGTTTATGTGACTTGTCTACATCTTACTAAACTTTTCCACAAAGATTTGCAAGTATGCTTTGCAGAGTTGATAACTCATTTTCTAAACAAGTACCTTGTTAACCCACCAGCACCATCTCCCTTGTCTTTGAGAATTGCCTTTATTGCTTGATACGATGCAGTGGCTGGTTGGGCCATGACAAATAGGCTTGATTCCCACTGTTGTGAATGAGGGCTTTGAAGCTCCATCTGTCTTTTTTAAAGCTGACAGACCTAAGTTTTACTATTAATTTTAAAAGAAGTCTGGGTTTTGTAATATTTTGTATTTAGCTTTAAATCCTCTGCTTAGCTGTGTCTCAGCTCTTTCATAAATCTGCACTTTCTTCCAACTCTCCAAAATTCCAAAGAGCTTCAGCCAGTTTGTTCTATACAATGGCTTCATCCATGTGCTGCATCTCCACCATTGTTCCTTCCTTCCTTCTTACTTTTTCCCCCCCATCATCTGTTGATTTTTATTATATCTTACTTCCAGAAGTTAGCTAGAACTGCTACCTATACACATGATGACTATGTGCAATGGTCTAAGAGTATTACCCAGAGTTGTGCAATAAATTTCTGCTGACCTGCTGAATTTGGCCTACAACCTTATGGCAGTAACCATTGTCTTGCATTTACTATAGAATTTCACAGAGGCCAGGTGTCCACCCCGTTTTCCATGTTCCTCAGGGCTATAATCAGCTCATTTATTTTTCTGCTCTATGTGCTGGTGGTAAAAGGAGCAGGCTCACAATCCCTTTTCACTTTACAATTCTTCCTTTCCCCTCTTATCTAGTACTGGTACTTTCACTACCTGTATCAAAAATAGTAGGCCAGAAAACATAAAAAGCATCTGATCAGTGCTGGCTGGAGTTTTTCAGGTATTATATAAATGGTGTTATCACCCACTGGTCTAAAGCCCACAGTGACATAAATATCAAATGGAAGCAGTCCACACCTTGTATCAGAAACAGCACAACTGGGAGGATTCCAGAAATCACATTGTCCCCCCTGGGAGATGGTGCAACTACAGTGTGCTCCTTGTATTAGTTATTAGATTGTCTTTAAAATGGAGACTATCCTTGTTCCACAAATTACACAGTTCAGAATAAGGTATTTGTTTTAAGTACATGAAGTTGCAAAAATATTCAAAATACATTTTTCTATCAGGAGAATGCTTTCCTGCAGTCACCCCTTCAGTCCCTAGAGAATTTTTTCATACTTGATCATAGTAGTAGTGAACTCTGCTGCAACTTAGAATCATACAAAAACTTAGGTTTTGACATATGCTGAAAGTCAATTAGCCCCACTGCAGAACAAAGCAGGGTTAAATTACAAGCCAGGTTACACTGCACAGCCATTTGTCTGGTTGAATTTTGAATATTTCCAGGAACTAGGAAACTCTTGGAAACTGGTCCAGTGCTTAAATATTTGTTTTTATACATAGCTGTTTCCTCCTGTCCTTTCACCACGCATCACTGAGAGGAGCTTCTTACTCTTACCTGCAACTCTCCTTTACACAGTGGAAGATAAAAACTATATTCTCCTGTAGCCTTTTTTCTTCAGACTCTAAAATCCCAGTTCTCCAAAGCTCTTTTCACTAGGTCCTTTTGATTCCTTCTGTCCATTCACTTATGACAAGTGTAGTCAGAAACATGAAATACAATCAGCCTGCATTTACTTAATCTAGTATGATAGTTATGCAACTCTGCTGGTTTTTGTTTGGTTGGTTTTTGTTTGTTTGTTTTTTGGGTTTTTTTGGTGGGGGCTGGAATTGGAGGTGTTTTTTGGTTTCAGGGGTTTTTTTAAACCTTTTTTTTTTTTTGAGTGTATGTGAGGTAGAAAGCTCTAAAATGACTCATGACCTACCTGGGGACAAAATCTAGTCTTCTGGCTACTGACTGAAGTTTTCTGACAGATGAGCTAGGTTTCAATGCCAAGGCTTAATGCCAAGTTACCCATTCCGTGGAAATTACTTTCTTTTTCTTTCTTGTTTTTTTTGTTTGTTTGTTTTTTAATTTTGCAACAGAGAGCATAAAAATTGAGCAGCCAGAGTGGTATCTGGGTTGAAGAGTTTCACAGCTGCAAAGCGCTGAATCTCTCA
Organism: Acropternis orthonyx; assembly: GCA_035583155.1. Lineage (NCBI taxonomy): Eukaryota > Metazoa > Chordata > Aves > Passeriformes > Rhinocryptidae > Acropternis > Acropternis orthonyx. Next base: position 20,943,050 of record JAWWEU010000160.1, read on the forward strand.
TCTTCTACCCTACTAGTTATGGGGTAACCAAAGTATTCTTTTTCTGCCTTTAGGATAGAAAGGGGCATAACTTGTTAAGAAGAAAAAGAGAGTAACTGGGGGACTTTGTCATATCTGCTCTTCAAACCTTAAGCAAGTTCTTTTTCTATTGCTGACTCAGTCTTATTTTTCAGGATTCTCCAGTTCTGTCCTGAGGAAGCTTCTGAATTATGCACTGTCTGTACTCCAAGCATGGTTAATGATAGTTGTGCATCATTCGTAGGATCTAAAAATTGTGTAGGCCCTAAATACCCCTTTATTAGGCACTATATGTTCCCACAATGGCTTCCTTCTCACATTTTTCTGAAGGTTTTTCCTCATTTCTATGCATTTTGTTTGGTATTATCTGAAAAATGATCCCTTCCTGTCTGATGGGATGCTTCACCTGTATCTGATTTTAATTTCAGATACGTGATGGATGTAACCATTTTTCTTCTTTATGTTGTTTTAGTGTCCCATTGTAGTTCCACTATGCTGTTCACAGGTTTATTACATACAAGTTTATTACATTGCATTATTGCATGCCAGCTTCCACTTTTACCTGTGCACTCAACTCAAGTACTCGGCCAATTTAATTCTTGTTTATGAAGTATCTTGAAGTCTGTTTTCTTGAAATTCAGAAGACCATGATCATGAAATATAATAGATTGGGAATGCTGAGGGGAAAACATTATATTCCAATGAAATTCATACTTCTATGTTGTCCCTATTAATGGAGCCCAACTTCATAATGTTTAAAGTGCATATTAATCTCTTGCCAGTAGAATGCATGAAGATAAAGGTTTTGATTCTTTTGGAGTAAGACAAATTGCATTTGTGATATACATAGCAAAAAATTTTAGTTGACATTCCAGCAAGCAAAGACAAAACTGTTTTAAAGAACATTTGGTAACAATAGCTCAGGAAGAATTAACTAGAATAATGCATACTTAGAGATCACAATAAATATTTAATTTTAAAAATCTGTTATTTCTGACAGCACCAAAAATCCTGTGTGAATGACAGTGATTATTGAAGATGGACCCTGAGGGATGCTTGGATTGCCAAAATGTAGCTTTCTACCAGTCACACACTTAATCTGAGTGCCTCTTTACCCAGAGGCAAAGATAGGCATCCCAGAGAGTTATTCATCCCACCTATTTTTCAGATTAAATGCACCTAGAGGTATCTGACACTGATTGTAAAGGGAGTCCATTGGTTAACTTCAGCCAGATGCCTCCCTTTCATACAGCTCACTGTAAATGTGTTACTGATGTACAGCTGAGGAGAACTGCACGATTACTCTGTCATGACTACCATACCCATGTACGACCTTAAAGCTGAGAAAATACAACTGTCAATCTAATGTCAATGGACAAACCATTAGTGTAATTTAGGTGAAATATTTTACATTTAAGGGCCCTTTTTCCTTTAATTCCTGATTGCAAATTTGCTCTTCTCAGATTATTACCAAAAGTACTGTTGCCATAGCAGCAAGTTTCTGCTTTTGAACAAAACAAAGGACAGTGTAACATACAAAATAAGGAGAAACATTTTGGTGGGGAGAAGGTAAAAAAAGGTAGTTATAGAAAGTATATTTATAGATGAAATTACATTCTGTCATTTACCTTCTGCCAAGTGCAGTTATAACAGAGTTGAGAGTGTGTTTTCTACTAGGATAGAGCAAGTGCCAATGCAGGACAACCTTGACTTCTTGCCCAGAAGACAGTGTACAAGACACAGCTCATTTATATCTCCTGGAAAGAAGATTTGGCACAGGTTAGAAGTGAAATAAATGTTAAAATTCAACTACATTCTATGCTATCCCATGGCTAACTGGTGTTAGTATGACTGTTCACCTTTAGTATGACTGTTCACCTTTACTATGCTCTCATTTTCATACCATCTGCTTTTTGCACTAGATGACAGATACAGAGCCATATACATTTGGCAAGTATTATGGAAAGGACATTGTGAAATGGAAGATCTATTCTTGATCTAGAAGAAGACATCTGTTTTAAATCACTTGTGTTTTATGGGAAAAGTGAGTTTTCTAGAAACAACAATTCCAATTAAGGTGAAAGGTTGGAAATGGAGGATGGAATATGCTGTGGAAGGAGAGGAGCCACTGATAACACTTGAAATTCCAGATACAGTTACATTGTCACTACATCTATTACTGTATACCACTGTCAGTCTGATACGACCTGTGCTATACTTATTTGCTACTTTCCGTATGTTGCATTGATCCTCAGCCTTATAAAATTACACTAGCCAAGAATTACGCTAAAATAAATCCTTAGAATAACTTATATCCTGTCTTCAAAATTCATAAGCCATTCAAAACATTTTGTTCCTTTGTACTGGTTACTGTTACCTGTTAGCTCATATGATGATGTTGGTTTGATCATTTACCTCTGAGCTGATTTCATCAGTCACACTTTAATATCTTGTCAGTATGTGCTTACTTTCTTACTCCATAGTCCGTTTTACCCAAAGTGAAACTTAAAATAAAAACAGAAACAGCAGAATAAACCTATCATTAGAAAGAAGAACTGTATTAGCAAGTGCTAGTGTGTTACTTCACTTATTTCAGTTCTCGAACTCTAACTTGGCATGTGCCCAGCTCCTACAAAATATTCAGGCACCCACATCTTAGTTAGTCTCCTAAACTTAGTAAGAACAGAGCTTGAATTTGCTCCCGTGTCTTGCCTTGGCAATGTTTATGAACGACGAAGGTCAGGTATAGCAGGATCCCTGTCCATTTGTGCAGAATATTGCTGTGAGGTCCTTGGTGCCTTCACAGTTGTGTATTCATTTTCCACCTGTGCTTCCCCCTTGATGCCCTGCAGATGTACAGCAGGCAGAGACTAAAGGTCCTATGTTACTAATTCCATTCATTGCATATCTTGCTTTAAAAAATTGCAAGCCTTTCCAATAGACAAGCAATCACTGTGTTCGCCTGAAACTGAATTCTTATCTACCCACTTTACCTAGGATACCTTGAATCTGGGGTGAGTACATGGGGTGAGGCTGAACCAAAGTAGATGTAGTGAGTCCCTCTCTTTCTCCAAGAAGCCTGGCATTTTAGAAAAGGTTTGTGCTGTGAAAGTTGTCTAGATGTCCTTTGTGGACATCATTATGATCTTCTGAAGCATAACATAAGCTCACTATAGTGCATGAAGAAACTATACAGTATGCATATATGGCTTTTTAACAAATCTAAGAAGTGTAGGGTTTTTTCAGATCTTTTAATTGGATTCTTGGTTATACCACCCCATAGGACACCCTGTGTGATGTAGATGCTACTAAATCAGTGGACCATCATCATGGGCTGTAACTTCAGGCCTCTGTCTTCTTGTGACAACTAAACTTTCATTGGATCAATGCCACTTGCTTTTCTAAGGCTGTCTTCCACAGACTGCTTGATACTGTATGTTTAAGTCCAGCTCTTTAAAATTCCTCTTTTCTTAATTTCATGGTCTGCTTCTTATCATGTAATGCTTTGGCAATCATTTTCCTATTATTAAAGGACATTTCTCAGTTTATTTTCATGGGTCAGAAGAATTTTTTTTTGCTAAAAATAATGAATAAATGGCATTTTCCAGGAGGCTTGTGAACATAAGTGTTCTTTCACTAGTAGCATGATTTCATTATCTGCATGTTTAATTTTAGGTTGTCTTCAAGACAACAGAGATACCATCTCAGACACCTGACTGATGTTTTTGTGTTTATGTGTGTAGATATTCTAGAAAAAAATGTTCATTTTAGTGAACTGCAAGCTCTATCCAGACATCTTGATCTTCCATTTTGAGAATCTTTATTTTCTCAGAAATAAATAGATTTCTCCAACTTTTAGTATTTTAACCACTTCTCCATGAATTTCCATGTGTTCCTGAGTTCCTTTCCACAAGTTGGTGCTTCAGAAGCTGTGCCAGGATTTTGTGTCAAAGATCTAGCAAACAATAAAGCTAACAGTTGGTAAGGATTTTTTGACTGGATTTGAACAGATTTTGTAAAATGAAAGATTGTCTACAGTATTGCTTTTGAAAAAATGTATTATTTCAGCCACAATGAGTTCAGGCATTTGGGTTTTTATTTGTTTTGTTTGTTTTGGGTGGTTTTGTTTGGCTTGTCGTTATTTAGTTTTTCTCATGTTGGGGGTTTTATGATGTGATGCTGGATTTTGGAGGGAGAGTTTTTCACCTATAAGGAAGGCAGGAGAATTAGGGCTCCTAAACAAATTTACCAGTATCTTTTTAGGTATTCTTCTACGATTTGTGATGCCATTCTACTTCTCAGTGGTGTTCATTTTCAGTTGTAAACAAACACATAGCTTCTCATTTGCCTGCCCGTAGTTTGAGTCATTAGTGTACAGGAATTGGAAGGTGTGGATGCCACAGCTAAAGAATGTTTCACAATCTGCTTCTGCTTTTTCAATTATTTTATGATGTTTCTTTTATAAAGTGATAATAATTCTATGATTTTTTTTTTCAGATACAACAAACTTTCTATCTTGTGAAAATTCTTCTGCTACTCAGCAGGAATTTCTGCAACTTCTCTCCAGCTGAAGCAAACATATTTAGGTACATTCGTGCAGTTCCATAAATTGCCTTCTCACCATCATGTGATTTGGTTAATACCATTTATTTTTCCTCCTCTACTGATTAGAATTTATTTAGAAAAAGTAAGAGAGAAATTATGTAATTAAATATGTGTAAATTTAACAACATCAAAAAATCTTTGTCTTAGGAGGGTTGTTTTTTTCCTGAAGCATGTGTGAAAAGTAAGTAAGTGGAAACACCAGCTTTTCCTGCAGTAATTTTTAGATAACTGTATGAATAACAGTTCTACTTATGTAATGAAACCTGTCATTTTCTCTACCAGTGCCAAATGGAAATCAAAATGACTAAATGACACTTAAATTCAGTTCAACAGAAGAGAAATATAAGGACTAAATAGCAGATGAATGGTCAATGACCTAAAATGAAAATGGATAATACATTATGTACCTTTCAAAAGGAACTGTGGTAATTTTTTTGAAGAGTTAATAACTTCTTTTTTTCTTGTAAACTGCAAGAAATAAGGCCACCAGCAAAAAAACCCCCAAACAACATAGCCTTTTATACTCTCTCCTAGTATATTTCCTGAGGGCAATTAGAAATCCTGGAAGACTAAACTTGAATTAAATTTCAAATTTATTGAACTGGAACAAGAATATCTAACTATAAATTTATTTTTACCTCCTCCCAGCAGGTTTTCAGTTGTCTGAAATTGAACAGCAGTAAGAGAATGGGAGAAAAGTTAGGTTGTGAGGATTTCCCTGGTCATTCTTTACTTAGTGTTTTACATTGCCCAGTTATTTGCATTGATTTGATTTCTTCTGTATATATTGTTTAGGACTAGGACATCTTCAACTACTTAAAACATTGGTGCCAGACCATACATATCAAAAAGTATTTTGAGCATAATTATCATTTGTATGTCTAGTGCCCTCTAAGAGTTTTAAAAATATTTGCAGAATTTTATTATTCTAAGCTAAAAATATTTGCTCTGAAATCACTTTAATTTAGTTATATGTTACCAAAATCACAGTAGAAACATACTAAATAAACCCAGTATTATTAGGAATTCAAATGGTGTATTTCTCATCTGGCAGACATGTGAAGTATCTTCTAAAATAATGGAGAGTTTATCTTCTTTATGTTAGCATAAAATCTTTTATTATTTCTGAAAACCTGAGTTCTATATAGCTCTAACAACCTTGATGTCTATAAGGTGGAGAATATAGTGTCTCTCTCTTGTGATTTTCCACTTTACATTGCTGCAAAGCCTGACATTATTGGTTTCCAGTTCAGAGCCAACACCTGTAGAAGCAGCTGAATAACTGTGAGGTTATTTCAATTCACAGGCCTCTTAAATCAGCTATTCAGTAGCTGATTTAAGCTGATTCAGGAGCAAAAAAAAGTATATTTAAAGATGTAGTTAATTATTTTATATCCAAGTGTCTAACCCTTAGTAATTTGTGAATTGATAAAGAAATATTTTTTGAAAACACGAGCCTATGTTCTTAAAGGTGTATGTCAGTAACTACATATTGGAAACTTCTACTTTTTCAGAGGAGCAAACAAGTAAAATAATCTTAAATATGCCTAATTTCAACCTATACAGGAAGCAATCTATAAATCTGAAAATTTTGAGGGGCGGGGGGAAGCAATGGAAGGTAGTGCATACTTAAATAATAAAAAGGTTATTAAAAGCACTGCATTTATGTGATGTATTGTGCAACTTGTTCTGCCTAGTGCAGAGAATTCTAAACTTCTAGGGGTCATGGTTGCATTACTTATTTCTGAGGTTACCAAGTGTTTTCTTTCCTGTTCCACCACAGTGTCCAAGTCTTTTTTGTGGTGTGTAGTTTCTTTTTTAACAGTGCCGCCTTTCTTTAGCAGGGACTCCTGTCTCCCCTTTTATTTGTTGTGGAGACAGAATGCTTGGGTGAAAATCAGTCTTGATGATTTTTCAGTAGTCTTATGTAGCTAAAAGCAATATGCAATTCATTTCCCAATTAAACTGTTTCTAGATTTTATATTCCTAGATGTTTTACTCTTTCATGCAATATGACTTTTAACAACATGCCTGGATAAAACTTCTTTTTAAATATCCAGAGGATGTTTACCTACAGCAAGATAAAATAAACCCATGCTTTTACAGAAACAAAAAGTAGTGGCCTACTGAAAAATTGAAAAAAGTGGTTACTTAAGCATTAAATTATCACCAACTATTTTTTAATGTGCAGCTAGACTATTTGTGTGTGGTTTTTGTTTTGTCCATTTATTTGTGGTTTACATCAGCATTAAGTTACTACGTGCTTGCAGAATGTGAAGGATATTCCCTTTCTCATGGGATAAATGAAATACACAAAGAATTTGGGTACCTCAGTAACACATTCTTAGAAGGATATTCTCAAAAAGGTAGAGTGGTTATCATATAAAAATTCATGGAAAAGTTTTCACTTCCTACTTGTTTCATTTTCTCTCTTTTCTCAACTAGCTAGCAAGAACCTATTCATCATCATAGACAAAAAATGGCAGTTTTCCGAATACTTTGTATAACTGGGAAGAAATTACTCTTTTGCTTATTGACTGTGTCATAGAGGATTTGTCCTTTATTGTAAAGCATTTTAATGCTATTTTTTCTTCCTCCAATGCAGTTGCACGGTTCACTGATGCAGCAATCTGTGTGTGTAGGGTAGGTTTCTTCAAGTGCAATGTCTGAATGTATTTCTAAGACTCTCTTCACGTTTTGACTTCGAGTACTCACCTCGGTCCTACTGTGCATTTGGTGAATGCTTTTTGAGTAGCTTTTAATAATTTGTAGTTTCAACATCCTCAGTGAGTAGTATGTTTTAATAGAGGTGTGCTTGGTACGGCAAATTTGTTCATATTTTTTCTCTTCATGTTTTATTATATTCTGTGCACTATCACATTTTAAAGACAATGTAGGTCTGCAGGATGGTAACCTGTATGGTATTTGGGGATTTTTAATTTTTATTTAATTTCACATTGCACTAGTATGTAATAATTATTTCCCTATGTCGTAAAAAAAAAATTCATATTTCATGCTTAATTAGACAGCCCACAATCCTGTTGAAAAATACCTTTATTTCCTAGTTAACTTTAACTGTGTCCAGATACTGATTGTCCATGTAGAGTAACTCAGGCAGATAAAACTTATTTATGAATTTAATAAATCCTGTAAAAGTACTCCTTAAATATTCTTTTATTGTAATTTATGTGTTTGACTGTGGTCTGGTATAATATCTGTTCAGCAAATAGCAGCAGTAGGGTTGAACATCTTTCGGACACAGGTTGGTTGAATGCTTACTTTGAATATTTATAATGCGTTGTGGCTCACTTACATGATGTGGTTTTGCTCCATGGATGAATTTTTTTAACTGAGGGACAACTAAGAATGAATAGCACATTCTGTGGGCTTATTTACAACGCTTGCTTCAAATGGATTGTACAGAAAATAAATGCTAAACGTGTATTCACACTGTAAAACTTCAGGCATATAAATGTAATCTCTGTATTAAGAGCTGCTCTGAATATTGTCAGATAGGATGATGTAGCGGAAGGGTTCTTAACTGTATTCTGGACTTTTTATTGGAACTATTAAACATTTATACTAAGCACAGAAGAGAAGGAGATGCAGAGCTTGTACAATAATAGAAAAGAGACATATTGAGTAAACTACTAAAATATTAAGGTTGTTAGTGGATTTAACAACCTCGATTGAAACCCTTTCTCTACAGTGCGTAAAGCACTCACAGTATTTTGGACTGATTATAAGATTTTTTTCACTTCCTCTGCATTAGAAATTAGTAACCTTTTAACAAGATTTTAATGAACCTCAATAATCCTTTAAAGCAGACGGAATAAAAGGAATTAACTAAATAAATATCTACCTGAAACTAGGATTTAATGCAAATATATTTATGGCACCTTATAGTACTGACATGGCACAGAAGATGATGAAGTTCAACCATTGACCCAACACTGCCAAGTCCATCACTACACCATGTTCCTAAGTGCCACATCTACATGTCTTTTAAATACCTCCAGGGATGTTGACTCAGCTGCTTCCCTGGACAGCCTGTTCCAATGCCCAAACCATGCTATGGCACTGTCTAGTTCATCTGGACCTTGTGCCTTACAGCTTTTCCAAAGGCTACATGTATCTGGTTATGAAGATATTAAGACAGTACAGTGAGCATGAACAGAGATAAAAAATTCAGATTTTGTTGTAATACACTGAGTTTTTCAGTACCTAGAAAAGTTGACTTGCATTTATTTTAACATGAAAACCTACCTCTATTATAATTATTTCATGGACACCCTTTAGAGAGCAGCACAAAGGTAAGGCACTACAGCTTTGTAAATAACAGATTCTCTATGTAATGTCATCAGTACAGTCACTTAATCAACTATTTTTTAAAACTATGAAAAATTACTTGAAGCACTTCATCAAAAACCCAGTATGGTTGAAGGAGCTCTGCATATTTTTTTTTAAATTATACTTCATCGTCTGGACCATATCTGTCAACAGTTGTGACTAAAAACACATCAAAAATAATTCAAAGTTTTTTAGATGCTACAGAATTAATCTGCCCTGTCTCATATCATTGCCATGTCTTATATCCTATTTGTAACTTTGACCAGCTGACTTAAAAAAATTAATAGACTTGCACTTCATTAGTAATTAGTTGTTAGTACATTATTAGTAAGATTTTTTCCTCTGTCAGATGGTTGCTGCTTTAAATGGTACAGCAAACTTTTTGTGTAAATGGAGCTTCCTAACTGTATCTTAATAAACCAGTTTCACTAAGCTTATTTTCTTGCAGTTACCTAAGCAGAGGATACTGATGTTCGTCAGCATCTGATCTCTAACTCTCCTGCTCTCAGCTGAAATACCATTTTTACTGTTATATTTTGGGGACTCTACTTCCGGACCAGGATGAAAAGAGTGTTATTTCATGTAACTCTGATTTGCAGAGGGAGACTGATAAGAAAGATCTCACTGTAGATGGAGTTGCTGTGGGAAGAGGAGTGTTTTGCAGCAGAGTTGCAAAAAGTGCCAAAGGTGGTTTTGCAGCAGGTCTTCTCTGGGCTGAGAAGAGGTGGTGGCAGGCAGGACATCTGCTGTCTTATGAATCTATAAGCCAATACAATAGAATAATGTTAAGTTTATGCTCAGGGGTACCAGTAAATAGTCCTTGCAGTTTTGGAGTCACAGACTGTAGAATGTAGGCTGTTACACGTTCATGTATCAAAGAGAGGAACGAGAAGGGGCTTCTTAGAATTGTCGGCATTAATATGTTTTTGTACTGTGCTCCACCTCTGGGGATATGGCATCTTTGGGAATTGAGACAGTATTAGCTTGGCATCCCAAGGGCAAGGAAGGGAGCCCAGAGGGAATGCAGATATTTTCCATCTAGGTTAGATCCCTGTTGAATTTCAGTAGAAGACCATCATCCTTCTGCTTAACCCTTCATGTCTGCTAGTAACTATTTTAATAAGTAAGAATTTCTATGGATGAAAGCTTTCCAGTGTAAGTCAGCCTTCTCCTGGGTTTATTCTGAGGTTTATAAATATACCTACAAGTTTTTCAAACTTTTTCAGCAGTTTCATAACTGTTTATTCATTTCAAAAGAGAATTAACTATTTAAAAGCTATTTCCCCTCCTCCAGCTACCAATTAGAAATGTGTATTTCTCCATTCTTAGCAGCCCTCATATATTTTAACAGTGATTACTATTATTACCCAGTAGTCTCTGCATATGTTTTTCATACAGACAGCATCCCGCTTTTCAAGCCATATACAGTCTTTCAATGAAAGAGCAAGACCTAAAGTCAAGACTCTGTTATTTTACACCTCCATAACAAGTGTGATGCACATTATTCAAAAATTTAAACAGTGATCAAATAATTCTCCTTTCTCCTATATAAACAACAAACTTTATATGTGTGGAGAATCATGGCTTTGGCCACACTTAAACTTCCCATAATATTTCTGTATTCAGCTTCCTGATTAAAAAATTTATCAGAGAGGACTTCTGATAACTCTTGAAACTGTTCAGGCAGTCACTTTTTAAAGAAATTATGAGGGAGAGTATCTTTTTTTAGAGTTTAGTAGATGTTCTTTTTAAATTATACATAACATGACAGTTACAATTTTCCTTTAGGTGCAGTTGATTGTGTTTAGCAATGACCTTTAAAAGTTCTCATCATGGTATGTTTTAGTCACTGCTTCTAATCCTGCAGAAAAAAAAAAAAACCCTAAACTAAAAATGTCTCACTAAAAATACACCTAATAATATTATAAATAACATAAGAGATAACTTTGGCCTTTTCCAAAGCTCTTAACCTGTGAAGCGATAGGCTGCATATGGTATTACTGTGCAGGAACTTTAGGTTTTGCCAGAGTCCTTGAGAAAAATGAAGGAAATAGAGTACTGATATTTGTGGCACTCAAAATTTAGGAGAACTTGCACAAAACATGTTGCTTCTAAAAGGCTTCAGGTCTTTATTCTTGTCAGAGAAAAGCAATAAAGAGTAAATAGTTCCCTTTTTTTTCCCCTGTTTATATTATCTATTGACATAGTGTTTTCTGAAATAAAACAATAGACTAGAGAGGCACACTCTTAAATATTGTTCTTGATTATGGTAAGAAGAACATTTCAGCTCATTTTATTAGTTAGACATTAATTGAACTATTAATACAAGTAGCTAATATTCTTCATATTTTTCAGTTGGTAGACTTTCAATTTGGCTCTCCATTCCACTTTACAGTGCAGTTTCATCAAATCAAGTGTCATCTTGACAACAGAGGGGGTCATACTCAACTAGTTCAAAGCAACTTGTCACAATGTCACTTGTAACTCAGCTTGTGTTTGAAAAGAAAATTATTTCAAGGCCCCATTTTGCATTCAGATTTGTGTGAGTAATGCTTGCTAGGTTATCAGTCCAGTGTTGTCTTGCAGACAGTAATCCAAAAATAATAACTGAGAAAGATGTCTCAGAGAATATCAGTGAACAACATGAGTGATGCTCATTATTTAACAACTAAATTCAGTTTCTCTGTTTTCTGTTTTACAAAGATCCATGTTTGTGCAGTCTGATTTTGACCATATGGTAATAATTATTTAAAAATGATCTAATTTTTGTTGAAAGACAACTGTGAATCAAAAATAATATTGTGTTGAATATTGTCTCCAGTATGCAGCAACTTTCTTTTTGAAAAATCGTTCCGAGTTGAAAGTCAAGAAATTGAGTTGGAGGGAGTTAAAAGAGGGCCACGTGTAGCTTCTGATGTCTTACAAATTGGGCTGTGTGTCCTAATTGGATGAACAATTAAGTTACGTGTTGGTAGAAACAGATTTACATGACTGATAGTGCTCCTAGTGAAGTGCTAAGGGTCCATTGGTTTCAGTTTAATAGGAAAGGTTTGGTCTTATACTTGATATTCAGAAAGATTTTATTTGCAGTGTTATTGAATTTTATCTTGGTATGGCTTCTCTGAACTTTCACAACAAAATTATTGCCTGTCTCAAGGATACTGGAAAAGAAACAGGCTTCACTCAAGGTCCCAACTGGGTGCTATAAATGTAGTTCTCTACTGCTTAGGGCCAAAGTGCTCTCAGTGTCCATAACTCCACATGCCCTAAGAAAGAGATAACATTATTTTCAATGCTAATTTCTAGGATAGTATGTAGCTGGTGTTATCAGTGTCTGTTTCCTCTTCTTTTTAGCTCCCACCCTGAAAATTGTGAACATTTCCCTTCTTTCATCCAGTGCCCATTTTTCCTTATTCTGTTGTAGGAAAGCACATAGATAGGATGTCCTCCTATTGAGGGTACAGTTTGAAGGCATGACAGTGCATATTCCTTTGGAGAGAAACACTGTTTTTAAGGATTACATCATCATGTGAAATCAGCAGCACAGTCAGCTCTGATGTTCCCATAGAGTGTGTGGAGTATTTCCATCTTGTCATTAGGATACAGATACTGCTTGTTCTCCAAGTGGAGCACTGCAGCCACCCTCCAGCTGTTTCTTTTAACTAAAAAAAATGTTTCTATTGGAAGCATGGAATACATGACCTAAAATCAAAAGTCTGAATAATGTCATAAGGTTTAAATTTTGTGTCTCAAACTGCAGACCAGGAATAGGGCTAGGAATGAATGGCACAACTGCCATTAACATGAATGGGATTTTGTTTATTTCCCTTTTTGTATACTGGAACTTATCCTTCAGGTTCACATTATCTGCTGTTTCTTGATTGGAAAGAGTTCTCAGTCTCTACTTACCCACCAATGATGGCAAACTCATTTCGACTAATGACAACTCTCAAATCGTCCTTCACAAGTTTTTAGAGTAATTTCTTTTTTGGCCTTGGGCTTTGAGAACCATACACCAAACTGACTGTAAATTAGCTCTAGAGTAAAGAACAAAATATGACACAGAAATTTGACCCTGTAATAATTAACAAGGTGCCCCAGAGGGTTCCATGTATTATGATACTCTTTTCTCTTCAGACACATTAGTGGTCCTTGTGATTCCTTGTAGATTACAGTGTTGCTTTTATGCAGATGACTTTGCAGTCTGCATTAGTGGGCCATCTGTCACAGACCTTCCAGTTGAAGTATTTTGAACCTTGTGCAATTGATTACCTAAAAAATGGATTTAACAACCTCTCTCCATTGCATCTTGACTTTGAATTCTGAAATATTTTTCACAAAATATGCCATTTTCACTTTTTTTTTTTTTTAAATAGGTTTAGGAGTTTTGTGTTGTTTCTTTTGTTTGTTTCTTTTTAATAGACTTTTTTAGCTCTTAATACATTTGCTTAATTACTTTAGTAAGAGATGATGTTCTTGTTAAAGACACTTAGGTTAGCTTCCTGTTTTTCATTGCTGCAAATTCATTCCTGTGATCACGTATGCAGTGTAACTTTTAGTCATTTTACTTAAAATTCAAACAATGTGCCACATATCTGTTTGATTTATTTTGCTTTTTACCTTTGTGATTTCCTCAAGGACTCATGCATAGATTGAACTGATTATGCTGATATGAGAATTTTATCTGTGCTAGTTTACATTTGCTCATAGTTTCATCTATAGCAAAATGCTTACATGTAAGTAAGGCTTAAAGTTTCTGAGGTATGGTCCTAGTTATAATTTATTTGACTAGTAACTCACTGGTATTCACTGATCTGCATTTTACTTTTCATTTATATAAAGTCCTAAATGAACCACGATGGACATAAAACACTTGCTTATTGGATATACTTTTTTAACAATGTTCATTTGTTGTTGCTTTTGGGCTTTGTGTTAGGGTTTTTTCCCCCGCTGCTTGTTTTAAGTCCTAACTTGGAGGTTGTCATTTAAATGACTGCATGAAGGTCTCTTCGGGGTTTTTGTCTTGTTTAAATAAATTGGATTGAATTGATTTAGTGTTCCTATTACAATTTGTTAAACCTTCTCAGGTTGTTGAGGGATATAATGTCACTGGGCTTTATTATGAATTACAAAGGGAAAAAAAAATGGAGCTGCTCAGCAGGTTGCTTTGATATTAATTCATCTGTTGTATAACATGCACAAAATGCTCCCTTTGTGGCAAGATTCTGATCCTGTTTAATTACATATAATTTTTATATTGCTTCAGAAAACAAAACAAATAAGAAAGAAAAATTTTAATTTCCTTACAGAATTTTTAGTTTTAAATCATTATTTTCCATTCAGTAATTATAATAAGCATACTTATTATACTAAAAATCATAACAAATCCTAATTACATCATCCCCCTAAAAAAAATCGATGGGATTTTTTAGTCCATCAAGAGAAGCAAATAACATGATTTTCTTATGTCCAAATGTTAAGCCATCTAGAAACTAGGAAAGCTGGCTCCACCTGGGACACAGAAGATGGTATGCTGGAAATAAGTGATTTTGAAAATTGTTTGGAGCCAGGGTAGAAAACTAGTTGGACATTGTAGTGATGCCAAATTAAAAGGCCTGATGTGCTATAAGACATAAAAGCAGAATAATAAAAGCAAGTGGTTGAAAGATGGATACTACCTTTATATGAACAGGACAATGGCTGTTGTTGGAATACTAGGATCCCTTTTGAAACCCAGTTTGAGGGAAATGCTGTAAGAGTAGAGAAGTTCAAAGAAGATCCACAAATGTGGTGATAAGGTTGAAAATGAAGGACTTTGAAGCTCTCACTGGAAACAATTCAAGGAAATCCTCCTCCCTGTGTGATGCAGAGGAACAAAATATCTGATTGCAAAAATCCTTTCTCTCCTAAATAACTATGAACTATAAAATTATAACTACAATATAATAATATAATAACTATAACTATTATTGTTTTTATAATGTAAAGTTTTGTTCCACAAAATTCTTAAAGAATGAGACATTCTTTGAGACCTGATACAGGCCTATTTAGTCCATAAATTTTAAAAATTGCTGATTATTAGTCTTTGGGTATTTCATGCTTGATAATATTTCCTGGCTTCATTTTACAATACTCTGTGTTGAAACAAGTTTGTTTTAACACCTTTTAACTGTGTTATTTTATGGAAATGATCTAAAATGTTTTTGTAGAGTAACTTCTTTTTTAAAAGCTCTAATTTACACTGAATACAATATAAAATGTCTGTCTTCAGTATATTCTTGACAGCAACACTGTTTTATTACTACTCTCTCTTATCACAGCAACCATTGTTTGATAATGTACAGAAGTAGAACAATAAATCTCTCTTATAGTATCTGAAAAACTGATACAATCTATGAATTTAGTTTAGCAGCTTGTGAAGGTTTTTGTGTGCTGTGGTCTTAAGAATTAAGAAATCTGTAGTCAGTGGAGGAACCCATGTTTTCAGAGGACAGATCAGATTGTGGATGGGCCAGGTTACATAGAGACGGTGTCTCACAGCAGGCTTTAGGAAACCTGGGTGACAAGTCTCATGACTTTCAATTGAATTGAAAGTCTAAGGTTCAGAACCCTCATCTTAAAAGTATTTAGGTAACACAATCTCATTAACATATTTTCATTTGTATTCAATATCTAAATAATGCTAGGGATCCCAGCCTGCAGATAACATATCCAAGGTTACAGGGAAGCAAGAAAGTAAATCTCCACGTTACTGGCCTGGCCATCAGATAGAACTTGCACACACTCCAGTGGCCCCCCTGGCCAATTCTTTTTAACAACATGTTATTCTATGAGGAAGAATATAAATGATTTAATGGTTGTGAGCTATTCCTGAGAAAGCACTGATACCAAAATAGCTTAGGGATCATAGCACAGAGCCAGAAATATAAGTTCTACCAAAGTAATGCTGTAGCAAGCAAAGTTCAATGTTTCCAAGTAGGCAAATACTGAGTAAAATAAGTGATGCTGTATTATATTGCATTAATGAGACCATTGCAACTATGCCCTCTATGCTTTAAAACAGATGCTGAAAAATTGGAAAACATTCCTGCAGGAGCCACAACAATGATTTAAGGTCAGAAAACCTGTCAGGGAATGAAAGACAAGAAGCTCTATCTAGTTATTTAATTAAAAAAACCCTGAGAAGCAATTTAATATATATTGGTATTCCCATGGAGAGAAAATTTCTGATGGTATAGAGGCTTTTTAATCTATCTGATAAAGATAGAAGATTTAGTAGCTGGAACCTGAAGACAGAAAAATTCAGAATTTACCAGGGAAATTGGGAAAAAAAAAGAGTGGGTGCATTCTCACATCTTCAAATATTTAAATATAGAGAGGTGGGTTTATGTTTTGGTTTGGTTTTATTTGTTTTTAATGAAGTAAATTTTAAGAGTTACAGGATTGATTATGGGTGTGTTTGTGTGAAACTGTGTTATATGACTCAGCTGTAAGGTGACAACAGATGACAACAATCCTTCTTCAAATATCATCTTGGTAATTTGCAAGGGAATACACTATTAGGTTGCAAAAATTGTGGGGTTTTTCTTTCTTTTAGAGTACTGTTGTCTTATGGATTTAGTAGCATGAAAAAAAGCAGTAAAGAGCACCAGGGGTGAAATCCACTCCTGGCTGAAAGCCAGAAGAGGAAATGTACTCCAGTTATGTTGTGCTTGAGACCTGTTATGACTTGGCTTTATTGAAAAAATTGTCAGACTAGAATTCTTGAAGAATTATTCTCAAATGATTTCTGGTGTGCTCTGCTGATGCCACTGTGATATCAGAACACCTCAGAAAATCAATTAATTTACAATCTGTAGCACTTGTGAGGAACTATTATTTTCCCAGACAGAGCTGAGTAAGATTAAAACATTTTCCCAAGGTCATATGCAAAGTTACTATTGAGGTAGGCACTAACTGGAGCCAAAAGCATTTCAAACTTTTAATCTATTAATTCAGATTTTTCTTTGTGGAATATAGAATGAAAGCAGTTGAGAATTTCAAGGAAAATTTATTAAAAATTTGTATGTGAATAAAAGTATTATTGTTCGTTAAAATATTTTTCCTTGTTCTTGAGTTATTGAACTTGCTTTGGACTTTAAAAAGACAAAAAAAAAAAAAAGTCTATCAAAAAAATGTTGCTGTTATAGAAGAAATGTTTTGGTTTGTTTGGTTTGGGGATTTTTTCCTAAACTGAGTTTGTGCAAAATCATCAAATCTGCAGGTATGCTTATAAAAAGAAAATAACAATTTTTTTCAAGCTTTTTCTGGAACTCTTCTGATGAAACAGTTCTGTTTGTTGTCTTTATGTTTCACAGTCCAGTTCCGTCACTGAAACTTCATTCTTACTTTTTAAAGAGAGTACAGTGAGAGGTAAATTGTTTCAAAAAGAGAGACTTGGAAAACTTCTGTTCACAGTTCATTTAATAGCCATTGTAACTATTTCCTTTTTCTTTTTGCAACCCAAAATATAAATACATTGCAGTCATACTGATAGAAAATGCTGCTGCTCTGGTATGGAAGTAGTCAGTTAATTCATTTTACCAAAAATGTATCCTTTATTATGGAAGAATAGGATCTTGATACACTCAGGTAAAGTAGAGGTGAGAATGACCGGTTAGGTTGCCATTTTCCTACCAGTGCAAGAGGTTTCTATTTAACTACATCCTGAGGCATATTTCTTCATCATTAGAGAGATAAATGTATGCCATGTAGTTATTTCAGTCCAGTCCTCTGGAGTTTTATAACTTTTTTGACAGAAAAATCTAACAACGTTAAAGATAAGAAGTGGTTTGACTGTCAGATTACAAATCCTTAAAGAGTTCTGACATCATTAATCATAAGGATGCTGGATTTCTAAACCAATGAAATGCTAGAAGGTGGCAAAGAAAAGAATGGAACGTAATTCTTTGTTTCTTGTGCTCAAATTTCTTTTTTGGAATTGAGGTGTAATTCTATGAAAAATTAGGCACAGACTAATAAACAGACTTGATAAAGTTTTGCAGTATCTTGACTCAGTTCTGAAACACTGAAAAGAAACAGTTTTAATCTTGTTTGAGTACATCTTTTAGAAGAATCATTCAAACCTTAGTTCAAGGGGTTTACAGACTTTTCAGGTCTTTCTTATTCCCCTGAAATATTATTCCCCCCCCACAAGTTCACACTGTTATCAGTACAATTCAAATATTTTTGACAATCACATCTGGAATGCATTATGTAGTGGAATATAGTTATAATATATTCTAATTTAGTATTTAATGCTGGATTTCTATGTGGCATCAAGAAAACATGAAAGATGAAAAGAATAATAAATGCCAGGAAAAGTTATTTATAAATATCTCCTGGTTTTACATCTGTCTGTATACATAGATTTTATAAAGATCTTAGTTATATACTCAGCTTGAAAGCAGATGTATTTTTATACTTGTTTTGCAACTTTGTTGTTTTGATTTGCAATAGAGTTAGATTTCTTTTTGTAGCTCTGCACCTGCACTTAAATGGAGATTGAGTGTGAAGGTAGTCATGGATAGCAAAGTTTTTCATACATTTTTAATTGCTTTTCTGCAACAAAATGCTGTCTGGCAAAGTTCCAGAAAATATAGCAGTAATTGACAGGGAGACTGAGGATCTCCTCATTCTTTAACATGTGCACACTTTTGCCTACCTGAATTTTTCATTATTTTTAGGAATAAAGCTGAAGTTCCTTCTCTCTTTCCATTGCAATCACAAGGAAGGAGGACAGCAGTTTTGGTTTAAGCCCCAAGCAACACAGAACCTAAAGGAAGCTCATACCTAAATGATGCTTTGGCCTATGAAATAAACCTCTGAATTCTGAAGCAACTGGTAAGTGAGATTATTACTAGAAATACAGATATTTCCATGGTATATATGTTACTGCCATATGCCAGTATGGGCTTACCACTGAATACTTGCATAGCGGAACTATTCAAATCAACTTAACTGGATAAAGGTTACTCTTTTTCTCACAAAGGTGTTCTGATGTTCAAAGAAGAAAAAGAATATAAAAATAGACACATACAAGTTCATAAGACCATGCAGGCAGGAAAAAAAAGGATGCTAAGCCAACTGCCCCCTTTCTATCACTTCTGAGAGATGCACAACAAAAAGACAAGAGGCAACAATTGCAAACTACAAGGAAAATTCCAGTTGAACATTAAAAAAAAAAAAAAAAAGAACTCAAAGTGTTTAAGCTCTGGAATGTTGCCAAGAGACATTGTGAAAACACCATCCTCGGAGTTATTTAAAAATTCACCAGATAAGTGTTCAAGCAAATACATTATGTGTGTTTTTGTGGTTATTCATTCTCTGCTTTTAATAGCCCTCTACCACCTTTTGGTAACTGCCAGGAAATTTGATAGAATAAGTACTAGCAGTAGTAATTACTGAAAATTTCTTTATTTTCTTGAAATAATTCCATGGAATTTACTGTTACACATAGCTAATTTTCTAAATTACAATAAAACTAAATGCCTGAAATAGAGAGTTTTCAAAATAAATTATCAGTCTTCCTTTCACATAAAAACGAAATAAGATGGATATAACTTCATACTCAAATACAGCATATTGTAATTAGTTTACACTATCTTTCTCTAGGGAAAGAAGCTAAAGCACTTAAGTAATATTTCGGATAGATTTCAATTCTTTTTGATGAACATAACTATTCAATAGCTGACATATAATGACCGGTATTTTTGCACAGCAAAACAGCCTGCGTGTCTGATGTTATTAAATAATGTTATGTTGCTTATTAACATTAGTTCACTTACTTAGTGCTTTAGAATATTGATCTGTCTTTTTAGAAAATTGCAGTGGAGTTTTACTATGAATCATGCTGCATAAAATCATAACTCTGAGTTTTCATTGCGTAACATTCTTAATCTTGATAGACTTGTAAGTCAAACAGTCTGACAAAATACAGTAGACTTTTAGCAGTCTTCCAGTGCACTGACCACACACTTGGGCTAAAACTTCACTACCTATACCAATGTAACAGGCTACAGTGGCCTTTATTATTTGAGAAATATGTCCAATAATAACACTAAATCTGTAGGAATATTAGATAATATTTGTAAATGCATTTTAGAATTTTTGAGAGTTTTTAAAAGCAGTGTAGTTTGTTGATTCTTCCAATTTCTCTATATTTTTCTGTGGGTTAAAATTAATTTGAGAAAACTAGGCAGAAGACAAAATATAGTTGTGCCAAACCAGCAATTTTTTCACATTATTGTCATATAAAAACCAGATTGGTTCCCTAGTTTGACTGACTGGTCCCTAGACTCTCTGGCATGATAGAGTATATCCAGACAGTTATCTTGCCTTGATGAATGGAATACACTGTAGGAACAATTAGTTTTACAACACAGCTAAAAAGAAAGCATTCTCTTACTTGATATTCAGAAAATATTCAGAACATACTGTCGAGAGTAGATGGAAAGTTAAGGCAGAAAGCTTGACCAAGGCTTATGTATTGTTCAAACTGAATGTTAAACAGAGTGCTAAATGTCCTTCAGTGAATGGCAGCAGGAGCACGGAGGACTGTGTGCTTCTATTCTACATCACGTATGCATATGATTGGTTGAAGATGTCTGGTTTCTGCTTTCTGTGCAGAAGAACATGTGAAATTTTTATGGATTAAATAAATTCTGTGCAATTTTTATGGATTGAATAAAATCGTTGATGTTAATATCAGGTACACAACACTGAAGTTTGTGGAAGAACCACTTCACTGAAGTATTCTTTTTTGCTAATTTTTTACTGGTTTATTGGAAACTTCCACTGTACAGTAGTGAGGGGATCCCTAAAGTGTGTGTGTATATATATATATTTGTCTCAGCAGGTGAGATGTGTAAAATGGCTAAATTAATTTGTGTCAAGAAAATTTCACAGGACAAGTCCCAATACCCCATACTTGTAAACTGCATCTTATTCAAATGCTTCAAATAAGCTTAAAAGGTCAAGCAGAGCAGAAGGTGATGTTTTAATAGGATTTTGCTGATACACTAATGAAAGGGAATTCCAAATACTTACATTTATCATTTAAGTTGTGCCTTTGAAGTAAATTGTACCTTAGTTGTATCACTCCATCATGCAGAAGGTCTCCTGTTACTTAAGAGATAGACAAATCCTGGACTGGTATGGGAATTAACTTCTATTTTGTGTTGGGCTTTTATTTATTTATTTTTCATAATAGATTTGCTGAGAAGCAGAAAAAAAGCATTGACCCAAAACATAGTTGTGTTGGGTTTTTTAAAGCACTCAAGAATGCTCATAAAAATGAAAAAAAACCCCTAAAGAATGTTAGAATTATTGAATAGAGAAGGAAAATAGATAAATACTCTTAAAACTCAAAAGCATGTATTCTAGAGTCTACCTTAAGGATTCTCTTTAATGTTTTGGGTTTTTTTTTCAATTTTGGTGATTTATAATCAAGGAATTGGAGCTCTTGAAGAAAAACTGGAAGAATCTAGGATATTTTTGCTGCATTACCAAATACATTTTATTGCTTTCTTTAATCTTTCAATTTTAAATTTCATATCCCATCCTCAACCAGCTGTGCCTGGATTTACTTTACTATGCTGTAAATGATGTGATGGTTTCATCAAGAATTACAGAAAAATTGTATATTGAAAAAAAAGTTTTAAAAATTTTTTGGCAATACTTTCAGAATAGTATACATACAAAATTCAAATCAGTTATAAATTGTGATTAAATCTAAAACTTACAAAAGAATATTTTATCTACATATGGTGTTAGTGTATCTTTCTTTGGTATTAAGAATAATAGCAGAAACCATACATATTATGTGACCATATATTTATTGAAATTAATAATTTCAATTATTTATAGTAGTTTGTTATGATTAATAATGGTTGAATTAAATTAATTAATTGTATCTATCTTAATTTGATGTGGCAGTCTTTGGGCAGTTGATGAGTGATTATATTGACATTATATGGAAATAAAATTCTAATGTTTTGAAATCAAGTTCTCAACCTATTTCTCCAGGTTCCCTAAAATCATTTGCTAATATTCATATATTTGTGGGTGCTGTAATTAAAACAACTGAACTAAAATTTATTAATTTGTCCTTCTGTAACTCAAGTTCCTTGAGATATCCTAGAGCTTATTACTTAAATTTTAACTGTAAGTTTGAGAAGGGTGGATCTCATAACTCTGTTATTTTCACCTTCTCTTAATCCGTCCTTAGCCTGTCCTAGAATACCCATCATTGCACTGGGAGGGTTCAGAGTTGGTTTTTTGAATGAAATTTTTTAGAATGTTGTCAATTCAGAGGGCATTTCTGCTTGAAAAAAAAGATCAGCTATATCATGACTTTAGAAGAGTAGGCTTGTTACAGCCAAATTCATTATGTTTGGGCCCCTCTCGTTTGCAGTTTTTAGTGTGTCATCGAATAGACAGCAACATACCATGTAAAATTGCAGTTGTCTTCACAGAAATGGCAAAACCTGACTGATCTTGTCCCTTTTAAGGTAAGTATTTAGGCATTCAATCCAACAACCACAGATATCAAGTAAATTTTCTACCAAATCCAGAGAATGCTGTAGCACTCCTAAATAAGAGGTAATCCATGTAACAAAATATGGAATTTAAACAAAGAATTCACCATATAAAATACTGCCTTAAATGAACTACAGAACTACCAGAAAATGCCAGAGATCTCTTTAACAGTTATTGCAGCTGATGAAATTCCTGTGATGTTGTTCACAGAATCACAGAAGGGGTCAGGTTGGAAGGACCACAGTGGGTGATCTGCTTCAACCTCCCTGCCCAAGCAGGGTCATCCTAGACTGTTTTACAGGTTTGCCTCCACACTGTTCTTGAATATGTTCCTCATTTGATCAATAGATCCTTACCTTTTTCTGAAAAGCATGTTCTTCCTGTTTGTTTGAGCTGACATAAAGTTTCACCTTCAAAAAGACAGAGGAAAAGGGCAGATACTATTACTAATTCCTAAGAAAGCCCTTTCTCCTGCATTTTTTCTCAATTATATTTTTTTGGATTTATATACCTGTGACTCAAGAAATCAAATACTTGACTGTGCTTACAATGCAGAGTGAAAGTCTCAACAGCATGTTGATATGGATTTTCTGATTGTACTTCAGAAGATGGTTAGCAGTTCTAAGTAGAATACATCTCATGCATATTCTACAGTTTTGAAACTGAATCTTAATGTATAGCTTAAGTAAAGATCAGGATATATTTGTTACATTAGACTAATTTTGCAAAAGTCAATCATAAATTTCTGTTTGGAGAAAAATTACTCAGAAATTTAAATGGAGTAACTTTAGAAGAAAGTATGAGAAGTCATTCCTTATTTAAAGACTGAATGGGATCCTTGTTTAATTTTATAAATTCACTATGCTTTATTAAAAACAGTTAAATCCTGTTGCCATAGCAATCCACTCTCCACAGAATAAAACTCCTGTACTGTCCTCTTGTATTTCTTTATTTAGGACTAGTTTCTCCCATCCTGATGCATTTTAATTTGTACAAATGCTCAAAGAAAAAGTATTCAGTAAACAAATTCCCAGGTTACAGTTCTTCAGTCACCCCCAAATTACAGATACCTTGTAGATGCACATTGAAGTGCTGTCTTTATATTTTTTTTTTAATAAATAGACAGGATAACAGAAAGTAACTTCACTTAAGTGTTGTCATGAATGTGATATCGCTCACACCACAAGATCACAGCAGTCCTTACCTAAGTGTTCTGTATGCAAGCCTACATATACATGCATTTAAGTGTAAGCATATGTCAAAAAGTGTAGTTTTCATCATTTTTTCACTGGTTTTGTATGAAACTATAACCTTGCTATTTTCAGAAAAAATTATGTGGTTTTCACTTTCTACATTTAAAGAAACCAAGCAGAATCATGGTTAAATGAATTATGGGTCTTGCATAAAGCTGTGTGTTATTGGTTTGCTCTTTTATGGTATAATTAACACAGTGCTGCATTATGAAATGTCTTCTGATGGAGAAGGGCTTAATTGTCCCCAAGGAGTGGTGTGGCTTTGTGTGAGTAGCTTTTGTATTTGGTTGTTTCTTTGCTAAATGTAAGACAGAAACAATAGGTTATCTTATCCTCCTGAAATTAATTTCTTTTAGTCTTACCAGTCATACCATGGAAATTTTTTTGTGTGCTGTTGAAGATGTACTGCTTCCTCAACACCTGCTGATCTAAATTACTTGGAGACACTGGGAGTATACTTGCTTTCACAGGTATTTCTAACAACTAATTGACTGTGAAAATTCATTTGGTTATTTTCAACTTGAAATGACAGGAAGTGTTAGTGGAGCAGCAGGTGAAATATATTCCCAGCTCACTCACCTCTTATTTTTAATTCTATTGCTTGAACTTTAGCATATAGACTGTATTGCTGCTCCACTGACTACCATATCAATAAACAAATAATTCACATTTTATTTCTATATGAAACTAACTCTACTATATTGTATGTAATGCTTATGGATTGCATTCCATTTTGTAATGGGAAAAGTTATTCTTGTGAATTGGAAGGAATGGCATGTGGCTGAGCTTCTGTCATTATCCCCTATGTATAATCAAAATCATAATCTCAGTTGTCAGAGTTCAATAGAACTCTTATTTCCTCCACAAAAAATGTCCTGCAGGATTCAGATATTTTGTGGCCATATGTTCCATGTCATCAGATTTCACCCAACAACCGTTGAACAATTAGCTTGTTAGCCAAGGATTCAGAGTACATGGAGATACTTTTCTTAGTGTGGCAGCAATCTGTATAGTTCATAGCCTGTGACAATTAATATCACCTAAGAAAAATGCAGAAAAAGAGCAGCCATGATAAAAGAATTAGATTATACCACAATGTTTAAATAATAGAGGGTATTAAACGACTATCATACAACTGCAAAGAAAAGCCTCAAAAGCAGACTAGTTTTGCCACACGATTCACATTTTTCCCAACAGAGCATTTAAAAGAAATGTTTTGTTTAGTAGAAGTTTGGAGATGGTAAAATCAGCAGTATTCTCTATTGTGTGCAAAATACACTTGGTTTCATCTTTGTAAATTTACCTTACAGGATGTTGCACACCTTAAGAATTTATTTGTCCATGAATATACATATATAAATAAATTGTTTATTTTCTGCTAAGTATTCTTTCCTAATTTCATTTGTAAATTAAATCAGGCATTTTAAAGTCATAGACTGTTTTAAGTAATACACCAAAGACTGATTTTTGTATGGTGTTCCTTCTGTCTATGTTCTCATTTCAAAGCCATAAGTGATTGCCTGAATTTTATTGCAGATTACCTACCTGCTACTCAGAGTGCAGTATAGACATTTGTTATTGTACTGGATCAATATTTTGGAGGAAGTACTTTTACCATAAAAAAAAAGGCTTTCACTCTTTAAAAAAATGTGCAGGCAACTTTTTATTACTTTGTCTTCAATTTTTCACCCAGTAATTTTGGCTAAACTCTATAATCTGTATTCATCTTTTGAAGAAGACAAGTTAGTTATGTCCACAATTTTAAATTCATATAAAAATTTCCTCCAAAATGAATTGTTCATTGTGGCAACGAGCTTTCTTCATAAAAGAGTGTATAATATATGCTACATCCAGGATTCTTGGTTAATGTTGAAACTGATGGTTTTAGAAGCACTTCCCTGCAAATGCAGACTGTTATAGCTCATCTACTTGTTTAGGTAAACTCAGGGTACAGCATCCCTTTTCCCACTATATTCTGTGGGAACCTACCCTGCATAAAAGAGCCAGGAGGCAGCTGTGGTACACTCCAGGCAATTTTCCTGGAGTGGTTGGCAGGTTAGAGCTATTAGTCTTTTGTGACCTATGTACTTATAGAATCCCTTCTTGTTAGTCTCCACGTCCCTTTCCAAGTCCCATTCGATCTCTGTTTTAGCCTTCCTAATCCCATCCCTACACATCCAAACCATATCCCAGTACTCTTCCCAGGCCACATGTTCCTGCTTCCACTGGCTCTGCATTTCCTTCTCGCTCCCCAGTCTGAGGAATAGATCCATGCTCAGCCAGAGTCCATGTATTCAGAGGGGAAAAAACAGTGAAGAGAGCAGAGCAGTGAACAAGGTGAGCTGTCATTGACCTGTCTTGTTTGTTTTGGATTCCAAACAGACTGAAGCTCAGTCAAGGCCAGCAATTTATTTCTTAAGAACAGAGATTTGCAATGATCCTGGCTGAAGTCTTAAGACCAAAACACCGGGTTCACTAAAAAGGATTTCCACTTAGATACTTCCCCTCCTTTTCCCTCTCTTAGATAGGTTTGTTTGTGGATTTGACTGGAAATGTTTTCTGTGTCTTTTCCTTTTTATTGCAAAATACACACACAATTAACAGTATCTCCAATTTTATATTTTTCTACTGTTTCTTTTTACCTTATCTAGGTCTTTCTGTACATTGCCTGAAAAATTGAATTTTTGGAAGCCTTTCAGCACTCAAAGGTCTCACATTATCTGCTGGTTAATGTTTCTGATTTATTTATTGATCTACTATCTTTTTTGTCTGCCTTTCATTTTTAAGCTATCTCAAAGAATATCTATCTCTTTCTTTTACTGGTTAGGCAACAATGAGAAAGTTGTTCCCCAAACAAGCACAATAGATGCCACTTTTTGCTTGTAATTGCTTATTTGATCTGTCAGTCATCCCACCAATTTCAAACACAGTTAGAAATAAATAAAAGTTGGACTAGAGAAAAATAGGATGAGAGTGAGTACTCTAGCCTTCTGCACTCTAGGGCAAGGCTATAAATGCAAAGAGCTTTGTGAATGTAACTTATGTCATATTTTCGAATAATGCATTTAAAACACAATGGGTTTATGCATGATTTAGCAACTTAACCAAAAAAAACCCCCAAAACATGCCAGCTTGGTATATTAATAAGTTTAAAAGGCAAAAATATTATTGTATGCAAAGAAATAGCAAGTCTATAAGGAAAAAGAGAAATTTTCAAGGAGCGAAATATGTAAAAAGAAAATAAAAATTTCTGGCACCTCAGAATAAGTAGATATATTACAAACATTTTGTTGGTCATGTTGCTGGAACAATTCCACCTTTTGCACGGAATTAAGTGCAGTTATAGTTTTCAAATGGCTTTTTTTTCTCTGTAGACAACAAGCTCGATGGGATTGCAATAACAGTAATAGAAACAGCTGTGTTAGAGCTCCAATTTTGAAGGAAAAACAATTGTACAAAAAAAATAACTAGGCTGGAGACAATTGGCTCACCTATTTGAGCATGTACAGAAAAACCTTCCATTTCAGGTGTGTCTGCACACTAAACAGTGTCAGTCAAGGAACAGAGGTACCATTAAAAGAGATAGAGGAGAAAGGAAATAATTATATTTAAAGTATCTGAAGCAATGATTATAGCATGCACACCATGACAATATCTAACACTTATCATTCTTGTCCCCAATTTTCTTCTCTGTCATTGTGTTACCCTGTGTCATATCTAAAATTACACTGTAGATTCCTTGGGGGCAAGTTTTGTGTCTTAATTTATTTTGCAAACTGCCAGCAGTCTTGGGGTGCTGTATAATAATGTGCTGGATCTCATTAGCTTGCAGATGTATTTTGGTGCAAGTATCAGCATGTGTTTAGTTTGCTAACAAGGTTGGTCAAAATCAGGGGTTTTTTTCCATTATTTTCTGTTACCTGCTTCTCTCTCTGTGTAAACCTTCATGCACATGGACATTCATGAAAATACCTCTTTGCAGGACCTCAGTCCTGCATATCTGTTAAAACAGGATAGGTTCAGGGACCAAATGGGCAGGATTTTTACTTTGTATTTCAGTGTGGCTCATGCTTACAAGGAAACACAGGTGTTCAGTATCTCAGAGGATATTCACAGAAACTCAGCCTGTTTATCCCTAACTCAGGCAGAACTTAGGATGAAATCAGAGTGCCTACAGCCGGTAAGTCCAGGAATACCTTCTGTTTCCAAAGTCTCACATCTCAGCTGTTGGCTCAGTGGGAGGTTTACCTTGCGTAGTACTGCGTTTCATCAGCTCTCATTGGCATCAGTGAGAGTTGAAGGGTGCTCAGCAGATGATGGCAGGTACCAGGAGAAATTTATATGCCCACATCACTTTGAGGACCTAAATATTAGCACTGAGAAAGAGTAATACTATTTCAGGAGTGATAGGAAGCACTACACCTGCCTAACCGTAGGCTGTCCTCAGAATGGGCAGATGTGGTTTCTTCTCCCTCCCCCATCATTTAGTGATTGCATGGAAAAACATATTTTGGGGACCTTTGTAGTATTTTTGATTATGAAATTATAGAGTAACTGTGACAACAATTTCAATAGACTGGACCTGAATATTAGATGAAGGATGGAAAAAATGGAAACTAGTGATAGCATAGTGCTGTTGGGTGTTTTTTATATATTTTGAAATGTACCCAGTGATAGAAGTGAGGAAAAGATCTCACAAAGTTCTGACAATTTATTTGCTTAACTGCAGATGGGAAGACTACTTTAGTTAGGCATTATCAGCATGACGATATTCTGACAGTTTTGTCAAATTAGTGCTTAGACATTAGATTGATTCCTTTGCTGGTATTTCCCCTACAGAGCTTATGAGTAATTCTGGATTTTCAGAAGTTTGAAAGAAATCAATTAGGAATTTGAAAATAGCTGAATCTTCCAGTGGTCATTCAGAAGGCCTTTGGATCATCGTCTCATTCTATATACAGCTTCATAAGTTTGTTTCAATTTCCCATGATATTGTATGAAAATTCAGTGTTCTAGAATCAGAACCTGA
This sequence comes from Acropternis orthonyx, assembly GCA_035583155.1. NCBI lineage: Eukaryota > Metazoa > Chordata > Aves > Passeriformes > Rhinocryptidae > Acropternis > Acropternis orthonyx. The sequence continues at coordinate 20,971,883 of JAWWEU010000160.1, forward strand.
TGATTTAAACAGCACTGCTCGGGATGATCTGCAAAGCACTATGTAAACACTGGCCTGACTTAGTTTTTGCTATCCTGCATTTCCTTAGGACTATTGAACAGGCTTACTGAAAACATTGACACTTTCTTCTCAATACTGTGATACAATGGCTTTGTTTCTTCAGAAGGAAAGCAACAGTCTTCAACATTTTTGAAATCAATTTACTCTCCTCTAGAGATGGTGCATTTTCTTCCTAGAAGCATCAGTTACTTAAAAGCAAATTGACTAGTGACTTGTTTTCATGCTAAAAGAGTTGGTGCACTTCTTTCCTTTATATTCAGATGCATTCCAAATACTGGTGGAATACATTCTGCTTCAGTAAATGGAGGGTATACTGTTTTTACACTTAAATAATTCCACTTACATTCAATATACACTAACTCTTTTGTGCCACTATATTATCTGAATCTTCCATTTTCAATATGGAAGATGGTTACACAGGTAAATTTAATCCAAAATCAGTAGGAATAGTTATTACTGATACTCATTGGACTCAGTGACTGCTGAAGGGCTTGCAAGCCTGGATTTGTTAGCTGATTTAATTCAGCCATGTAAAAGTTATTTGTCACTGTTAGTCACCAAAATTCCCTTGTAACTATTACAGAGAAAGGGGAGCTACCAGAAGGTTCAGTGCTTCCATCTTAAATAGCCAAAGAGGAATTATAGGCAACAAGGTCACTCAACCTGTTCTAAAAATGACTGAGTTTAGGTGAAGAAAACACCCTTCCTCTGTGAGTTTATTTTAATTGCAAAAAAGGGTCTCGCAGCTTGACTTCAATGGAACAAGAACTTTGCCCAGTGAGCTAGGTCACTGGGCAGGGGGTTTTAATATGTTTTAATTAGATATTAACTGATTCTCGCTATCTGACTGTAGAATTCTATAGTTAGCAGAAGTTTGTCATTAGAAACTTCATCAAAGGCTTTCTAAAAATATAAATCTGTAATGTCATCTGCTGTTAAAATTTGTAAGTTCCACTATAATATCCACAAAGCTAGGTGGGTAGAATTTTCCCTACGCTGTACTATGCTAGTTATCCCTTATTAAATTATTGCTATCCCTTAGAGGCATGCTCTGAAATACTTCCTACCTACTTATTTTTTTAATGCTATTTCTCATTGCTAATTACCTGGAAAGATGTAGGTGACATCTGACCCAAATTTTAAGAGTGAAAAAAACTGTTCTCCAGTCTTTAAAAAGAAGCTTGTGGTTTCCTTCTGATTAACCTGAAATTTTGTTTTCTATGATGAAACAGCCTCAAAACATATGTGAACAATCTATCATACACTCTCAAACTGTTTTTATAGTTGAAATTGGAAGGAAAAGAAAAATAAAAGAAAGGGCAAAGAATGGATTTCAAAAGTCAACTACTTGCCATTTTGTCTTCACTTTATCCAGGGTCTGATGCAGCCCACATAACTTAGAATAGTTAACAGGACAGTTTGCATGGTTGTGAATTGCTGAAGTGTAGTATAATCTGCTTTGTACTCCTCAGACCAAGTTTACTCAGTGATGTTCCTTACACGCCAAAGAGGTAAACAGGTAATGGAAACTCCAGTAAAGAGAAACAGAAACCAAAATAAAAAGAGGAAGAGAAACAGTACCCAAAATCCTTATCCTCCAGTTCTTCCTGTAAACACCATTTCCTTTCTGTTTACAAGGAGGTTAGAGTGTGATGAAACTTGACTCCAGTAATACATGGCAGAAGTGGATGTATTTTAGATTTATAGAAATATATCCAGACCTGCAACAGCAAACACTTCTTTGTTGAAAGATGAGGAGTACCTGAATCCCACCCCTCTATCAAGAGGAATCCTAGAGTGATTTGTGTTGCAGTGGATGTCAAATGGACCCCTAAGGGCACGGACTGCTTCCACTAGATCAAGTTGCTCAAAGCCCAGTCTAACCTGGCCTTGAACACTTCCAGCAATGGGGCATCCACAGTTTCTCTGGACAACCTGTTCCAGTGTCTCACAGCCCTCACAGTAAAGAATTTCTTACATGTGCCTAAGTAAAATATTCTCTCTCTCAGTTTGAAGCCATTCCCCTTGTCCTATCACTAAATGCCCCGGTAAACAGTTCAGCTTTCTTGCAAGCCCACTTTAGGTACTGGAAGGTGCTCCCCAGACCCCTCTTTTTTTGCAGACTGAACAGCTCTCTCCACCTGTTTCCATAGGAGTGGTACTCCAGGCTTCTGATCATCTTTGTGGCCTGTTGTGGGCTCATGGGGAAGGATACTGGCAGTATCAAAGCGATACTTTTCTATTCAGCAACTTCTTATTTCTAGTACTTTGCCTTCAGAGTTCTCCAGATAATTCATGAAGTGCTCCAGGAAATCTTAATCTAGAGAGTTATGCAGAAAAAAAATTAACCAGAACTCATAGTTTACATCTTGCAGATCTTAAACGACTTGGTGTAGAGTGCCAGGGAATAGTGTTCTGTTGGTTTTGAAATCAAGCTTTTCTCCAGTGGAGAGAAATCAACATCTAAGCACTCTTCAAAGACCTACTGTGTGATCAAGGACAAGATCTTAGAAATTGAAGTGAGAACCTTAACAGTGTATAATGTTGCTCTGTGCCATTATTAATGACAGTCTTTGAAAACATACTTTATCTAATACTGCATGTTTGTAAAGAATTCAAAAACTAATTATGTCTCTACATTAAAATAGGCAAGTTTATATAAATTCATGCAATATCTATTGTGTTGATAAAATTACTAATTTAATTCTCACTAATATTTTAAGAAAATTAAATTTTTATATAGTATTTTCAAATTATTCCTGAATTTGAGAGTAGACACCTTCATTTTGTGTTTTTAATTATCTACAAATTTAGCTTTAATCTTTGTTCTGGACATTTTACTCTATAGTTGGCCTAAACGCTCAGAAAAATACACCACCTTCTCAAATACAGGGAATTTCTATTTTCATGAAAGAGATGAAACTGCTTTCTCTCGTCTTCTCTGGAGAGATTTGCAGAGAATATTCCTAAGGAATTTGTATTTGTATAATCTGATTTGGACAGAAGTAACCTCAGCAACATTGAATTTTCCTTTCACTATCACTCAGCTGAGATCACCTCTACAGGGCTTGATAGACGGAGTTATGGGGGTTTGGAGGTCAATCATTATCACTAAACAAGACTTCAAAGGTCTGTGACAGGTTATGTCACCATTACCTGCACTGCTTTGCACCCTTTGTGGACTGTGGGCTGGCCAGGGGACAGGAATCCTGCAATGGGAAAAAGCTGAAGTAGAACCAATAGAGCAGCCCAGTGCTTACCTGTCCTGACTCTCATCAGTGTTATCAGTGTCATAGTGGCACTTCAAATTTGTGGTCTTCCAAAGGTTGCTTGAATTGAATCATGAGATCATAGAAACTAACCCAAGATCAGAAAGGACAAACACGTTCAATGTTTTGAGCTGAGCCATCTGGTCTCATTGCTGTAACTGATTTATTAGAAAACTCAAGTTTTAGCCTGGGTAGGACCAGAGGCTGGTTGCAGGGCATGTAAACACCATAATGTTTAATTTATGAGATGGCAACCTAATAGTTTTTGGCAGATTTAGTAAGGTCTCTCAGTAAATAAATAAATAGCTTCTGATTAGTCAAGGAATTTAAAGAAACCACAAAAACCTCACTCGAAAAACATCACTGACTGCACTGACTTTTCTTTTATTCCTGGGCACCATCTAGTTCAGTGCATTGTTTGAGAAAAATTATAATAGTCTAGATGATGAAATCAGAATGTAAGCCTCAAATGATAAAGGGAAGGTCATTTGGGAAAATGCCTAGGGTAGCTGTTTTTTCCAGCTCAGTGAGAGATTTCTTGATGCACATTGTTTTGGAGTTTACTGTTGGAAAAAAAAAAATCAGTTTAGTATTTATTTACAGTCATGTTTGGTGGTAGAAATACTTATGAGTGGAGCTACTCTCTTGTTACTTTACCATGCATTGCAAGAAATAAATGTGTTAATGTGTTCTAAACAAATTTATAGTCCCTTCTGAGAAAAAAAAAATCAAAATTATACATGCTAACTATATTAACACAACATTTTACAAAAAGATAACTTATTATATATTGTGTATTTCCATGAGTTACAGATGACCTCATAACTCATGAGTGATTGAGCACAACAGAACTGTAAGTGTGTTAGAAATTATTATTAGCAGAAATAAGTAGCACATACAGAATCAGTCTGCTCTACAAGTTCTCTTTGTGGAACACCAATATTCATGGTGGACTATGCATTGAGGGACTGTAATATTTTATATTAAGTGCTGAAGCATAATTAGAGAGTTGGTCGAAGGGTGAGTGCACAGTGGTCCTGCCAGTGGCTTCAAAGTAAGTAATAAGCAGGCATGTGTGGATAAGTAGGGGTTGGGTTGTACTTTTTATTCTTGCTCCTGAAACTATTACTACTAACCCAGGCAAAGACAGACAAGAAGGAGGAGAAAACAAATTGTTTGTAATTTTTGTTAAGTGCCTTATCAAGCTGCACAGAGGTCCCATTTCCCAGAATTTTCAGACAGCAGTCAGAGGAGAAGTTGGTAATGAGTTTAGAAGATAACTCACCTGAAATATGGGTTATCCTATAAAGGAACTTTTCTTTGTATCTCGATTACATAGGAAATGTAAACAACTTAACTAAGCTTCAGAGTCTCAAGGGACACCACAGAAGTGCAGCTCAAATTGAACTTCAATATGATGCTCTGTGACAATGTTTTCTGCAAACTATATACAAATGGTGAATAGACATAGGGAGGTCAACTTTACTTTGACCAGTGCAAGAATTGGGGGTGCAGATTGCTAATAATGGGAGGGTAAAAAAAAAGGGAAAATTTACTAAAACTGGAGAAAGCTGCCTTATAGAGAGGCATGACAAAAATGGTTTGTTCTGTATGGCTTCCCAAAGAAGTGATTTGCTTATGATCTAGAAGTACATGAAAAAATAGACTAAATGTTAAAAGACTATTTAAGCTAACAGAAAAAAATAAGAACTCTTGGCTGGAAGCTGACACCAAACAAATTCAAGTGAGAAATAAGGCTTTCACAGCAGCAATAGTATTTAACCTTCAGAGCAAAAAGGCAAGGGCATCTCCATATCTTTGCCTTCAAATCAAGACTAGATGTTTTTCTGTAAGATGTTAAACGTAAACTACTGAGTACAAATGAAAATGAAATTTAATGACCTGTGACATACAGGGTCAGAATGGATGATCCAATGGATCCTTCCTGTCTTGAACTGTATGAAAAAGTTAATGGAGCTGCACCATTTTACAGAGATGAAGAATCTGTCCTTCATGTCCATTACTCAGCACTCTTTTTTCCTATTTTTTTTCAACTGGTCTGTGTAAGTACATGTAGAAATGGCTTTCCTTTGAAGGTTTTATTCCATATATTACTGTGCTGAAACACTGAAGGCTGACCAACTCCTCACACTGAATTTGTTCTGCGAAAATATTTCAATTTTTTAAACCATTAATGCCATCCTTGTCACTATCTAATGTCAAATAAATATATGTAGCAGAAAGGTCTTTGTACTCAACATGTTTGTGTCCCTAATTAATTCAGATCTAATCATTCACTACATCTTCATTCCCATATTTCTCCTCCTCTGTGTCTCTGAGGTTTTTGGTAATTAGAGGGTTGGAATTATGAATACTCATAGTCTTGTGGGGTTTTTTTACCTTCTTTTTCTTTAAGCAGAATTTTATTCTCACCTCTGTTCTTGCCCTGGAGGTCTATACAACATCCCTAGTGCTGCTCTTTTTCTTTTTCTATCTAGTAGCTTAATCCCAGATTGATTCATTATATTTCTCCAAGGCTCACTATAGCAATTTTTCAGATCTGGTTTTTCTCGTGATACACACAGCTCTATTTTGCCCCCGTTATCTTTCATGTTTTTGTCTTCCAGAAAGTCTGGAAGCCCTGTGTTTAGAATTAATATCCTTTCTTGGGAATAAATCACGTTTCTCATGTAAGTACTACACTGCCATGCATTTGATTACCAGATGTTCATATTTTGAATATCATATTTCTGTAATGGCATCTCCAGAAACAGTATCCTAGTTACACACTGGATGTAGAGGCACTCCATGAATATTTTATAACTCTGCTCATGGAAGATTATCCTAAAGTGCCTTCTATAGCTCAGTTACATGGTGAATCAGTTATCTTATTGTTGAGGAAGGGGTTTTTTAAGTATTTTGGTTGGTTCTATTAGTTCTAAACCTCAGCTTTCAATGCTAAAGTATAAGTAATTATACACTATTTTTCTTCTTGTGATAGTGTGTCTAAAAAAAGGGGCCTTATTGTCATTGTTTTGGTCAGGATCCGAACTTTATAAAGTACAATGGGACTTCTAGTTTTGTGCAGTAGAATTTTCCGTAACTGACTGAACTAGTGAGTCTTTTTAATTCTGTATCATAACTTTAATAGCAGGCAGTGTCAGAAGTTTGATTGGAGAGTGAAACAGTTGTTCAAGGGGGAAATTTTATTTTAAACAAGTCAAGCACTGACTGACTTTTTGACATGAAGCACATCTATTGTTTATCCATTAATACTTTTCTTTTTGATTTTTGGGCCACTCTTTAAATTCTCTTGATGCCTTTTAGAAAAGGATATTCCATTAATTGTACTCACCTTTGAAGTTTATGTAGAAGGTGTGAACTGACATCCATATCCCAAACCCAAATACATTAAAATTATTTCCTTTCTCCAGCAGTCTAGAAAGTTTACTTCTCTCCCAGCATCAACATATTCCATATGACATGAGGCATGTTTATCTGATAGTCTTTTACTGATTCCTTCTTACTGAAAACCTCAATTATTTAAAATTGTATCAGATTTAATTCTACCTTTTCTCTGCAGCTCTATAATTTCAAAGCCTCGGTTCTCTGAAGTTTTAGGTTATATGTACTTTTAACATTTCTATCAATTGGCAAACTTATTTCTAAATGTGTAGTAGGGATGAAAAATATAGTTGCTAAAGCTTTCAAATAGTAAAACCTTTAACAGCATGGTAATTTGGTTCTTGAGTAGAATTTGGACAGGCAGACTGAGAGAAATGACATTTCTAAGAAATTCTTTGTGCTGGGCCTTCTTTTAAAATATTTGAAATTGAAGGAAATTTTAGCTTGTAAACCAGCTGTAGAGTAGAAATTAAGTCTGCAGTCCATTTGTATATGTAATTGTAAATGTACAGGAATGGCAAGATTATCCATTGAAATATATACTTAAAAAGAAACCCCACTGAACATTTCCTAATAATTCTTAGCACTCAATTTTATTTTATTTTTAAATTATGTTGGCTATCAAGCTGATTTTTTATCAAATTACATATCACAACCACAGAATCTTACTTCTGTTTGGTAATATTTTCCTGCTAGCTATCATTTGGGGTTTTTTCTCCCAGGTGCACTATTTCATATCTGTACTAAATTTCTTCCACTGTGAGATTCTGCAGTCAAGCCATTCTTCCACAAATCAGGGCAGTTCATGACAGTGAAGGCTTTGTGAAGCATGTGCTAGAAAAGTTTGCTTAAGAGTACAGTTGTGTGGGAGAGTAGTAGAGTTCAGAGGCAGCGACTTTCTGCAGTAGGTTTTCCATCTCTGGCAGTGGGCAATCATACAGATTTTATTTTTCCTTTGGAGCAGTAACTCTTGAAACAGAGTAAGTACCAAGGGAACACAGATGCAAAGTCTGAGATTTTGTATTTTTTTCCTTTTCCTATTTAAAAAAATGTAAATGAAAAGTACTATTTTCAGCATTTCCTTCTAATTTACAGCAGTTCTTCACTAGGATAATAAATACCAAATTATTTACTTCAGAGGATTGAGAGGATTACTTAGTTAATGTTTAAAAAGCACTTTGAAGATAAAAAGCACTATTGAGCTGCTTAAGACTTACTGAATAGTTAATTATCTAAAGGTCCCATTCTCCCCCCTACAGGTTATTTCTACGTAGGGGAGAGTAAACTCTGAGCTTCATATCATGACTTTCAAAGCCAGGCTTTTTAAATCTTATTGGTTTCAAAAATTTGCTTTTTTCAGTGGCCTGAATCTGATGCCTTTGAAGTCAATGGCAAAAATCCAACACTAAAAAAAAAAGTCCACTGAAGCATAATGTAACTGTTCAGAAACAATGGTTAGAGCCTCTATCCACATTATTTACATTTTGTCTTACTTAGAGTGTGTATATGTGTACATATAGCTACATATATACATACACATGTATATGTACACATGGCAGTTTGCAGACAAGTAAGATACATTTTTTAATTTGGGACTTTAGGTATATGGAACTCATTTCTTCATGAAGAGTCACTTTTAGAGGGACACACTGACCTTGCTGGGAACTTCCACAGGCAAAATGGATCTCACTACAAGATCTGAACACAACAGATGTATTATAACAGCAGTGGGAAAATAATCTTGAGAAGGTTCCACCTGGCTCCTGTTCTCTGGACCCCTCACAGCTAACAGAGATACTTCATATGAAAAAAATGGAGAAAAGGAAAGAGTTTTGCAATTCAGCATTTGGAGTCAGCCATTGTCCATAACAGAATCATTGAAGGTAATCACCAGTCATTCTTCCTTCAATATCTCAGCTGCTAAAAGTATTGTAAGTAATCAGTGTAAGGTAAACATTACTCTTTGCTGAGGACAGGTATCGTTCTTTGAACTAAATAGTCTGGAAAAAACTATTCTATACATATCAGATTTTTACTATAGCAGACATTGGTCCCCCAAATACCCCAAATGCATATGTTTCATTTTGCAAACACTAAATACCTCCTGATTCTGGTATGAATGATTAAAAGTCAGATGTTAAGTATTTGTTAATACTAGCATAATTATGGCCTGAATTTATCAATATATGCCATTTGAGAAAAAGTCATGAGAGTTATAAATTTAACTGAAGTTCATAATTGATTCCTCCCTAAGACAAAGAACAGTTTCTCAGCATGAACTCATTTAAATTTGACCTTTTAATGTTCTATAGCAGCAGACTATCTCATGATTTTAGCTGTGTTGGCTCTTAAATCAGGGTGTAGATGTAAAAGGTCATGCTCAATTCTTGAGTTGCATTTTTAACAAGAACCATTCTGAAGTTTTTTCATCATTAATACCAAGAATATGCAGGGATTGTTAGAGGAAAGAGTAAAGGATTGAGAAGAGATTTGATTAACAAATTGGTTTCTGTATACCCTATTCTGTTTGCAAGCATACACTAATCTTATGACATGAAGCACAGCTACAGTAGTGATGGTTAAAAGAATGATATGAAACAAAAAATTAGTTGAACTTTATAGTGAGAATGTAAATCTTTAGTTAAAAAAGAATGTCTGGCCCACGTGTTTCAGATATTTCCAAAGTACAGAAGGCAATTGTAAGTTTATGGCTTTGTGTTTCTAAAATATTCCTCTCCCACAGGATCTCATGAAATATGTGTGTGTTTACAGGAAATTGTGGAAATAGTGACTCATCTTTTCAATAATTTACACAGGATAATTTCTTGAAAAGCAAGATCAGCGTGGCAGGGGCCTGGGGAGGGGGGAGGGGATTTTATCCTGATTGCAGAGAATTTTGGTTAGCTACCTTTGGATACTCTAAAAACAAGAGAATTTTCAAAATAGTATCTAAGTGACCTTTGTTCTTTGGCAACACAATTTTGCTACTAATTGCTCCAGTCCTCTAAATCCTAGCCCTTGTATTAGGATCTTTCCATACTTCATTTTCTGACTGATGTTCTATTTTCCAAATACTTTTGTCTGGAAATATCACAACATACTCCTAACACATGGAAATGACTCAGGTTTCTCCAATTCTTCTTGGAGTGTTCATATGTGCTCTCTGTAGATTATGGTATTTTTCATAAATATGATTTGAGAGACTGAAGACAAGTGTTGGTCAATGGCTTCTAAAAAGTGATCAAAACCTAAATTATCTGTTCTGTCCTCAAACACTACAAAAAGGAATGTAATGACATCACTGAGGGAAATGAAACACTAAACATTAGGACGCTGCTAAGTTCAATTTAAGTAGACAGAGCAATATGTAGGCTGTGTTAGAAAAACTTCACACACATATGCACGATTAAATGAACCCCACCCTAATTACCAGCCCAGTGAGCCAGCACAGTGAAGTCCAGTGATGCTCCCTCTGACCAGTCTCTGTGTCAAGCTCTTGGGCAGAGGCTCAGCACCAATGTGCAGCAGTTCCACCTCACACACTCTACTTCTACACTGCTGGGTGTCCACCCAGCAATGTTCCTCTCAACCTCTACTGCCAGATGGCTTTATAGGCAAATGTTGGTGCAAGCTGCCAATCAGATCACAGAGTCCCCTTCCAGGTTTCAGGTACCATTCCCTTGTCAGTTTTGATCCACCACACCAAGGCTCATTATGCTCAGATCCTCTTCACAGTTCAGACATGGCTCATTATGCTCAGGCCTTGTTTGCAGTGTCCTCTTGGCCATGGCTCGTTATATTCAATCACTCAGTCCTTGGTTAAGGCAAAGCCATGATGTTGCCAAGTCAAATGAAGGACATTGCCTATAATCCTCCACTCATAGTAAGCATTTATTCCTGTCAAATGTTAATTTATGAAACTCTGGGATGGTTCTCTACATCAGGTTTCTGCGTACCAAATGCTGGAGCTGCCTGCAGATGGTCTAGTCCATGTTGTAATTTACAAGACCTGTTTGGGTTCCTCTAGTTCCCATCTGAAAACCATGGCTGCAGAGGAAACAGGAATAACGTATAAGCAATATAGGGATGATGTAATTTTTCCTTAGCTGCATCTCCTGTTGCAGGAACTGCAAGATGAAAGGGCATAGAGTCACTACAACACATAAAAAAATAACTCCAGGATATTGTTATAATGATGTAGAAATATACTGAATTCTTTCAAGTATTTCTTATAGACACCCCTGTAAAACATAACAATATTTTCATAATGAAGAAAATTCAGAAGCTTTATTGCTAAAACATAAAGAAGGTTCTTGCAAGTGCTCAGACAGAACATGATGTCCAGCATAATGAGTATGTTAAATGAATAGCCACAGGATACAGAAATTGTTCTACAAGTCTGCTCCATTAATCTTTTAACAGAGAGAAAATCTGCTCTGGAATTTTGTTTTGGTGTTTTCTAATCTAAAGCTTATTGTAGTCTTCATTTCACTCTAAATCTGCAAATAGTAGCTAATGAAATTTGACCTCATAGAGAGTAAAATAAATAATATTAGTAGTCATCAATTAAAAAAGCAAAACCTATCAGCACACATTTTAAAAGTATGTATGTAAAGAGTCCACTTCTGAACTGCACAAGTATTTTAAATTCTTGCAGTGACCTGTATGACCTTTCCATCAATATACCCCACATGAATAATGCAGCCACCCCAAAGTCATGCCATTAAAAATTGTAATAATTGTCTGACATGCACATGTAACATTACACCAGGGATCAATTTGGCCCAGAGCATTCCATTAAAACACAAAGTGAGTTTCAAATGTATATGTTAAAATGAAACATCAGCTATAATGAGAACGGAAGCAGAACAGAGTGGGCTTTAGGTACTAGAGTGCATTTTCCTTTAGAGAAAATTTTGCCATGCTTGTACTATACCTAATGCCATTCCATATTTGAAGTACAATCAATTCACATTTTATTTTGCTTTTAAAATTCTCCTATGAAAGGTATAAGGCAATCAATGTGCTGTGCTCTAGAGAGATGGTGGCATTATTTGAATTGCTATTGCTATTTAATATTTAGTTTTCAATAAAGCCTTGATTATGGTCCATTTTATTAGCTACCATTCAAGTACTCAGGAAAATGTGGCAACCAATCTAAAGTTCTGCATTTCTGTTTGAATAAGCTTTGGTAAGCTCAGGAAAAGACAGGTAAAACACAATAGAGTGGACTGGTTATTATTTGTTCCTCATGTGTTACCTCTGAACATTCAGAGACTGACATCAGTCCACCATCTTGACATTCTTGTATCACTTCATATAGCTGGGTATTATACCTTAGGATACCTAAGAAATCATTTTGTTGGAATGAATGGTTTTTTAAGTGATTCTAAAGACCTTTGACTCTGCACAGTAGAGTATTGAATGTTACATAGCTTTAAAAGATTGCCTTCGTAACACTGCAGAGTTCAGCCCTTCACTTCAGCAGTGAGGAATTCAGTCACAGGTAGGTGAAAACTAAAAAGCTGCTATTGGTTGTGTTTTCTACCAAGCACAGGATCTACTTCCGTAGATGGCCTTGACATGACAAGTGTATTCCAAAGTGTGTAAGAGGTAAAGCAATAGTGGATTAATGATAGGAAAAGGTAATTTAATAAGTTGAAAATCCTGGACATATTTTGGCTTTACCAAAGAGTGCTGGTGAAAGTTCTATTTACGTGACTTTACAGGGGTTACTGGTGAGGAAAGTGGTTTTCCTTGACACCAGATGCACATGGAAGTGTTGATGTGTCTGTGAAAGTATTGTGATGCAGACTTAGTCCCAAAAGACAATACTTGTACCCTTTGGAGTTCTACATCTTTAAAGCCATGGTGGCTACTATGCTCATTGGTATTTTTGAATCTCTAATATTATCAATACAATTATTGCATAAAATGAATACCTACATTTATGCACTGCTCCACACTGTAAGCTCTTTATTAGTTGAAAGAGGCAGCCAATGCTTCACAACTTGCCAGTCTGTGTGAAGTTTTAAGGACATTATTATTAGAGTTGATCTCATTGTACTTGTCTGTTGTCAATGTACAGTGTGTCACTTTGCCTGCGACTAATTTTATGTAGACTCACACTTTTGTGTTAAAACTACCTCCACTGATTCTGCATTGACTGAAACAAATTTAATTTTTGAGTTTACTGCTTCATTCTTCAAATTAGAACATAATAAACAATTTCTTAATATTCTGACAGAAAAAGGACAGATTTTATACAACAATACAATACAAATTTTTTATAATTCAGATTTAATATGATAAACATCAAATTTCAGCCTGTAATGAATTCTGCAAGAAAATGGTAAACAGGGATTTGGGACAGAAATACTGAGAGGTCTGTTACTAGTATTTTAATACTGTTGAATGTGAAAAGTGCCTGAAAGTTTCCATCTTATATAATTACTGTCCTTAGAAAAACGTTTCCCTACATAGAAAAGGACTAAACTTAGCAGCAGCCAACCTGTCATCCTGCCTCCTTTTCCAGCATTACTGCTTTTCTTGGAGGTCATTTTTAATGAGTATGTACAAGTACCTGAAAAATCAGGTGCATAAATTAACTACAAATTAAGGTCATTAAAATAAAAAGAGAAAAATTTAATTGCCAGTTTCTATATATAAGTCCACTCATTATCATGTAGTATGTGTGCATGTTCATCGTGTGCATGTTTATCTCATAGCAATTAATGAGGCACAAAAGAAAAGTGATGTTTTCATTGTGTTGCAGTCCTGAAACTGCATATAACATGAAGCAAAAGAAATTTCTTTCAAATTTATATGTCAGTGGTTACAGTTGACATAGTGTTATCACGATTTAAATAGCAAGTGCTTAATTATTTCTGTGTAACATTTCCCCACATTTAATATCACTGTCTGTCTGGAGTGGCTGTTGACCTAATTTTCAATTAATTGCAGTGAGAATAAAATCATGCCTTTAAAGCAGTGATTTCTTTTCCCCACTGGATTACCCATGACAGCGAAAATGGTGAATACGTAACTGATAAACTTTGTTACCACCATCAATAGTGAACTGCCATTATTATCTAAAATCTTACACAATAATAATGGCATCAAAAATATACAGAATGCTGAGATTAGAACTCCATAGAAAATATCACATGTATTTATAAGACAGAAAGCAATTTAATATCTACAAATACAAAATAAAATGCCTATTCATTTATGTATTAACACAGTCATTATCCTATGAAATATGCAGGTGATAGCCTTGTATTTTAGGTAATTTTGGGGTTTGACTGAGTAGCATAATCAAGATTTGGTATTACACTTATAAAACAAGGGAAAATGTTTTCCTTTCCAAAGAAAAGAGCAGAAGATCATAAGGTGAAGAAAGAAAATAAGGTAAAAAAAGATCCAAATAATGCCAAGACTGTGGGTTTGATCCCTGTACAGGCCATTCATTTAAGAGCTGGACTTGATCCTTGTGGGTCCCTTCCAACCCAGAATAGTCTGTGATTCTGCAAATAATCAGTATGCTTCTCCAGCAGATAGCCATTTCATCTTTCTTTGAATATTTCAGGTATGTTTACTGTTTCTTTAAAATTTAACTGCTGGAGTAGGACAAAAAGAAAACATGGTAGTGACAATGTCCCTTTTATATAACAAACTTCATTCCAATTTCAGTTATCTTTTATCTTAACTCATTTATCTTAACCTTATCTATCTTAGCTCCCACTGAAACCCAAGTGAATTATATACCTAAATATTTCTGTAAATATGATGCCTAGAAATCAGAACATTAGTCAAAAAAGTTTAAGACCTAAAATTGAGGTTCTCTGCTGCCTGGGGGGATTCAAACCCAGTAGTCTCAGAGACTGAGCTAGTCGTGCTTACATGCAGAGTCAAAATACCAGTCACATATGTAGAGTTCAGCTACCACCAGATGATATAAGGATTTTCTGAGTATATTAGTTTCATCAATTTTGAATCAATTTTATTATAGTGGTTCAAGAACTTTAATGCTAATAACACACACAGATGGAAACTAAAGCCAACAGATGGTAAATACTCCCAAGTACCTGTGACCTCTCAGTTGTGCATCCAAGCACCTTTTTTTTTTTTTTCTTTTCAGCAACGACTCTCAAACTAAACATCAGTAGAGCAAATGGGTAGCAATTAGGTTGTTGCTGACATCTCAGAACACAGGATGACTGCACACAATTCATGTAATATTCAGACTGTAACTTACAACATTAGAGACATTTACTGTGTGCTTTTCACTCAACACTGTTATAGCTATGGCCTGTATTCAGTGCCTGCTAACAAAATTAGGCTTAGCTAACTGTATGTTATTTGTCTCTTTCTATTTCATTATTTGCCATCATTTGTTGTTGATACCTACACTATTAGCACCACATGAATCACCTTAAAATAATTTAATCAGTCAAGTTCTCCTGTCAGTTAATATTGGTCAGCTTAGGCTGCTCTGGTATTAAGTGAGAGCATAATGTAGCTCAATGGCTGAAAATTAAAGGAGATCATGCTTGTAATATTGATTGCATTCATATTATTTGGACTTCAAGTTGGTTGCCCTTTAGTAGGTCCTTCATCCTGCCTAGCTCACTTTGATGACAAGGGTTAACAGTGGCCATTAATAGCTATTAGTGTGATACAACTCACAGGTGCCACCCACTGCTAATGCTCAGACTGGCTATCATTGCCTGTAAAATTACTTTTCAGTGTGTGAGTCAAGCATGACAGTATTGTCGTGATCAACCACGGACAGTCCATTATCTGCAAATACCTAATAAATACTCAGGACTTAGATTAAAAAAATAAATCTGTATTTTTCTTTTATTCACACTGTTTTCCATTTAGCTGAATAAGGAGGGCTGAAGACAGAAATATATGAGAAGATCAAAGAAGATGAAACGGGTCAGAATTTCATATGGGCTGATAAAATTATAATAAAATATAACTAAGCTTGTAGGCAAGACTTTGTTCATTATTGTGAGAGGTTTTCAACTGGTTAGTTGGACAAAAAAGAATCTGAAGAAGACTCAAGACACAACACAGCTGAATTCTGTAATGTGGGGTTTTTTAGTTAGTTTATGGACTTGTACAGACACCTGTACAGCACAAAATACAGTGAAAGCTAGATATGATTCCTCTCTTTGCTTTAATATTTGATCTGTCAAAGAGACAGTGAGGAATTACATTTCCACCAGGTAGATAACTCCTTGGTTAATTATGGCTGTTCTTACTCTTTTCTGCAGGTGTTGTATTTCAGGTGCTGAATCTGCAGTACTGAGCAATTTCTGTTGCTTTTGGCCATGAAGTAATTGGCAAACAACCAAGCTTATGAGGGGTGGGTATTTCACCACTATGAGGCCTTTTCCATAAACTGATGAGGTTCTTTTTAACCTTTGAAACCCCCAAGTCAATGTCATAGGGAAGTGGGATTTTGAAAGCGTGATGCCATAGATGAATAAAATACACCCTGAAGACATTATGTGGATGTTTTGCACCCAAGTATATAGCATTTAAATGTTCTAAGTAGGTAAGTGAAAATTATTGCATGATGAACAAAAATAAATAAGACATCCTTGAAAAGACAGCTATTGAAGAGACAGCAACTTATTTTGTTATTGTTTCTTTGAGGACCCTAGAGGCACGAAGAGTACTTAGACACTTAATATTGGATTTTACTTGGACAATTTAAACCAAGGACACCTTATTTATGAGGCAGTTCAGGTATGAACTGTTCAGACTCATTTACATTAATTTACAATGGCATTATGGGATCAGAGTGATTTGAAAGACTAAAAAAACACTCTTCTTAATAATTTTCTATAGAGAATATTGATGAAAATTGTACTCAGACATCTCCTGAGACCAAAGTGTTTTCCTTATTATCCCTTGGAATGCTATCCCTATCCCTCTGGAATTTTTTTTTTTTTTGAGTATTTTTTGGGGTTTTCTTTTGTTTGTTTGGTTTTGCTTTGTTTTTTGTTTTGTTTTGTTTTTCTGTTCCATTTTTGAATTGCATTTTTGTGATCACGTATCAGGACCCAGGATATTAAAGGGAGATGAGGCAGAGAAGCTGAAGAGACATGGTAGATGAGGGATTTTCCTAGCAACCTTCTTGGGAAATAATACCCAAGTAATAGAAAGAACCTGTCAGGATCTCAAAGTACTTTCTGGGGTTTGCCAGTATCTTTAGTAGTACAATTATGATAGTTTTTTGTAAACAGAAGACAAAAATATCTGTCTGATTTATATCCACACCAGTCCTTGTGCACAGGTAATCCTTTTTGTTTAAGGCTTTTGTGAGGTTTTTTTAAATAGTTAATCTCAGTCCTTTTGATCTCTCTGCTTCATATAAAATGCAAGTGCAAGATCTCTGTATTTTCATGTTAGGAAGTCCAGAATTCTCTTTGCTAAAGGATGACAATTTTACCTTTATGTCTTCACATGTGTTAGTAAAGAAAATAATGGTTAGAAGGAAAAAAAGAGTGAGGAAGATCTGTATCGTGCTACTGATTCTGCAGCTCCAGATGGTAGAATACTGCAAACCATGCAAACTCAGATGACAAATCTCAAAAGGAAACATTTCTTTACCAGGTATGCCTTTATGTAATGCCACAGAGGCAGATGTGATTCATACCAAGAACAAGGGTATAGGCCACAAAATTTCAAGTTGCCAGTAGATATTGTCTGTAGTTTTCTCAGGTATCCTCAGAGTTTACTGGGAAGTCATTAGGTAACTAGAAGCAGAAAGGCACTTGCTTCTCCTCGCTAAGGCTCCTGTATCTTTTCAGTCTGACATTTCCTAGAAGGGGAGAGAGGAAATCTGGCACCTCTGGATATTACATCTAGGATAAGGTTTAGTAAAGTTATCCATGGGCACTATGAAAATACAAGATGTTTTTGAGAGATGTATTGGTTTTGTGGAAGCTGATTTGTATGTTATGCACATAAATTTAAATATAAATGATTCTTCTTCCTCCAGTGGAAAAGACTTTAGAAACTTCAGAACCACATATTTACTTGAGCTTCCATCCTTCACTCTGAAGGCAACCAAATGAAGTCACATGTCAACAATATAGATGTACTGCTGAGCAGCAGTGTGAGAAGAGTTTGCTGACAAGTAATGAATAGCAAGAGAAGATAAAAATCCCAGGCAGCACTAATGGTCCTCAAATAGTCTTGTGGGAAACATAATCACTCTTAAGTTAGAATCTTGAACCTCAAGGTTTGCAGTTTCTTTGCTGTATGTTATTAGGAAATTGTAGAGCATTTTGTAGAAACTAATATAGCTGTTCCATAACTGATATTTTAAAAAAATTCTAATGTTGGATTTTTCTTAAGCAAAATACTTCAGATTTTGTATCCACACTTTTGCACACTTGTTATTTTAAATTTTCAATTCAACAAAACCAGATAATATCAAAACAGCTGAGTGTTTTAAACACTATGCATATAAAAATGAACAGATATTTTTGTCTCTGAAAAGAACACACTTGGGGAAGGGTAAAAATGCAAATATTTTCATGAGATTTTCCCCAGAATAGTAAAACTGTAAATTGATTTGTTATATCTGCATAGTCTCAGACTTATTCCAGGCTTCTCTGACCAGATCAGCTTTGAAGGTTATAGTGTTACCATATACTGAACACTGGAGCACTGATATTCATAACTGCCATGCCTTTATCACTAGTTACCTTCTCTACTCTATCCGTCATCCACAGATTTTTATCATAAATTTTTTTTATTCTGTTTTACTTAATTGGTAAAAGTACTGAGTAGGTTCAGGATTTATACTGATATCAAGAACTCAAGAAATGTTTTTTCTAGTCCTTCAATTAGTATATTTCTATTTAGTGTAAGATCTATAGATACTGTATTGTACTAATTTGCAATCAGTTTATCTTACAGTACTGAATCAAATATGGTACAAATGCTATTGCATCCATTTAGTTATTTTTATTAACTAAGTTAGGAATTCTGTTGCAGAATGAAATTGGGTAGTGTGACAAGACAGAATATGTGTAAATTCAATCCTGCCATTTTGCAAATATGGCTGACATTGTGTCCTACCTGTAATTTTTGTCAGTTGGCCCCCAGTTTAGTGTTTCCATATTTTCTATGGCATTCATGCCAGGCTAACCTGCCTGGGAAAAAAACCCAATTGTTGTCAGACCCTGCTAATATACTCAAATATTATTGGAAAGCTCACCTGTAACTGGGATTGTATATGTTTGTCTCCTTACTTCATAACAGTGCCTGTTTAGTGCCCTGTCAGCTGCTTGAATCAGTTCACAAAAATGTGACCCACAAACTTGTGCTTCACAAGAATTTCCCTATTAACAGTAAAATTTCCATACTTTCAGTGCTAGAAAATCTTTCACAATGTGGAACACATATCCTCCTCCCATCATGATGTCTCCTTCAAAGACATTTCACTTACTTATAGTTCAGATAGTTTAGAAGCCTCTGAAGATGGAGATTCCCAGAACTGATAAATCACTAAGGCAGTGAGAGAGACTAGGGCTTATCAAACAATGCACGGATGCATGGATGTGCGGTGATATTTGAAAATCATGCACTAACCTTTTAAAAAATGTACATAGGGTTTAAAACAAACCAAACAAAAAATCTAAAGCCTCTCACTCCTAGACCTCCTCTTGAAATGTATCACCTTTTACAACATTCACTTCCAAAACTAACTGCTTCACTCTCATTTTAACATGAGTGCCAGATGGCACTTGCCCTCAGGCCAAACATACCTTCTATGTCTTGTCACTTCTTTTCTTTTAATGTGCTTTCTGAGAAAATGATACCTCTTCCAAAGCTGCAGCAAAGATGTTAATGCATTTTTCAAAGCCTCTCAAATCCTGTAATTTAGTCTTTGCTTTCCCCTATCTTTTTGGAGTGCCACACTGGGCAGACTGGTGATTGATGTGTCCATCTCATAGCAATTCTTTTCACTGTTCGTTCACATCTCATTAGTAAGGTAGGAAAGGCTGTGAATTTGTTTTGTCACCATAGTGAAAATAAGTATCAACCTGCTCTGCTGCCCAAAATAAGTGAAGAAATCACATAATCAATTAGGCTGGGAAAGACCTCTGAGATCATCATGTCCAACATATGACGGAACACCATGTTGTCAAACACAGCATGGCACTATGTGACATGTCCAGTCTTTCCTTAAACACCTCCAGGGACAGTGACCCCACCGCCTTCCTAGGCAGTGCATTCCAATGTTTAATCACTCTTTTGGTGAAGAGATTCTTCCTAGTGTCCAACCTAAACCACCCCTGGCACAGCTTGAGGCCAGTTTCTCTCCTCCTGTCATTAGTTGCCTGGGAGAAGATGCCAACCCTGCAAAAGGAACTCTGATATTCTATCAGTAACCATACAAAAATCATGGGTTTTTTGTTCTGTTTACTTTGTTACGCAATTAAGACCATACAGGATAGCAAATTGAAACAGGTTGCAAACATAACTTGATAATTTCCACTTGTGTAACTTTTTTATTGGTACTACATAGGTCTGAAAACTCCAGTATCTTCCTATCAACCCTCGAACCTCACACAGTAAGTATTAGAATTTCTTCATGAACAGTTGAGATGCTCAGCTGCAATTGCTCTGGCATTGTCTGCAGTGTCCAGTTTTAAGGTCCATGTTTGCTATTGTAGTTTCAGTCAGTGCCATCATGTTTTTCACTCCCTAGGTGTCTCGTCCAAAGCCCAATAAAATCAGTGGAAGGGTTGTAATCAGCTTCAGTGAGCTTTCATAGTCCATAGCCTCTCTCTCCTGTCACTTTGGCTTTTTACCAGGCTATGTCAGCACTGTTGTTACTAATACCAAGAAATACCTTGAAAACAAACCAGAGAAATGTCTGTAACCAAATTCTATAAAACCTTATTTGACCAGTACTGTATATTCTTGGTCAAAATACTATTTTCACTCTGAAGACCTACCAGTTTACCAGACAGGCAAAATGAAGGCACCGAGTTAATATTTGTACAACAGTTTATATTAATTTAAACCCACATTATTGGTGCCCTTTGTTCAAGTTCAGAAAAGATATAAAGAATTTTACAGGGTAAGCATTACTCCTTTCTTCTATTATCTCTCTCTTTTTAGAGTTCCAGCAAGCCAAAATAAAAGATGTTATTGAAATAAAGCTCAATCAGAAGAAAGCATTGGATCACCTTGCCCTATCCAACTTAAAATCTAGATTGAGGGCCTAGACCAAGTTAATCAAGGTGGTATTAATGAGTTTAGTTCTATGGGGTTTTTTAATGAACTAAACTTGATTGGCTATTGGGACAACACATTTTTGTATTTTGAAGTGTCTAGAACTCTTTAAAAATACTTGGGAATGCAAGATTTTTACCTGTATGACTGTTTTTTATAACCCTAAAAGGTCACATCTATTCTGAAGCCATAGCAATTCTGCAGGGAGTCTTATCTCTGACATATGCCAAACTTTGCAGAATCTCATCCGTCTAATTGCTCATCACGTACAGTGACTTTTAAAGAGTGTTCTTAGGGCCCTGAGACTGCTACTAACCTTTAAAAAGTGCTCAATCCATTTGTTGTGTTGCTTTCTATCACCTGTTTAATTTCTGTCTTGTATGACTGTTAAGTAAGAAAATTTAAAAAAAGAACAAAACAAACAACAACCCCCCAACCAAACAAAATACCTCAACTTGACTGATTCCATTGTATGTAAGCACAGAAAAATTTACACCATCCATATTCAAGTGACAGGATCTCCTCTGTAAACATTCATGTTGTTATGGCTCATACAAGGCACATCTATAGCTTAATTACAGTGACATCTTTTACATTAAGTTCAGAGATATCAGCCCCTTCATGTAGTACTTCCTTAGAAATCTTTTGCATTGACTCTTCTAGTACTGAATATTAACTTGTAGGACCAAGTTTTGCATGAATATTCAAACTATCATATTGATTTTTGTCTATGTGTAAAAAGTGCTGAAATACACATTTAGTTATGGAGGAATCTTCACTGGGATTAAAAGGAGTACATAGTAGATATTGAAATTCAATGGCAACTGAGTTCTTCGTTCACAGAATTGTATAAAGTCTCTGCCATTATCTTTCCTGTGCTTTTGAGAAATTTAGGAATTAAACTTCAGCATGTGGCAAGGTATTTATTACTGTAATTTATACTTTCAGGGAAAATTAAATGTGCATATATATTTTATTTGTATAAAATATTAACAAAGAGTTGATAAACTACTATATTTTTCAACTAGTTTAAACTGACTTCCTTTTTGCCCAGTTTCTGCAAAACTGAAGTTGCTGTAGATTTCAAACTTCAAATAATTCCTCCTTGTACTTGAGGTTACTGATCAAGACAGACTCCTTAACCTTCAAATTCATAAAGTCAAGTAAAGTTTACATGAAATATGATTGCAGAAACCTTGATCCCAGAAATAATAATAAGAGTTTGTATTTAAAACAAGGGAAAAATGGTTTTGAATGCATCATTGGCTTACTTGCACCACAAGCAGACTAACATACATATCTGCAGAAATCTGTGAGAATGAGTCAAGTACAGCTCAAGTAAGAAGGTTTCATCTACATTAATGCTTTCTTGCCTTTGTGCATGACAATCACTCAAAGCAGATTTGAGGGCATTTTTATTCCATCACGAGTAGACAGATTTATTTTTTTCAGTGCAATTCTAACAGGAATAGAAATGTTTCCAAGTGTGTGCAGTTTACTTTTGTTATTATTAATTCCTAAATACTACTTGCCCCCTATACAGTGACACACAATAACCTCTAGGTTATTGTGTGTTAATACTTGTTTGGATATTGGTGTAATTTGGAGGGGAAAAAAAATGCATGTAATTAATTGCGGGACTCAATGTACTCATGTAAATACATAGACTGCAAATTAATGATCTACAATATTCTTCCTGGCAGGTTCAGTGACTGAGGCACTGTGGAGAAAATATTAGCCACTCTTTTTCCTAAAAAATGTCATGTAATTAACTAGAATTGAACAGCACAAACTTTAATTTGAGATGTGTGAAAACTCTCAAGTACATACTCTGGTTCATATAGTAAGTTCTTCCTAAAAGAATTTAGGATTTCCCAATGTTATCTGATTTGCAAGAAGGTCATCTAGGTTCAGGAATTTTAATTTTGCAAAAGCAGAGCATTTTCCATGTTTTTTCCTGCAGACATGAACAGGGTTCATAGGCAGAAAAGTTTACAGAAATGTGAAGATGATGAATGCTTTTTATGTGCTGTTCATGTTCATTTTAAGATTAGTTTATTCAGACTGAAATGCATTTCAGTTCATGATTTCATTTTGGAGTGACTAAAATACTTTCCTTTTTAAGGCCCCCCTTCAAAAGAATAACCACAAGGGTAAAGAGTGACATAATATGGTTAATAAATATCCCTATGTATGTTACTACTGAACACCTTTAAAGGCATACAGAAAAATCCGCATTAAAGATCAAGACTACCTAGATTCTTCCAGTTGCTTTATTTAGTAATGAAAAGTCTGAAGTTTTAATCCATCCTCAGAACTAATGAACAAGTGAAGTATTTTTCTTCCACTTCGAATGAAACAGTAATGGAAAATTCTTTAAGTTCACCTTGCTGCCTGGCAAGTTTTTCACCATCTGTTCATAGCACTGTAACTATGTGTGCTGAACCACACACTGAGCTGTTCCTTCTCTTCAGAGGGATCCAAGGAGTGCCTCTGCCTCCTCAACAGGCCCACCTGTTTCAGTGGGATCGCTACCCTGCACCAAGGTAAGACATGCAGGAGCACTGTCTGACCTACGGGAACACACACATCGTAACGAGATTCCTTCAGCACAAGAACATCTGAGTGTTGTGAATGTAACTATGAAAACCTGATTTCGTGGTATACAGTCTGATTCTGAGTGATGCCACTCTTCGGGCTACTCCTGAGTTAAATGGATACCACCCCAAGTGTGTTTTGTTAAAGTAGCATCTGAAATTTAAATAGTCAAGATAACCATGTCTAGAGGTGTTTCTGTTCCAGATATTTTCTAGTTTACAATTGATTTTTTTTCAAAGCAATTTAATAGTTAAAAACATCTTTTATTCCTGTATTAAAATGGTATCATTCTTCAGAAAAGCAGGAACAACTCTACAGCTTCTATACTGCAGGGGCACCTCTCCATAGGTTTGGAGTTTTATTCATTTTTCATTCACACAAATACAAGCCAGTAGTATTTCAGATGTATATACTTCTGGAAAAAAAATATTGAAAAATTAATAGCTGTTTATTGTCTTGCTGTTTCTTAAGAAATATAATACCACACATTTACATTGCAGTAGTTAATAAATTATGGCAAATTCCTCAAGGCATTATCAAACTCTGTGAATTTGTCTATCTGATCAAATATTTATTAGTTGCAGTCCCTTCCTACACTGAATTTTCTTTTCATTTATTGCTCTAGGCCTTACTACAGAACATTAAGGTGATACTCATGGGCATATGCCCCCAAAAGAAAGACAATAATTATGAAACACCCAACTTCAAAATGACAGGCTGCCTGAATTTTAATTTTTGTGGGGATTCTTTTTCCTTTAAGTGAACTACCACACTATTTAATTATCTTCTATAGCTCATTTACTTGACCTATATTAAAATTAAACAGAAACAAAATTTCATTATCTAAGCTGATAATACATTTTAATTTTGATTAAGTGATGTCTTAAGCTTTTTAAACTTTATTTTTTTACTTAAACTCTTCTTGTTGCTGTATAATTATACAGAGAGTGATCTGATTCTTCATTCAGTGTTTACACTCTCAGCAGAGGTCCATTCTGTATCGGTTTCTTTTTCTATTGACATGTTAGGTATGCAATAAATTCATTGCACTCAACTAGTTTGAAACTTTGCAACCAGTAAATGTAACAATAAGGCTTGTGGGAGACTGATAGTTGAATAAAAATGAAATGTCAAAGAAAAAGAAAGGAAGTGTGTTCAAATTTCCCAGCCACTCACAGTTTCAATAGGGAGCTGCCATTAAGTCTTTTGGGTGTGATGTCTTGTCTCAGTGCCATCATCTCAGAAGAGGCAATCTGCACTGTTGGCCCAGCAGGATCACAATATCCACCTTATTACAGGAGCACTAGGAATCTGTGCATTTCCTATTTGCTCCCATGACCAACCCTTCAGCACCTCTGAGTAGAGCAGAACTTCCTGGCGGTGGCAGAGATAGCTTAATGATAACATCTTCTTTCCACAATGTTCATTTTATCCTGTCATATTGGATAGTTTCATAGGATAGGGAATTATCTTCTGGGCTGTGATCAAATATGCTTTGCAACAGGACTTTGTTTCTCTGAGCATCACACAGCAAGTTGTCAGGATCTCTTTTGTAGTCTGAACATCTCCATGACTATTTCATTCTATATTAAAATAGATTGAAAAAAATGTTTCGTTCAGAAAAATAACACAGCCTTGGTTTTCCTGCATTTTTGTACAGCCATGAGAACCTTTGGAGTAACTTGTTTTTAATAGTTTCACCATAGGAAATAGTATTTATATAGAGAAAACCAGATGCACTATCTTCTTATTCCATTCTCTTTAATGTTCCTAATAGATTCTCAATTTACCTAAGAGGATATAGGCCAAAATAGGACATGGAGACATTGTGTAAGTAATACTCTTTATAATATCCCATGTTCTCTTAAATAGAGACATCTTCAGAACTAAACTAAATTGACATACAACTGCAAAATGCAAACAAATGCACACAGGCAAAATAATTCTGAATTACACTTACAAGATTTTACATTTCATAAAGAACTATTGGGAGAAAGTCTCAGGATAGTGCAAAGTCACATACTTTTGAGATCTATGTTTTTATTTAGATTGATAAAAATAAAGTGCCTATGCTGAGCCCCAGGCATCTTTGACAATTATGAATAAGCATAAGCATCATAAAGAAAGAAGCACCCTGCAGCAATCTCTGCCATCCGCAGCACTGCGTGCTAGACCTTACAGCAACAGGAAATTAAGAGAAACCATGCCTCCCTCATTGCCTTTCTCACCAAGCACCCTTCCAAGAGGAGTCTAGGTGCTGGACCACATGAGGCATATAATATTGCTGGTTTGTTATTTCGCTATTGAGATTTCGAATGAGATAGATAGATAGATAGATAGATAGATAGATAGATAGATAGATAGATAGATAGATAGATAGAGGTATCTCCTGTGTGTATATATATTTATCCTAGTATGAAATGTGAGAAATAGTGGTTTGTATTTCCTTTGTTCTGTAGTAGTGAACAAGAAACCTCTAGTAATTAATCATTGCCTAATACCTTTTTATAGATACATAAAGAATATCTGACCTGATATGCTATCTTTTAATGGGTTTTTTTGTTGTTGTTGCATAATAATTCAAACATACATATAGACAATTGATATAGCTAAAAGAAATTTACCATCAGCCCCAAGGTTCCTAAATTATACATCAAAGAAAGATAAAGAGTTCTAGTCTACAGTATTAAATCAGCTTGGAGAAATCTAAATTTTAAAATTTAGATTGTTGATAAAACAAAAGTCATACTTATGTTGTTCCATTAGTTTGACCCCAGACACTGGTATAAAAGTTGCAGTATTTAGGTATTAAGTGGTACTATGTTTCAGATTCTGAATTATTTAGGCCTACTAAGCAATTGAAATCAGTGAAGCTTTGTCCATAGTACTGGCCATATATCTGAAGTGTTGGGCTTTTTAAGTCAGGAAGCTGGAAGGAAGTAATTGCATTAGGAGTTTCATTAGGAGAATGCTTCTCTCCTAACAGTTAGTGGCAGTTGAGATTTTACACAGAGCGGAATATTCTGTCATTCTGTCCTGGGGAGTGTTTCTGTGTGCTGATCCTTTTCCCTTCTTTGCTCTTCTCTTCCATGTTCTGAGAAAAGACATGAGGGAACCATGTGATGTTTAATGTGACTGCATGAAGTTGAGTCAGAGAGATGTGACTTTTTGTCTATTTGATTCAGACACGTTTGGATTTTGATGTGCACTTGGAGAAGGGTAAGTGCTGCATGCATCCCGTGAAGGTGTCTGTTAAAATGACTACTGTTTTTTCACCTAAATACCTATCTGTGTTTGAAAACGACATAGAATGATATTCAAGTTTTTGTAAATTATTATTAGCTGTTTCATTCAAGCAGCCAAGTATAAATATTTGCAATAAAAATAGTAGGATTTAAGCATTTAGTAGACCTGTTTATATTTTATCAAGTGTGTCATAGTTTTGTGAACTAAGCTGAATTTGATTCCAACATCATTATTTTCTTTCTTTCTCTAGAGATGTCAGTGTGCTTTGTTTTTCATATAGAGATGGAGAGATGATAACTAAATTACTTCCTCCACCTGTTTACATATGATACCTTGTCTCTAGGCAGAGGTAGGAATGGCAATTAGGTATCTAACTCAACTGAGAAAACTCCAAGAACTTTATTATAGAAATTGATAAAACATTTGCTTTTCTATAAGGAAAATACAAATAAATTTATTTTGTCTATTTTCTAATATGAGCCAATGTTTTTAATAAATGCAGTGCTGTAACTGCTGTGAAAATGGTTTCACACTGAAAGTTCACCTTTGTCTATACAGTCATAATTATAGAAGAAGCCTAAACAAGATGGGGGGAAAAGTAGAATTTGTGATTGTAAATGCTTTGGTTAAAGTGGAGAAATACAGAGGCAAGCACACTGTTAACTCAGCATTATCTACTATATTCATTTACAATCATGACGATTTGTCACTATTTTGAGACTTAAATCTCATCTTTCACATGCTGTTAATGTTTTTGAATGAAAACAATGACAATTGCTATATGAGTGGTAGAAGTAATGTGACAATATTGTATATAGAGCTGGGTTTAGATTCTTTGTAAATGTTTTAATTGCATTTGGATTTTCATTGTGAAGCATTTTGGGGAAGAAAACAATAATAAATTCTGCTTTATTTGCTGGAACTCGATCTTTATCCTGTGAAGGGAGAAACAAGATGTTGGAGAGTGACAACAGAGATCACTTAGGTTTTCTTCCCTGACCACTTTTAACTGAAGATGAAACAGGAGGTTGAGATCATGATGCTTCTGGCCACACACTGTTGCAAAAGAGAGGGCTACAGATAATTTGAAAGTTACAGAACTAACCACGTGCATTTCCAGCTCCCATTGGTTTAACAGAATCTCCTGAATTAATCAGTTTTCTGATGGTTCCTGGAAGCATTCCTAGAGGACATAAACAGAGAAACAGGATTGATTCTGTACCTTTTTCATTGTTCTGGCAGCAGAAAAGAAATGGAAAGCTGAACTGATAGGTCATACTCTTGGTTGGCCACAATTTTGCCAAGAGGTGTTGTAGATACAACTTGTAGATATAACTCTTCCATTATATCTCACCCCCAGTTTGGGGTGAGGTTAGGAATAAATTTTGAAGTAACTTTGTGCTAGAAGCTGATGAAATAAAAGATCGGGAGAATGAACAAATGAGATTATTTGGTGTCTTTTTCTATTTGGAGTTTAGGCAGACCTAGGATTCTTGCCTCAGATCCTTCCTAAGCATCTGCGCCAGGTCTGTGGGCCTTGGATAATGAGACTGGTCTGAAAAAACAGTGTCAAAGCAGCTGGAATAATTCAGTAACTTTTTGTTTACTGTAAGAGAGCTGAACTTTATACCAGAAACTGGCTGCAATTCTTTGAGCAAGAGGCATACAGAATTCTAAATAAAGATTGAGTTGTCAGGATATTAAAGATCCTATTGTATATACATAGCAGAAGTCACAGTTAAGAGAATGTGCTGAAAGCCCAAGTGTGAGGTAATATACTAGCCAGGTTTGGTTTTTTCCCATCACTTTCTCCTTTAAAATATGATGCCCTGTTGTGTTTTGGGGTTTGTTCTGATGATGGCTTTCCCCTGTGAATTCTTATGGTTTCTATTCACTTGTATTTTAATTCCGTAAAATGGCCTCCCACATTGGGGTTTCTGGTGGTTAGATGAAAGCTTCTTTCTTGGCAATGTAGAGACAACTGAGTCATTTTGGATGAGCCCAACAATAAAATGCAAGACTGTATAAATTTATCTGTGCTCCCTCTGAACCAGTAATCACAGGTGATAGAAGTCCCTTAAATATAATTTCTATTCCAGGAAGAAAGCTGCATCATAATATACTGTCCTCAGCCAAGCCAAGAACACTGCGTAACGCAGCACACAACTGTGATTATGCTGTTCTTAAAACACAGGTTACTGTGAGTACACTTGAGTATATTCTAAATGCAGTGGCTGAATCTCTGTTGTCAGGCATTCACAGATGCCCTGTAAAATATTAAAACTTGCATTTTGATGATGAGTTACACTGACCTCACACAGAAGTAAATTATTCTTAAATCTTGCAGGACAATATAGATTTGGTCCCAGTTTATTCATTCATGGTGAATTTTGTTTTGATAAAATCACTCTTCTATATCTTTATTTGTAAAATCACAGATACTGTGGCCTCAACCAGCATCAGAGTTCAGGCACTATAACCAAATTTTTCTCTTTGCTTGAAATAACATCTAGAAAGCTAAATGCTCACTGTGAATGAAAATGTGAATTTCTGTAATTAGGAACATGAGCATAATAACCTTAAATGAAGGTCATATCCTTACAAGGAGATTTATAATGAGGGTGACAAGTACACATGCTGCTGAAACATAACCCTCTGACCTCTACTGCATAGAAGTTGTAGTAATGATTCACTGGGTTTGTGGTGTTTTTTTTAATTAATTCAGTGATGGGTGAAATATCTTTCGTCTTACTTTTATTGGCTCTTTGTGACATTTGCCACATAATTATCATCTTTTAATGTTTCACAGCATCTTCCAACTATCTTTTACTCCTGGTAAAATTATTTTCACTGTTGGTCTATAGCATTATGATCGATTCTTTAAAAAATTAGATCATTGCATTGTAGTGCAGACTCCCAGGGCCCAAAACTCAGAGCTGTAATAGATGAGCATTTCCCAGGCATTCAAGAGAAAGTCTTGTAAACTAAGGATTTATAGCTGGACTTGTACTGCAATCTCAATTTGCTCCCTTCATCATATGTTGTGAAAGAGTAGTAGTCTCAGTGGAAAAAACAATATCCTAGGTGAAATGTATGAGCTTTGCTAATTAATATATAGTTTTTATAGTGCTTCACACAGAAGCAAATATTGAAACCAGTCTAGAAGGTTAAAAAGTTTAGTACACGTTAAAATATTTTTTGTTATGAAGCTATGGAAAAACTAAAATAACAACCCTGAAAATTGTTTTTGAAATTCATCCAACACAGAAGAATAAAAATATGGTCCTCTCAGTGCAACTAACAGTATGACAAGGATGACAATTATATCAGGTCAGAACTTGCAATTGCAGACCTAGCAGCTTTGAAAGGGTCTTCTCAAAATTAAATTATTTCAACTGCTTCAGTTTACTGTGAAATAGCAAACAATGTATAAAATCATCACCCCCCTTAAAGAGAAGCTCTGCAGTGGATAGTATAAGGCACTTTATGAATTAAATTTATTACTTGAAAATATTTACGTTTATGTGTATCAGAATACTGATTTGAGTTCTCAAACCTCATTGAGTTACATATTTTCAAATGAGCTAAATTGTAATACTGCCATAGTGAGTTTTAGTGAGACAGAGACAGCCTTGACATGATATTAGCAGAATTTGCTAATTGTACATTTTTGGTCTCAGTTTGGAATCAAACAGTTCTAAGATTGAAGGAATATAATTTGTCTGGTCCAAAACCCATGGAACACTTACACAGGGTCTACCTGGTGTCTGCATGTTCTTGGGCTTTGGATTGTATCCTAAAGGGGAAGATTTTTGTTTTGCAGTCAAGGACCACAGAAGAAGCACCAGATGGAGAGTGCTATCTAGAAATACTCTAGGAGAATGTCCTCTGATATTTCCAGCCTCAGTCACCTCTGACCAGTCTTTAGGTCATACTGGTCAACTGTAGACCCACCTGCAAAGGGAAGATCAGGGCTATTGCAGACTCAGGTTACCCATGAGATTTCAGAACCTACATGTTGTGGAAGATCAATGCAACCTTATGTGTGTAGCCATCAGGGCACCGTGGTAACATGTGGCTTCCAGTAAAAGCAAGCTGTTAAAGGCTATTTCAGATGTCTTTACATAATTTTTCCCTGTGTGATATAGACATCTCAAGGTCTGTTTTTTTAAACATGAGTTTAGGGTATTGCTTGATGAATGGAAATGGTATGAGTGGTGCAATTTTAAAACCTCTCACTCCCTTTGCTGGGAATTATTGGTGACTCGGCTGAGATTCACCAATGAAGTGTTTTTCGTATCCTTTCAATGGAAATTTGAACAAGCGAACCCATTTCACTTTGCAGTGAAACCAATCAGGAACAGTCACAGTGTTCCTCTCACCTGTGTCCTGCATCTTACCTGTGAAAGCATAATAGCTTTCTAGTTTCTTTCACCAAATAACCTGTACTTTTCTTATCAAACCAAAAATTGTCAATGTCACATATATTTTTGAAAATATGGAGGCAGGCTAATCATAGATGTCCCTTTACTCATCACATTTTTCTCCTTTCCCAACAAGATTGTGACCAACTTCATTTTGTGAATTTCATTGGACTCTCATTTAAATCACTACTTCAGAACAATTTAATTTTTTTCCAGCACTTTCTTTCATATTTCAGTGTCATGATCTAATTGCTGTGGTAGTGTCCTAAACTTGCATCAGGTGAGTCCTTTCAGATCTTTCTCTGCATTTACAGCTTCACTGATACTAAATCTTTGGGAAAGGAACATTGCAATTTGGATTTTTGAAAATGGTCCAATGAAATTAGAAATTCTAAAGAGAGTAAGGTGAGGAGTAGATGTCTAATACAAAGGTATATTAAGTGGCAAAAAGATTAATAAAACCAGCAAAGTTTATTCAGCAGAAAGATGTCTTTTACATTGTTGTGAAGGGTTATGGATGTTTTCTATACTTGGCAGAAGTAAAGGCTGAGAGTCAAGCCTGGCTGTAAGGTATTATGTATGTGCAAGTTTCTATAAGAAAACCAGTTGAGAATGGAAACTTCATTAAAATGACAGCCTTTTTTTTAATTAGTTCCCTTCACTGCTGTCATATTCTAAAGGGTACAAGAATGATAACTGACCTTCTGAATATAAAAATGACATTTAAAAGTATGAAAAAGTACAAATTAATCCAGTTATAAAAGGAAAGTGTATTATGTAATTGCTTTGTCTTTGACGTAATTGTTTTGCAGTGATAAACTGTCTCAGTTGAAATCTGTGGGAATCTGTGGGAATTTACAATCGATTGTAACTCAGCAAAATGTGCAATCTCCTGACATTGGAAGAAGACTGACTGAAGAGCTTAAGGTGTCTATTGTACAGTTTTATTTTTGGAAACTATGCAAATAGAATTCCTGATGTATTCTAACACAACTAACATATACTGGGCCATGATTTTCATGATTGCTGTAAGCACACTCTGGTGCCTAGGATGTGCTCTTGGGAAGTCAGAGGCATAGATTTGAATTTGCAGAGGCTTAGGAGAAGAGAGCCAGTTTTTATGCTTTCGAACAGATTAGCCCTAATTTATGAGTTGTTTGGAAAAAGGCAGGTATCATCAGCCAGCTAAGTTCCAGAAAATTATTCCAATCTGCAGAGGCTGCATGCATGAAGGGTCTTAATATGCCACACTGTCACTGGTACATTTGGTGGTGTTTTAGGCTCATTGTTATGCTCACAGTGGTTTATTAGCTGGAACGAGATGGCCTCACCCCCATCCCCAAGTCACAGAAGGTTTTTTTGTCTGCCGGCCTACTGAGTTTCTTTTCTGTCTTTATTTACTTCTGGGGAGAAACTGGGTACCTAACCTCCCTGGATGGTCTTGTTGTGACTCTTTGGATCAACCTCATAGAATCAGCCATGTAAGTTTTTGCTGCTGCCTAAACTGGAAGTACTTTGCTCCTTTATTTTCATCCTAAGTTAAGGACATATTTTTTGTCACTGTGTATTGCTACATTTGTTTTCCCAAATTAAAAAGGAAAAAGAGTTTTCAGCTACTAGTGTTCTTGCAGGTGCTAGAAATAAATAAGATCAACTTGATAATCACAGCTGATGTGGTAGTAACAGTTGACCAAGGCTTAGCCTAAGAATGGGAGAAGGAGCTGGAATCAGTCAGTGCTGTATTAACCTGTTAGTGCTGCCCTGAGTTAATTTATAACAGAGACTGGGCTGGGCTGGAAAAATTCTGATGAAACATTTCCATCATACACTATAAATTTGTCAGGAAAAGTGGAAATGTGGTAATTGTGTTCAGTTTTTGAATGAAACTAGACAAGTTTCTAGTAAAATCCTGTTTAGTTTCCCAACAACTCACTTTGTGTCTCTGTCTCCCTGGTAGCCCATGGATGACTGCAGACCCAGAGACTGTGAGGGAGCCAGGGGCTGCGGGTTATCTATATTCCCAGATAGCAGACTAGGCCTAATTACTAGAGTACAACACCCCCCTTTTTTTAAGTTCCCTGTAGTTTTACAGGGGAGTACTTTTTGCAGCAGTTTTATCAATGGTCTAGAACAAGAAATTTTAAGGTGTAATCTAAAGGCCGTGGTGATACTAAGTGACCATGGAATTGTGCAACAAAATTCACACTTAAATCTTTTTAAATTAATATATTCCAGCATCTGGAATATGAAATCTGCTTAGCTAAGAAAAATCTTGAGGGGGGTTTTCACCTAAATTCTTTAAAGTAGAGAAAAGGTGTTAGGTTTTTTTTTTCCTATAGTAGACAGGTTTTCATTTTTGACAGTGACTTGTGCTAGCTCAGTTGTCTTAACAGAATTTTGTAACTACCTCCTTCATGCTGTCCTTGATAATTACAGTCATCACCATCAGTTTTGTGAGCTTGTAAATGTGAAGAGATTTGTGCTGTATCTCCTCCCACCAATTGTGTCTAACAGTATCTTTCAGAAGGCATTGAACAAAGGATGTGGTAGCAGTCTCACTATACAGAATTCTGTATTTTGTTAAAACATGCTTTAAATAAAACTGAAAAGAGCATTACATTTTTCTCTCCTGCTTGCTTCTGTAGTGTAGTTTTTTACTAAGCTGATGCTTAGGAGAAAAACTGACATGGGCAAGAAGTCCTCTCACTTTACAGCTGCATTATCAGTAAAAGGAAAAAGAAAATCCTGCTCTTTTTAGGCAATGTGTGTTAATGACAAATGAGTCACCAGTATTAAAGGTTTAATTTCAGTAGTTGAATCAGCTGATAAACTGTGGAAACTTTTTTTTTTTTTTACACTAGAATATAATTACAAGCAATTATAAGTAGTAGAAAACAGGGGTGGGGCTTGTCAGAATCTAAACCCACAAATCATTAAGTCATAGTCCATCAAATTCCATTTGTAACAAATTTTAAAGTGGTGGAAGTCAGTGTATGTAAAGTAAATTACCCCAGTGTGAAAACAATGAGCTTGATTTTTTCTTTTCCTTTCTGTTTTTTAAACAAAACCATTGTACCAGTGCAGAATATAACACATTATTGATTTGAGTTTCTCTGCTACCCAATCAGGAACAAGCCAGCAGTGTGTTGTAATGACAGCAAGTCAGAGCATCATATATCCATTGTTTCTGTTACTGTCTCTTCTAAAAGAAGACCTATTTATGCCCATAGCAGCACATTCACTCATTTTTGCTCATCAAATACAGAGAGTTTAAACTATTCTAGGTCTAGCATAATAGGTTTGGATTTCTAACACCTTCCCACTCCAAAATCTACCCATTATGATTGGAAAATAGACAGTCTGCAATGACCAATTGACCCTAATTGCATAAAGGTTTCAGTACTTTGGCTTGACAACATTTTTCAAACTAACAAACCCATGCTCCATACACATATTTTTCTATATATGTGGATAATTTTTTTTTTGTATTTTGCATAATTGCACAGTAATTAATGCCTTATAAACAAGTTATGGCAGCTGTATTCATTGCAGCACAGATTACAGAGTTGTGTTGCTGCATTTGGCATTTTAGCCTAAAGCCATTTAAAAATAGTTAATGGAATTTCATTTTTCACCCTGGTATTTAAACATGATAAATTTTCCCATTAAAGATCCCTGACATTTTTGTATGACAGTAGATGAAGCTGAGTGACATAAGCCTCTGCCCTCTTGTGGCAGATCAGGTTGATGAAGTAAGCTAACGATTAGAGATATTTTCTTTAACTTCAATGGTGTCTATATAAATTGATAGAAAGTTTTAAGGGTTCAGCTCTGCAGGCATGGAAATCTTTGACTCGTCTCATAGTTTCCTAATTGAGTCAGGCCCACAGAGAGATGATGACTGGCATTTCTGATTCAGCTCTGCCATTGAAACTCTACTTTGAAGACTGGTATTTTCAAATTTTTAAAAGAAGGGAGCCCCCATGCCATGGTGATGGGTAAAGTTCTGCTTGCAAAAGATTGATCAGATTTTCTGCAGCTTTCCTTCTGAGACTAACCAAACTGGATTGTCACTGTAAATATCCTGGCATACCCTCTTTACAGCAGACAAATCACCAAATACAGGAATAAGCTGCAACAGTTCAAGCCCATCTTCTAAAGACACCAGAGCGAATGTAATGATGGGATATTTAATCAAAATGTACTTCAATACCACTGTTAAACAGAGAAAAATAGTGTGTGAATGTCCTCATATCACAAGGAGCTAAAGGAGTATAATTTGGACAATTGGGCAAGGAATAAACTTTTTCCTCCTTTGCTGCCCTAGCAGTGAAGTATTTTTCAATATTTTTCAAGGCACTTGCTGATTCAGCAAATTCCCTTTCTTATTTTGAGCTTCTGACATAGTTTGTGGGTGGTTCACCATGAGAAGAAAGGGTATAATAATAGAAAAAAGACAGTGACAGAGTGGTGAAAAGAAGTAGAGAGTCAGAGAAAATCTGTGAAGACAAGCTAAAAAGCTCTGGGTATATCAAAAGCCATAGGATGTTATAATAAATGAGTGATAATGGTTAAAAAGTAGAAATACAGGAAAACGTAGCTAAGGGAGACTGGATGTCAGGTTTTGCTTGTCTGTGCAGAGCTGATCTTCTAATTCACTCTTGGAACCAGATCAGAAGGATCATCTGAGCTCAAATTCAATACAATAAAAAAGGCTGAGAGACCTTGTGAGGGAAGGGAGATGGATAAGAAATAATCTGTAACAAAACCAAATAAAAACAATCCCCACCCCCCCCTGCCCCCTCAAACAAACAGCAATGAAAAATCCACAAATGCAAACAAACAAAAAAAATCAAAACAACAAAACAAACAACAAACCATTCTAGGTTCACCAAGTAGAAAAATAAACTAGGTATAATGGTGTAGTAATGTATTTACTGTCTTTGAACTTCATGATATAAATTAACAGTAGATTTGAAGTACAGCAGTTAATTCTGTTTCAATGTTGTGTTCAGCACATTCTAGGATCCGAAATTCCCTCTAATGACTAAAATGTGATACTCATTTAGCAGTTGATTGTTTTGGTTGTAATATGTACAGGTGTAAGGGCCTGCCTGTTACCTAGTTTTGAGGCTGGTAGTGCAGAGATCTCTCCCCCCGATGTCTCAATGACCACAAAGTACTATGATGTGCTACATGTTTCAGTACTAGCAAACGTATCCACCATAAATAAAACCATGTGGTATTCAGATATCAGATTGCCAAAGAAAAAGGTCTGTAAACAAGGTAACACAAGAAAACCACAAGAATAAAAAGTAAAAATAGGAAAGACATACCAGTTCTTAAAATTTGGAAGGACAGTTTAACTATGTAACAACATTTGTCTATTTTTTGTAATGCAGTATCTGCTGAATGTTCTAGCCAGTCAATACCAGGAATGTTCCATGAATCAGTCAACAGAATGTTATTGATTTGGGGACATAGGAAAAAAAAACAACAACAAAGGGCAAAAAAGAACTTTTGCCATGCGTTTGGCAGAATCTCAGCTTTAGTATTCCTGCAGTTTGTAATGGATGGCACCCTTAATCCTTTCCTGTCCAACCTTGCTGTTCCATGTTGTAGGAGTTTAAGACATCTTGGCACCAAAATTATTATCAAAGAAAGAAAGAGAGAAAGGGTGTGTGCATAACGACTGAATACAGGCAAAGCACTAGCTGACAGAA
This sequence comes from Acropternis orthonyx, assembly GCA_035583155.1. Taxonomy (NCBI): domain Eukaryota; kingdom Metazoa; phylum Chordata; class Aves; order Passeriformes; family Rhinocryptidae; genus Acropternis; species Acropternis orthonyx. Next base: position 21,008,882 of record JAWWEU010000160.1, read on the forward strand.
GAAAACAAGGGCTGTGAGCAGGTGTCAGGACCGGGAGGGCCCTGCACAGACATGAGAGGGTGGGTAGGAAAGCTGCAGAGATAAGTGAATGGGAGAACAGAGGAAAGCCAGGAATTACTGATGTCTGCACTGAACTTGCTTAAAAAAATTATTTGGGTTATTGCTGCCTTATACACTTAATTGAAACTTAAAAGGAAAAACCGCTGTGGATTAGCATTCATGTAGCTGTGAGCATATTTACTATTAAATCCCACATCTTCATGTCTTTTGTGTACTGCTACCATGAGCAGACAGCCTACCATTTTTCAAACATCTGCTTTGAAAGACTTGTGAATATTTGCTTACAGTAGCATGTATTTAACATTTAAGCACTTTCAGCAACTCTTTGAAACAATTAGCTCATAATGAGCAGCTTCCATGCTAGCAAACTGTGCTAAAATGCTTATTAAAAACTTTAAAATGTTAAGACTCTGACTTTAACAAGAAAAGGCCACACAATCATCAGCTCACTCCTGGGAGTCTTTCTGAGGTGTTCTTCATACAAAGCAGAAAATAATTGCTGCAAGGAAGTTCTATTTTACTGTAAGCTTTTGTGCCAGGACACTGTCTGAAGGTACATCAAAACCTGCTGAGGTTGAGTGCCTTGTGACAGATTCCTGAAACATCATATGAACAGAGTCTTGACATGATATATAATCAAAGGTATTTGGGATTTTCTTAGCCTTCTTCATGAACCTTTATCTCACTTTCATCATCAGGCCCAAGGTGCTACTTTGCAAGCCTACCTGTAAAAACTAGAGTTTGACAAGATACTCAAGCCAGGTAAAGAAAGGGAAGGCAGGGTAAGTGTTTCCTGACACCTCCTGTTCCAGAGAAGGGGCTGACAATGAGGTGTTGCCACAGGGTTACACCAACAAAAAGAGGAACTTGGCTCCTAAGCAGGACTTTTTCCTGTGTTTCCTGAACAGAGAATAGTGTCGCCAGTGTTTGAGAACTCTGACTTCTTTAAACTGTCCTTGAAAAATCAGCAAGGCTTCTGTGTGGAGATCGCTTGGAGATCCCCTGAATCTTAAAAAACAGACAGGAAAAAAAAACAAACCAACCAACCCACAACCAAAGAAACCCAAACAACAGACTAAACTTCAGCCTTGCAACCCAAATTCTTTATTTAGCTGAACCACAAAAATTGAAATAAGTAAATTAAAAAACTCTCCTACTTCCCCCTGAACTTTAGGATTGTTTATTTTTGCGTTGAGATGTAAACCCTTCTCATCTAAATGCACCTAATCTGTAGTTTGCAACTCCTGGACACTTTGCAAAATGGAAAAGTACCCAAAAGGGATTTACTAGTTTATTTCAACTATTCTATTAGAGGTACTGTTTCACATCAAATATGCATAAGAGAGAGCTATTTTAAGATTCTGACAAATTCAGAAAGCAACCGTACTATGAAAAATATATGGAATACATAGGTATGTGGAAACTCAAGACCATTAATTTATTATTGATAGGCCACTTGGTCCAGAAGTAGCCATGATGCTTCCACCTACAAGAAGCAATTTTTTTCATGACTTCTGTGGCATTTACCTTATGTGCTTCAATCCAGCATCCCGGATCTTGGTTCTTCTTTTGTTATATATGTGAATTGCTGTTCTATATATCATATTCTATGGTATTGAAAGATATTGCTCTTATGAAGAAGCAATGAAAACTTAGAGACAGTCCTTTATAAGAAAGCTCTGGGATGCAGATATTTGGAAGTACTTCCCTTTTTCCTTCCTACTGAAACACATTTGAAATACTGTTCTAAAATATACGTTGAGAATCACAGTGATAAGATGTTCCTTCACATTCTCTAAATAAACTAAAGAGTTCTTGTAAATTATGCAGATTGTAAATATATAAATGAAATAACCAATGCATCTTTAGTATACCTTGTTTTCTGTGATTATCTACATAATTACCATAATTGCCAATTGTATTGAATGCATTTTAGTAATAGTCTAATTGCTATTATATTCCTGGAAATGTCATGTTTCTAGTCATTGTCAACAGGTGGCATATGCGCTTGGCATCATAAATTATATATCATCTGAAAGAGAAATAATCAGTTGATCCTTTGCTAACTTGGCTGATTTTTGGGATAGAGAGGGAATCTACTTTAAAAAATTTTCTCTTTTAAGTATCTAAGTATTGCACTAGATCATGATTTTGCATACATCATGAAATAAACTTCTGTGAATGAACTGAGCAAAATAAACCAAATCAGAACTTGCCAAAAACACCAACTTCCACAGCAGACAGAAAAATTTGGTTTTATTATTACTGTTATTATTGTTGTTGTTGCTGTTGTTCTTTTACTAGTACTAGTAGTAATCATAATCACAAATGAAATAAGAAAAATAACCTTTGGTCATATCAGCAAAAATTCTGAGGTTAGTTCTTCCACTTCTAGATATATTAATATGAGCTTTTAAAGGAAAACATTATTTTTGCCTGCCCTTTCTTTGAAGCAACATGAGCCAATTCTCACTAAATATGAGCCATCCAACAACTATAGAGCTTCAGTAGTACAACACTAAGCATAGCTACAATGCCCTATATCACAGGAACCTGTAACTCATGTTTTGAAGAATTGCTCCTCCAATCAGCTCAAAATATAGGCAGACTGGCATTGCATCTGCTTGTAAAATATTATGTTGATATATACTCTGGTAACATCATCTGATTTAGTGCATCGTTTAGCAGGTCTGGACTCAGTCTTTAGTTAGTTCTAATCAGAAGACTTCTACTTCACTTGTTAGAGATTTTTCCTATAGGGTCATCTGGATACACAGGAAAACCCGCATATCCAAAACTCTCAAGCATCTTCAGAAAAATAAAAAGCAAACAAAACAAAAAAAGCAAAATAAAATTAAAACTTTAATATTTTATGGGTTTTTAACATGTCAATATAGTTCAAACATCTGTATTATCAAATAGTTAGGAAATTATGTATTTGAAAAGTAAACATTGCCATTTGTGGCAGATCTGATGAATAAATGCTACAGTATAGAACACTTCCAGGCTTTTGTTGATTTGTGTTGATATTCTTTCAGAACAGATACTACAAATGAACATAAACCTTCACTAAAGTTTCAGAGAATGCACCACCAAATCAGCTTTGATGCCCAGTGACAATCGTGAATCCCCAGTGACAACTGACTGCACAGACATTTTGGAATCTCTAGAATGGTTTCTATGGAAGATTGATCTGAGTAAAGTGTGAGAACTGTTTCTTGGAAGCAAATTAAAAAACGTTTAAAAAATACTTAGAAGGGCTTTTTTTTGTGTGTATGCTTTTATAATGACACCAAAAGACCCAGATTATACTTTGTTAATATATGTATTATATACTTATACTTAGTGTAAGAATAATATTTTTAGGGGATGAGTACCTACATTTACCACATCAACATCAGCTAGGTTTTGAAGCACAAACCACTCTGAAAAATCAGGCCACAGTTTTGCATAGGTTGGACTTGTCAAAATTGAAGGCATATGTTTAAATCTTTGCAATTATCTCTACCTATAGAGTTAATAAGCAATTAAGTCTGCCTACAAAAAGTTCTGAGGCAAACAGACCCATTATTTTCTGTGTTAACCTGCATGGTAGCCTTTGCCTATGGAGCATTGTGTCTTAATAGCGGATGGTTTATTTGTTCCTGTTCCTTTTGTTTTGTTTTTAGAACATTATGTGGTACCTGAAAACCCAGGAATGCAATTATTCTTCTTGGGTTTTGGAGGGAGGTCTAATTAAGCAGGTCTCCACTGTTCCAGGCACAGCTGTGAAAGAATTGACTGTGACATGAGTTATGCATCCCAAACTGAAGGTAAGATAGCGCTATAGAGGATTAGTTTGTTATCTGAGAGTAGAACCAACAAAAGAAGATAGCAGTAACATCAGAAGAATGCAGATACCATTATTTTCTTGTGTGGGTGATTTCTTTCTTTGACGAGTATTGTAAGTTGTTCTTTTAATGTTAACCTGGTCTTTTAAAGAATAAAATCATCACCACTTTGATAGTTTAGAGTATAAGAAAAGTGGATTCTATTTAGTTCAAGTATTCCATAGTGTTCTGATGAGTTAAAATGACCGAATTACTGCATATACTCACCAAGAAAAAAATCTGATATATCAAAAACTATATAAAAAACTAATGCAAAGAGACCAAATACCAAAACCTAAATTAAGTCAAGGGCCACACTTCCTTGTTTTAATTAGTGTTATTTCCTCAATTCCCCACCTTAATAAGGGTGTATTTCCTTGTTCACCTCCAATGTCCAATGGTTTCAGCTTCCTCTTCCATGGGACAATGGCAAAGTCTCAGCTGAATTCTACAAATGGAGGCACAGACCTGAGAGGTGCATTTCATGATACATATGTAAAAAACTGACAATATTTTCAACATGAAAACAGGACTTCAAGAGTTGAGAACACTTAACTTTGAAATCTGCAGTGTATTAAAGGAGCATATTCTGTCTCTAGGCTACTATAAAATGGAGTTAGCATATGAAGTAGTTTGGGAGCTGAACAAAGTGTAAGTACCTCACTTAGAAGTATTACAAGTATTATTTTTTCATAATTTTATGCTTAGAACCTTTCACATTTCTTCAGATTCATTTAACCCAAATGATTATAGCTGCATATATGCAAATGAAGGCCAAAGGATTTTATATATTAACTAATCACCATTTTAGAAACATTTTTTTATTTTAACTGTGGGTATTTCCTTTTAAATGTTCTTTCCCTGAAACTTATTTTCTACCAAGCTTTTTTTTTTAAGCCAAGGAATTCAACATTTGAGGTCATGAAGCAAAACCACGGATTTTTTTTTTTTAATAATTAAATAATTGTCAACCCAGCCGTACAGAGGAACTTTGAGCGGCCTGAACTTTACAGACCTAGAGAATTAAGCAGGAGGAAACACAGAAAAGATGTAATGGATATGATAAAGGTATAATTCTATGATTATTCTTAATGTAATAGTCTCTCAGTCTGTTTCACATGGCTCATTGGTAAGACTTCACACTGTTCTTGAAAACTGTGGATTTACCCTGTTCTTTGCATTAGTCTCTTCTGTATCTTTTACTATTATCTCTTAAGCCATAGTGAGTTTTTTATCCTGCTAAGAAGATAATTTTTATATCTCTATTTATAATAAGATAATATTCCATAATGTTAGGATAAATAAAATCCCCATGTAACGTTTTCTAGGCACCTACAGAAACAAAGCTAAGTTTAAAAGCTTTCAGGGGAAAAAAAAATCAAACAAAATCAGTAAGGTATTTCTTATTTCTTACCAGACTCCTTTGCTCTCATTTTTCTGCCTGTTATAAAGTGACAAAATCATTTGCCAAAAATGCCTAATCTGGAATTGTGCCTGTCATCTTTTTACAGTCCTTATAAAGCACAAAGTATAGTCCTTCAGCTATGATCCCATAAGTTTGTGAGTTACCCTTTGTAACCCTGCTTTGTAAACCTGCTTTCCAAGCTTCTCCACAAAGTACATACATTTGGAGCTACGAGCTTGTTTCCACATCCCATATGCCACTCAGAAAACTTTGTGTTGATTCATGGACTTTGATTCCCCATGGTAAAAGGGTATACATCTGCCTTAGTTGTTTTAGGAGCAAAGAGAAGAATATATTTCCTTTCCTTCAAAGCTTCATGTGAAATGGTGTCACGCAGTGCTTACAGAATGGACTGCCAATCTCGAGGCAAAGGTTGTCCTATAAATTATTTTGATGTGGGTATATTTTTTAATATTTGCTGTAATGCACTTTATCTGAACAATCCTCTGGAACAACAGTGGCAAGGAGAGTAACTTTTTAACCATGCTATTTGAACTCTGTTCGGAAAAGATCTAAGAGTAAACTACAGTGTTGTAATAGCCTAATGACTTATCTACATGATTATTACTACTATTGGCAAAGAACTGAAACACAAAGAATTCTATCATAGATGGATTTAATGAGCCAGCTTAGGTTATTCAGTGTTACCACAGCAATCAGACTGACTGTATATAAAATACTTTTCTATGAATATTTTTTCAGCCTGAAGAATAATCAGTTATGCATTGATGTAGACTGACTAACTGTTCTATGTACCTTGAATTATAGACTAAACAGATGGTTTTAAATCCCTCCCCTTGAAATCATTATTGCCTCTGGAATTCAGCAGTGTAGTAGATGATAACAAATCTCAGGCACGAGGGGGATGAAACTCTACCAGTTGCTTCAAAATACAGGAGTTTAATATATGAAAAATGGCTATATATGGTTTGTGTAATACCATCTGTGTGAATAGAAATTTGTGCCATAAAAACTAACAGGTTTCTATCCTGATTTTCCAATCTCGTACTGAAAACAGTAGTGCAGGTTAGTTTCTTTCTTGACTTCACAATATTTGTAGAATTACTGTAGAATAAATAATTGGCAACTGTGAACTAAAAGAAAATAAATACATTGAGGAATTGTGTTGACACACTGTAGTACATGAGAGTAAAACTATTGATCCAAGAGTGAAAGATAGATTTCCCTGAAGTCAATTGGAATTTTGCTACTGGGTTCCGCATTGCCAACATTTCACTGCCAGTACACAGACTGTTTGGCTATTTTTACCTTTAATTAATGTACAGTTCATCTGTTTTCCTATCCCTCCTCACTTATTTTCTCCTCTTCCTACTCTTCCTCCCTCCTTACCTCTCTTTGGTTCCTGTTCTATATCTGCTGCATCTGCCAGGCAGTTAAGTTTTAAAATAGCTTTTCCCTTTGAAGTGCTAATGCCAGCACTGCTATTTCTATAGCAAGTAACTTCACTGACTGTTGTGGTTTGCTTTTACTCTCTGTTTTATGTGTTTCTAAGTGCATTTGTAGGGTGTTATGTGATTGTAACAGTGAAGAGGTGGAAAAAAAATGAAAAGAAAGAAAAAAAATCTCCTTATTAACTTTTATAAATAAAAGTTAAATCCCAGTTGCTCCACCTCGGGCTGTGATCTTGTCAGATCTCCCAAGCTAAGCAGGTCGAACTTGGTGAGTACTTAGATAGGAGACCTCTGAGGAAAACCCAGGGTGCTCTATGTGGTAGCACTGAAGATTCAGTAGCTGCCACAGTTCTTCTTACGGAAGTGCTTATGTTGTTCTTTCTTCATTGGATCCATCAGTGGCTACAAAACATGACAAGTCTGTAAAGAAACTCTGTTTCAGAAAACCTTAATACTGACAGAAGGTAGGAGGATGTTCTTCTGAAAGGACCACTTTGTACACACACTCCTTTAGTCTTTAACCATCTGCTAGTGGCCAGAGATAAGCAAGTAGATGAATTATACACTGGAGGCATAGTACAGGACCTTTGATCAGTTCCAGCATGTGAGGCTTTCCATTTTTGTGTATTGATCACTGCAGCATTGTTGTCTGCAATATGATTCTTTTTGCTGTTGAATAATGTGTGTTTATTTTAAACTGTCCTTATGTGACCACTTTACAATATGGTGTACATTCATGTAGCAAAGTGAAAAAAATGCATTCCATGCTTGGGTATTAACCTTAAGGAATTTGGGTGTCCTTACTGATATTGTGAGATATAGAAAGCTCAGAGGTGTCCATTTTAAATATTTATGTTTCATTCTTTCACACTGGGAATATTTCATTCATGATCCTCTTGCATCTTCTACATGAGTGGTTTCATTTATTTACACGTATAGAAGAAACCCCATTGATTAATAATGAGGTCACCACCAGTCATGTGTGCACCAAAAAAAATTTATCTTCCGCACTATCTAGATTATTCTTAAGGTTTTCTTTGGGGAAGATAATGTAAGATAATTATTTCCTGGTCTGTATAAGTCAGGAATGTACTTATACTTTAATGAGTTTAACAGCAGGTCAAAGCTCCTGTTTGGAGCTTGTATGGCTGTTTCCATGAGTTCATGAACATGCAAAATCCAATTTCTGTGAACAAGGCAATGGAGTATTGCCTCACTGTTTGTTTCAAGCCACTCTTAGCTCTCTCCTTTTCTAAGCTTTTTTCAAGGCTCTGGGGGGCAAAGTCAAAAGATACCTGCCTACATTCTCCCTTACTTTTTTCTAAACTTGCTGGAGTGGGGATGTAGATGTACTGGGCAGGTTACAGAGGGAGGTTACAGACACCTAAATCTTCACATAAAAGTTGAGAATTAAAAACTTTTCCTACTGTATAAGAATGTCGTTTTGATGTAGCGGGTCTTTGGGGTATTTGAATGATAGCTAGATATAACAGTTTCAGCTCCCAAAGTGTAAATGATTCCTATGAACACCTTACAGGAAGGCATAGCTCTGACAGTGTAAGTGTAAATCAATTAATAATGATATGTGTATTTATATCTGAGATTTATCACTTTAATAACAGCATGTATATTTACATCTGAGATTTATCACTCTGTCACACAGCTTTGTTATTGTGCCCAGTGACTGGTCAGAATTGGGGGGTTTGTAGATTATTCCCACTAGAAGGGAATGCAGGTAATAGAGATTGATCTTTTTTTAGTGCACTCTTGTTTCTAAAACACAACATTTAAAAAATCTTGTTTCCATGAACATAGCAGAAATTATACATATTAAAGAAGCTTCTTTTTTTTTTTCCTTTTTTATTTTCCCAGAGATTCAACCCATGTCAGTCTGTGCCAGCAGCCCAAAACCTGTCTAGGTTTGCTTTTTGGTTCCTGTTGTTTGGCAGTAATTTGACATGATCTCCTTCTACATACAGTCTCCTTCTCCATGTTTACACATGTCCTACATAAACTGGCTCTATTTGTTTCACTTGTATTTTTTTCCTTCTTAAAAAGTCAGCAAAACCACTCCACCCACTTAATTCACATTCTGACTCGACTTCTTCAAGCTTTTGTTTTGTACAGAGATGTGTAATTGTGTTTGGGGTTTAGAGACTACAGTCATTTCAGCTACTTGTTTCTTACATCTATCTTAAATGAAGAGGGACAGCTATACCCAAGAGCTGCGATGAGGTTTACCTGACCTATAATTTTACAGCATTATAAACCACATTTCAGCTGAAACTTCAGGCCTAGCAAAACAGTAAAGGTCTTGCTTCAGAACTGTGGTGTAGTGAGTTTTCCTCCCAGTGATCTCGCGACTGTTCCTCCAGAAGCAGGAAATGCATCAAAGTTCTGAAGGGCAAGTCTTCAATATGCTTTACTCTTTGGCTATTTGCACAGCTTCAGGAAGTGTTCAGAGATTGTGTACGATTTGACATCAGCCCTGTCTGCAACTTGCCCTAGCTTTGTACAGATCATTTTGGACTGTTTTCAGGGTGAGAGAACTACAAAAGCAATTGTACTTTTAGTTACAGTCTGCTCTGAGTCTGCAGAAGGTAAAACTCAGCCAGACTGGCAATTTGGAATCATGTCTTTTTTTGAATCATCTTATTCCTTGCTGTGATTGTTCTTTCACCCTTCCTATTTTCTCTCTTTTCTTTCTTCAGTTTGCTGCCTCTGGTGACATAATTTAGAGTAACACAGTGGACATATGAGTAAGGGTATTTAAAATTGAGAGCAATTTAAAAAATCAGAAATAATGTACATAGCAAAGTGTTTTAACTTCAAAAATTATCTACACTTGTTTGGAATGCCCTCAGCAACCCTTCAGGAATCACAGAATTGCCCCATTTTTGGAAAATAAATTTGTCATTTTTCAGCACCATTGATGATGATCAGTAATTTGTCTCTGTTGCTTTAATGTTAATAAGGATTTCTAACAGTCTTTCTGACTTCGGTAAGAAAAAGTCATTTCATGAAAATCAAAATGTCAGGAATCACAATCACAATACCAAAAAAACATGAGAGAAATAGCACTTCTCTGGAGTATTTCAAAGGTTGGTACTGTATTGAATAACAGATGTGGCCTGTCTCAAGCCCTGAGGTTTTGTATGATAAAGTTCCTCTAACTTTTACACAGACTGAAATCCACATTTGTCTAGATAATCTCACTTTGTTATAAAGCTCGGAATAAAAGGTTTTTGGAGAATGAGGAAAAGTTGATCCAAACACACTCTTAACGAACTCTAGTGACCTGAGTACTGGATCTGCCCCATTATTTGTCAGATATTTAATTCACTTAAGAGTAATTGAAAATCAAGGCAAAAGACACCCTTTATGCCTTGAGTTTTAGTCTGTGCTTCAACTGAAACCATGATTTCCATGTAGTAGCCCGAATTAATCATAAATCAAACCAACTTCATGAAACTTAGCAGATGAATAACTGTGACCAAGCTTTGACTATTAAGCCTTGAATCAAGCAAATATTGTACAGCCTTCAGGCCAGAGATATTTCACATAGATGTACTATTATCATTTGCTTTTAGTTTTACTAAATCAGGATTGATTTTATCATAAAACCACTATTCCTTCAATATGATTTATGTTCCAGAAATAAACATAGAAAAATTCTATGTTTATATTTTATACAAGCTACTGTAATTAAGAATTTTATGTCAAATCCAGTAAACCCTCAGAGAAAATTCAGTGAATGAAATCCTAGCTCTGATGAAGGAACTAGCAGAATTCCTTTGATTTTTGTCTAATTGAGATTTCATCCAAAGTCTTTGGTGGAGATGCACAAAGACCAAATGTCTAGATATGACAGCACTGAAACTTGATCCACAATATGAACAAACTTATTATTTGAAATATTTCCAACAAAATATGTCAATATACATTCAGATGTTGCAGCAGTGGAACAAGGCACCCATATGTAATAAATCTATCCATCTTTTCATACCAATATTGTATCAGCAAGGATGTTAATCATTTTGTAGAAACATAAATTTGTATTTCAATAAATAAAAACAATATAAGAAATCTAGGCTTTGAAGTTTTGAATACCTGCATATTTACATAGCTCTACAAATGTCACTGAGATGACACATGAATAAAATTGCCTGTACGATTGAGTTTTGTAATAAGGAATCTGGAGAATTTCCAAAAATAGAAGAAACAAATGAAAAGCATTGTAAACAGGTCTTTCCTCCCACCCCCCTCTAACCATGGTGATTCTAACTCGAGTTGTAGTACTAGGCCAAGTAAGTAGGAAACCCAGCACAGCAGATAGACTGGACTTTCACCGGGCCCATACCTGTTTTTCTCCTCTATGCTTTCAATTATACTGTATCTTTATCCCTCTATTACGATTGACACCTCATACACCATCTTATTTAACACCTTTGTTTTTTCCAGAGTTTAATGCTACTAATCTGGAAGCAGGCATCTGTATATGAGCATCTATTGAAATGGAAGAGAAGAAAACCTGTATAAAAATTGTGAAGCAAATAAGGTCCTGCAAAAGGAGGAGAGCTTATGCTAAAAAAATCAATGCATAACATGGAATTTGCTAGATTCGTTAAGAATCAGTCATTCTTTCCATATCCATTAATAAATTCACTAATGATCTTAGAGAAAAAGAAAACGTGCAATTTGCTGTTCACTCCCAACTTGTCAACATCACACGCAAAACACTGGAGCCAAGAAATTGTGTTATATTACAGGATAACAAAATCTGATACTATGCACTAAAGCACAAGAAAAACTTTTGGTATGATCTAGTATTTTACAGTCAAAAGTTGTATGGCATGAGAAAGACTTGATTGGTACTGAACATGAGACAAACTAAAAGCTATCAACATAGGAAAGTCATGAAAGAAAGGCAAATTCCTTCTTTATCAGCGTTTAAATGGAGGTAGAGAGACTTAATGCTATTGTGTACATTACTAGTAAGAATTTAGGGGAATGCCATGTATAAAAATCTGTCCATCAGTGTTTAAGACACACTAATGCAAAATTGTAATAGGTCATACACCTTGCCAGGGAAATCCAGAACTTGTTTTATGAAAAGAGATTCAAAGAGGACCTGGTTCAATTTAAAAAAACGTGTGTGTGTTGTATATAAATACATCAATTGGTGAACAGAAGTGAATACCACTTAAGAATGTTATTGGGAGAGAAACAAATGAGACAGTTTCTAATCAGAGGAGTGGTGTTCAGGCACTGCCTTCACTAGGAGGAGTAAACTGAACTGATTGTAAGATGAAGCACTGAATTACAGAAGATATTAGATAATGTCTGCTGAAAAGCAGTTTTGGATTGGTGATTCAGAGGTTTTAATCAAGTCCCACCATCTTTACTTTTTCCTGCAAAAACTGACGTACTCATGTGAAACTTTTTATTCTGACAAGCTGCCCTTTTTTTTTTTCTTCAATAAAAGCTAGAAAGAACAATTCCATCAAATATTATGTAATTCTGCTGGAAACACTAGTACTGAGTGCAATGAAGTAATATGGTGAATATAGCCAGAAGCAGTCAAAAAACAATGAAGAAAATTAAATCTACCTGAAAAATAGACACCAGAATAAAACTTTTGTTTCATCAGAATATTAATTTAGCGCACACACTTTTAAAAACAAAATCAGAAATGGCTTTCTCTGACAAACCTCTGTCAAATTTAATGGGGATGTGACAAATAATGGGATGACTTTATAAGCTTAATTGTAAAAGTTCAAAATTTACTTTAGTTGTGTTCTTTTCCTCCAGTAAGAATGGCTTGCAATATACACAGGAGCCTCCAGAATTGATATGTGAAAAAAAGGGGAAAATTTAGAAAAAGAAGACAATTAAGATTTTTTTCTGTAGATGGCAAGTAAATACTATTTTTAAAAGGCGTATTCAACTGTAGTTTTTATGTGCTATTGTGCTAAGTGTGTAGTCTAAACGCAAGCATTCAAATATTGAAGAGATTTTTAGTACCACTATAAGTGCAAACCAAACGCACCCTTAGCTGTGGAGTTACTTACTCTATTGCACAAGAAAAACACAAAATCTACAGCACAATGCAAAAAGAAAAAACTGGTCTACTTTTTCACTTATTTTCGTCTTCCTCCTTACACAGCTTTAAACCTCATTGCCTGTGATTACCTATCTTCGGGGTTGCGACAACTTGCCGGATCTCTTTACGTAAAGCTTAGGAATTCTGTTTGATACTTGGAAATCTCTGGATATAGCTGTATCAGGTTGAAAATTCTTTGCTAATCTAAAATCCACAAGAGGTGATTTTTGCTCCTGGCACACAATCAATAAAGAATTGTTAAACCCTGATAATATCCTATTCAAATACAGTCCCCTGGAGCATGACAATGCTACCAGGTAGGCAAACCTGGTTTTATAGATGAGGTGAGGCAGCAATAAGTAGGTGATAAATCATCTGTTCTACACAAATTTAATCACCTGACAAGGGAGCTACCTGACTAAGAAGGTAAGGCAGCTTCTTGATTGGTGTTGAAAAGTACATCTCGTACTAAGTATTGGAGAGGGATGGTGGACTTGCGGGACTTCTCCCTATGCTTGGCGTGGAAAATGAAGGCAGAGAAATGCAAAATAGCTGTTCTGAAACCCTTAAAATCGGAGTATTTTTCTTATCCCTTCTGTGAAGAAACTCCAGCGTACCGCCAGTTTCACTAAAATGGCATTTGAAGAAATCGGCACTGCCCTTAGAGGAGAGGGCAGGAAAGCTCCGCGCCGGAGGATTGGGAAAGGAGCCGGTGTTGCTGCTTCAGCAGACCAAAGCAAGCTCACATGGACACCAGTGGTGTGTTGCATGGGAAAACCTGGCTCCAGCAACTGGCGAGCGGCCGAGCCGCTGTTTTTAGCAAGGCTGAGGGAGGGGTGTTGGACACCTCTGTTCAAATGAGCCTAGTGCTGCTAATGTGATCACGGCCCCAGGGGATGCTCGGGGCTCTTCTGCCGCCCGGGATGCTCGTGCCGCCGGGCTCACCCCGAGCAGCTAGGGCTCCCTGGCCCCGCTTCACGGCCAAGGCACCTTGCAGGCCGCTGTCAGCCAGAACACAAGCGAAGGCTGCACCTCCCGCGGAGCTGGGAATGCTCCCGTATCCAGCTGAGCGGCGGCTGCAGCTCGCTTCGTGGCGCGGAGCCTCCTCAACTTCCCGGGGTCACTTGGCTCTGCGCCGGCCGGGAGCGGCGGTGCCGCCCGGTCCCCGGCCCAGGGGAGTTTCCTCACCCTCCCTCACACCGGGCAGCGAACGGGCACCTGCGGCGAGCCGGCCGCTCGGCGCACCCTCCCTGCTTCCCTGCATCCCTCATTCCCTCCGTCCGTCCCTCCCTCCCTCCGCGCTGGCGGAGCTCTGCGCCGGGGGCTGAACTCCGGGAGAGGGGACCGTCCCGTGCGCCCTGCCTCTCGCCAGCCCCCGCGCCCCTCCGCCTGCCTCCTCCCCTGGTCACTGGGGCTGATGAATTAATCATGATGTGGCTGCTGTTAATGCATTTATGTGGAGCGGGCTGTGCCAGGGGCTCGGGGCGCGGCGCGGCGCGCTGAGAGAGCGCGGGCATCGCCGGCCCCTCCGCTCCGCACCCTCCGCTCCGCCCGGGGAGGCCGCGCCCGCACCGCTCTCCATGGCTCCGGAGGAGGTAACGGGAGCCGGGACTCGCGCCGCTTTCCCCGGCCGTCGGGAAAGGGGCAGGGCTGGGGGTGTGCGGAGGGGGCACGGCGGCGCTGGCAGGGCAGCTCCAACTTGCCGGCTGTGGGGAGAGGAATGCTCGTGTTGCCGTGGAGGGGTGTGGGGGTGTGTTCGCTTCGCGTCCCCGAGGTTCCCCCCAAATCCTGCCCGTGGTTTAAAAATCGGTCTTGGCGTAAGTGCGCGGGAGCCAGGCTCACTTTATCGCCGCTGACGCTGTCAAAATCGCTGTGGCTCCAGCAGTAACAACAGCGAGCCCCCTCCCTGCCTCTCTCCCTCTGCCGGGTCACCCGCTCCTCGTGAGAAACCAAACGCTGCTGTTCCTCTAGCTTCATCTTCCCCGCTTACGCGAGAGTGAGGAAGATTTACTAATTAATTTACATACGAGGGAATGATGTCTGAAGGAAGGAAAAAATACCCCGTTGCACCTGCTCCGCCGAGACTTGTCATCTGAATCTGGAGGAGAGCTATAAATCATGTAAAGTGTTCGCGGTGGAGTCGGCTGCTTCTGAGAGCTGTAGGATTATGTATCCAAATGCTGAATTTATATTTCCCACTAGGAAAAGACTGAAACTCAGGTCAGATATAAACTCCATCATTTCATTTAAAACAAGTCTGTAGTTATTTATTGTAATTCCAGGGGGGATTTTTCTTCTCTCCTAATTAAATAGTAAGTGCTATTAGAGCAAGTAGTAATGATTTACACATTATAGTCTGAAATATCTTGCAGAGTTGGAAGTGGCTGAATGTAAGGAAGGTACTTTAGAATCACATATGTCCTCTTATTTTTGCTACACATGGGAAGACAGAATAACCAGGCTGTTTAATTTTACCTTCAGTTTTTAGTGAGTACAAGCCTGTATTTTCTGAGATACAGAATGGAGAAAACTTGGACTGGGGAGACAACTTCCATTGAAAAGGTTGACTTTCTCAACTACAGCAACTAAAATCTGTGCTATGTCTGCTTTGATTATTTCTATCCTTTGGAGAAAAGCTTTAAAAATGTGATAAGCTACTTCCAAGAATTTCACTTACTACCTCTAAGGCAGTACTGTAATAGTTCTTGACACTTGCCTGCTAAATGAGCTGAACTGGGAAGACCTACTGTTCAGTACAATGTTTCTGTTATTCCTGTGCCAGGCATTTCTTCATAAAATACCAAATGAGGGCTTTAGTCTGATAGGATCATGATTTCATAATGTAGAAATTATTCCTACTTTAGTTTTGTGACATCAGTGAATTTTCATATATTTGACTAGTTTTGTTGCTGGCAAAACTAGACTGAGGTTTTGTCATTTCAGATGGAACTAATTTAGATTGGGGTTAATTGCTTCAGTAGCTGAACATATATTTGGTAATACTGTAAATGGCAAACATTATTAAGTTCTTTTGTTCAAATTATATAGAAACAAGGCTTTTTGATTAAAAAGGTGTTGTGTGCTATAGATGGACCCTGTGCATTGCATGAGAATGATGGGATTAAATTAGTGTTCTTGGACAGCACATATCATTTACAAGTTTAATAAGTTGTGAGCTTAAAGTGTGTGTATGTGTGTGGCAAAAGACTGCTATGCTTGTATAAGAAACTAATAATAACACAGAAATCTGTGAGGTAAGCCAGAACATATGAGCTGGGCTAACCACTCTATGCTTACTTTGAAAACAAGCCTGTATGCAGTAGCTTTCATATCACTATTCTACAGCAACAAAATAAGGGAGCCAAAAATAAGCATAGGCTGGAAATAAAAGGACAAAAATTTAAAAAGAGACTAGTCAGGGGGGAAAAAACATTTTGAAATTAGTGTTCTTGTCAAATCCAAGACTGCATGTCATTGTTAAACTAAATCATACTCCTATATACAGCAGTTTATGACATTTCAGGTGGAAGCCTTGGTCTAGTCCATAACCAACCAATTAAAAGAGATTCTGTTGTTGAGGATTTGGTTTGTCACAGAATACAACAATATGGTAGAGGTCAAATGACAGTCAATAAAGGGAGAGTTCATTTTTGAACCTGGAATGGGAGAACAATTTGTTTTCTTTTCTGAGTCTTCTGTCTCTAACTGGAAATACTGTTTTGAACATCACCCCACAAAGTGGCCAAAGTTTACTAAGTGGTGAACATTTATTGTGCTGGGATAGCACTGTAATACAAGTACTTTCTTCGTGTAACTGGCATTGTTATGGCCAGTGCTTTGGCTGTGTAGGTCATAAGTGAATAATATGGAAGCTCTGATTTGGGGTTTGAACAATATATGCCATTGCATAAGTTTCAGTCCAGTGGACATTTTTGTTTGGCCACCAAAGTGTTGGATCAAGTTATATTGGAAAAGCATTTCCTTCCTTTAAAATATAAAATGAAAAAATGATTTGTCAGCCAGAAGGAGGCAGGGAGATGTGTTTATACTCACCAGACTTTATTATGTGTACAATAATGACTTGTGTTTGATACAAGGGATTGTGGGCTTGGCGACTTCAGTGAATGACAGACCCACCTACATTTTCAACATTTCAACATGTTGAGCATGCTTTTTGTGTCAGGAAACCATAGTGCTGCTTGTTTATTGATGAACACAGCTTTGAAAAGAGCTGAATGGAGAAGAGTTAGCTGTCTGCAACATTGCATGATGTTCACTTAGTGCTATGCAAATGACAACTGGCCAGTATTTGCAGTCATGTGAATATTCCCTCTCTATTTTGTGTAGCTGTTTTTGATTTACACACTGCCATAGGAAACTTCTGAATGGGTTGTTCAATGATTAACATAAAAGTGCCGTGTTATGATGTGTATCCTAACAGGGCAAGTTACAAGATTTCGAATAGTGACAGCATTTGCTGTGTATATGCATGGAGTACAATCAACTTCCTTCTTTCACTGTTTATATAGTAAACAGGAATTCATTAAACTGCCAAGAAGGACAAATATTTAACGAAGACCTAAAGAGGCAATATCATTTCAGTATGTTTGCAGTCCACTGCTCTGTTTAGCTGGTGATTAAATCTTTTGATCTCAAGGAGAGCTTCTAGTTATCTGCTTTGTTGCAATAGTCTATGAAACCATTCAAGCTAGAGGGGTAAGCGTTTAAGTCTTAAGACAGTTTTCTCCTAGGGATAAAAAAATTGCATGTAGTTCTCCCATAGCCCTAGTTGAACTTTAGTGGGAATAGTGGAAACAAAAAGACTGGGAAGGAAGGGAGCAGAGTAGGGAACAGCTGATCACCAGAGTAATTCAAGGCTGAAGAAAAGACCTCTTTGAGTTAAGTAACAATCTCATCTAATTCCAGTCATAAAGTCATCACAGTCTACCTTTAAGCTAGTTAAGTAGATTGCCTTGTTGCTCTTTCTGGAAAGATGTTTCAAAACCTCTTTCCTAATGCATAGAGCTTTCTTTGAACTTTCAGTCTAAATATATTCTTTGATTGCTAAATTTTAATCTCTCAATATTGTTATTTAAAACCAACTCCTTCCTTGGTGTGTAACCCTCAATAAATTATAAACATTGATCATGTGTCTTACTCAGCTTTTATGTCCCAGGATCAAACAAGCAGAGAAAGCACCTTTTAGTCTCTCTAGCGAAACAGAATAAATAGAAAGATACAGAGCCTAGTAACTTAATTCTCCAGAATTCTGAACTTTGTACCTTAAATGTTTCCTTAAAGTCTTGAATAAGAATGCTAATGCTCCACTTGGTCTTCTGAAAATACTTTTTCAGATATTGGTGAAGATCAAGTTTGTTTTACAGGTATGCCAGGTTGACTTAATCCTTTTGTAGTAAACTAGACATGAGTGTGCGATTTATCTTTTCATGTTGCTCTCAAATGATCAGAGACCATCACAGAAATAATCCCAGAAATTCTGCTATTGGTAAAAATGTGGCTTTGAAGAGTTGCTAAAGATTTTGCCATTTCCAATACTACAAATGGTCCTCCAATTTCTTCTCTAAGTTAGAGAGAACCTCCCCTGTATCAGTTTTAAGCAAAAGACCTCTACTTTTTGCCGTGTTCACAGACATGGCATGAGATGAGTCTGAAGAAGGGTTTTAAATAAGTCTATTCAATATTTAACCATTACTAACTTTTATATCAACTTTATTTTCGTGTTACACCTGTCTATCTTTTCCAACTCAGTAAATAATTGCTGGGTGATACCATATCAAATTCTTTACTGAAATCTGGAGAGATTGGATTCTGGATTTCCTTTCCCATAGTATTTGCTTTTATAAGTTAACTTATTGGTTCCAGACTAATGTGTCTTTTCCAAGTTTTTCTAAGTTTCTTCTTTTTGTTGTTGTCTAAAATGCCCTGTTAATGCTGCACATCTGTTTAACTTGGAAAGGCAAAGCAAATGTTTTTCAACTGCTGCTATGGAAGGTGCAGATACAAAGTAAAATGTTACGTGCTACCTGCAGAACAACAGAGAATATTATTTAAAAAGTTCTTTCTACTATGATTCTTCAGAGTGCTAACCAACCATTTTATGTCATTTAAGTCTCTACACATAAAGTCTTGCATTTTTCATCCTACAAACTAATTAAAGAGGAAAAAATATGTCAAAAAAACTTTATAACCTGCAAACAGTAGACTTTTTTTCCCAGGAATTGGCAACAGAAAAATGTGTTGTAAGACTGTATTTATTTACAATGGACTCTTAGTGGATATCTGGAAAAAAATGGAAGCAAGATAATAGATAGATTGCATTGAAAAACAACTAAATACCACTTAGTAGAGATAATGGGTTTTAGACATAAATGAATAAAGTAATCCAAATACAAGCGTAAAATTAGTTTCTGGATAGAGATAAGCTGGGGTACTTCTTGTCATAATGTAGCATTTATGTAGTGTTGACTAGGTAAGAAACTCTTCATACGTGTTAATAATTTTTATTATAACCTTTGATGCAGCTGGGTTGTGTTCTGCAAATTAATGGTACAGGACCTATATATTTTAGACATAGAAATCTGCAAAGAGTTTAAATTTTCATATAAATTTGTTTGAAATGTATGAAGGGAAGACTATATCCCTCAGTATCTGGAATCTGGTCTTATAAGATATGCTTTCATTTTTAAGGAACAAAGATAGAGAGTTTCATTCTGAACACTTGAATAACATCATGGCTGTTTGATAATGAAGTCCAGTCAGATGTAGCTTTTCCTGAATAAAAATGTTGGATACTATAAAGGATAGTTTTTTAAAGGTTCACACAGAATAGATCTTTAATTTACAAAGATTTTGTCAGATTTAGCTTCCACTTTTTGTGGAAAGGTAGTTACACATGGAAAGAGGGAGCTTGTCTTTCTTTCCTGTCTCCACCCTCCTTGGTTGACAGACTTTTCCTCCAGCAGTCAGTTGACAGCAATCAGTTTGAGGATTATTTCTGGAAGGAAAAAGTTTACAGCTTTACTTCAACAGAAAGATTAAAAATAAAGTAGCTGTCATCTATTTCCTTGGCTTAACTAGTTAAAATCATAGCCACAAAAATGCCATATTACTCAGCTAAGCTGTTCTGTACATTTTATACAGTAAGCAGACCTTATTAAGTACAAGGCAGTAAAGCCTTACAAAAAATTTCTGACATAAAATTTTAAAAAATTAAATTTTGACTGGAACTTCATAATTTGTTACTTTTGTTTCTAGATAAACTACTTCTTTAAAATAAGCCTTGCACAGATATTGTATTTAAATGCTTTATTTTGTGACCTTGTTGTATATGAAGGACATGTAGGTAATTCTCAGGATAAAAGTTCATATCTTAGCCAGATTCTTGATCATCTTCCAGCATTGCCTCACATTAATTCCCACACCACCACGTTTTCTGTTGTACCATTTATAAAGGAAAGTACTGTCAAGTTTAAGATGGAAAATAATTTGCAGTTGTCAACTTTGACACTTTCTAGTGATGAATTCCTGAGATGCAGTATGCAAAAAAACATGTAAGGTTTTTTTTCTTTCCTTGGTTGCAACAGCTGGACAGCTTTCAGATCTAATCCCAAAAGTCTCAGAAAGATAATGACTCTGCTTCTTTTGTACCACATTATCTATTGTTTATTCTGTAAATAGATAGTTCAGTTTAGTTAGACAGTGTTTATTTAATTTACAGAATTTCACTTTATTGTAGACTTTCAGTAGTTTTGGTAACCTTTACATCACTGATTTTTTGGCTGTGATATTTTTCCCTCCCTTCCTATAGTAGAGTGATGAAATATCCTTACAATGCATAGACTTTTTTGTGCTTTTGGGGTTTTCTAAATTCAAAATCTGACATGTGCACTGGAGAATGAAGAAGAACAAGAGGCTTGTTATTTTCATACTCTACTGCATTCTTATGTTAGCTCCAAGTTTCTGGATTCTAAAGTGAGATCCATGCCTGTATACTGCAAACAGGCCGGAAAGGCTAGGCCAGTAGCAAGTTAGAGAGCTGAATGTTTTTGTTGTTTTCACTCTTTTTTTTTTTAATCTCCTGTCTGCAAAATTAGGCAAGTTTAAGACAGTTACTTAAATGTTCGATGGCTGGTTTCTTTTGCTTGTACTTTTCTCCTGTATCCTGAGAGCATAAGGGCTGGTGATAGAAACGCAAAATTTCAAAACCAAATTTATCTTGATAAGGGAACTGTTGTGATAATTATGCATAGAATTTTAGAAAATGGCAATAATGCACATCTTCACTATAGTCATTACTCAAAGTTAGGTAATGTGGCATTCCGAAAATGGCATTGTATCTCTCCTCTTTTGAATCTTTGTGTGGTCACATGCGCAGAACATTGTGCTTTAATACTCCAAGGAATTGTTCTACTTTGCTCCTATAGTGAAACAGTTTCCTTTAATCAAATGGAAGCCAATAGAAATACACAAGCATCGAACACAGCTCTATATTGCCCACTGGGAGATATTTAAATTTGTGCTAGCTTGCATTAGAAGGAAATGCTGTTAAAGCATTTTGTTTTGTTTTGTTTCTGTAAAAACTCTAATATTCAGTATGTAAAATTTCCATTAAAAAAAATCAGATAATGTTGTATGTAGTGATTAAGGAAATCAACTGTTCAGCCAATTGTGGAATAGTACTATACACATTTTGACATGTTTATTCCTGTGCAAACTGAGTATATTATTTTACACCATAAACAAAGAAATATAGGCTACTGCTCTTTCTAGTTTACTTTTTGTGATCCCAGAATAGTCTCATTTATTAAATAGAAACAATAATTTATTATATACATGTGTGTCACGTGTGGAAGGAAGTCTTAAATTTCAAGTATTTGTTTTGATTAAGATGTTTTTGCATTTAGCTGTAAATGATTCCTTGCTAAAAAGGTTCAAAACAGGAAGAATGCTAAGACTGCAAAGCAATTTTAAAAAATTATGCATCAAAAAATATCAATTGTCTCTGCATATGGTTTATTATATGTGCATTAGTATTTTGACACAGTCTTTGCCTGTGCAGTCATGTGCTGTTGATCCTGGTCTCATGAAATGTGTTAATTGTGCATAGTTATTAATAGTAACAGGTACTTTATAATTTTTCATTTGGAGATTTTAATGAGGATCATAAGATTATAATTATGTTTATTTTTACAATCTTATTATAATACTATTTTTTTAAAACAGATGAAGCAGCCAAAGCATACACCGTGAGTTGTTATAAAAGGAGCTTTGGGTAAGACTCAGAACTGAGTTTTGGGTTTGTAGCTGTTGAATGAGAGATGTGCAATATGAATAGTGGGCCTCATTTGCAGTGGTTTAAATCTGTTGCAGTGTGTAATTGAGGTGAGCTTGTTGTTGTATAATGTACTTATATAAGACATGAGAAAATTTCAGCTGGCAGCATAGAATTGGTGAGAAACTTTTGGGGGGAGTGCACCTGCTCACACACTACTTCAGCTTAATATTACATGAGAAAATGTTGATTATGTGTGATAGTTAGGAGTACGAAGGACAGTAATTCTGACTTCAGGGAACTACAGGTTCCAGGAATCTCAGTTGTAAGGCAGAGCTTACCATACTGGCAGCAGGAAATCTGTATAACTAGGCAAGTTTGTTTCACACAACTTAACTTTTTTCTTTTAACAAAGAGCTTGGAGGAAACTTCTTTCTCCTGCTGCAAATTATCTAAGAAATTTTACTTCCTCAATGGCGCGTATATTGTAGTACTGGATCTTCAGATCTTGTCAGTATCCTTAGTATCTAAGTATGAAATAATTTCATCTTGACCTTTTAATGACCAACTTATTCAGAATTTACTGCTGAGTAAATACCTACTTAGCCCTAGTAAAAAATTCCTGTTCAATGTGGGATGGCTCTGAAAAGTATTACCATATAATTTTTAAGGCAATAAGGAAAACATTTTTACTATTTGAAGTTTTATGCATTGGTCCCTTACAATATGTCATAAAAACAAGTTTAGGAAGGCTGAGTGAGATGGGAGGGCCTCTAAGTGGTTTTCCTCCAAGGTAACTGGACAATCCGTTCTTAAGTCTAGTCAGCATTGTTCAGACAGGTACAACAGAAAAGGGTCCCATCCACCTCTTTGCCGATGATAAGGGTTTTCTTCCTCACTTCAATAAATTATGCAGCTAGTTTGTTTAGAAGATGCTTTATTCTGTGTTGAAGAGGTAGGAAGGAACTTTCAGTGTAATTTAGTCACATTTATTTTTCAGGTACAGTTCAAGTACAGTTCTTATATTTCTTATGAGTTCTGATTTATTATTTATTTGTCTATTTACTGTTGTCTGTCATTAAGTAGAATCAATATCAAATGCAGACTTTTTTTTTCCCCAGACTTTCTCTCCTCGTAAGTCTGTGGTTCCCCTGACACATATTTATGCTTTATTTTTCTGGATTCTCTGGGGGGTTTTTGTGTGGTTTTGTGAGAGCTTTTTGGTGGTGGTTTTTTTTTGTTTGTTTGTTTTTCTAGGGGTTTTTATTTTGTCTTATTTTCCCCACACTTTCTTTTCAGTTCTCTTTCTCCTCTCTGATTGTCATTCTTCGCCATATTCCAGTCTCCCAGATCTGGTTTTATGAGTTCTGAAATGAAACCTGAAAGGCTGTTGAATTGCAGTTTTTGATTTATGCTGCTTTGGATGGAATTTTCTTCTCAAATGCTTCTCAGTAGATGACACCAGTTTGTCAAAACTCTACCTGTTCAGTTGTATTTTGACAAAATTAATAATTCAGTGATTCAGCTGCACCTACTGTTTGGCTTGCAGTAAACTGGACAGAATTGGGACTTTGTCTTACCACAGTTTGTTTATATGTTGCACATTAATGAGATGCAGAATACCACCACAGTGCCCATATAGCCTGAAGAAGTGCACTACACCTCAGATCTTGCTATGTTTAAGAGCAGTTGCCTCAGGGACAATTTCATTTTTGTTCTTGGGTTAGTAGGGTAGTGCCTGCAAAGTGAAGTAGTTTAAAAAAATTAGCAAGGAATAGACCATGTTTTCCTGAATTTCCTCCAGCATCTAAAAATGGATGGGCAGGTATAGTGGGAGGTTTAAGTTCAGATCCCCTCAGTGAACACAATTGTTGTCGGTTTCCCATTGCCTCCTGAATGCCTCCTCTGACAGCTGAAGGTAAATGGTGACATTGGCATTACCCAAAAAGCAAGGAAAGCTGTGCTAATGTGTGCCAAAAGCATCCAAGAGAGAAGGCTGTGTCATGTGTGGTCCCGGTGAGATCCTTGGTCAAAAGGGGTTGCAATGGGAGAGCTGGAAATGCCCTTATTTGCTTTATTGTGCTGCTGGGGGGGAAAGACCTGGCAAGTATTTAGATGGCAACAGAGCTGTCTGTTTTGCAGTGCACACCTGCGTGAAGTAAGGGAGAAGGGATTTGAATTCCAATAGTAATACTACCAGCATAGTGTCAGAACTGACTAGTGACTTTGGATGCTCTCAGTTTTCTGCTACCAATTGTACCTCCAAGGGGTATATTTTTAAAAAATTATTTCTGGAGAACAGAGATTGAATTTTTTCTGAGAGTTAGATTGATTTTAAAGGAGTCAATTTTTCAAATTCTGGCTTCATGCTTAAAGAAACTAGTCTTATATGTTTGGTACTTTAATATACGTTCACAAGACTTTTTCACAGACTTGTTTATAAAAAAAAAAATATATGGCTTTAATTTTCTTCTCTCTTGTTTTTCACTAAAGACAGTTAGTAGACCTTCTTTACATTAGTAATTGTAACAGAGTGGGTTTCCATTTTCAGGTTTCACCAGATACTTTAGCATGAGTATTTGCAAACGTAATATTAGTTTGGCTGAAGTCTATGGAGCTGTATGTGGTTGAAGTTACAGTTGCTTAAAATGAGCTTGCACTGAGTATTTTTGGGAGGGATATTTGTCAAATATTGGAACACATGCTGTATATTCAGTTAAGTGAGATAAACTTTTTTGGAAAAAAAGCCCATGACATATCAAATTTTGAAAAGGACCTAATCAGAAGAATAGTGATATATTGAATTTTATTTATTTTTTTACTTTAGAATAAGGAGCTGGCATAGGGAAAACTTTTAATTATTTTTAGGTGATATATGGGTTGTGGTATTGAAATATAACCTTCCAAGTTTGCAAATTATGCTGAATTGGGAGAAACTGTAGAGTCACATTTTGTACAGAAGAACACATATTAGTTAAGTATTCAGACTAATAACTGTCAGATGTAGTTAAATGAAGATATCTAATATTACTCTGGGGCAACAGGATCTACTGTATGTATGAAGTGTGTTAATCACAGAGGGATACAAGGACCTGTTAGAAGAATATCTGGTGTAAAAAGCAGTTTCAGTACAGCAGTACTGCAGCTGGGGAAAAAAGAAAAGGGAGAGCTATATACATAAATATGCTGAAGTCATAGAAGTTTGTTAACTCACACATACATGGGAGCATTCAAAGGTAAACTGAACTAAACATTTTGTTTTAAATCATATTAATTCAATACATATGTAATATTTTTCTCTTGTCTCCATTCATTGTATGTCACTGAATGGCCATTTTATTTCATAAGAAATATGTATACACATGGATCAATATTTTAGATTTAATTTGGTTTAATATTCCAGAGCTCTCTTATATTTATGTGACCTCAGATCCTATCTGGCAAAGTAAAGTGTGCTGTGTGCATTTGTATGAGTAGTTACTTCGTCTGGTTAAGTCATAAATTCACATTATCTCCTCGTGCAGACAAGTTAAAAATACTGGTGTACCTTCTTGCCAAACAGCAGACTTAATCTGCTGGGTGTGAAACTGTTATTTTGGAGAGGATAGTAGAGAGTAAATAGAATATAATAAAAAAAATTATGTACTGTTCTTTCGGGGGGGAGCAAAGAAGATGAGATACATCAAACAATAGGGTGAAAAGATAGATGTTCCTGTTTTAATGCAATCTAGGCAAAAGGAATGTCTGGGATTAATCTAGTGGTAAATTAGGTTCTATCTTACTCTCGCAATCTGTGCTCATTGGGCTTGTTATTATGTGGTAATCAAATTTCTTCATATGACACAAGTGTAAAAGAAGAATCTTTGCCCGCAGAGCCCAGTGCCATCCATTTTCCTGCCCACCTCTTTTACAGATCAGAAAATGATTGTACATTGCACCGCATTGTACATAGCAAAGTATGGCCCTCTTTGCCCTTCATTGGATTCTGCATTTGGCACAGAAAACTCAAGAAATGAGAGTCTGTTTTAATCTGTTGGGCTTGACTTTGTTGGTAGATCAATAGATGGGACTCAGATTCAATGTCAGTGAAAAAACTGAGCTTTCTGCTATGATCGACAGTTGGCCAGCAGCTGTGCATGGAAGGGCTCAACTGTAGAGCCTTGCTGGAGAAAGCTAGTGTTTTATCATCCATATAATTGGTGTCTGAAATCCATCTGCAGCCATGTGTCAACACATAACTCAGGTTAGAAATTAACAGTCTCTAGCAATGATAGCCAATTCCTGGAGAAAACTGTAGATGCTGTGAGAATGTGATAGTGCTATAGTGTTGATGTTGAACCAGCATTAGAAGTCAGAGGGAAGGACAGAGCCTTAAGCCAAATTGGGACCAAAACCTTGGCCAAATTCTAGTTTAAATAGATGCTATCTGCTTATGCTGACTGTCTTATTTTGAGAATGGTGTAGAATGAAGAATAGAAACTGAAAAATGTCCATGGTGCAAAGGAACAATTTTATCTCTGGCATCACAAAATACAGGACACCCAAAATTAACCTGGTGAAGTTAATCTTGCATGCTCCCCATAATCAGTTGTTTATCATTAGAAACTACAGGGTCTTCACTGTGGCAAATGCTCATCTTTTTCCCTACTCTTGATTTGTGGTCATCTTAAATGAATTGTGTGTTCAGTAATTTTTGAGGCTGCTGTAAAGAAATAACATATTTTCAACTTGAAATTCTAACTAGTTGCTTTTAAGTGAAGTCACCAGTTCACTTTTCTCTCTCTCTCTTGTTTTGATTTTTTTTCCCCCCCAAGCATTGTGAATTTTTTTTTCATGGAAGACAGTCTGCATGCCCTAAACGTCACTCTACCATTCTAAGTCTTAAATTGACATCTTTGGTTTTATGTTTTTATATATAATCTTGGAGTATATGTTGTCTTTCCCCTCTATTTGTCAGAAAGATTAATGTGGGAATAGAGTATTAGCACAGCACAGGATTGTATTAGCTAGTTCTTGTCTCTCTAGAAGGGACTTCTATTCCTTTATTGTATGTTGCGTTTGAATTTGTTGACAATGAGAGTAGGTTCCCACTGAAGGATAAATTTATCTCTTTGGAAAGCTAACAAAGAAACAATTTCATGCAACAGAAGTGTCAGAGATGAGTGGTCATAGTTTTCATTGCTTGCACCTTCAGAGTAAAAAGTCGAAATGGATGCAGTCATTTAGTGCCATTCTTGGATACAGCAAACACAGTAGTTGAGAGGAGTTGCATAAGTGGACAGACAGGAAAATAGTCAAAGCACTTTTGTATTTAAGGTATATACTGTTTGAATTATTTGCTGAAGAAACATGGGGTCACTATTTTTCACAGTTAGGTAAGATGACAGAATAATTTAAACTCCTATTTGTAAAAATGATAACTGAAGCTGATGAGCCACTGCCTTTCATTTAAGAAGCACCAGAACAAAGGTATGTCACTCGGTAAAATGACAATACATGTAGCTGAGGGGTTTTGCAGAATAATTCTTAGAAGAAATGAGAAAATGACACAAAATTGAAAAATGCACCAAATGCTCATGACCTTGTGTAAATGACTACTTGAAGTGCGAATTTGGGCACTGCTTTGTGAGAGCTTTTAGATGGAATGGTAGGTGAGGATGAGCAGTAAGGAACAGAAAACAGTTGCTGGCTTGTGATTTGTTGTGCTAAGAAAAGTGGAACTTTAACTCTCTAAATAAGCAAGATTGCATCAGACACCAAGTTCCATCATCTGTTTCTTTTCTTAATCAGAAGAAACCTTGAGAACACTGTAATTTTATGTAGCTGTCTAGGTCAGCTGTAGTTGAGCTGATTCCACTTTTAGCAAGAATCAACTCTTCTCATGCTAAAATAATCAAGATAAGAATGGGTAAAAAAGTTCATCATGCTTTGAATCATTCCATCTCTGGTCCGAGTAATTGTCCCAAGGGATCTCTACAGAACTTCAGTTTTCCGATTTATTTTTTAAGAACACCAGAAGCACTTTAATTTCTTAGGGAAGCAGTTATTACATCTCCACAGTGCACTCTAACTCACTTTTTAAAGACTTGCACCTGCTTCCACTGAAATGTCTGAGAAGCCAGATGAGGTATTGGATGAGGAGAGGACTGAGTACACTTCTTGCATTTGACTTGTTATACAACTGTTGAGTAACAAGAACTGTAATTGTCAAAAACAATCTTAGTCATGTTGAAACTGGGAAAAGATTAATTCTTCCAGAATGGGGTGTTGATTTTTTTTATGTCACGAGTAATACAGTTTTTCATCTAGACCTGTTTAAAAGTACAAGAATCTGTAATCTGCAGCATATGTAATGTGCAAGATAACACAAGTGTTGTTTCCTGCACTATTCTAATTCTTACTGTATGTGTACGTACTTGAAATTTGTTACAGAATTAGCATTTAACATCTATTTCTCTTACTTATCTCTACTTTAAGGCCCTTTTTCCTATTCCCATACAGGAGTGTGTTATTTGTGATTGTATTGTATTTCCAAAACACAGATACTGGGTGTTTTGGTTGGAATTTTTTTTTTTTTTAAATTTAACAGTGGTAGAGCTAGCTCAGCCTTAATCTGTTCCATTAAAAGGAATTGTCAATATTTCTGTCATAGATTATCAGCTCATACAATAATTCAGGTTGGAAGATACCTTAGGAGGTATCTCTGCTCAAGAGGGTCAGTGTTGAGGGCAGGTCAGGTTACTCACAGTTTTCCCAGTCGGGTCTTGGAAATGCCTGAGGACAGAGTGGGGCAGCCTGTTCCAGTGCCTGACTCCTCAGAGTAAAAAGGCTTTAAAAAGGCCCTCAGAATCTCATGTTTCAGCTTATATCGGTTGTCTTGTGTCCTCCCACCATGCAATTCTCTGAAGAGCCTGACTCTGCTGTTCTGGTGACCTCCTTTGTTGTCGACACTGCTATTAGAGATGTTAAATGCTCTGCCTCACTTAGAAGGTTGATTTCCTTTTTTGTGGTTCTGATACCAAAAAGGCATTGGAGGCAATTCGTCCCGTGTGTCTTAATCTCTGTTATAGATGTGGGTGCTTAAAGAGAAGGCTCAGGAAGACCTTATCAGTGTTTAGAAATACCTAATTGGAGAGTGAAAAGAAGATGAACCCCTCAGTGGTGCCCAGTGGCAAAATAAGAGATAATGGGCATAAGCAGAAACACGTGAATTCCATCTGAACATAAGAAAAAGCTTTTTACTGTAAGGGAGGTCTAGAGTGGAAGTGTTTAGATTTGGGGGTTTTATGACCATTTGGGAATAATAAAAATAATCTCATGTAGATAAGTAAGTTTTATATGATGATCAAGAGATGAGATGACATGCAAGTTAAAGGAAGCCAACTGAAAAATAACTAAAATACTGTTGGAAGAGATAAATTCTTTTAATGATATGTTCTTAATTAATTGCCTTTTATTCAGAAGCATATATCTGTTGAAATGAGAATAAAATATCTTGATGTTCTTGTTTCCATCTGTGAAGGCATTGGGTCTAATTACTTCTGTAATATTAAGCATTTCAGTGAAAGTTGTGGGTTATGTCTCCAATCAGTTCCTATTGTTCCAATAGGAAAAAAAAAAGGGGAAAAAGGATTCTGAGTCATTGCAGAACAAACAATTATTCTTTTTTTTTTTTATCTCAGATTTTATAAAGCAAGTAAGGTTGGTAGAAATTTTTTCTGCTAGATGCACAAACCAAAACAGATATTCTTTTTTTTTTTTTTTTTTAAGACAACTATTCAATTTCAGCCTGAACTAAATTTTCCACAGGATAAACTCGAAAATCTCTAGAAGCATTTTAAGATTTATGGCATGTAACTCAAGATACTCAGAATTACAGATTATTAACTAAATTGAAAAAAGGATGTGTTGAGGGGTTGCCAGATATTTCTAACATGGTATTTAAGTCCTTTATTTGAAGGTGAGTGTGTATCTTGAAGTGTCAATATTCTTTACTTATTTAGGAAAGTAAGCCTGGGGAGTTGTACCTCCTGCTAGGATCCTTTGGAGCTGATCATGCCAAGGGCCATATTTAGGCAGTGCTGATCCATTGGAATTCAGAATATTGAAGCTAGCTTAGTCAGACATAACTGTTTCCATTATGTGATTACACAAACATCTCGCTTCGTGCCCTATAATTTTGGCACCTAATAACCCTAAAATTGAGATTCTAGACTCTCCAAAGTCAGTGGTGGATTCAGAGACCAATTCAGCTGTCTGAGATAAGAACACAGTCTGCATTGATTGTATAAAGAATCCTCAAACTATCTAAAGAACAACTCTTCAATTACATTATGTATTTAGGGAAAAGGGAACATTCATTCTATCCACATCTTTACCTGTCTTCTCCTTCACATAACTTGAGAAGGAAAATAGTTTTCATTGGATTGTGTTTCTGGTTCTGGTGTTTAGTTGTGTTCTTTTTTAAACATGGGATTTTTTGACTCACAGGTCAGCTATTCCTGCCTCTTGTCCAAGTAGATAGAATGCTCGAGTATAAGACTGAAAAGTGTTTCACTGAAAATCGATCCCTATGCCACCCAAACACATGATCTTAGCTATTGTCATCTAAGGAATCTAAAAGCAGAGAATCTCTGTGATTATTTCTTCTTTTTTTTTAAGCTGCATCTGTTCCATGTTACTGTCTGGCTAATTGAAATATAGAAGAAATATGTTGCATGTCACAGCAGTTTTGTCCTAAGGCAAAGCTCTGTTTAAGAAATACTCCTCGAGACCAGCTCTCCTCTGCCTGGAGATCACTTCCCCACCTGTGAAGTAGTCCTAGAGAAACCAAGTAACTCAATATAAATGAATAGACAGTAAAGAGAAAACCATACGCTGAGATATCCTGTCATAGTATATCTGCCATATACATTTTCATGCAATGATTGTCAGGCTTCTATTTTCACATTACGAAATATGTCTCCAGTAGACTGGATGGCAGAGTTTTATGGGGACTTTATTTTCTGAATAGAGAAAACTAGAAACAAAAATTTTCTTGCAAAAACTAAATCTCTAGTCCTCGATTATTTGGCTACCAAAGTGACAGTAAATCCACAAATACCATTAAGAGTTATGTCTGTGTTCTGGTTTTCTCCTTGGGTAATGAATCTCTAAGAACTTAGTATGCTTGTAATATATGCTTCCCCCACCAAAGTAGTAGTAATAGAATGGGTTGGGTTGTACAGGACTTTACACCTGTAATGGACAGAGACACCTTTCATTAGACCAGCTTGCTCATCCTGCCTGGCCTTGAACATGTCTAGGAGTGGGACATCCACAGCTTCTCTGGGCAAACTCTTCCAGTACCTTACCACCCTCATAGTGAAGAATTTCTTTCAAAAATCTAAAATAAATCTACCCTCAGTCAGTTTAAAACTGTTCTCTCTTGTCCTATCATTACATGCCCTTGTAAAAAGTCTCTCTTGAGTTCTCTTTTAGTCTCCTTTTGGATACTGGAAGGCCACTATAAGGTCTCCCCAAAGTCTTCTCTCTCAGCCTGTTATCACAGGAGAGTTGCTCCAGCCCTCTGTCATTGAGGCCCCCTGGATTATCTTCAGCAGGTACACATCTTTCTTGTGCTGGGGGTCCCAGAGCTGGATGGAGTGCTCCAGGTGGGGTGTCACAAGGGCGGAGTAGAGGGAAAAGATCCCATACCTCAATCTTTTTGGCCACGGTGCTTTTGATGCAGCCCAAATATAGTTGGCTTTCTCAGCTGTGGGCACACATTGGCAGGTTGAGTTTCTTGTTAATGTTAAGACAGGGAGATGGGAGTAGACTTCTGCCAAACCTTTTACATAGATTCAAAAATCCCTGGTAGTCATAACATACTTACGACTTTTTGGTGTAGGGTATGTGTTATGATTAGCACAGTGTGCTATCTGGAGGGACTTCACATGATCTTGACTGAGAGTAAGTGATGTTTCAAAATTAATTTTTTTTTGCAGTTGTGCACGGAGTTAAGCCAATTGCTTAGATTAATTTTCTCTATAGCAATGCTCTTCCGTTTTACTGGAACTTCTGAAAATGCAGTATTACGTGTTTTAATAGCCTAGATTGCATTTGAGGTATGAAACTCATGGTTAGAATGGTCTGACTATTGGAATTTAGACACTTAAAGAGGTATCAGAATCTGTATCTGTAGTGGAGTGCTTTGGTAAAGGTGATTAAAAAAAAAAAGGTAAAAACAATCTTTGAAGAAGAACAAATCCTGCAAATCCTGCTCAGAAGCATTTCTGATACTATCAGTGTTCCTCTTTCAGCCGTGAAAGTGATAACCATGCTCTGACATAGGAGATTGCCTTCAGATTTTAGAAACATTTTTATTTGACAGTGAATTTTCACTTTTTTTCTCTTATTATTGGTCTGGACTGACTCTGCGTTAGGTAAGGGGTTATTTATGTATTGATAAGCTTTGCTAGGAAATCCCTTGCTGATCATTCACTTATTAAATTTTAAAGCTTTGCTGTCCTGGGCATTAAATGTAAATCTAATTAAATCTAAATGAAGTTTTATTCAGACTTCTTGATTTTTATGCATTTACCAGAAAATTAACTGCAAATGCAAATGAGGTTTACACAGAGGTATGTGTACATGAGGTAGATGTTCTAGAGAAAATGTCTTTAACCCAAACTTGGATTTCTGCATTTCTAAAATGTTTGGGTTTGAGGTTTTTTTTATATTTGATTGTTATAATTGTTTCTTCAAAGAGAGGAGATAAGGATACTGTCTCCACCCCAAAGTCACTGTTGTAGAAACCCTCTTACGTCTTTCAGTTTTGTTTTGTAAAAATATTTTTAGAAACTACCAAAAAAAAAAAAAGAGTAGAAAAAAATTGTTAATTCAGTTTTCCCTGTCTCTTACCATCTAGATTAATTATTAGTATATCTGCAACTTGGTCTAAAGAGTGCTTTAATTCTATCTCATGTGTCACTTTAAAAATAGCATATTTAAATTCTCTCTAGGAGTCATAATTCCTTTTTTAAATTTTAGGATTTGTTTTTAGGATAATTGAAGTAAAGTATACACATAAAATAATATTACAGACATATCCTCCATTCTACAGACACTGTGTTAAATTTTGCCAGATTGTTTCAAATAGATTATAAAAGAAAATATTTTTTAATATTTTGTATTGACTTGGGTTTAGTTTGGCCCTCTTTTTGCTAGATTATCTTTTTGGGACACTGGATATGACATCAGGCAACACCCTTTTGCCATTTGCGTATTTGTACCAGAGCAATGAAATTGAAAGTGCGTTTCTTAAAATGAAAATCAGGAAGGGCAGTGTAGGGCACAGATACAGAGTTCTGCAGTACTACAGGGCACCTGCTGCTTGCTGATGTTTATGTGCTTGAGCAGTTGGTGGTACTTAAAAGTGATGCAGCATGTTGAGATTTATCGTGTTGGTAACCATGAGCCCCATGGACCATCCTGTGGGCTGACAGTGACACGGGACAAGTCTTTCCGGGAATTAAGTCTTGTGGCTGTAATTGTGACAGTGATCCCTACCAGTTCTACAAGCAAATAAATACATAAACTTCCTGGAATGGACCTTTTTAACTCCATGTAATGTATTTAGGCTCTTTTTCCTTGTCCGAAAAATATAAATTAAAAAACTATGTGATGTTTTTGAAAGTTTGCTTTTTGTTCCTTAACCTGTTCTTCAGAAAAATGAGCTACATTAGAAGTGTTGCAGGCACATCAGATATTCTCAGGTGCTTCACTAAGTGATCTATTTTGAAATATAATACATACAGAAAGACAACAATTTGTAACTTCAGGCAAGTATCTGATCTTGAAGAGAAACTTTGCTGTTAACGTGATTTAGTCTATCAGCAGTGGCAAAGAACAGTGTGTAGTTTCAATAAACAAGGCTACCCTTACTACATAGTAATCTTTTATTTGTATTTATTTATAATCCTTCACTTACCAACTCTCAAATTACAGTACAGTTGATGAAGCACTACAGACTGAAGCATTTTGCAATTGCACAGTTCAGGGCTAGCTAGAAGGTTACATATGCTTTAACTACACATTCTTTGATCCAAATTTTCAAATTTTCTTTTTCTTACCTTCCTCCCATCTATAGTGACCTGTACAGACACTACTGTGGCATAGGAGTATTACAGGCACTATAAAGCAACAGGAGTCAGGATTTTTAATTACTAGCATTCTAACTCATACCTGTAACTTGTGAGTTGTTTTGAACCCCTGAAGATGTGCCACAGAATAGATTATATATATAGTTATATATTATATATATATATATATAAAAAATAACTATATATATAGTTATTATTACTGGCATTATCCATATTGCACAATCTTAGAGTTGTATTGTACTTTTAATTAGCCAGATATAAAGGTTTTTCAGCTGTTCAGAGAAACTTCTGATGCTTTTACCACTTCTCATAACTTTGATCTCTGATTAAATTTGAATAATACTAACAACTGTTTTTTGAAGTTCTTGCTGCTTTGTAATTGTTTCTAAGAGCATCAAAGACTAGAATGAAATTGATATTCTTATAACTTAATTAAAATTTTGGTTTACTGCCGAATACTAAGTGTAACCTTCGTGATCAGAGTGTACCTATGAAACAACTCGTTATTAAACTGCAGGAAAGAATCTGCACACACAAAGATTCACATGCAGGATGCATTGAGGATGCTGCTGGTGCACTTTGCAGCTTGATGTGACAATACATGGCAAATTCATGTGTATCTGTTTATGCTGCTATGATCGTAGCTCTTACATTAACCTTTAGAGGGCTGTAATGTGCCTAATGTCTGTAATGCTGTCCATGAGCTATATCAAAACAACTCTGAATAATTAAAATTGAAGAATTTTGTACTTTTTAGAAATGCATTTGCTTTTATGTTCATTATTAATACTTCTTGTCTTTTACC
Source organism: Acropternis orthonyx (assembly GCA_035583155.1). Classification (NCBI taxonomy): domain Eukaryota; kingdom Metazoa; phylum Chordata; class Aves; order Passeriformes; family Rhinocryptidae; genus Acropternis; species Acropternis orthonyx. The sequence continues at coordinate 21,044,031 of JAWWEU010000160.1, forward strand.
TAGCAGTTGGTTTGGGGTTTGTTTTGTTTTTTTCCATGCCCTGGGAAAGTTCCATATGCAATCAAATACAAGAAATGCGTGTCTTTAGGGCAGGTAAAGAACAAAATAAGACTTCAACCAACCTGTGTTTGATAAATTTTGTGATAATGAATAATAATATGGTAATAACTTCCAGTAAAGGCTTCTTCTGTTTAATTATATTCAGTTCCTGAGAATGCCTACAGTGACTGTTTAGCAGTGTCCAAGTAAGTCCGTGTTGAGCATCTGGCTCTTCTTTATAGCTCAAGTGTTTGATAAATTAATTTTTGAATTGAATCTTTTGTGGATTAGATGATGTCAGCTTCTTGAAACTTCCTATTCTACTTCTTTCACGGAAAATTGAGGGAAGAGAAGGTGATGCTTTGATATCTGATTCTTCTTTCTTTTTTTTCCCACTTTCTTTCTTTTTTTATCTTTTTTTTTAATTATGTTCTTGCAACCATCTGTTCTTTTTAATTTAGTTTTATGCCAGAAAGTTCTTACTTGGTGAAAAACTAGCTTCACAGACAACAATCTTTGCTTCTTGCATTATCATCAAAAGGTATTGGATTTTTGCACAGGTATAACATTCTTATGCACAACAGTCTCCAACAGAAAAAAAGAAATTACTGGTGGCTTTCTTGTGACCTTTTTTTTACTGAAGTATTTTTCAAAAACATGGTTATTAATATCCTGATATTTAATAAGTAACAGTTGATGCTGAAAGAAGCTCCAAGACTTTCTGTTCTTTGTTCTCTGGTGCAAGATTTCACGTGTGAGGCTACTCATGCATTGGCAGCACTGCTTCTTGTAACATTTTCCGATTATTAGTGATTATTGGTGATTATTGCATGTTGCAATTTTTATTTCATTATAGGTGCAGCCAAAATCTCAGTCAAGAGATGCATTTCAAAGAATAGTTAACAATGAAGTGACAGGGTATTCAAAAGAAAAAAAACAATCCAGCACTGGAAAGGTGAAGTAAAATTTTCAGAACCAGGAGGAGCTTTTTCAGTACAACACCATGAAATTGAAATTTAAAGGCTTTCTAACTCTTTGAACTACTTTAATTTAAAAAATTTGATAGATTTTTTCCTAATGCATTTTTCACTGTGCCTGGATTCTGATTCTTTATTTAAGTCTATTGTGTGTCCTCTCCAGAGAGGTTAGTAGCTTAACCTCATTTTTTATTAAGAACCAAAAAAAAAAAGACCAAAAAAAATGGCCATTGGTCAGACAAAGAATACCTGTCTTTCAAATGAAATCTTACATAATTTTTCCTTCCTTCTGATTCTATTATCTATCCAGGAGATCTTTAGTTTGTCACTAATTAAAAAAAAAAAAAAAGGCTTCAAAATAAAGTCTATGTAGTCTTCAAAGTATTATTTTCTTCAAAAGCACGTTTATAATAACACTATCAGATCTTTTTCCCAGCAGAATTTTGTTGTAGAACTTATGCTGAGCAGAGTAGACATTAATACAGTGTCTGGGCAAGAGCTGCCTCACCACCTGCACTATCCAGACTAAATCAGGACTATTTACAGTGGGAAGGGCTGCACCACAGTTACTGCTTAAAAACCTGTCTGCTGTGGCTGACCGAGGGCTCCTCTGCAGGCATTGACGTGTTACCCAGGAACACCCTCCTTTTGGGACATGACCTGTTGTTGCCAATGGCAGCTGTGAATACTTTATTACCTTGCTCAGGTAGACGAGGCAATTCCGTGGCTGGTAGAAGCCTGGTCTCTATTACAGGAAGTGTGGGAAAGGCTTCCACCTTTCAGATTTTCAAAGTACTAGATTTTCTAAATTTTTCAATGTCAGTTACCTTTACAAGCAGCACAGCAGCACTTTCTATTGCATTTGTGTCCTTAGGATATTTTAAAAGTAAAATTTTATTGCTATGTATATCTTGTCGAAAATTGCAGAAGGAATTTTTTTTTTACAATTATGTCAAATCTCCAATTTTAGAGACAATGAATATAAAGCAAGAACTGAAAAGTTACAATTACAAACTAGCTATAAAAAACATTTATTATGTTATATTTTATTTAAAGAATTTGGTTGTGGCTTGTGAAGGGTGAAAAATACACTTCGATGTGATAGTGTTCCCTGTGGACTGAGTTTTTGCTATGTGGAAAGAGGCCTTTTTGTCAGCTCTAGTACTTACACTAATGCCTTTGCCATCTTAAGCTTTCTCTCAGAAAATGTTTACCTTTACTGGTGTTTTATTCTATTTCATTATCTACACAGATTAAACAGCCTGTTCTTAATTAGTAGTAAGATTTGGTTACCAGCCACTCCAGGTTTGTCCTCCCTGCACACAAAGGTCATAAAAAATAGTGAAATGTCAACTATTTCAAGAAAACTAATGTTTTTGGGGTATTCTATTTACTGTATTGCAATGTGTCCTGGAATTCAAGCCTGGGACCACTGGGTGGGGCTCTACAAATGCCAAAGACTTTGGCTTATGATATATTTTAATATGAGCATGAACTAAGAGACAGTGCATGGATACAAATGAGGAAGGAGAAGTAATAGAGGCAACAATGAGATGTTGGATGATAACCATTTATCAAAAGAGCAACTAGCTTTTGAAAGCCAAGGAAGCAAAGAATTTAAAACAGAGCAATGAAGTAGCTTTGCTGATACTTTGTACAATGTTTTGTATGCAGCAGAGCACCATAACAGAAAACTTTGCAATCCTCCTGCAAGTAAAGAAATGGACAACAGAAATAAAGTACAGTTGGATGATGAAGGATGTCAACAGAAAAGGACAGATTATGAACCATTGAAGAAAATGACAAGAAGCAAAAGACCATACAGATTTTTGGCCTGTATTGGGATAGCTTCAAATCTTTTTAACTTTTCTCCTTTTAAAGAATTTTGTTGTGAAAGATCAGGCTTAAAAGCATCCATCCTATATACAGTAGGTTATACTTTGTCAGAAAAGTTGCATGTTAATATGATGTAGTAGTAATTTCTGTTATGTTTCAGTTGCAGTAAGTACAGAATCCAAATGATTTACAGACTGAAGTCTTCTGAGAATACATCCAATTCGTTCCTTTTGTGTGTCAGGTTGTTGAAAATTTCACTCTGAATGGCTACTGCCATGCTTTATTAGCAAGCAGATCATAAGTGAAACTGCTTCTTCACCAACTGTGACCAGCAGGTATTGACAAGAAAGCTATGTAAACTCTACAAATGAGTGCTGGTGTGCTTAAAACAGCAGAAAAATATGTTCACTTCAATGTACCTGGGGCATTTAGCTTTGTATTAGATAGCAGCTTTTACTGGAAATGTGAGCACAGGGCTTGTGAACCTGCAGAAATCTATAGATAATGTTCCAGCTGTTTGAAAAAGCCCACACACACTTATTGGTAGAATGTTGTCAATATTTAACTCAGTAAGCTCAAAACTTTTCTTGTAGGGGATATAAAATAAAATAAAAAAAAAAGCGATTTTTTTCCCCCCCTCTTTTCAAAATAGTTTTTGATCTATTTTTGGTGCTTTTTTGCTTCCAGATATCAGGACTAAAGCCTTAAAGCAGTCCTTTTTCCATAACTGCAAGATCTTGCACTCTCTACCACTATGAAAATTTTAATTTGTCTAGTAAAATTATTTTCATAAAGGAGGAAAAAATAAAACCAAAGCCGGAAAAAATAAGTTAGAAGCCTTAGTTCATCTGTGTTAAATTATGTAAAGAGTTGTTGCCTCTGCAAGTAAAATCCTGCTGGTTGTTATGTTGTTAGGAGAGAATTAATTCTTCATCCTAATTGCAACTCCATGGGATTTCCAAATCATGCTTGGAAATAAACTGTTGTATTGACCCTTCAATGCAAACCAGGATGCAGACAAGTGTCAAGAGCCATCTGGCTTGGCTTGACCACAGAATCCTCATTTGAGAAGGTGCTAATTTCTTTATCATTAGATCCTTTGCTTTCAACAGACCTAGACCCCCGTGGGAATACTTTGCATCATAAATTTGTATTAAACCACAGTTCACCTATGGGGGATGTGTATGTATATTTATATATATGTGTATGAAAACCTCTGTCCTGTATCACAATAATATGAAAGTAAGATAAACTTATTTAGCGTATACTACACTGTATTGGAGAATTCAGTGCATTTGTACTGTGGTTAATTGTGAAGTCCTCTGTCACTTAGTAACTTAAGAGCACTTGTGGTCAGTTATGCAGCATTTTTCTTTTTATGAAATTGAAAAACCAACATACATTTTGTATGCTATTCACAGGTATATGTGTGCATTTTTATTATCTGCATGAATTCAAGAGGGCCATATTATGGATTAAAACTGGCAAAGAATTAGCCTTTCAGACCAGTATCAGTGAGGACTTTGCTATGTTGAATAATAGCTGCAATTTGTAACAATATTTTTGTAGATTGCCTAAGGAAGTTATGGAATTTCCATCACTGGAAATCCTGTAAAATTGGGTTATACAAACATCTGTCAAGAATGTTTTCAATACAGTTGATAGCACCTTGGGGCAGAGAGGCAAAATAAGTGACTGCTTGACGTCCCTTCCACCTCAGTGTTCTGTGATTGTGGCATTGTGATGCCACATATTGTAGATACATATGTAAAAGTTAACCAGTTATAAAAGTTTATTTGTACTATTTTATCCCACTCCCGTTTCTTAAGGTTGGGGGATTCATGTGTATAAGTAGAAAAGAAAGGAGAATCGTTCCTCTTTAATTATGGAAATTTTTACATTTAATTGAATTATGCATTTTAAGATCTACCCTGAAACTGAGTGAATGGAAGACATAAAAGTAAAGCAGCAAGACTTGCAAGTTTGTTAAATCAACCTTTCTTATTTAAATGTGTTTTAAATGAAGTGCATCTCTTAAAACAGGACAAAGTATCCTTGTGACAAGTTTATGAGGAGTAAAGACTGGCATTGCCTGAAAGGAGATTGGAATTTTGGAAATGACAGCAGATAGTTGAGTTTAATGTGAAGTCATAATGATGCAGAGTGCTGCAGATTCATGATTTCTATTAAATTTAGCATGGTTTTAGGGAATGTTAAAAGATTTGCAATGACAGTTACTGCTTTACACAGTGGTCTGTCTTGTGCCACAGCTTTTCCATTTGTGCGTTTGTAACTGTTGATGAAAGAGCTAGAATTAGAAAGGCTGCTTCAAGAAAATCACATGTATTGAAGAACATTCCTTTTATTTCTTTCAGGCACGATGGTATGTTTAGCAGAGTTGTTAGACTTTACCAACTGATGATACAAATAACGTGCTAATTCAGACTGTTCTTTTGTGAAGTTCAAAATGTACATTTGTAGCCTCCCACTGTACACCTTGTCCTGTTAATTGAATGAGTGGTACAGTTACCTTTGGGACTCTTCAAAACTATAGATGGCAACAACAATATTTATGCCTATGCAGCTATGCCTGCAATTTATTATGAACTTCCCAAGCTCAAAACCGGAAAACCCAAGGGTGGTGTTAATTAAACTGGAGTTGGAAAAGTGTGCTGTAAGATGGAAAAACTGGCAGATAAGGAGGAGAAAACACAGTGTTACTCCTGAGGTCATCTGGTGTAATATTGGAAAATCAGTTCTCAATCAGACAAATCAAGTACTTGACTATTCCCCCAGAAACCTGGATAAGTATCCTAACAGGGGCCCTTCAAACACATCTTGATGTACCACTTTTGTTAAACATTTGAATGTTTCAGTTTTGAATTTCCTCAGCAGGAACATCAGTTAGAAAACCTTGGAATAAATATGGCTGTGCAGTAGTGGCCTCCAGTACACGTTGTAGGTACAATTAATGTAACTTAGGTGGTATGAGAGACACAACGTGGCTTCTTTATTGCAAGCTATTCTGAGCTCACTAGAATTAACTGGAATTAAACCGCTTATGAAAGTGAAGCAGTAATTTCACTGGTAGAACAGAACTGAAGTATCTTGAGTCTTGAACTGTTCCTTATGGCTAAGTCATCTTTGAAGATCAGTAAAAGTTTTTATCTGTGCATGTACCTGTCAGTGTTTGTTGTTCAGTTGAAGACATCTAATATCTTGGGTTTAATATTACTAAGTTTTGATTTTTTTTGAAGTCAGTATTATTTTATATTATTATTTAACATTTATATCATTAAAATACATACCTCTATTAAACATTCGTTCTCAAGAATGTTCTTTAAATACTGTACAATAATAGACTGAAAGTATTTATGTTTTTGCAACTGACCCATTTTTAGAAATTTTTGCAGCATTTGCAGATTCAGAATACAAACAGCTACTCTGTTTATAGAACACTCATTAAAAATGAAGTAGCAATTTAGTATAGGAATAGTTAAGAGGTCAGTGAAAGTCCCTGCAGCCCGGGACTAAAGCATTGCCTTTATTTGTCATACTACATACAATTTTCCCTCAGTAGAATTAAAAACTGGTTATATATAGGTGACAGAAGCTGTTTGTTACCTTCAATCTATGAGCAGGTTTAACCTTCTTATTCTGAGTAGACATATTAAAATAATAAATGCCGATAATGTAAGGACATCAGAAAATATCCACATTCAAAGAAAATAATATGAGAAAATATTTTCTGTTGCCTTGAAAAATATTTAACACACACTTACTTTGTAAAGTGCCTATTAATTTTATATGCTTCTGTTCTTAGCTGTTTGGTGTAGTTATTATCAGGTGATGTGTACCCGGCTGCTCTTGTTAATATAGGTTGTATTTGTAGAAGTCTTGCATTTGTGAAATTTTATATATTAAAGGGTCTCTATTTAGAAGTGTAGCATTAAAATATACTGGAAGTTTCTGACAAGGTTGCCCTGTGTTTCCATATCTGTGGGGTCTTAAAATGTTGTTGCGTGTCTGAATCTAATTTTTACAGAAAATTACTAGTTTGAAATTTTTGTTCTAGTTAGTGCTTTTTGTTCTGGATGCTCACTTGTCACAGTTGATCAGGTATTTAAGAATGTGAAAGCAATTCCAATGAATTTTGGAAGGGAGCTATTCCCATGAGCCTTAAGGTTTACACTTGCTGTAGTGAAGTTCAGGTGCCAGATACAACGAACTAGTTAAAATATCCCAGGACTTGATGTGAAGATACATTAACTGAAGGAACCGTTCCTGAAATCACAGCAGGATATGGAAATAAAGACATATATATATTGCCTGGTTGTTTATTAGGTACTAAAACTTTTGATAACAAAATAATGTAAGCAAACACTTTTAGACTGAAGTATGGCTTTCTCACCTCAAGCAATTCTAATGTGTGCTTCAATTCAAGGACATAACTAAGAGCTTTATTGGATATCTCTGTTCAGTTGTGTCTTGAATAGGGAGAAAATGTGAATATGTAGTTCTGACAGCTGAGATATTGACAACAATCAAGAAATGATTGCTCAATTTCAGAGAGGTTGCATAGTCTGAACCAAATAATAAAATGTCAAGGGTAAATAGATTCTGGGTTTATTAGCATTGTTTAACCCAGTTTTATAAACTGTTCCAAAGCTATCAAATTCAGTGCAAATAATTCCCACTGGCAGGTGGAGTTTGTGTCATGTACTTATTTGTATTTACTGTAGAGGATGTTTACTGCAAAAGCGTCAGCAAATCTCAGCAAGTGAACTGATGCTTTCATCTAGACCACTTCCAAAGCAGTGTGTTGGCATCTTGAACTGTATGGTTGTTTTTGGTCTTGGACTTGAGTACCAAATTAAGGTCATCTAGAATGCAAAAAGATTCCATTGAGTTATTCTGATTCATTTGACTCTATCTTAAATAGCTTTATTCAGCTACTTTTGTTGCATCTCTACCAGGTGTATGTTTAGTGTGTTCTTAAAATCAGATTTTGGCTATGTCCTATTACAAGGAAGCACCAACAAATCTGTATGTAAGAAGTTAAGACAGGCCTGTTACTTGATTATTCAAGAATAACAGAAACATACACCCCACAAACATAACACAATAAGGTAGACTAAAAACAGCTTACAAAGCAATTTGTTAAAGACATAAGACTAGCATTATTTCAAATACATTAGGAACACAAAGCCTGTTTTTATACAGCAAAATTTGCAGCTGATAGTAAGTTATTCAGAATAAGAGAAATGAAAGCCAACTGCAAAGAAGCACCGCAGTTATCCTGAGTGATAAAGTGACAAGTGAAATTCACTGGAAATAATGTAAAATAGTTCTCAAAGAGGAAAAAAAAACAAACAAAAAACCGTCAATTTGTGCACAAGAATGGACTTCACACTGGCAATATCTGTTCAAGAACTTCACAGTGAGATTATCTATTCACAGAGTATTCGATGTGAGCTATGAAAATCATAGCAGGGAAAAAACAGCAAATTTAATGTTAGACATTTTTAGAAAGAAGTAGACTAAACTAGAGAGCATCCTGCTTACAAGCGGTCACAGTGCTGCATCTGCATCTTGAACAGGTAAAGAGAAGAATTAGTAGGATGAGTAAAGGATGATTAAATAAATCTTTCAAACATAAAACAAGTAGAATTAGAAGTTCTTAGTCTGGGAAGAAGAAAGTCGAAGGAGGCTATGACAAGTTTATTAACTCATGAGTGGCAAGTAAATAGATTATGGGGGATTGCTCACTGGCTCTTCTACTGCAAGGATGTTGGACATTATATGAAACTAGTAGGTGGTATGTTTAATTTAAAGGAATTGTTTTTTCATGTTTCATATAATTATGCCATGGAACTCCTTACCACAAGCTGAGTTTATATTGATTCAAAAAATAGTAAGTCTGGTTACTGATATTATCCATTAAGGACTGTAGACTAATAATTCTGTCTCAGAGAGCCACTCAGACTCACTGGACACTAGGAAAGTATGCTTGGAAAAATCACTGTGTGTTTGCCTTTTTTTTGTACGCTCCATTATGTGTCCATGATGGGCCACTGCTAGAGGTGGGGGTACAGGACAAGTAAGTGCTTGGGTCAACTGAGTAAAACCTTTTTTAAATGAAGCTTAGCAAATGTTGCAGTTAAAAATGCTGCCAAGATTCACGAATGTTTCGATTTGCATGTATCTTCAGAGTTGGAGGTCTGGATTTGTTTCTTGTTTGTTTTGATTTGACATAATCTGAAATTAACATCTACATTGAGATGAATGGCATAGGATTGCTAGATGTTTGTTGTTATTGTTACATGAAAGTGTGTTTCTTTCATGGCTAATTATATTTTAATTTACTCACTGCATATATATTCATATCTCTTTTTCTGCATTTAATCATATATCAACTATTGCCCTGTATTTACTTCCTGTACTTTCTTTTCAATACACCTGAATGAGAGTTGTGCTGAAGAGTTCAGTGTTTATTGGCAGAAAACTACACTGGACTACAGATTTTTTAAGCATAAGGAAACAAATAGGTGTTTATGAAGGAGACAAGGTGAGACTTTAAGTGAGGAAGAGTGCAAGCATACTGGAGAGCAGGACTGGATGTCAAAATGTTGTTGCTATATTCAAGAAATTGTTTGAATAAAATAGGCTGCAGTTTAACAGAAACAAGTAGAAAAAAAAATGTCTAACCGTCCAAATCCCAGGTGTGGAGTTGTTGACTAGGTAAGAGTGCTGCACAAGAGAATTTCTTGTGATTTGATGGATTAGAAACTGCCAAAAAATTAATGCCATACAAGCAAAAAATCAGAAAGAATATAAGGATTATTTACACAGACCATAGTTTGGAAGCCAAAGTGGGAGTTTGTTGTTCTCTCTGTTAATGGGGTGTGATCTGAGGAAAGAGGCCTAGAGTTTAATGTTGTGATGTGGATATGAAGCAACAGAAAGAGCCTACAGATCAGTGAAAATGGCCAGAATCTGGAAAACATGACTCACAAGCTGAAATTAAAAGAACTGTGACTGTTATCACATACCCTCTTAAGTTTAGTCACTTAATCATGTTGTTTTCTGCCCTGACATCTGAGTTCCTGACTTTCTGTGTTAGCTTCCTTCAGTTTTTATATTTGTAGCCTTTTCTCCTCTGGCATGTGACTGTGGTCTGGCACGCTGCTGTCCTTTTACTTGTCTTCTGTAAGTCATTCAGCCTTGCTTATACTTTCAATATCAATGTCAAACTGTGTGCTCTAATTGTAGATTTCCTGGTCTTTAGTAAATCAGTAAAAGATGACAGCTGTGCTTTGAGCAATGGCAGTGGGGACTGTGGTAATTTAGTCAAGAAACAGATTTTTCTCTGCCCCTCTTTCAACAGAACTCAGTAAAGAAACCCATCCAAACCTATTAAAATTATTTAGACTTTATTTATATGAAATTTCTTTGGCAAATTTCTTTATCAAGTTGCTATATATGTTTTATATGATCTACCCCCTAGTTACGATCCTAGAAATGCAGATTTTTCAAAATGAATTTGCTTTTCCCTCGAGCTTTTGTAAAATCTATTTTTTATACATTGTTTATATAAGAAAGTAAATACTCTATTTTGAAATACAACCTAAAATGTCCTTTTTGTTTGTTGGCTGTTCTTGCTTTCTTTTTGTTTGTGTTACAAAGATCTGCAGTTCATATTTCATGGCAATGGCACTCCTAGATTAATTGCGCATTGTTCAGAGCATATAACTTTGTCAGTTTTAATTTTGTTGCCTTTTTGTTTCACTGAAACGTGCTTTGTGAACTTGTGATGGGATGAGCAAAGGTTATCCTAGTTCATTTATCTAATGTAGCAGTCAAAGTACAGACTCTGCATCTTTTGCCTATCTCCATATATTAACAAATTATTTATGCCTGCAATCTTCTGTTGACAGCCACCTCTGAACTGCCTCTTTCTTTTGAGAGAGATTGACCAGAATGAAACACACTGTTCCTAGTCACTCTGAACCATTAGTTTACCAAAATACATTAAAATTGTACTGTCATTTTCTCTCACTGCTTTTGCATACTAATAGTGTGCTTGCCTTTGTCCACTACTGTTCATCAAACTGAAGTTTACACTGAAATTTTTGAGTGCCTCACAAAGAATCCTAAGGATAGGGCTTCCTAGGAAGTCTGAGGGATCTAGGTGTCCACCTCTAATTTGAAATGCAAATTTCAAACAAATCAGTAACTGAAGCTCCTCAAACTCCTTTGAAACTCAGACTATATCTTTTTCTGAAGAGATCCAAGGTCTACAGTTCTGAATTAACTGGATGCTGAGGATTCCCTGTGCGTTCCTGCACTTTGTTTTCTGAGCTATTTTTTTTAATCCCCATTGGATTTTTGCTTTTTACCCAGACACTAATGGTGAAGCACTTTGTCAGAATGTCAAGTAAACTATGTCAATCTGTTTTTTACCCTGTGCTTTTTAGCTTGCATGGTCTATGTAATTTAAAAGCCATGTAAAAATTTTGCTCAGCAAAATGGGATATGTGTTTGTATGAAAGGAGGGTATAATCTAGATAAATTTATCTAATTTTAGCATATCATGGCTACCTTCCATGTTCTTATTTTTTTAATGGAATTTCTCTCAATTTATATCAATGATTGTGGCTTTTTTTTTAGTTTTGCTCATAGCTCTGAAATTATCTTTCAACATGAGGACTGATACTGCTTGATAGTTTGTTAGCTTTGTAATTTAAAATCCCTCCAGAACACCTGGATATATTTCTAGATGTGCACAGTAGTTCAACATTTCCTTAATTGTTCAGCTGTAGCAATGCAACTCAGCAATCTTAAGGAATCCATTTTATAGTTTCCTTCACTTTTCTATCACCCAGGCATTCAAGGTGTTTAAATTTGCCTTTGTAATACCACTCCAAGGTGAGAAACACAATTCTGAAGAGCACAGCCTGAGGAAAAGAGGGAAATGTTTCAAAACTTTCATAACTTTGCTACTAAGTAAATAGTTCTTCTGTGGGACTAAAATTAGACCAGCATAAATACATTTTACCATGGCAAAAATTTCAGTCTTGTCTTCAAGGGGAAATTACTGTGAGAAAGCTTAGGTGTAATTGCTGAGCATTAACTCCACATGTGAATAATGTCAGAGGTTGAGGTGATTGCTCTACTTGGAGAGCATGTAATCACCTATAAATGCAAAATCCATCTCACTTTTTTGTGGCATCACTTTCCAAGGTATGTTTGATCCAGTCCCTACAAGAAAATGTGGAACTGGAACTCCATTTCATTCAATTTCCACTTCAATCAACTACAATACCATCCTTGCCACTTTTGCCTTCCCTTGTACCTGCACTATAGTAGAACCTGTTTTCTTAAGGTTTGATATGTTGTAACAAATCTAATTTCTCCTGCACTTGAATATTTGGTCTTGAACATGTTTCCAGTGCATACACATTTATCTATTTGCAATAAGCTTTTATAATCTACATTTGTCAGCATCAGCTGCATTGCTTGTGAACTCAAGTAATTTAAATTCTCAAATCTGACTGTATTATTTTCTATTACTGTCTGTTCTTTATTTCTCTATATGCTATCTATGTGTATGTGTATTTGGACAAGTATTAAACCTAACTCTGGTCACTAAAATGATTAATAACATGGTTTTGCCTACAGATGCTTAATTTTTTGGCTTTCTAACTTCCACTGCTTTTTCCACTCCTTTCCTCTTTAGCTACTAGCTTTGGAGTGCTTTTAGTAAAAGTCGGTTGCATGTTATAATTTAAAGTATTTCACATTCTCTTGGATACTTGCATACTCACACATACACAGCAGCTCCATGGTGTTTTATGAAACAGGTTGGGCTTGGTTTATTTCTCCTGTTACTTCTATATTTGACTGAAATTTTATTTCTGAAACATTCCCAGACTGTGAATGACAGTTATATCACTTACATTTTTTTTAATGTCAGGGGGAAAAGCTTCATTTTATGATTTTTTTTTTTAACATGCTGTGCTCTAATTTCTTATATAACTTTGGTAAGCTTCACAGCATAGGACTCAAGACTCTTTCACATTCAGTAATTGAACTCCTTATTTCTCACCCACTGACATGTCAAAATTGTTTGATCGTTACATCTTTATTCTGATCTCAAGAATTTGCTCTGAACTGTTTATTATCTATAAACTGAAAGTGACTTTTTCTTTTGACTATAATTCTTTTAAAAGTATCACTAGGTGTGATAGCTATCCAAATACAGCCATGCCAGACTTTCCTCCCTGGACAAAAAGGGTTCTAGAAGAAATTTAACCTGCTCTTAATTTTAATGTTCTTTTTGCTTGAAATATATTTAAATTGACAGATGCTTTAAAGAAAACTGAGACATGAGTGTGAAAATATTTTAGCTAAGAAATGACAAGCTACAAATCTAAGATGAAAATTCAGCATTAAAAATGTAAAATAATATATACAATTTATAGTTTCTAGAAGAAATACTGTCCTCCTTTGAGAGGAAAAGCTATTACCATTGCTTTAAAACAGACCTGGCATCAATAACCAGTAGCTTACACCACCTACTTGCCCTGCCTTTTTTAGTATGCTATAAACAGAAATAACTATTCCATATTTTATAGTTACAAATTAAATTTAAAATCTAGATTTATTTTCCCTTGTGAGCACATAGTTAAGGTAAGAGGAGTAAGAGGACTGAACACTCATAATCAGAATGCAGAAAAAAAATCTTTTATTGCCACAAAATAAAACATGATGTTGCTTTAAATAGAAGCATACATTCTTCACAAGCTGGACTCAGGGGAAGTAGGATTATGATGATGCTTTGCAAACCACTATATGTATGAACGGCCAAACAGCAAGGTACTAAAAGCTGAGAGCAGGAGGATGGATAGGTTGTGTAAATAATTTTGAGATTCCAGCAGAGATCCTCTTTCCCTAACTTTCCAAACTACTTTGTGTTTATGAGTTTTTTTAAAACATGAAATGGTGCAAGGTTTGGCCACATCATCAGCTGCAAAGAGGGAAGATGCAAATGTCTGCTGGAGAATTGTTACTCATACTGGCGTATGTTTTTTCCATCTTGCTGAGTTGGAAAATTCTTGTATCAGTGCCTGAAAAGCGGCAACCTTCAGTGGAGATCTCAGCCATCTTAAAATACAAAAAACCCCTCAGATACTCAGCAGCTTTAAAGATTGCACGACCATTTATGTAGGGAGTTAAGATTCTCTAGTCTTCCATTCAACACTGACCAACTCCATCTCCCTTTTATTAAAGGAGCAAGCTCCTGTTCACTGTAATAACAGCAGCAGAACATCCCTCTGGTTTTATGTGCTTTTAGGCAGTCTGATTTGAAAGCGTTGGTTTGGTCCTTCACTTTCCAGTTTTTTTTCTATGAATCCCACTGTACTTGCAAATTAACTGGTATTCAGACATTGACATTCATTCTTCAGAAGGTTTAAAGTAACTGCTAAGGCACTGATGAAGGATGCTGCAGAAAATCTGCTGAAAATACTTCTGTTAACTCTCTGGAAAAACTCAGAATGCACTGGAAAGGGGGGGAAATATAGTCAGAAGTAAAATCTACAGTGAGATAATTATTTTCTTTAAAATTGCACCGTCTATAGGGACTGCTAAGTGTGTTTATGAGGCAAGAGAAACAAAGATCAGGATGCACAAAATCTGTATTTTATGTTTAAACCCACCAAATACAAACACCTACATCCTTCCTTTATATAACAGTGCTTTTCTGGTAGTGGGGAACAGGTGAAAGAGAAATTAGTAGTGATCAACTTTTGAGTTTCACATTTCCTGAGAAAAAATTAAATGGCCTAAAACAGTATGTAATGTTGTGGGTCATAAACTACATTGTAAGAAAAAAATTATTTGTGGCTAGACAATGGCAACAAGAGATCATGCATTTGATCACCTCCTCCTACAGAAAAAATAAAGTTCTTTTACCAGTCTGGAACTGAAATAAAATTTTGAGCTTTGACGGGGGGTTCTCTTTAATTTGGGTGGGAAGGAGACTGAGAGGGAGCATGCAAAGTAGTGGAGGTGCCTTTCTCCTCTATGCTGTGTTTAAAGTATTGGTCCTCAGGGAAACATCCAGTTGTTTCTTACATGGTAAGACCAGTCTGCTGTCAGACTCATCTGTTTGAGTAGCTGAAATCAGGAGATTTCGAATCAATTCAAGTGCTTGTGCTGTAGAGCCTACCCACTCTTAAGGGAATGACTTTGAATATTCTAACAGTTTTGCACTAATAATATGCAGTTAATTATGAGAATATATCAGAGTCCTTCCTTACCTTTGTCTCTTTTTCCTCTCCTATAGGAGTTTCTAGCACCTTGTCAAATACCTGAAGACTGATAAGACCCATCTAAAGAGAAATATATGAAGAAGTCATTAGAAGTTATCTAGGTGCAACAGATGTTTTCCAAATTGATACTACAATTTAAAACAAAAAACCCCTAGTAATTATAAATTTTATTATCATAGACAACAAACACAATATTTGAATCTGGGACGTAGTCTTACCATTGTCTTATTTAGTCTCTGACCACATCTATTGTGGCTCTTTCTAGTCAATTTCTAATGTGACAAGTCCTCACTTATTTGTCACAAGTCTCACATATTTGAAGTCTTAAAGTCCAGATCCTGAACGTAGGTGATAGCTCCTAAGTATGATTTTACCTTAAAGGCTTAGGTGAAAATTGACATAGCTTAAAGGTGCCAAAGAATTGCTGTAGGCACTCTCAGCCTTCAAAGAGCCTTTCCGAGAAGTTGTAGCTGATTTGAAGTGAAGCGGCATTAAAGGAAAAGTGTAGAAGGCTTGTTTGGGTACAACATAGCATGGAGCTATGGGGCAGAAGTGATGCTCTATGGTGGGTAGCATGTTCGACTTGAATTAACTGTGCTATTTGATGAAGTGGGTTAACAACAGAGTGTGTTTTTGTGGGAAAACAAACTTGCAGATGCAGACGTTGTTTTCTGCACAGGGAAGCTGTCATAATAACTGTCTGGACTGGGGGAAAGAGGAGAGGGAGTTGTTTTCCACTGAAGTGTTTTGACATATGTACATATATCCATGGCTGGACTACTGACATGCCTACAGTTTCAGGCTGTACATCAAAGTTTGAAAAATTGGGACTGCATAGAAGCTTTCCTAAGTTCTGTCTTTCCTAAGTGCAAAAAACCAGTCAGTTAGGACCCTACTAAACCTCAGAAGTCCTCGAGAAAAGTGCAAGATGTGTTTGGTATTGACTATCTGTTCTCAGACTCTTTACTGTATTTTAACCTGCTGCTTTGGCAGTGGGAACAGGTTTGGTAAGGAGCAAAGATCTGACTGCTGCTTTTCCATAATAGCCAGAAAATAATTTGCCTCTGTTTTCTCCATGTTTTCACACTTTGACTTTCTGTTTTGACCTGAGGAGGAGTGTGAAAGACACACCAGTTTTGCACACCAGGATGGTTCGTGTTTTGTACTCCACTTATTAGGCATTTTCAAATGTTTCCTCAATTGCTTTCCTCAGTTGTGTCTCTACAGCTATCTGCTGGGTTGAACATGCACATAGCTTGAAAATGGATATGTGTTGAAGGCATTAATTGAGTTTCTATTCAAGAAGAATGTTATCTGTTTGTTTCTTTTCTAATATGTTTGCCTGTTCTATATTACAGTACATTTACCTTCTTTGTTAGCAAGGATTTGTTTACCCACGTAAGACAGAGTTGTAGTACAGCCTTTTTAGTACAATCTTTATTGATCAGTGTTAAGAATTGCTAGGCTGTTGCTTTCTGTGGTTTCCGACTTCAAGTCACGGATGTTTGTTTCCTCGAAGCGAGGAAAGACTATAAGGCCCTTTTTGTATAATTTTTTATTCTTTGGTGCCCAGTCTCTCAGCATACCTAAACTTGGTGTGGACTGAGTACGTTTCTTAGTTTTGCAAATCCTATTTATTGTATCAAACATTCATACTCACTCACACCTTTCTTCTGTGACCCTTATCTTGATGTTGCTCTTATCAGGGCGTATGCCAGTACCCAAAATGTCAAAATTAAATTTTCAGCTTTAAGTCAATTGTCTAGATGACTTACGAGTTCAGCTTCTTTATATTCCCTTGCATTTTTTGTTCTCTGTTCACTCAGTGAAAAAAAAAAAAAAATCACTCCTGAGTTGTTTTTTCTTACATTTTGTTCAGTCATCCTTAACAAGGCCAAAACATTTCAGCTCTAATGGGCCTTTAAGCTGCTTTGTTTTATTCTGGATGAATTCTCAGCTCACTTTACACCTGTGCTTTACAGTACACTCCTGAGCCAGGAGGTTGGCCTCTTCTTTTAGTGTTGGAATTTGATATTAGAAGGTCTCCAATCTGCTGATTATTGGATAGCAGGACTTAATACCAAGGGTAGAATCAGTTTATTTCGTGCCTTGTATAATGGGGATATACAGCAGTTATGTAGGACCCAATGCAGCAATTCATATCAGTCAGCACTGTATAACTACTTCACAGAGACTAATGCCGCAGCCTCAGAAAAGTTACTCAAGAAGATATAAACAGAGGGTAAGATATTGACCCTGGCCCATCAGACTTGTCTGACATGCCTGGCTGTTGGACAGAATTCAGAGTGGGGATAAAGGAGCCTCCTTGCCTGCAAGACTTTTGCTGCATCTCTCCCTGGCCAGTTCCTCACATGTCACTCCTGGATGTCTTGGG
This sequence comes from Acropternis orthonyx, assembly GCA_035583155.1. Lineage (NCBI taxonomy): Eukaryota > Metazoa > Chordata > Aves > Passeriformes > Rhinocryptidae > Acropternis > Acropternis orthonyx. The sequence goes on from JAWWEU010000160.1 coordinate 21,061,613, forward strand.
CAGCTCCCCATGCAGCTGCCACTGTCTGATGAGCTCTGCCTGGAGTGCTCTCACTCTGCGTTGGGGCTGTGCTGAAAACCTAAGGTATAATATTGACAAGTTCTGCCCAGAAGAATTCTCCTGTGAGACAATGTTATCCCTTTTTGGAGTCCTCAAAGTTGTAATGCTTTCCAATCCCCACCAGTTCAGATTAGCAGGGGTTTATGGTTTGGTTGGTTTTGTTTCAGTTGGTTGGTTTTGGCAGGGATGGGGTTTGATGGGCTTTTTGGAGGGGTTTTTTTTGTGTGTGTGTGTGTTTTTGTTTCATTTTTGTGGTTCATTTATTTTGTTGTTGTTGCTGTTGTTTTGTTTTGGGGGTTTTGTTTTGTTTTGTTTTTCAATGCCAGGAATCTGTGCTCTTTTCAAGAGCATAACAGGTTCTAGGGTCACTTACTTGACATGGATGTCCTGTAGGAATTTGCTGTTCTGTACCACAGAGAGTTAACCTGTCCTCATTCCTATCAAATACTTATCTTGCCATCTCGGACCCTCTGAGGAATCTTTTCCTTTGAAAGACAGGTCTCTCATCAGTCCTCTACATCAAATTCTGATTTTAATTCCTAAACATCACTGAGTATTAAGGTGTTCTTTGTGACAGTGAGTGTGGTAAAATTAATAGTGTTCAATTAATTATACCAGAGGTAGAGAGGCTGAAGTTTGACCTCATTACTGTACTGTAGACATATACACACAAAAAAGCCAGTTACCAGCTACACATTGTTACATCTTTACAGCTACTGCTTTTCCAGCTGAAGATCTGGCATGGCCTCTGTTACTTCAATTTATATTAATCCAGATGTGTAATTAACCATTAGAGGTGTAAGTTTAACTTGATAAAATGGTAGTACTATTCCATTTGAAATATGCCAATGTGATATGCAGAATGATTAGGCAATTAAAATTTGCCTTCTCATCTGTGCTAATCTGACCACTATCTATGCTTTACATCTTAATAAGAACAGAATTTTCTTTATGCCTATTTAGAGGTATGTTTAGAATGTACCTGACTTTATGGACTAAACATATTAAAGACCTTTATGAACTTGTAATTCAATAACTTTTATGTGGATAGTTTGAGTACAATATTTTTCAAAGACATCATAAAATATAAGTGTGTAGGCTACACTGTAGGTTTGTTTAGCTCAGAAATTTATTGGTGTGTTTATACACTATATATTACTGTATATAAGGTACTGCTATATATTTGCAGGCATACTATCATCAGGCAATTTTCTGTCTTGAGTTATCAGAAAAGGGAATTAGGAAATGTAATGCTAGCCTCAGGGAAGCAAACTTTTTTCAAATCTTCTATCTGCTAATATCACCTGCCAGTGATTAAATGTGTTTATAGTTTATGCTAACCTTTCTTAGCTTTCCTTTTTATCCATTTTAGTCTGTGTACCTGGTAGATGCCTGCAGCCAGTTGCTGTTACTTTGCAGCTCCTATCTTTATTCACCAAATAGCTATTTTATTTTTTATTCCTGTAAGGTAGTAACTGTAGGCTGTTATAAAACTGCAATCTCATTAAAAAAAGGTTCATACAGATAAATTCACTGCTGATATTAGGACTCTAAAATGTTAATGTCTTTGTCTTTCTTTGGGATAACATACATTTTTGTGTTGATGCTTGTAGAAACACCTTTAAACCCTTTCATTATGGAAGAGGTGTTATGACAGCATGACAGCATTTCAGGACAGTCTGTGGGATCCTGGATTTTTAATTAGTGTCTCATTTAGGAATTCTTAGTACATCTCCCTGTTAAAAATATGTCCATAATTTGAGTAAAATGAAAGTGAAAAAAATTCTTAAGTGCATACAAGACTCTTAAGGTTCTTTATCAGTAATATGAACTGGTGCAATATTGGTTTGACTCTGGGTCTGTGGTCCTTTTCGTACTTAGTCCTCTACTCCTTGTATAAGCAGATTCCAGTGGACCGCAACTTGTAGCTCTGTTACAAAATTCCAATGTCATTTTTCTATTCCCTCGGCACTTTCTTGCTTTCTCCAGTTTGCAGCAGACATTTTCCGTGGTTGCAAGTAGGGAGTGTTCTTCACATCCAACCTGTGTAACATGGGAACAGACTTACCTCTCCTCACTGATTTTGATAAAGCTCACTATTGACATATTGAGAATGTTATTCAGTTATTACACTTAATCTGGCAATGGAGTATAGAGTAAATGTGTAGCAGAAAATTTGCATGCCCTATCTAAAGATGAAGGGTTATCATGTGCTGGGATAACTGTCCTTTCACACACAGTCTTTAGTTTCATGGAATAGATATTTTGGGATTCTTCTGAATCAAATCACACTTCTAGGATGCAGCTCCAAATTGCACCTGTGTCTAAATTATCTCATTTTAACATAAACCTGAAGTAATTGCACTGCTTATAATAAAATTAAGGCTTACTCACAATTATTTCTACATAGGAAACCTTTCCAAAATTTTAAATATTTTTCACACTCAGAAATGTGCTCTTATTGTCTCCTTGACTCTGTCTAGGCATACCTGAGCTGTGTGGATAGAAGTAGCTGGACTGTGTTTGCTTTCACTTAATATTAAAGAGGATACTTTTTTGTTCAACCTTTGGACATGCATCAAGTATTTTTAAATGTCTATTATTTCACAAATTATACTATAAATCAGAATTAAGGTATTACGAAGAGGACTTTCAATGGTAGTATTACTTCTAATATTTAATGCTTAGAATTAATAGAATTAGTCATTGCTTTTATTGGATTTGAATAAATTGATATGGGATTGTATTAAGCAATGTGTCCTGTATGCCCTGGATAATTCATTTGCCTGTTTTTTAAAAATGTATAAGCCATACTGAGTGCAGATTTGCATTTATCATGCTATATAACCAGGTCTAGTTGTACTGAAGGAAAATCAGTAGCCTAATTTCAGATATTTGAAAACTTTTAGAATTTTATTATTTTTGTTCTTATTTAGAATTATTTATTACACAAAGCCAGTCTATATATGGATACTCTACACTGGTTCAACTGTCACCACAGTATGATTGTCTTTGAAAAAGTTTCTGAAACAGTTCACCTTTTTTGACTTTTGGTTGTGAATACAGTTAGGCTACTATAGCTTTTCAATATTATCAGCATTAGAGATGTTCTTAATTACAGAGATATAATTGAGCTGTTACAAATTTGTGTGCAAGTATGCCTTAACATGTTTGAATTTTACTCTTCTCAGTGACTGATCTCTGTGTTGGGATAAGCTCATACCTAATAGGAATTAACAGGAAAAACAGTACACTTTTTTTAATATATTTTTAGAAATCAAGACAAAAGTTGGTGCTTTGTTATATTTGCTCTGTCCACCTCCTCTTCTTGTAGTTTTCAGCCGCCAACCGTAGTATTTCTGCACAAATACATTGAAACAACAAAATTCTGAGTTTGTATTTGGTTCCAGGGTTTTTGTTTTGTTTTTTTTTTGGGCGGGGAGGCAACAAATGGTAAGAAACTGCTGTATTCCACAAAATATTTGAATGTTATGCTGAAACATTGAGGGATCTCTTGCTTTTCAGTTCAGCATATAATCCAAGTATCATAAGTGGTGTGAGAGGCTGCCGTGTAATGACATAAAGTTGGGATTGGAAGGGGAATTGGAAGCTCTGGGGTTTTAATTCTTGGTTGGACTATAAACCTGTTATATGCCCTTCAGCAGATCACATTAACCCTGACTTTCCAAAGCGTTGGCACTCCTAAACTGGATTCATGTGTTGGTCTGTTGCAATTTCCTGTAAAGTGAGAATGGTGCCTTAATAGGGTGCAGACAGTTCATTAACACAGAGTGATGCAAGATTCTCCAATGAAAAGCATCACAGACAGTGGGAAATATTATTAGGAACCAATAATATTATAAATTAGTAATAATAATGTAGTTAGGTTTACCCTATGATGTACTTTACCCCAAAGCAAGATCAATCATAAGCTGCTTAGTAGTTTTTTTAGAGCAGAGTGCAGCAGTTAAGGGTCTTTAGAACATTTCTGCAATATTAAAATGATTTTTTCAGCCTCCACAGTAGCTTCTTCAGCCTGGTCTAAGGTTTTTAAAATGTAAAGCAAACAGAAGCCCAAGGTATTACTTACTTAATTAGTCCTTTCTGCAACAGGAATTTATTTCTGAACTTCATTTCTTCTTAATAAGTATCATATCTGTTGATGTTCCTTGGGTTACTGAGCAACACCAACACCACTAAATAATAGGGAAAAAACATGTAATAAGGTGCTATAATTCCAATGATGTGTCATGGGGTTAATTTCTTAAGAATACTCTGAGATTCAAAGAGTGTGCAGTGCAGCACCATAAAATGTATTGTTTTCATTATAAAAAGCCCTTCATGTCTTCTAAAAATGTGCATTTAATTGTATAAAGGCATAAAAACAACACAAAAATTATTGAAACAACATTCCAATTATATATGATAAATCATCTTTAAAACCTTTACATTTATGTAGCAATTATAACCTAACCACAGGATCTAACATCTTAGAGCTTCATTGAGATCAATCAAATATCTTAGGTTGAAGTTGGAATGTTGTTCTGATAGAATTGCTCCCAAAGGCAGTTTTGATCTATTTAGGTACCAGTTTTACAGCACATTCTGAATTTGATTATTTCTGGTAGTATTTCCTGGGTAAAGTTTTGTTCTAGCAATGGCTCTAAGAAATGTGTAAAATAACTAATTAATTACAAACTGGTTGAACTAACATTATTGTTTTTTAAAATGCTACTAATACTGTGGTCCATGGAAAATGCAGAATGTCTTCTACTTGTTTTCCAAGTGTGTTTTATAGATTGATTTCAGATGCCAAATTAAACAGACTGTCACTCACATCACATGTGAACCTGAGAATATTTTGGAAGACCAATCTTTCCTCAGTAATAAGTATGAATTTCTCATTCAGTTTACAGGCTTCTTTGGGTTTCAGTATTTGCACCTGATTCTTAGATGCATGAAACCAGAAAACACTCAGGGACAAAGTAATAATTGTGTGTGGGGGGGTTATAAATAAAATAAAAAAATTAAATTGGAGCATTTTTTCATCTGTCACCAGGTCTAGGAATACTATTGAAGAGTCCACAGTCTTAAATACTTCCATTTCTTTTTTACTCTGGTTTCAGTTTATTTTAGAAAAATACCTGCTTTTTTTCTCCTTTTCCTTTCTATTTTTTTATTTAAACTATTAACCTACTTAGTCTCAAGAATACTTATTCTCAAAAACTCTAAATTTAGTTTTCTTTCTGCTTAAATAAAGTTTTCTAAAATACCTGTTAAGAATCAGTTCATGAAATTGTTTCAAGACGGGATAGTTCTGGAATTTAAATCAAATAATGAACTGCATGTCTCCACCTTGGTATTTGCAAGTCATTCCTTGCCTGGCAGACTTTCAGGCTAGTCTTGCCTTAGTTCACAGTACTTGTATACAGGTGTACATGCATTTATAATGTATAATGTGCTGTATTAACACAAAAGAGGTAAGTTGAAAAAAATGGTAAGGTGTTTACAAAAACAATTCCTCAATCTTCCTGTAATAACTTTAATTTAAAAATGAAAATGAATAGAATGTAAATTGACACTGGGATTTCAGAGCAGGTTAAAAGAAAGATTGACTGCTGCCTTACCCCCCGCTCCAAAATCCCAGCCCACTGGCATCACAGGTCTGGAAAGCAGCTGTACTGCCATATGTTGCTACTTCAGAAACCATCTTATGCATAGCTCTACCATTAGTCAGACTGAACTGCTCAGAAACCTTGTGATTCATCAAAAGTTTGGCTTAAAAATTATTAAAGCAGAGTTGCTTGTTTGAAGGCCAGCATTTCAGGAGTCCTCTGGGGTGTGACGCTTCATATTTCATGCTGAACATTCTGTGGAGCTTTTCAAAACCAACAGCACTAGCTCCCGTTATAGCAGAAAACATTTTAATTCCTCGCAGTACTAAATAGCATGTTTGTTATTTCCCAAATTTGCCATCCAATAGAATAGTAAGTACAAATTGTTTTGGTGTAAGATACCTGTTCTTCCCTCCCGTAATTGCCTTAGCAATGCCTACATTCTCTGCTCTTGAGAACTTCAAACAGGACTTCCGTGTGCAATTCTTAGCAAAAAACGTGATCTTTAAAATAAAACTTCCTTTCCAGTTTGTAAAGGAGAAATGTTTTCTCTCCAGTCTGTCATTGCAAAGCCAATTTCTAGTTGGACTTTTCTGATATTTAGTAATTGTATGTTTACACACTTTTCCTTGTTGAAACTGTGCTCTTTTTGAAGAAGCCGTTGCCCTTTAGGTCTTGCTTGAATATAACAGGGAATGCTCTCCACAGATTTCCTCACTAAAGGTCATAGTTTATTTTTTAAATGACAGTTTTAGGGTTAATATTTGCAATCTGACTGTGAGTGTAGCGCTCATTGAGTCATTCCCTAGATATCCAAGAAGCTGGCATAGGTTTCAGTAAGATTTGGAAAATAGATTTAATCAACCTGCTGCATTGCCTAGAGTGTTATTATCAAAAAATTTAAAATCTTTTAGTCTGTAAAGCAAGCCTCAAAGTAAACAATTTTTAAATAGAAATACTGAATGCTTCTCAGGGTCATGACAAATGGGAAGTGGCTGTGTTTTCTAAGGTTGTTTCTAAGAGACAAAATACTGTGACCAATATATTCAGAAAAAGAAAGAGACTAACTGCCAGTGAAAATGAAGAAGGAGCTAAAGTTGTAGCATTTCTGAGACTACTTTAAAATATGAGCCATAATTCAAATAGATTCCAAAAATGGTTATTGTTTTTTTTAAGTGACTGCTGCTTCACTGTATGAAATAGCTTGTTTCCACACTCTACACTGAAAAACAAAACAAGTTAAGAATGTAGATCTGTCCTACAAATCTGAAAATCCTGTAACTGCTCAGAAATGGAATGAAGCCCAAGAATTTATCCTGTAAGATATTCAGACACAGTAACTGGCAATCCAAGAACAGTGGTTCCAGTGCAGGTGTTGCATTGGTCTGGGTTGTTTTCATTTGTATTGTGATGGCAGATCTGTTTCAAGTAATATATGCAAGATCCCCAAAAGATTTCAAATGTCAGCAACACAAGTGACAGAGACATTTCCTTTCACTCATATGTGCACAGGCACCCACCTGCAGGCCTAAAGTTTTTACAAATTTTTATTATATTTAACATTTACCAGTTCTTAAAATTATCATATGTTATGTGGATTAAGTAAAAGAAATTACTTAGCTTCAAATAGAGTTGATTCCCGGCAGAAGTGTTTTAAGTACCCAGAAAGCACCTAGTTGTCTCTTATACGGAGCTTTGGAGTAACTGCAGAATATTATGTGAAGATCTGATTTCACCAAGATTTTCGCATCGCTTCCATGACTTTGCTTCACAACACTTGGATGGTTGCAAAGAATCCTTGTCTCATTTATTTTTTCCCACACTATCCAACTAAGCCACTTTATTCTTGCTTTGACACACTGTTAGTTTTTTGCTCTAAAGGGGTCAGATTTCACAATTTTGCCCATTTTTGTGTTTTGGTTTCTGTGTGTAAGTAAACAGAACTTTTTCTGTGTGATTCATAGCTCACTAGAACCCAAATGGTTGCACCACCAGCCAGGTCAGTAATTTAGATTAAGATATACTATTTTAGCAGGCAATCTGAGGAATGACATTGACATTCAAGCATACTTTGGAATTATTTTTAATATACTGGGTATGGTATCTCTAAAAGGTATATGGATGTATGGAAGATAATTAGGAAAGTCAAAGCAAGCAACTAGTGGTCAGGAATTTAAAATGAGATAAACACTTCTAATCTTCTGCTTAGAGGAAGTAAAAGCTGTTGAATGGTTAGTATCCATCATTGGCCACCCATGGGTAAGCAAAAAAACCCAACACTTGGGACTCTTTTTGTCCTTCTGAAATAAAGTCAGGGAAAACAAACACCTTCACTATGAATTTTCTCTTGGGATCACAGATTAGATTTTTTAATTGAATTGTGACTTGAATTTTCAACTGATGATGGGTTTGGTAATACTGACTTGTCTTATTTTATTTTGTAGATGCTTCAGAAACTTGCTGTGTGTTTACTGCTGGTTCTGCCAACCATCTTGAGAGGGGACTTGCCAATCCTTTCATTAGTCAAGCATAACATTATCTTGAAATAATTATTCCTCTCCACATGGCCTTCCTACTAGTGTCAGCTTATCTTCTGCTGACTCATGCTCGGGGCGCTCCTGTTGAGAATGGGGCACTGTTGGAAACACTGAAATCACAAGTAGGATTATTCAGCAATAAAAGTGAACACTATTCAGCACAGGTGAGACCTCCTGGCACGAGTCGACAAATACCTCAGACAATCATCATAGGAGTTCGTAAAGGAGGGACAAGGGCTTTGCTGGAGATGTTGGATATTCATCCTAATATTGTGGTAGCAGCTACAGAAGTCCACTTCTTTGACTGGGATGAAAATTATGTGAAAGGAATAGACTGGTATAGAAATCTTATGCCATTTTCTTATGGAAATCAAATAACAATTGAGAAAACACCAGGCTATTTTACATCACCACATGCTCCGGGAAGAATTCATGACATGAATAGCTCCATTAAACTGCTGCTCATTCTAAGAGATCCCACTGAGAGAGTTATATCTGACTATACCCAAGTATATTACAACAGAGTAGAAAGCCACAAGCCCGTTCAGCTTTTTGAAGATATTGTTATTAAAAATGGAGTGCTTAATACCAAATACAAAGCTATTCAGAGAAGTCTATATGATGTTCATATGGAAAAGTGGCTTAAGCATTTCAGTTTGGATCAGATTCATATAGTGGATGGTAATACTCTAATCAAAGACCCTCTTCCTGAATTACAAAAGGTTGAAAGATTTCTCAATCTTCCTTCCCGAATTATGTCTTCTAATTTTTATTTTAACCAAACAAAGGGATTCTACTGCATTAGGAGTGATGGGAGGGAGAGATGCTTACATGAATCCAAAGGGCGTCCCCATCCTCTGGTTAACAGCACTGTTTTAGAGCAACTGTATTCTTACTTCAGAGAGCACAATGCAAAATTTTACAGAATGGTTAATCATTCCTTTGACTGGCATTAAAGCATTTGGAGCCAATGTTTCGTAAAAAGGGCCTGAAGCAAACTCTTTCAAACACACCTTTCTAAACTGTAAAGACTCATATTATGAGAATTAACATCCTGGTTATATGCTTCATTGGAATAACACATCTGTTAACTCACTGAAATGGTTCTCTTTATGTTGGGAAAAGTAAGTTTTATGTATTTGTATGATTACTGTGAGTCATATTCTGATCTTTCATCATGCAAACACATTAACTTCAGCAAATTTAGTACAGACGTGTATCACTACAATATTTGTGCTCATTTGGAAAAATGCTTCTAACTGTAAAAAATGTAAATATTTGAAATGGTATTATTCTAACTGTTCTGTATTTTTTTGTTGTTAGTATTTTTTATATCCTACACAATGATAGTGGTGTTGATTTCTAGAATTTTCATAAAATAAGCTAAAATTTTATGTTAAAAGAAGGGCATAAATAGTGGCTCCAATAAATAATTAATCCTCTTTAATATGCTGAAGTACTTAATCAATTAATAATAAAAGGAACCTATTTCACCTATAATTTTGAATAGGTGAACTAGAAGCTACCTGTCTGTACATCATTGATATTAAACTGTTAAACCACACTCTTACTATCTTGGGTTTGCAAAAAATCTCCAAAATCCAAAATCTCCAAAGTAAGAACATGAACTGTTTGAAGAAGGTTTGAGAGTTCTGAATGTAAAGAAATTAAAATATCCCAGGCAGCCTCAATTTCACTGACACTCTATACATTAAAAAAAAAAAGCAGTGCATAAAAGTTATTAATATCAGCAACTGTACAAATGTTTAATTATATAAATTATGTCACTTTGCTCTTGAATGGAAAATCTCTTAGTACTACCATATTAATTATGTTTGTGTTCTGTGACTAGTTACTCTATTGGTCTCCTGGCTTTAGTTTTACATCTCCATTGGCACGTTGATTCTTGTTAAAGGAAAAAAAAATGCTTGCCCCCTGAAGCTCACAGTAGTTTTGTTTTGCCATTTCTAATGCAGACCATGGGATGCTCTCAAAATAACATCTTGTTATGCTACATATCTCAGGCACGGTGTTCAGTACACAAGGTATGACATATTATATATAAGAACCACACCTGTCTACAGCCCTGCATTAAGATTCTATTTTCAAATTTATTTTTTTTTAACAGTATTGTGCTGGTCTTTTCTACTTTTTCATGTAAACATTTTATTATATATCAATACCAAAGAAGAAAATCGACTTGAAATGTTAAACCTGCTGCCAGATAGAACTTCAGATGCAGATGTGCTTGTTTGCCATTGTACCTTGCAATCCAGACACCCTGGTGCCCCCGGCAGAAGCAGCATTCCTGAGGTGTGTTCCTCTCTGAGCTCTCAGGGCACTGGTGAGCTGCAGGGCTGTGGGCCCTCTCCGAGCATCCACCCCTCCCTAGGGAGGGTCCTGCACCTCCTTCCTTCTGTCTGTCACTGCTCAGCCTACAGGAGCGTACATTCCTAGCATGGGATTCAGTCTTCCACTTCACAGGCTAAAAGGTACGTATTGCAGCACTCTTTTGTAGGCTTCTAATACTTTATCAGTGGGTTCCACTGAAGCTGGACAGAATCAGGCTCAGATTATGTGGAAACAGCCTTCATCAGTATTTCCCCAATAAATGTAAAATGTTAAAAATAATATAATAAATCTCATTCTTTATCTGTTCCATTACTTGTATATATGAGAGAAAATTATTTTCATTATCATACAATTAATCTCTCAGATTATCTTTCTGGAGTATGACTGTTTTCTACAGCTTTGATTTCTACACAGGCCCAAAGTATTTTTTACTTCTGCCACTTTTTCTGAGATTGTGGCTTCTTAATCATTAGTATGTAGACACTAAGAAGTGTCAATGATAATCTGTGGAAATACTAATATATTTGTTTCAAATTAGTCAAATGACAAGTTTTTTGTGATGGTCTTCTACCATCTCTACAAGGACATTGGATAGGCAAAGTGTAATAATTACAGTTGTACAGCTTAACAACATCTTCATCATCATTTGTCAAGTAAAAAGTTAAACCATAAAAATTCTGAACTCTGAATTAACAGGGTGATTCCATATCAGAACAACTCTTTGTATTTTGTGGGCACAGCATTTTTGTCTGATAACAGAAGCCCTAACTTCCGATTCCCAATATTGCTTAACATAGCCTCTTCTTTCTGACCAATGCAATCTCAGTGATAAACAAAACTTGCAGTCCACTAATTTCAGATTTACATTACTGAAGGTAGCAATACAAGTGCAGTTTGTATCTCATACAAATTTACTATTTTCTGATTGTTATACATTTCAAAACGCTCCTTTTCTTTTCTCTTTTTTTTTTTTTTCCCCTGCAAGAAGCAAATTTGAAAACAATGTATAGTTTAACAAAGGTTTCAGGTAGATTCTAGTAACTGAAGAATTCACGTCTGTATGCCACATTAAGTTTCATAGGCTTCCAAGAAAAAGGAAGGGAAAAAATTCTAATGTCTTTCTATATTTATGCCTGCAGGCATCAAGTCTTTCTCTTCTCTGAAGTTTACAGCTAATCTTTAAATGAGCTGAATGCAGGAGCACCAGTTGGCAGAAGCTTTATACATCTTTGAAAATGCAGGTCCCTTTCTGGAATTTACATTTAAAGGAGAGTTGAACTGTATGGATTAGTGATGCATATATCTACTTGATTTGTTATCACTCTTCATTCCTGCTCAGCACTTTTGGGAAGGACAGAGTTGATGGAATGAATTCAATGATCATTTTAGAGTTTACGAATATCATGAGAAGTATATTATGCATAGTATAATCTGGTTGAGGGGTGGGTTGGTTTGGTTTTACATAAATCAAGATTCTCGTCCTAAGTTTTGCTTTGGTAAATGGTCTACAAAGATGCAACTTAAATCTCTGCATAACAGAATTCAATAAATATAATAGACTGTAATTTTATATTACAAACCGTTTCAATCAGTTTCTCATTTTGTGGTCTGAAAAATATGCTCTCATGCAGTCCTGACCTCCATTCTTACTGTCTTCAAGAAAATCCTCCTTGCTTCATGCTCAGGAAGGGGATCAGATCTACTTAATAGACAATCCACTGAGCCATACATAAATAATACTGAAATAAAAAATACTCCATTTTTGTCATGTGGAATTCAGAACTGGTCAAATTTTGGAAAGACATGTAGGCTTACCATCAATTTAGAGCTGTTACTAACAGGGCAGTTCTCAATTTAAGAAATTACAAATATCTCATGAATTTCCACAATTGATAGTAAGCCATAAACTATTCTTCTCCACATGGGTCATCAAAGGACTTTGATCTTATTATCTGACAGTCAAGAGGTGTTTGCAAATGTAACTTTCATGTGGGTGGATCACTTAAAGAGATCATGCAGTTGTTCCAAAGGTTTTTGGAAGCATCTGGAACAGATGATATAGTCCTATGTGTAAGACTATTACAGAATTTGTGATGATTTGAGAAGTTCTTTGATTTTGTTTTACATTCCACAGATATTAAACTTGCATTTTAAATACTGTCCCTTTCTGTATTTATTAAAAATGCCATAGTTATAGTTGCTTTGATCTAATATCTCTGAGAATTAACAATATCAAGCAACTGCAGCTGTAACTGGATCCGTTTAGCCTTTGCCAAAATAAGCAGCACACACACTTAATATCTACATGAGTCTAATATGAGGACTTTTTATATAGACTATATATATTACTAATAGTGCATAAAGAAAAATTACTGGGAAACTTAAGAGCTAGGATTTTGCCCCAAAAATCTCCTAATATTTAACTAATGTGAAAGAAACAAAGAACTTCCTCTATTCCTCTCACACCCATTATTTTAACAGGCATCAGGTTGGGGTTTTTCATTGCATCCTCTGTATCTATCTGCTCAAAGGCCTTGGACTGGCTTCTGGTCTTTTCTTTCACAGCTTTGGCTTTATAGAGCATTTACAGTTCCTCTTAAAGAATACCTGTTTAAGCAGAAACATTTTTTATAGAGTGCATGCACATCATTGCAAGCTGCTACACATCAGCTCCTTCTGTATCCACTTGATACAAAGCCAATAATACAATGAAGATTATCTGATTGACTACTGTGGGGAAGCATATCAGGAGTTTTCAGTCTTCATGCACATCAAAAAGAAATTTAAAAAATCAGTTGTTTCTATCAAATTTGACTGCTCATTGCCTTTGCCTGTTCAGAAGCTTTCATGAGTTGGACAAAAATTTTAGTATTTTCATAATCTCTTGTTTAATCTATGTGGTCTAAAAATATGAGTTATCAGTTTGCTTACACAGTTTAACTGGGGAAAAAAAAAGGGACTTACATTCCAATACTTTGATTCATAGTAAGAATTGCAAAATAACATTTCCCTGCAGGGAAAGGAATATTAAAGTTATTTAAGTATTATACTGTTGTAGATTATTATTTTCTATACATGTGGATTTGCTCCTCCATTTCCTTCAAAAGCTTGAATTTTGTCATAGAAATAAACAGACACATTGGAAATAAAATCAGTAATGATTTGCATAGCACATTAATCATTACCAGCAGTTAATGAACAATATTTAGCTACTGGCCAAATAGTTTCCGCTTCAATTATTTCAAGTTTCAATGTGAATTACTAAATCATGTTGCTATTTTCTAAAACTAATTTAAAAGTTAGAACCAACCATGGCTAAAAAGACTCCCTAGTATCCTTCTGTGATTACAGAGGAATTGTATTGTCTTGTCTTTAAGGTTAATTAACAGTGACGTGAGCTTACTGCAATTCCTGAAAACATTTTGGAAGCCAAGATACTTACAGAACAGCAATGTATAAATTAGTCCTTGAAGCTGAATCTGATACTTGGGGAAAATACAACAGATTAGAACAGATTGATAGAAATCATAGTTTTCTGTTAAAATCCATGTGATGCAAAATGTACAGCGTCTCTTGTATTAGCCCATGTAACAAGTACCATGAAGTCTATTTTCTGATGCAACATAGTTTTAGGGTTTTACATGGCATGTTCTTTCAGTTCCATTACAAAAACCTATCCGTAAATGTTTAAAGAAAAAACATCTTCATGTAAACTCTTTACTGGTGACAGTTTTTCTCTCAAATGCCATTTCTCTAGTTCTGTATTGTTTCATCTGAGATAAAAAGGTGGTTTGAGTCACCCTGTAATAAAGTAATCATGCCAGAATTAAGAATATTACTTCTGTTTATTACAGTTCTCAGTGAAAAACATTTCTATATAGGGACAGATAATAGTTTGACAATCTCTTTGTATTCCTCTGTCTTCTTTATATAATACAACTATGTTAAAATTTTTCTTATATTGAAGAATAATACTCTAAATGCTTACATTGCCACTCTAGAGCACTGACTTAGAGATTTAAATCAGATGGCAGTAATAAAAGGGAAGCACAGATAATTAAGAATCCATTCCCTTTGCTACTCGGGCTGGCTAAAGTTTTCTTATTTTTTAACTCTTTTTATGTGACCATTTTGATCAATCATAAGCTTCCTATTATGGATATATAAGCCAAACTTGCAATAGGAAACAATAAGACAAGGGCAACTAGAATGCCATAAAACCTGAGCTGAAGGCCCTCTTCTGTTAAATATTTGTTAGCATAATATGGCACAGTTACAAATGAAAATCATGATTGGCCTGGTACGACAATGCACTGCACTAAGTAACATGCTATTCCAGGGATTTATATAGGTATTCTACATGCCTGAATGAATTTTATGATCATTAGGCTATTAGGGATGTACATGAATATACATTTTCAAAGCACTGTATTTCACCTTATTAGAGAGTAGTACACTGCTGTAGGACAGGCTGAGTATCTTACGCCTATCTTTGGGTGAAACTCTGCAGTGATACCAAGGCAAACTGGATGGGAAGTAACAATTGTACACACTAAATGGTTGGGCATTTTAAAATGCCTTATGGAAAATCAGCAGCACTAGATGCAACAGATTTGTTGTTGATTTGACAAGGACTGTCAGCCTAGAAAAAATGCTGTGCAGCTGTCTTGAGAAGATTGAAGATACCTTTTCTATACTCTGGCATGATACAAATCTACAACTCTAGGCAAGTGATGCAGATGGAGCACTGTAAACTGCAGGGAGGCATTGCTGCATCAAGTGAACGAAGATTAAAGGCTCATAAAGAACATGTGCTAGAGTTGCACACACACACATCATACACAGCTTGCAAAATACACTTGAGTCTAGAACAAAAACAAGCAGAATCCACAGCTGTGCACTAAAGTGACCCTACTGAAGGCATGCCAAACCAGAGGCTACAGTTAGAGTATGAGCTACGTATAATTCATAATTTATCATATTAATAAGCTGAAGTTTGTTTAGACCATGCACAAGGTATCTTCCATGAGCTAGCACCATATACTACTCTTAAGATTTTCACCTTACAGTCAATGGGTAATATATCCTCAGATTCAAAGTAAGCTCTATCCATTATGTGTCTGCCAGACAACAGTGTTTATGTTATTGAAGTTCTCTGTCAGGTGTACATATGACAAAATTAATAAAACAGATGTACAGATTCTCTGGAAAAAATGGCTAGTGGGTCATATACTTAGGGCCTGTTTATGCACAGTAAGCACACCATAACAGGGTTTAAGTAAACTGCCTTTAATGCTTTTAAAAATAAACTTTCTCTGTGTTTTTGTTTCCTTTAATTGGAGTGTGTGTATGTGTGTGTGTGTGTGTGCGTGCGCGCGCGTGTGTGTAATCCTCCTCTACACTGTTTAATATTAAGCTTGGAATTTTAAAATTCAAATTCATCCAAGAAGTTAAATATATTTTGGTTCCAGTGTCCTAAATAAGAAATTATCATTCAAAAGTTACTACATTTTTAGCAATGTTAGAAAGCTATTCACTTTCTATTAATTCTTTTATGCCTTACACTGCACTCTCTCACCTCTCCCTTGAAAATATATTTTCATAGCAAATACCCTTTATGCCAGCTGATTCCAATGTTATATGGGTCGAGTTCACAATATTCATCACTTGCATTAAAAAGGCAAAGTTTAGGTATGGGGATAGCCAAGTCTTACACTTTCACATGAGTGGGGAAAATGGCATATGAAATAAAACTATGGTCACTTAAAATAGGCACCTGCTGAATCATACTGAGCTGCGTGCGAAGATCAGAGAGAAACCAGGGCTGCTTCAGCCACCCAAATGTCTGCTTGCAACGTTTTCTGAGAGCTTGGGAAGATTGTTTTTCCCCCTTCCATCAAACAGACATCAGGCTTCAATCTGAGAAAAATCTTTTATCCAGTTAGTAGGGTACTTGTATGGAAATGAAGGATTAGGTGCCTTTTTACCCCTCAAACTACCCACAGGACAGAGTTTTGCCAAATTGCAGTATGTATGCCCGTGGTAATAGCAAAGTAACTTTGGAAGCCCTGTTTAATATCTTTTACTGAGTTTTTGGTCCTCCCGTATTTTTTGTCCAAAGCACTGGTTGTCACAGATGGTAACTATTATAGATAAATAAAGTTACTCAAATGAGTATGAATAAAATATACTAAATATGGCTTTCTGTACCTTTTAGATACAATGAGCCAGAAAACACAGCAGCTTGTTATCTATCTTGTTAGAATCCTTTGTCCATGGCTCCTTTCTATCAAATAACTATTGGGTACAGTTATATATGCTTGTATGACTCCCTATCCTCATCATCTGTGCGTTCTGATCAAAGGGAATAGGATTATGTTACCTCACTTTAATACTAAAACCCAGGATATTTATTTCACGTAAATGCAACTTCACTGCCAGTCACCCACTGTCTTTTATATTCTCTAAAAATTCTTCTCTATGTGTTTGGGTTTTGTTGTTTTCTTATTTGTTTATTTATTTATTAATAAATTCTAGCTTTTCCCTTTCATTGAATAAATAGTTTTGATCTTAAATTGAGCTTGCCTGGTCTAAGAACAGTAAAATCTGAAACATACAGTATGGCTTGCAAAAATAAATATATTTTGTCTCTGTGATGTGTTAGTATGTCAGGGAATCAGATTACAAACTTGCAAGCAATTAAGACAAAATAGCTAATACTACCACACATAGCAAGCATCCTGAAGGATATTTTGGGAAGGACAGGAAAAAAATCACCTTCCATTTTAAAAAAGTAATTATTTGGTATTTAACAGAAGCATTTGGATTCCTGTGCTTCACTTATGTAAAGTGACACTGACGACAGTCAGCTACAGCAACTGCAGTAAAATTACTCTAATTTGTGTTAAGTATCTACCATGAAATTTATATACCTAGAGAATCCTACTTCAGTCGTAGGTGGCTGATAAATTAAATAGCTGCACTTTCAGAAACATAAATACACATCCCTTAATACCCAAATTAAACATTCAATAGTAATGCTAATAGAGAAGCTGTTTCCCTCCTAAATTGATTTTCCTGTAGAAATTCTGGTCAGTGAGTTAGTCAATGACAAGCAATAAACTGCAAGGAGAGGAGGGAGGAAAATTCCTTTATTTGCATCTCTGGCCTCATTCTGTCAACATATCACCCAGATTGCTGGATACACACAGAGATGCATTCTGGCAATGCTAGGAAGGGACCTGCATTTCTTGCTGTCTATTTCGACTTATTAGTAATAGGATGATGCTTCTGGCACATCTAAAATAAATTAATATTGGATTAATTCACTTCAAAAAGGTGTCAAGAAAACACATTGCAGATTCATTCGTCACAACCTTGAGACTAATATGTTTTAAAAAAGAATACCATAGTAATTATATTTACATGTATAATTGCCTAAAGCTGTGCCAAATTACAGAAGATATTTTAACACTTTCCAACATGCCTTCAGTGCTGATTAAGCCACCGGTTCACAAAATAAATCTGGTATTTTCAATGCTAACAGTAACATAAAGAAATTATTTAAAACAGTTTTATTTTACTTCAGAAAATGTTTTGTCTGAATTAACCAAAAGATTTTTTTATGGCTGCTGATTCAAAGTTGTATTCAGTGACTGTTTTTTGCTATTCACTGATGATCATTGAGATATCTTCGAATATCAAGGAATGACAGTGCAGCAGTATTTTTGCAAGTGGTAATAGGCCGGGCAAGAAAAACTGCCAAACTTTGTAAGACTATGTCTAACCAGTTTATACACAGTATAATACAATGCCATAAGTAAGAACAATAGAAAAGTCTGAATAAACATTTTAACATTTGTAGTACCTTATTGACAGGAAGACTGAAATCAATGGGAGCCTCATTCTGTGTCTTTGACCAGAAAAATTCCTACCTGTTACAGACAAAACACTTGAGCTGAAGTTGCAGATATTGACTGCTGACTTGAATGTGCTGGTATTCTGATATTTGTCACACTATCTGTGTCTTCAGTAGAACCTCAGGTACGGTTATAATCTGCTCAAGTTAAGTAAACTTGTCAGAATTTCACTGGATGTGAAGATGAATTTGGATTTACTCATCTTGTAGTTATGACAGGCAGATGAAATACAGATAAAGTAATGACGAAACCTTTAGCTAAAGAGACTCAGCATGTTTAGTAGCTTGCCTTTTGTGCATTTTACAAGTGAAGAGCTTAAAAATCTTATTCAATATTGTATGATTTAAAATAACCAATCATAAGAGCATCTCAAAGATTCTTAAAAGTACTGGGAAGTAAGTTGAAAAAGACAAATTAATAATTTTTCATAACCAATGTCCAAGGCAAAGAGTAATGACTTTAATAAGATTAGGATATTTCTGCAGTCTTTCTTCCTTAGTCTGCTACTTTAAATCCTAAGTACTAGCAGTTAAATAATTACAACTAAAAATGTGCAAAGCTTAAGTGGAAAACATATTTTTAAATATACTAAATTTACAACACATTTGAGCTCTGGAGGGAAAAATTCCACACACCCAGTACTCTAGAGAAAAAGATACTGTAGAGTCTCAAATTATTCCGTTTCAGAAAGCCCTCAGGCCCCAAATCTCCCTCTCCTAACCATCAAGATTGAAATGGAATACAGAGCATCAGAAGCTCAAAAATGCACTTGGGATGCAATCCTCTTGGGTCTTTAAATATTAACGTGAAAAATCTTAAACCTTGGGCTACCAGGCAGCTGAGACAGATAGCAAAACGTAGTGTGGAGTCACGCTCCCCTCTACTAATCTCCCCTTGCAACAGTAACACACAATTACACAGTGAACCAGCTGCAGGCAATAGATCACTTATGCAAGTTGCCCAGTGTACCGCATGTATTTGGTTAATCTGTCTGCCATTCCACAAAGATATGCATCGTGATTATCATCAGGGAATCCAAACAGAGCTTGATCACATTTTCATCGCAGTAAAGTTATCAGTGGCTTCAGGTCCTTGAGTTGCAGCCTCTGGTCAGTAACAGCACTTGGACTGCACAACCTGCTGGCCCTCAGGAGTGGTACCCCATCAGGATTCAAAACCCCAAGGGAAATAACACTTTCTTCCAACCTCCTGCCCAAATCAATCGTGATAAGTTAAATCTGCAGGGATTCTGTTTTAGGTAATCCCGACTTTTTATCACGCACTACAGTCATATAAATGGAAAGCAATTGCAAGTCTTGTTTAGTTGCAACTGAATATAGGTTCTGCAAATGGTAACTCAGGCTATCTTCCTCTCAAAAACTCTCAGTAAGTCAGACTGTGCTTTCCACATAAGTACAGGTACCAAACCAGACCCCTGTGAGACACAATGCAAGGCAGAAACAGGGAAGAAAATAACTAGGTTCAGAAGTATGCTGGCACCATCCAGGTAGCTTAGAAAAATAAACCAGTCCCAGAGAAATGCAAGACTGAAAATAAAATCACAGGTTTCTTTATACTCTTCAGTTAGATACAACCCTCCATTTTTAAGCCTTCAGCATTTTCTAGCGTCATATATCCATGCTTTTCTCTCTCTACAACTAGAAAACATAGGCATATTCCTTAACTAAAAAAAGAGTAAGGTAAGATACTTACACTAATATATTCCCAAATTTTCAGTAGCTGAAACATTCAGGGATAAGAGAGCAATTACCTGGACACTTGAACTTCAAACATGGGAACTGGTAAAGTTGGAGACGGATTCATCACACACTTTGTCTTCTTAGTTTATCAGCTGGAGAACTGTCTATGTCTGCAGTATCAGAGAAGAGATGATGCAAAAAGGTGGTAAGGTAAACAGTTATAAATCACAGGGACCAGCAACTTCTCATCAGATCCTCATGTAATTTTATGCTATATGGCATAATTCAAAGCCAAGTTCTTCTGCTAATTTAATCTGAATTTAGGTCATGATAGGAATTTACAACATTTAGATCAAACTCTGTGAACATGCAATTTTTTATTTTTTTTTAATCTAGGGAATATATTCTGTTGTTGATAATAATCAGTGATACATATTCTTTACATTTTTTTCCAGGTAAAGAGATGTTAAAAGATGTTAAAAAAGATTTGTGCAACATGCTTTAATCAGAAACTCCAAATTTTCTATCTCTGCCCTATAGAGGTATTTAAAGTATGCACATTTCTTGTGGATTTTGCCATTGTTCAGTCATGAAGCTTTGCTGTATGTTTATGCAATAAAGGAGTTAAATGAGATTAGGGCTGTATTACTGCTACAATACTGTCAGGCATTCTGCCTATGGGAATGAAGTATAAATTGCATAATTTAATAAATGTCTTATTTGATAGCCAATGTGTTTTCTTAATGAATAGTACCTAGAAGTTAGTTGTTCTGGTATGGATGGGAATGACATTGAGTTTGCATCTATAAACCCATCAACAAATGAAAGATCAATTATTTTAAAAAGCTGGGAAGCAACAATTTCATTATAATCTTTTACTTTATCCTTAACCGAGCACTTGTGCTTTGACACTTTGTAAAACATTAAAATGTGAAATTTCCTTCTAGTTTTCGGAAGCCAGCTGTGTTTGCTGGTAGATCCTAATCTCTCCTCCATCCAATTCCCATCTATTTCAGTTTATCCTTACCTCAATCACTGTGACCAAGTAACTGAAGAGAAATTAAATTGTTTGAAAGCTTTTTGTAAAGAGGAAGGAGCAGTTTTCCCTTCAAGGCTCCAGGCATACCGGCCAGCTGTTAATTTACTGTGACTTGCTTCAGGAGTAGTTAAAGTGGATGCATGTTTAACCAGTGGAAACTTTGCAAAAAAGCAAAGGCAAATACCATTGGAACAATTTCTTTACATGATGTTAAGAATATTAAATAAAAAAGCCACACTCCTTTTGCAGACAATGCCTCTACTGGTGTGACCCACTGTTAACATCCTTTATATACATAATTCTGCACCAATTGATACAGTCACAAGGACTGTGTCATTCCTTAAGCAGCTCCCTGAACTGTGAAGACATTGCAGCCATACTGTGCCTATACCCCTGCTGTGGGCAAAACACCCCTGGGGACAGGGAGCCTGTCCTCTGTAGTGGTGTATCAAAAGAAAAATGGAACAGAAAATAAAGTCTCTTCCAAATTTCTTAAATGCAATGGATCCATATATTTCAATAATGGGGGGCTGAGGGGTGGATGTGGAATAACTACTGGGAACGTCTGAAAAAGGAGAGAGAAAAAGTCATGTATTTATTTCCTCCAAAAACAGACATTCAGCAAAACTTGTGTGCTGGGAGAAATTTCAAACCCACAGTAAAAGTCAACATTAAAAACATTCCTGTCATGCAGGGGGAATATAAATAGGTGCCTATATTTCATGTTGAAAAAGTTAAAATTATGCAGATTTACTTAGATGCTGGGGGACGGATCAACAAATGCTAGATAGATCTTAATTTTAAAAGAGAAAAGTAATAATGAGTTAAACAACAAAATTAAAAATTATATATCATTTAATAAGACTATTAGATAGACAAAATTAAGTGGGGTACTGTTTCTCATTTATTTTATGCAAATATAGTGAGTGAGTTTAATCTCATCCATTATATGGGGTTTAGATATATCAGATGATTTTTTTCCTCTCAAGATTAATCTGTGTTGTTTGAATAGTCACTAATATAAATAGAATACAGATGACTTTAGAAATACTCTGTATTGTAAGAATTAGATCTCAAATAAATTTATCTTATAAAATACACTTTTAATGATAGAAAGCGACAATATGAATATTAACAACCAATACATGTGGAATCAGATGCTGAGAAATTAAGAACATTTTTCAGAAAAAAATAAAGCCATGGTTGCTGATTTCAGATTTTAAGGATATATCTTAGCTGTGTAAGTTCCACCGAGTTAATTAGAATGACTAGCAGGCAGAGCTGACAGCTACAATTACTTTTTCCTGGCACAGCAATAGTTTCTTTTTTTGTTTGTTTGTTTAGTTTTGGGTTTTTTTCCCTACAGATAGCTGCTTGTGTTTCTTGATGGAAAGGGAAAAACAACCAACCAAAAAAAAAAAAAAGAAAGGGGGGGGTGGCGGGAGGAGGTGTTGGAAACCACAGAATTATTTTTCCTTGAAGAAGTCCTACCTAACTGTTTTATTTCAACTAAAACTAAGTTTTAATCACAAATATCCAATTTGTTCAAGTGTTTTTTTGCATCTGTCCGTGTATTATCTCTACTCATCAGTGTCAAGCAGGCATGCAGGATTTTCTGAGAGGCTGAAAAGAGTCTGGCACTAAATATGGATTATTTTTTTAGTGTATGCGAGTGTGCAGAATGTATTTCCAAATCAGTATTTTAGAACTGGTAGTGACTGTAACCTCAGCAGATTTTTCAGATGTATCTATTTAAAATGCAAATGTGTGTATATGTGAATATAAAGGTCTATGTCTATAAAAAGCCTTTTTAAAAGCTAAAATTCCTAATTATTTTTTCAAAAGATTCCTGGAGATTCTTTCACTCAGATCACCTTTCAATTTTTAATTTACTTTATTAAAATTTCAATAAATCATCACATTGTGAACTTCTCTATCTGGAATTCATTAACATATCAGAAGATAATTTATCAGCCACATCTCATATATTGCTTCTCATACATCAATTTGTCATTTCTCTGCTTCCGTTCTCTTTTGTAACTAAGAAGTCTTATCTCATTTCAAATTTCTACTTATCCAGGACATATAAATTTTGACTATTTAAAGTCATCTAAATGCTTCTACTAACTAAGTTTACATATGCCAACTTTTTAAACTTTTGTGCTTGATAGATGAAAGAGATTCTAAATTACTGAAGTATGCAAAAGGTTAAATTTAAAATTCATCAAGGCTGGCAAAATCTTACAATAACAGATTAATAACCATCAACATACAGGTAAGAACTATTTAGCTCTACCAGTATTAATCCTGTTGATATAGCAAGAGTTCTGTTTTCTGTGCAGTCTTGGACAAGTCCCTTAAGCCTTCTTGAATCCCAGAGCTTTTCTGTAGGACATCAATCAGAAGAGCAGAACGGTGCACTAACTAAACACATAAGGCACAATGGAACAACTACAGAAAAATGCAGGGTGCCTGTTTCATGGGAGTGTAGTGAAGATGGATCATTCGGGATTATGAGCAACCAGGCACACACAGGACCTAAAATAGGTAAATAACTGCACATGTCTGAACTAATATGATTCAAGTGATACTAAAAATGCTTTTGGTAGCTGGCCATCTGCCTCCTTAGGAGCCAGGTTCTCACCTGCACTTTCGTTCAGGTGAAACACAGTTTCAAATTGCATCTACACCTATTTTGAGTTTCCCCTGATGGTGGCAGAAAAGAGCTACTGTGTAAAAGAGATTCTTAAAATACCACGCATTGTGGGAGCAGAGGTATATTTTATAAAGTTCAGTTACACTATGCAGACTATCATTAGATAAGAACTCCATGTGGATTAGCAGCAACAGGAAAGTCAGAAAGACTTTACACTGTTTAAACGTACTACTGTCTGAACTTCGAAAAACACAAAAAAAGCCAACTCTTGTGCAACAATGGTTTTAGCAGGCCAAAAATAGTCCCATTTTAAAACTTTGTGTTATAAACAGAGGACTGGCTCCATGCATACATGATAAAATCCATCACCAAGGATAATAAAAACGATATGATTTAGGTAATAGCACCTTGCAGGAGTGAATATATAAGAATTTATGGGAAGGAGACACTAAGCAGAAGTAGAAGAGTCTGTAGATAATCTCTCTTAACATTTTGCAATACTATAACTCGGAAAGACAGCTGTGAACAACTGTGAGCAAAGATCAATATGAGATTCATCTCACCTAAATTTACGTGCTTACACTGTAGCTACCTGCGTGTAAGTATTGTCTAAATTTTTTCAGTAAGAACTAATATGCAGCAGGGGAAGAAATATTCACTTCTAGGACACAGTTCATCTGACCTATTTTATACATCTATGCAAGAGAATACAAATTATGCCCTAAAGATATCCATTGCCATTCACTGAAACTACATGAGTCAATATTTGCAAATATTTATAATGAAACCATTCCAGTTTGAGTAAATTAAAACTGTTTATCTATAAACCTGGATGAAAACAATTGTATTGCTTCTCTCTGGCAACCAAAACCGTGGCTGTGGCCATAAATAGTTGTGGGGGTTCAAGCAGAGATATTTTCTTTAATTCATATACTGCCTATTTTTTATTTGCCCTTGTGCTCAAGGTCCTTGCTTTTAAACATTTATCTGCTTTATTCAGTAAGTAGTGTTCTGTAAAGTACTCAAATGAAAAGGTTTCTGCTAATTGCTGCTAATGAACCCTTAAAAGGCAGTTACAATCAACTCCTGATTGTCTCAATGACCTCCAGAAACAGCAAAAGTCAGTGAATTATTGTAGTCCAGGGGGGAAAAAAATCCCTTTGTCCTTTAATTTCACTTTATCTACTTACTTCATACTTTGTGATAGACCGAAAAGGAAGACAGTAGTCATTTCTTACTAATCTTCTCACTTCAGTCAAATCTCTATTATTCACCTTATTCACACTAAATTATCCCTGTACTTTTCAAGCAGTCTTTGTTCTGTAGAAGGTACTACTGTACCCATAATCACTTTCTTAACACCTATCTGGACACTTTCAGTCCCAGCTTTATCTTCCTTAGGCAGCTGCCAGAGAAGGCACTGGGATCACAAATATGTAGAGAAACAGTTTCTTGCATAGGGTTTCTCAGATTACCCGTGAGCCTGTGCACACACTTGTTCATTCTTTCAACTTGAAAAACAAAATGTTCTCATAACAGTTTATACACTGGAAATAATCTTCCAGATTACATAACAGGATAGAGAATTTGTGAAAGTTTCAAATAACAACACAAACTTGTAATCTCTTGTAAACATAATGTAGTCATGAAAACAAAGCGACAGTCTGTCAAAGCAAATATTTTACAACTCCAGGGGAGTACTGTGAGAAAACACTGGGAACTGTAGGATAGAAAGCACAGGTCTAACAGTCACAGACCTGAGCACAAGTATAAAGAACAGAATGATTTAAGAGGAAAGAATAAGTCATAGGAAATTAAACAAAGAGTAGAAAATTAGTTGATCTAAGGAATCTGTGTAGGTGAAAGGAGGAATAATGGTAGGAGAAAGACACTTTAAGAGATCAGGGATCTTTTAGTCTGGCAAAAGTATCAGAGAAAATTAATTCCCACAAAGTTCATACAAAATTTTGTTCTCAACCCTATGAAGTTTATCTGAAATTTATTCTGCCCTCTTCCCTTCCCACCAAAGAAATGCACCATGATCAAATGAGACCTTTTACCTCTTTATATCAAGTTGGATGCCAAGGACAAAGCATTAAAGAACAGCTTTTCCTGGACAAAAATATAAGTCTTTGTAAAGTTTATTGTTGTTCAGAAAAAAAGGACAGAAGAGGCATAACACAGCTGAATGGAATTAAAACCATCACTCAAATCTTGACAGATTGCCTGCACATTTTTCATATAGCATTGATAGAGTATTTGGGCCAAATTAACCTAACTGTGGGTATCAACCTACTTACATGAGAGAGAAGTCAGTCACATTTTCTTGAAAAATTTGCAGCCATCTAAAGTCAAAGAAAGAAGAAGAGGCTAAACATTTTGTCATAAAGCTTCCTAAACTGATTTTGCATGACTGCAGGAAAAATTAAAAAATTAATTCATCTTAAAAGAAAAAAAGCAAGCAAATGTCAGCAGGGAACTGAGGAGGAATATAGATAGACCAGGTTCACCAAGACAGTCATTCTCTTTGAATCAAAGGTTTTTATATGATTTTTAGACAAATTTTGTTGCACCAGGATGACATCAAGTGGCTACTCAAGCCAATTACTCTACACTTGCTGGAAACTGTCATTATGGCATCTCCTTAGTAAAATATTCCTACTGTCTAAACGTAATTGTGTTAACAACAACAGAATCTATTTTAAATTCAAATTTTGCATGTCTTAATTTCAAATACTCTGTGCTTCCCTAAAGCCTTTCTAGAGAAATAATAAACCTATAAACCTTTCAGCTCATTAAATAAATTATTTTTTCATATAACACCTTTCAATACAGGGAATCATAGATACAGTTTTGTTTGTATTTAACAGGTTTATTAAATTTGTAGTAATTAAATTATCAGTCTGTAACTAGAGGGAAGAAATTAATCTAGTACCTTGGAAGATCTTGGTATGTAGAACAGATTATTAGTAACTGAAAGAAATCTCACATCTTAATCCACTGAGATCATTCACTGAACCACCTGTCCAGTGACATGGGAGAGTCCCCATTGCTGGAAGTTTTCAAGGTGTGATAGGACAGATTGCAAACAATCTCACCTAGGCTCCCTTTCCCATGAAAAGCTGGACCAGATGATCTTTCAAGGTCTCTTCCTACACAGACTATTCTGTGATTCTGTATTTTAGACAAGTAACAGCTGCAGCCTTTATCAGCTTTATTAGGGCTATAAAAATATGATAACGTGTTTAGAACTAGTAAATGGATAAGCATTGCAGGACCTCTTGACCTTATTAATAATATGATTCACTGCAGTTCATTTTTCTCAAAATTATATTGAAGAAATGTCCATCTTCAAACACGGCAGTTAAGGTTAGAATCCAAAATGAATTTTGCAGGGAATCAAATATTTACAAGCATTACCAGACAATCTCTTGCCGACACAAAGTTTACACATTTCCTTCCTAGGTCTTGCACTAAATTTGAGAAAGTCATCAAAGAAGAAAAAATTAATTTATAAATAGTAGAAGTAAAGAAACTTTCCCATGAAATTTTATCTTTTTCTCCTGCTGACGAACTTTAGTCACCTCAAGGACCTCACCCTTATTCCAAAGAATCAGGTGTATTCTGCCTACTTTTCTTTTAGTGGGACATTATTTTGAATAAATCCTTTTCATCTAAGTGCCACAAATCTCATAGGATTTTAAGTATTCTTAACATTTGCTTGAAAATATCTATAATTTCAAAAGTTATTATGGGTGCAATGACCAGATGGAGAGAAGCAGGGAGAGACAGCATTGACAAGTAAGCTCTGTCTCCTCAAGGAGATAATAAAAACAAAACACACACACATACCCAGAAAAAGTCCACAACCACTACAAAACAAAACACTTCTCAAAGCCGCCACTATTGCCCTGAACAGATATCATTTTTTAAGATATCTTTTTCCATTCATTTCTCCTGCTCTCCCAATGACTTATATGAATTTATTGTAGGCTAAAAGTCTTCCACAATTCCTTTTGTTCTTTCCTTTTCACCAAGTCTAAATGCACTTGAAAAGATTACCCACTCTGAAGGTGTCTTGCAAAATATCCCTGCAGGACTTTTGTCCAAACCTTGTCTTGGCACCAGTTTCTGCTCTGCTTACACGTCAACTGATATCTTTGTTCAAATACTCAAATGACACCAAGCTGCCAAGTTCTGCCAAGAGTTCCTCTAAGTTATGTTGTCATGTGTTTATTTAACATCTCTGATTGACTCTTGGAAGGATGTTTTTATCTACCATGACTCCCACAGTGAGCAGATCTGTGCTAACCCCCAGAAGAGCAGGCCTTAAAGAAGCTACTCGTCTAGAAGAGCTAGACTGCCCTTCAGAGTAGGATATTCACCCAAATGCCCTCAGGGACTTTTCTAACAAGATAGTCACCTTGTCTTGTCTGAGCTTTGGGGTTTCAGAGCTGGACTTGATGAGGAATGACAGCTCTTAGTCACGGCAGACTCTGGAACTAATAAACTTCTTTTAGATGATAGAGAGAAAACCTGCTGCATTCAATCCATGATTTTGTGGTACTGGGGATAATACACTTTTTCAAAAGTATTTCCCCTCTGAATTATCTGTGCCTTTTTTTGCTCCAATCATTTATTCATATTGAAAGTAGTTTTTGAACAATGTAAACACAAGGGTTGTATTATCAGGATTAATATAACCAGCGTTACACTACCAGCAACTTAGTAATCACCAGAAGCAACAAAAATGCTTGATTCTGTGTTCACTGAAAGTCACAACAAAATGTATGAGTTTCAAAAGGAATACACTTGTGGTCCTAACATTTTTAATACATTAGCTTTGAATCTTTAAAGTAACACCCTGCAAGTTCAAGCATACATAAAGTTCAGGCCATTATCCATTGAAGATTTTAGACTATTGCTAGCAGCCTAGTCCTACAAGTAACTGGCCAAGTGTTCAACTGAAGTAGTTAAGATGGCTTATTTCTAGTGGTATTCCCTTTTTATGTCCACCCTTGGTAGCTCTACCAATTAATTTTCTTTCCTCACTGCAAGATCAAAAGGATGTTCATTCATGACTTCTTTGATTTTCTTTTTTCAGAATATTTGTGGCCTTTCATTTTTAGGACAAATCGGAAGTGAACTGTAAACTTTGAAGCTATATTTGATTGTCATAATGCACAGATAAGAAAGCATGCTTCTATTTCAGTCATAGGCTGAAATAAAAAAAAAAAAAAAGAACAGAATTAACTGCTAACCACCTAATGTCATTAAGTCATTGACTGTAGATCACTGTCAGAGAATGGAAACATGGGGCACTCATCTAAGGCACTTTATACACATTATTCCAAATAGTATTTGATAAATAACTATAAACATTAAATAGTCACACCACAAAACCTAAAAGATAGACAGGACATCTTATATCTTAATAAAGGACAGATATAATCACAGACTGATTTGGGTTGGAAGGGACTTAAAAATCATCCATTTCCAATCCCCCTGCCATGGGCAGGGACACCCTTCACTAGACCAGGCTGCTCAGTGTCCCATCCAACCTGGCCTTGAACACTTCCTTAGATGGGACATCCACAACTTCTCTGGGAAACCTGCTTCTTGATTTTCTTCTGGCATGGAAAACACTGAGAAAGAGAATGTGGTCTGAGTACGAAACAGGATGTTTGGATACCTTGCTTTTGAAGGAAAAGGAAGAATCTGTAATGGTAGCCAAGAGGGTTCATACTGAAGTACTTTGTAAACATCAGAACTACTTTTAATGAGAAAATAGACAAAAGTCTAAATAGTTAATAATAATAATTTTAATGCATTATCACCTAGCAACTTGAGGCTTGGTATATTTTCTTGAGGTTCAGATCCTTACCTGAAGGAGCTGCACATAGTTCCACTGAGTTGGCTGTAACAGGCTGAAGTTTCACGAGCTGTAGCAAAGAACCAACAGAAAACATGTAAGATTTATAACTGTAATGCCTGGTATGATGATAACAATTTTTTTCTCTCTGATGTAGAGTGATATTATAACTTGAGGTATAATTAGTCACAAAGGAGGACTAGGGAAAAGGAAAACTTTATAAATCCATTCCCTGTCCTATTGTCATGGACAGAACTTGATATTGCAAATTAAAAACAGATTGTAAAACAACTAGATAAAGTAATGTGATTCTATTTGATTCATTAATGCAATGCTGCATTGTGAATCTAGCCATAAAAAATGCTTATGCTGTTGCTTAGTCAACTGAAGGCGAATGAAAATTTTCAGAAATAGCACAAAAAACAGGATTAGATCCTTTCATCGACAGACCTACAGTTTCTTTTTGTTTCTGCTATACCAGTGGAATCACTGCTGGCTACTCATTAAGTCCTGACCTAGTGTTAGCTCCAGGTAAGTTTGGCCTTAGAGATCTCTCCCTTAGCAATGCTTTAATAGCATCTTCCTTTGGCAGCTACTCTTGTTTCCTCTTCCTGCATGCCCTCTTTTTACATTAAGAAGCCATGGCTGGCTATCTATTGTTGATGATAGTCTGATTTTGAACAGAAGGCTGGACTAGTTGACCCTCAAAGGTCTTTTCCAAACAATATTTCTATGATTCTGTGAATACTTTTTTCATGAACTATTGACTTCTAAACCAATATTAAATGTTATATTAATAACAGTACATATAAAATTTGGCATTTAGGGCAATTTACTCATCAAAATACAGTCGATATTAGTTTTGGAAGCTCCAGTATACTGCTCCCATTTAGTAATCAGTGATCATTATCTCAGAAAAAAAAAGTGATTTTCACACAGACTTTGGTACTTATACTGAACTGTCATTATTTAAATGAAAATATTTTCTTTGAAGAACTCTTACCATGGTAGTTTTTAATATCTGAAGAAAGACAACAATTTCAAGTCTTAAATGTTGATTGTTAACTGTTCTCACCTGATGATGCACATACATGTTTTATTAAAGACAGGCAAAAATATGTTTTATAATTTCCACATCAGGTGACAGTAATCAGATAAAATCATTTTATTTTGCCACAAAGGGTTCAATTTCATTAAATTTCATCACAGTAATTTACACCTGTTCAGAGAGTATGCAGTTTGTTACCAAACTGGACTGGTTTCATTTAACACCTAATTTCACTCTGCATATGTGCAAATTAATACATGAGGTGCAAACCAGTGGAGAATTAGGATTCTAGGCAGAAAATTATTGTCTGGTGATTAGAATTTCATAGTACACTTATAGAATGGAAGGTCATCTGAGGTAATTCCTGGAGTACAACTAAGTACACATAAAGATATTTGAAACTCTTAGTTCTGTAACCTGGCAAGAGGACGGAGGTTTAGGGTTTTTTTCTTTCTGCACCCTGGGCCAGGAAAATGAGCTACACAAACAATGAATGAAGATAACAGCAAAAAGAAATCCTTGAGTTACAGAAACATCTAGTCACGAGTATTTGTAGGGAATAGGGAAGCTTTCTCCTGGGAAGACTAAATTGGCACAAGGCTTGTCAGTATTTTTGGCCTTCCTTAAGGTACCAAAAGAAATTATAAGGTCTCTAGGAAAAAAAAAGTTGTCATGCAAATTTGCTGCAAGCACAGTATGAGCCCCAGCAGGCAGATTCCAAGGTAACAGGGTGATAAAGGACTTGACAGCAAACTTAAAAGCTGGAAGGAAGAGGCTGTAGGATGTGGAACCACAGCTGAAAGGCTAACCTTCAGCTGGATTGATTTAAAGACATTTCAGCCTCAGAAAAAGTGAAGGTCATTCCATGAAGGGAAAGAACATTTTACATAGTCTAGAAGGCAGTATTAAGAAACAGAATAGATAATGAATAGCTGGCATGCATAATCATCAGTCCAGGAAAAAGCTAAACAGACATAAAATTAATTTTCAGTGTCCACATTAACAGGAGTTATTATATGCTTTGGTATGCAACACTTAATTTGTGTGCCTAAACTCAAAACTCTTCTACGTAGAAACAGAAAGGCTTCCAGGACTATAATACCCAAGCATTAATTTCCTTTGTGCTCCCCTGTGAAGAAAACACAAGGCTGTCCCTTTGACCCTACCTCTACTTCAAAAGGCGTTCACCTGACATCACTTTGTTTTTTCTCACTAACAAAATGAAACTGGCATCCAGTGGCAACACCCTGACAACAATAACCTCCAGGATTTTTGTTATCGATTTCTTTGTTGCCAGGATTTCACTCCTTCATGGCACAATAACCTGCGAATGTCAGCTGTTGTTTCCACATCAGGAGAGTTAGCACACATGGAGGAATGCAAGATTGTGCTGATACATCCATGTTAAATCAGGTTCCAAACGTGATAGTGATGAATTACTGCATTGTTCTGCTTTGAGCAACTTACTCTGCTTTATCAGCAGAGCAACTAGCCTAAGAACATTGATCTTCTAAAGTTATACTGCTCTTAAGATCTAAGCAAGTGCATGGCACTGCATTGTGCCATGTCAACACTTGCCAACAGCTGAATTTAAGTGAAAGTGTGGAGGTCAGCCTTGTAGGCTGCCTTCTCTGGTTTGGACTAAAATATAAGGGAGAATTGATTGGCTGAACACATACCTGAAATGACTGAGGAGAAAAAGGGAATTGAAATGGGGAAAATACAACAATTAATATCTCAGTTATGTTTGTTTATATGCCTATGAATCATTGCAGCTGAGTGGCAATGGGTGGGGAGATTTTAGACTCTGTTACTTCCCCATCATTCATCACAAACTGCATGCTGTACAGGACCAAGCAAGGAAAAAGCCTGTACAATCTAATTTTACTGCGAATGAAGCTTACATTTTGAATGGCCATTTTTGTTTATTTGTGGGTTTAGTTTGTCTTCCATATGACTGTAAAAGATATGACTGTATCCAGAAAACTCCCCTGGAAGAAAGAGTGAGTTTTCTACTCTAAAATTCAGCAACCAGAGGATTTTAAATAGCCCATATCTTTTGAACCCTGAAGTTCATTGTTTTGAGATTTTGGGTCTTTGAGCAATGCAAAGAAAACACAATGGATGTAAAGAGTAAAGTCTCAGTGTTTTATTCTGACTGTATGCTAGATACTGGTTTTGTCTAATACTTTAAAGAGTCAATGCTTAGAGAAAAAGAATGGTGTTTCAGTTTTTCTAATTAATACAGTGTGTAAGTAACCTCTTGCATAAAAATAAAAAAATATATTACAAAGGATACCTTTTCCTCTCTGGCCAATATACACTGTCATTGCATACACTGTCCACTTCAGGTGGGTACAAATAATTCATAGGAATAGGTCAGGGAGTAGAACATGCAGTGTTGATGGTGAAAATACTCACAAAAATGTGTAATTACATAATCACTTCTACAATTTCTCTGGAACTAATGCACATCTAGACTGATAATTTCTATGTAAGAGATAACGCACACTGGCTTCATCTTAACAATCAGTTTGCAGCATGAGTTCCATGCCAGTGGGGAAGTCAACACTTGAATAAATAGTACAAAACTCTTCATACCCCTGTCATAGAAAAGTAAAAGGTAGTGTAAAATATAACTCAAAGTAGGGTAGACATGAAACAGACCATTCACCTGGAAGTAAGAACCTTAAAATTTACAACAACAGTCATGGTAGAAAGCAAAAGAATTTAAGACCTTATGGTGACAGATGCATGGCAAGTTTATAGTATTTTAAGCTTATAATATTTAAATATGAACAAAATTATCACTTCCTCAAAGTAAATTGCAGTGTCATGATTACAAATAATCATAATTACAGTTCAGTTTCTGGGGCTCAGACATCCAGCTTTTTGCATAACAAGAGCTTTGTTTATACATTTTAAATATCAAAAGAAAATGTTCCTCTCCCTCTAGTCTGTTTTTTATTTTCATTTATCTCTTGCTGTTTTAATTTTTAGGGACCTCAAGATATCTTAAATTTGTTCTATTTTTTTTCATTGTTTTAATTAAGTTCACCTTAATGACAGCAAAAGGAATAGCAAAAATCCTTTTAGAAGCAAACAAATCTAGGAGTTTGCTGAGCTGGCAGATCTTCCTGAGCTCTCACAGCTTTAATTTTAACACTGGAAGTCTAATCAAGTTGCATTTTGAAACTGAAATGTTACTTCCTGCTGCTAGATTCAGTACTGGTAATTACATACCGGGTTTTGTAGGGGGAGGGGAGAAATATCTGCGTAGAGCCTTCTTACCCGAACTCGGCAGAATGCCTTTCTGCTGCTGAAAGTCCCCTCGACGGCTTATGGTGCTGCATTTTCACTTTTGTTAAGGTCATTATGAAAGCAGGTTCGCTGGCTGAGTTCAGCTCTTCTCAAGCTCGGTTTGGATCTGGGAAGGCACATTAAGCAGATGCTTAACAATGCAAGTATTTAAAAAAATATTAAAGGTCCTACAGTATACAGAAAAGCTTTGCACACTATAACATTAATGTAAAACACGTTTGGGAACAAAATCCAACTAAACTGTCTTTTGAGTCACAAATATTGCAATATTTGAAGTGGACAACTACTCAGACGGTCTAAATAAACTGATTCATCGATATGCCAGGAAGCCTTTGTTCTTTGATTTTGATGTCAACTGCTATTCGGTTTATTGCCATAGTGTGGCAGTGTGCCTTATCTCAGCTTGTTTCATTCTCTATTCATAAACCTGCACTTGGCTGGTTAGTGTCAGATTGTGGGGTAATTTAGGCTGGAAAGCTTCTCAGGAGATCTATAGGGTAATGTCTGGTTTAAAGCAAGGTAAGCTTAAAACAGCTGAGGTTATCAGATCAGGTTAGTCAGGGCTTTATCCCACTGGGCTTTTAAAACCTCCAAGGATGAAGCTGCACAATCTCACACCCTTTGACAGGCCTCATGGTCAAAATCTTTTCTATCTATCAAGTCAGAACCTCTCTTCTTTCAACTCACCTCCACTCTCTTATCCACCTACCATGGACCACTGTGAAGGGCATGGGTCTGGCTTGGCAACCTTGTATTGGGAAGCTGTTGTTAGGTCTTCATGAATCCTTCTCTTCCCCAAAGCCATCAAGTTCCCTCAGCATGCCCTCATAAGGGATGAGCTTCTACCCATTTCTAACCATCTCAGTGACCATCCACTGAATTTGCCCCAGTTTATCAAAGCATTTCTTGTACAGGGGGTCCAAAAATTGGAAACAATATTCAAAATGTGGTCTACTGAGTGATCATCAATTTCTTTGAGGTACTGTCTATGCTTCTGCACCTCATGCAAACAGTGGTTTGTCTGATACAGGGGAACTCTGCCAGACAGTTGTGGCCAAATGATTTTTTCTTTTTCAGGGCCACAAAGAAGCTATATGGCAAATTTGTGGTGGATTATTTTCCTTTTCCAGTGACTGTATGTCATATGTGTACTGATTCACAGTAGTGACATAGCACAGTTATTGATTAATAAATTCACAGAAAATTAGACTTGCCGTTAAATCAGTTAATGACTTAAATAACTATCTTGATTTCATAATTACTGTACTTGTTTCCTTCATGCCATCAATTTTTTTTCTGCAATTTTCTTCCTTTAAGCTTGTTTAAATCCTACAAATCAGCACTAATCTAGATGTTTCAATTTGTGTATCTTCCAATAAGATTCTGGAACCACATTTGCCTTCTGCTTATAACAGTTTATATTCACTAGTTTGTTTCCTGTATTCTGGGATCTGAATCTTAATACATGAGAAACATCCACTTTGGACATTGGACACCTAACTTTCCAGCTGTTTTGCTGGTGGTGGTTTGGATTGCTTTTTAAACCTCAACGAAATAGAACAAATTGAAGATTCTATTAGGACTCCCAAAGTCCTAGAAAGCATTGCAAGTGGCCTTTTTAGTATCTTATATCCTGTTAACAGACCTACAAATTATCATAATTTATATCTGATCTGAGTTTGGACATAGCAGTATGTCATGCCAAGCATTTATATCTGGATTTGATATTAAGAGATTGAATCCAAAATAAACCCCTGAGATACTTTATGTGTGTTTCATTTCACTTGGTTATTACTGCCATCTAGTGATAAAATTTACAATATTCAAAATTTTCCGTTTAGACATTATATTGCATTAGATGTATTTGGAAATGTGCAGGACATAATCTAAAATCTGTGCTTCATTTATTTGCTAATGTCATGCCCCATGCTGGCATGCAATTACATATATATGTAGTTTTGAAAGTTGATATTTTTAATATCTTTCCTATAAGCCGGACTTGAAGACCCATATAGGAAGAAAACTTTTCAGAGCCATAGAAGTAGCTTAAAAAGTATTCCACTTCTCTTCTGGCAAACGTCCTTTGAAATGGCTATATTATTTATTACTGCAGTGGTTGTTAGTAAATTATTCTTAATTATTTATATGAATATAAATTATTAAAATAATTAGGGTCAATAAAGGGAGCTAATATTTTTCTCTTTTCAAAAAACAAGAAGTGTCCCATATCTATTAACTTTTTCTTGATGTATATGTGTCTCCAAGTACTTCCACATTCCTCTAGGACATGTTTTTATACTCATTTAGATGTCTTACTCTGGTATTTCCCCTAGCTTTGACCTTCTAAATAATGTTGATATAGATTAAATTCAGTTATGCTTGAGTCTTTTATTCTACCAGAAATTTGTATAATACGCACTTTGATTATTGTTATCATTGTGAGCTGATGAATATTCTGTTTTAATATTTCCAATTACCAAAAGTATTTTCCAGTTCTCAATGTTAAAATAGACATGTATGTTTAATTCTGATTTTGCACTTAATCAGTGTGTTACCCAGAACTAGTCCAGGAAATATGAATGCTTGTATTTAACTTTGAAATGAAATGGAGATAATAAATAACGATTTTTTTTTTTTTTTCCTGAAAACTGTTGGGCTGTTGCAAAAACTAACAGCCTGGGATCAAGTTTAACATTATATCTTGAACTGACCTACTAGTTCATCACGACCAAAAGGGGGAGATCTTGTTCCTCCTCCTTCGGACCATAAGCACTGTTCTTTCTCCTTTCACATTCTGGCTCTCCCACACCTCAAGCCCTGAACTGAGTCAATTAAATTTGCTGAACCAGAAGAAAACGAACCTAACAGAAAAAGAAAAATTAATAGCTTGTCTGTGATTCAGATATTTGAATCAATTTATCACACGATCAATGAAGTGCTAAAGCTGGTGTGAGGGGAAAGGTGGGATCATGCAGCTGGGCACAGCTGAAGAATAACTTGCCTGTTCTCACAAAAACAAGGTGTTAGATTACATCAGGCATGAAGTGCAACTTTGTCCTCGAACTATGCTTCCAAATCCTCCATCTCAAAGTCAGTGTTGGTTTCTCCTATGCCCTGGTTCTGGTGCTTGTTCAGCCAGTGTACTGTCATGAATAAAAGATATTAATTTTTCCATTGTCACTGACACAGTTTACTGACTTAGAGTGCTTAAAAAAATATAAAAGAAAAAGAAAAAAAGAAAAAAAAGTCAAACAAGCCGTGCTGAAACTAAACCTAGTAAAATAGCAGAGATGTTTAATCAAAGCACTTGAAGAAGCCAGGCTAGGTGACACAAATCCTACTGGTTTAGTTTGCCACTAAACTGCAGTCTCGGAATTAGAAAAAGCTTTTTTCCTCCTCATAAGTAACAAACATTAATTCCACACAGTATTCTCATTTTTCATTCAATTTCTTTCTTCATTTATGGGCAGAATAACAGAAAAGAGCTGCTAGAAGATAGAACTGGGCCATCATTTGGTAGAAAGACAACTAGAAGGTAAGTGGGGAATATTTGCTCACCCCACTCCTAATCTTTACTGCAACTGGGAAATTATCTGAGGTTCACAGTTTGAATTTTTCAATAGTAGACTTCAGCAACATATAAGATTATTTCATTCTAATGATAATTGAAGAAACTTCTCTGAAAAAGATTACCATATTGTGATTAATTGAAAAACCAAGACTGAGCTAAATGTCAAGTTTAAAAATAGTATAATCTCATTAAACTCATCCATTATTTGCTATAATAAAGGCAAATCTATTATAACTAAGCCTCTATAAAGACAATATGTCAGAAACTATAAAATAATAACCTATAAAATTATAGAATTCATCAGTAACATGTCCACTATAATCACAGTCTTTATAACATCTCATGAAAATTAATTAAAAACACAATAACAACTTTACCTTATCACAGTCAGCTATGTATCTTCATATACTGAAAAATTAGTAACACAAGGTATATGGAAATATTTTTTTTTGTTATAAATACAATTTTTTAAGCAAACATCTACATAACAAAAGGAGAAAAGATTCAATGTTGTGAGTTTTGTTCCAGTTTGGAATTAAAAGGTGCAAAGATAAAAGAGAGGGAAAGTCATGTTTGCTTTTTTCAGTTTATTGAGTGTAATACTCAGGAAAAGTTTTGAGCTTGCAGCCTCAGAGCTGCAGTTTGACTATTCAGCTACAAAGTCCAGGCCATGCAGCAATCAGTTATTGAAACAGGCCACAAACACATCAGCCTGCAGTGAACATCTCTAGGTCAATTCACAGTTCACCCTCCTTCAAACCCTTAGCAGTTCTCGCTGCTCTGTTGAAAATGATTTGGCTAACTCAGTTGTGATCATTGTGGTGGAACAATCTCAAGATGGACCCTTTTGCTTCTCCAGATAATAGTTCAGTGTTACAGCTCTATCACACAAAATGCATTAACACTTTGTGCGTGTTAACCACTCCCCCAAAGATCAGCTTCCCGGTGGGACAGCTGTAATGAGGTCTGTAAGTGCAACTTTCTTCTCAAAGCAGGCTCAGCTTTGAGATCAGATGAAATTACCTGAAGTTTTACCCATTTAGTTGAAAAGCGTCCAAGGACAGAGACAGTGAAGGTTCTCTGTGCAGCCTGTTCCACTGTTACAGCAAAGGTGTCCTGAAACAGGATGACTAAACTATTTCCTTTGTATGGTCAGACCCTGCAGCAAAAACGCCAAAGGACTATGATGAATTTTGGTGTAAAAAAGATCCTGAAGTCTGACTTCTGACAAAAACAAAAGTGAAATAAGTGGAACAGTTGATGTATGTTCAGCAGAGCAGCCTCTTCCTCTCTTACAGTGGCCATGAGGGATACAAGAGAAGCACCTCCCTGTAATGCTCTTTGAAATACTGATCACTTCTTTGCTCTATTCCTGAGCCAGATCACCCAAAAAGCAGGGGGGTTTTTCTCACTTACCTTTTTCTTTTTTTTTTTCTATGATCTACTCCTCCTTAATGGGAAATTAACCAAGAAATTCTGGACAGCTGCTGGTTCAGTTAACATTCATAAAGGGAGTTTTCCTCTTAAAATTCAGATGGCTGTACATCTAAATGGGACAAGGCTGAAAACAGCAGGTCATAATTATTTCACTGAGCAAGGTCATCTGGCAGGCTGCCTGAAAAAAAAAAACCCCAAAAAATGGAATGGCAGGATCAAAATCTTAGAACACTGAACTGAATGATGAAATCATTGCCTTTGTGTTGAACTATCCACAAATGCTCCTGCTCAACACTGGAAAGCAGATTAAGGCCCAAATAAAAATCAAGACCAAAGCACTCAGAGAACATTCTATCCATACTTAAAGAAATTCCTATCTAAATAACTGTTTAAAAGGAGCTATACATTATCACCTTCCATAAGTGTCCATTTTATGCTCTAGACCAGTAAAGAAATAAATATTCAGAATTAATTTCTTAAATTTTTCTGAAGTAATGATTTCCTTTTTATTAGAAAAAAAAATTACATAAGGCACTAGACAATTGAACTTTTGATTATTTAAAGAAAATTAAATACTGAAATCCTTGTGCTTTCAATGAAAAGCAATCTACTGTGAAAAGAGAAAAGCAAGTTTTATACTGAAAAGTTTGGAACTAAATATTGATACTGGTTTGTGTATCTTTGCACGTCCCAGAGATAACTGGGATGCACATGTTTTCGCTTTAGCTCAGCTGCAGAGGAGGTGTTTGAGCTTCGCTCAGAGAGCGATACAAAGTATCTCTTCGGAAAAAATACAGATAAATAGGGAGTTACTTCATACCTCAGGAACAGCCTAACAAGAATCAATAATGAGACGCTGAGAAAAGAGAAATACAATGTGGTTAATAATGGTGAGGCAAAGGGGAGAGGGGTTACCAAGAAAAATAAGGGTCCCATCTCTTGACATTTCAGTAAAATCAAGGTAATCTTCTGAAAGACAAACTATGGTAAAACAAAATTAGTCGGCTCAACAGCAGAGGTAACGAGGTAAAAACTTAAGAGCCTGTTAAGCAACCACCTCATGTTATATGTTCTCTCCAATTCCATGAATTCCAGTTCATTTGCAATGTTTTGCTTCAAAACAAAAATCATACTTTGTAAGTTTCAGAACACTTTCCAATATAATCATAACAGGAGAGGGGGAATCAAAATGGTATTAGGCCAGATTTTAACTGAGGGTGAAAAGCAGATTAATCTCAAGAGGGTTTTTTTTTATAAGGCTTAACATCTGCACAGAAAATTCATCCTAACAAGAAGATAAAAATCTATTCACTATATTGTCTGGTAAGATGCATTTCCTGGGTATAAAATGGGAAATGAAAATACTGATATTCCCATTTAAATCAGCAATTTGAAAACAGTAATTCTGGTAATTTTTGTGTAGTTTTGAATGTCACCTGATTTCAAAGATTGATTTTAAGTGTTTTGCAATCTCCTGGGAGGAAGGACATAAAATAAATATCTTTTGAGATTCCTTATGAGAATGTTTTCTATGTAAAAAGTCCTTTCTATGTAAAAATTTCACCACAAAAAAAAAAAAAGTCAGTGTTATCAAAGTTCTGATTTATATACATTTCGACAAGCTTCAAATTCTTGTTTTTATTGCAGTATTCTTAAAGAAATGCACACATATATATACTAAAAAAGGAATTTAGTTTTCTGTGACTAAACCTTTTTCAACTCAATTGTGTGAAAACTTAGGCAAAAATAGAAAAAAAAGTACTAGATGAAATACTGAAAGGTCTTTAAACCCTGCATAGACTGAAAAAAAAAAGTCTTATATTCAGGAAACCATTTTTGACAGTTACTCTGTCTTAATTTTACTAGACAAAATAGTGTTCAATGTTTTTCTGAGATGTCTATGACACACATCACTTCAACACACTTCAGAACTTGGCATAAAGGGTTAAGATTAGAAAACACTTTTAAAGAGGGAACGCTTACTGCACAAAGAGAAAATATTTTTTTCTTTTTGCTGTTTATCAGTCTCTCTCAAAACAAAGTTGTTGCAGATGGTACAGAAGCTGCTTAGAGATATTCTCAGCTAGAGATACTGCTAGACATGGATTACATTTTTTCACAAACTGAAATAGTTTTCTTGTTTTCTTTCTTTGTTTTAGGAGCTCACGATTCCACTACAAAGAGGTCTGTCACAATTCACCTAATGATAGAAGAATAGACCATTGTGCAATCCTGCACTGGGTGAATCTTTTGGGACAGATGAGCCATTGCCCAGTACTACTTACGGGAATCCTGCAAAGCAAAACTAAAAATTATCTGTCCATATAGCTACAGAAGTACCATGAGAATCTTACGTTCAGGTGCATGGGACATGTAGCAAAATCTTGGCCTCATTAGATGTACTACAAATACATATTTTTTTTACTTCAATAGAACCATAACCTTTTCCTGTTGTCCATCCATTTCCATCTGTCTTTAGTACATAACAACTTTCACATAAACTGTATAAAGTGATGAAATTTAAACATATATAAAGCCAGTTTTTGTCTTGTCAAAAGGGTAGCTTATCATATTACTCTCTCATAAAGCAAGGAAAATATTTAAATGGGATTATAATTTCCTGTAATTGTTCAGCAAGCCAAGACTAAATCTTAAAAAACCTAAATAGAGTAAATTTTGGACCTCATGCCACTGTAGTAGTCATGCTGATACAAAGGGACAGAATATATGTCTAAAAACTTCAGGAAAATTAAAATCCTTATGAAATGCATTTACTCTCATGCAGTAAATAGTAATAATTCTTCTTTAACTTCACATCTCAGTCCCCTTCATGACAATTAAAGTAACCTCTAGCCAGTCTAATATTCCCTTTGTTAAATATAAGACCCAGTGATTTTCACTTTTCTTTATGTTGTCCTTTTGTCTCTTTCTACTTGCACACTCTTTACTATAATTCTTTCCTACTAAAGGCTATTTAAATCATAGAATCATAGAACAGTTTTAGCTGGAAGGAACCTTTTAAAGGCCATCTAATCCAACCCCTGCAATGAACAGTGACATCTTCAACCAGATCAGGTTGCTCAGAGCCCCATCCAACCTGACTTTGAATGTTTCCAGGGATGGGGCATCCACCACCTCTCTGGGCAAACCTGTGCCAGTGCTTTAACATTGTAAAACACTTATTTCTCATATCTAGTTTAAAATGACACTCCTTCAGTTTAAAACCATCACCCCTTTTCCTATCACAACAGGGCCTGCTACAAAGTTTGTCCCCATCTTTCTTGTAGGCCCCCCTGTAAGCAGTGAATCAGCTAGGTTGGAAAAAACCTCTGAGGTCATTGAGTCCAACCTTGGACTTAACACCACCTTGCCTACTAGATCATGGCACTAAGAGCCACATCCAGTCTCTTCTTAAATACCTCCAATGGCTCTACCACCTCCCTGGGCAGCCCATTCCAATGCCCAATCACTCTTTCCATAAAGAACTTCTCCCTAATGTTCAAACTAAACCTCCCCTGGTGCAGCTTAAGACTATGCCCTCTTGTCCTACTGCTGGTTGCCTGGGAGAAGAGACTGATGCTCACCTGGCTATAACATTCTTGCAGGTAGTTGTAGAGGGTGATAACGTCTCCCCTGAGCCTCCTCTTCTCCAGGCTAAACAACTCCAGCTCCCTCAGCCAGTCCTCATAGGATTGTGCTTCAGACCCTTCACCAGCCTTGTTGCCCTTCTTTGGAATGCTCCAGCACTTCAATATCCTTCCTTAACTGAGGGGCTGAGAACTGGACACAGTATTCAAGGTGTGACCTCACTAGTGCCAAGTACAGGGGGACAATCACTGCCCTGGTCCTGCTGGCCACACTATTCCTGATACAGGCCAGGATGCCATTGGCATTTTTGGCCACCTGGGCACACGCTGGCTCATGTTCAGTTTCCTGTCAGTCAGAACCCCCCGGTCCCTTTCTGCCTGGTCACTACTGCCACTCTGTCCCCAGTCCGTACTGCTGCAGGGGGTTGTTGTGGTCAAAGTGCAGGAGCTGGCACTTGGTTTTGTTAAACATCATACCATTGGATTCAGCCCACCTATCCAGCCTGTCCAGGGCCCTCTCCAGAGCCCTCCTACCCTCCAGCAGATTGACACTC
This sequence comes from Acropternis orthonyx, assembly GCA_035583155.1. Lineage (NCBI taxonomy): Eukaryota > Metazoa > Chordata > Aves > Passeriformes > Rhinocryptidae > Acropternis > Acropternis orthonyx. The sequence goes on from JAWWEU010000160.1 coordinate 21,104,881, forward strand.
CCCCAAAACTTGATGTCATCTCTGAATTTTGCTAATGGTACACTCAATCCCCTCATCCAGATCATCAATAGAGATATTAAACTGGACTGGGCCCAACACTGATCCCTGCGGGTCACCACTAGTGACTGGATGCAGCCCTGTTCACCAGCACTCTCTGGGCTTGACCGTCCAGCCAGTTCTTACCCCAGCACAGAGTACACTTGTCCAAGCCATGGGCCACAGCTTTTCCAGGAGTATGCTATGGGAGACAGTGTCAAAGGCTTTGCTGGAGTCCAGGCAGACACATCCACAGCCTTCTCCCTCATCCACCAGGTGGATCACCTGGTCATAAAGAGACATCAGAATGGTCAGCCAGGACCTGCCCCTCCTAAATCCATGATGGCTGAGTCTGATCCCCCATCCCTCCTGTAGGTGCCGCCTGACTGCACTCAAGATGATCTGCTCCATAACCTTGCTAGGCACAGATGTCAGGACTCTGGGATGCATCTCACTGGGTCCCATAGACTTACATACATTCAGGTTTCTCAGGTGGCCATAAACCACATCTTCACTTACAGCAGGAAACGCTTTGCTCCCCTGGCCCCCATTCTGCTGTCCGTGCACTAGAGAGATGTGGGAAGAGAGGTTGTCACTGAAAACTGAGGCAATTCTGGGATGAAATTTAGCTAGTATATGTGAAAATTCACTATTTTGAAAGCAGAAATGCAATGCTTCATGGCTTCTTGGTTTTAGTAGAACAATTATCCCATGACAGTATATATATAAAGTATTGAATAACCTTATTTAAACTAATATCTGAAAACATATAATGAAAGCACCAAAATTAGGCCATAGAGAACACTATTTCATTAAGAACAGATGTTAATAAAATAGCGTTCTTAAAAAGCAGGCTAGTAGACAGTTTATCACAACTACCAAATATTAGCAAGCAATCTACAGTAAATATGTCCAAGTTAGAATGCCCTAATGATCTAAACATCATATTAACATATTAACCTCATGTCCTGGACTATAAATTCTAATCGTCATAAACAGAACCCGTGCTTGATAGTTTTTCAGCAGGTTTCAGCTACAAGTAGAAAAAAAGATCTTCAAATACATGGAACAAGTCTGAATTTTATTCTTACTCCTCTTTATTTTTTTAATTCTGCTGACTATCTGAAACTGAGCCTGAAGCAAGAATTTTAAGTCTGGCTAAGGCTGGAATGCTGTAATTTTGACATGTTGAAATTAGATGCCTGAATTAAACTTTGCTTTTAAGAACAGGAACAAACAACACAATAATTGAACAAATCTATCTATCGGACTACAGAAAATTTGAATACATTTTATTTATATGCAGAGATTTTAGAACAAACAGGTCTGCTGTAACATTACTTTAAAAACACAGTAATAAAATGTAACTGCCCATAATCGGTTAAAAACTGTTGACCTCTTCATATCCATAACTTCAGCATTGAACTTCAAACATACTGTTTTCACAAGAATGCTCTCCAAACAGTTTTCAAGGTTAATTTTGCTGTTACTCCCTCTGGCAGGGTGAGAAGATAATTCTGTCTCCTCACTAATTTCTTTCCCAGCTTCTTTGATATCTGTAACTTGTACCAATGCTGAATGAAGTTTTCATATTTTGTCAAGGCTGCTGTTTCTGTCCGTTACGTTTCTAAAGGTAATATTGATACTTCAAAGGATGTAGAAAAAAACATTGTCTGCTTCTTGTTAGTGAGATTGCTGAGAATGTTTTATACCATCAGCGGCAAGCTGCTGTATTTTTCCATTTGTATTTCAGAGTAATTAAAACTGAAGATGTTTTGCTTGGATCTGATCAAATATATTTGCCCCTGTGGCTGTATAACGCATTGAGGAAAAATATAAATCTCTTGGTCACAGTGTCAGACATTAAGATATAAATTAACTGAAGTTTTACTTTTCAGATCATATCCATCAAAAAGTGTTTCATTCCTTGTATTACACAAAAGAGTAATGCTACTGAAATAAGGGTATTCTTCTTATTCTCCTAAGTATAAACATATAAATTTGTTTAATTTGGGGAACGTGATGCTTTTGGATAAGGTCAGCCTAGTTGTTAACAAAATTGATAGATTCAGACTTCAAGTAAGGACTAGACATACACCAGCAGTACTATATGTTCAGAACTCCCTTTTATTAATGCATATTTTTCAAGTTTGAACAAGTTCCTAAATACTAAAATACAAACTTTTGTTCAATGAACAGCAAAAGAACTTTAGGGCCTGCTGCTGTGACTCAGCATAACTTCACCCCACAAATCTTTACTCTTTCACATCAGCTGAGGATCTGGTCTACAGGAGGTATATTACTTTGTGTCCAAGGCTAACAGATTGTCCAGGTGTGCTACTGTCACTTACTCATCAGTCAGGAAAACGCTTGAAGTACTTGAAATCTTGTGAGCCAATACACATATTTACAGGTGAAAGAAATCCTCACATTTTATTAACTTGTAGGCATTTTTCCACACTCACATGAAATGCATTCTTTTTACAAAATGTTATACAATGACAATAATAATATGTAATCCATATGAAACTATTGCATTACCTGTATTAAGAGCTCAGGCAGGCAAATGAAGCTGATTCACACAGCTTTAATGTTTTATACTAACAAGCAGCATGTCAACTGAAAGACTGGCAGAGAACTACAACAACAATAGAGAAATAAAATAATAACAAAGGTTTTGATTTCACTGTGCTGTTTAGCATACATGACCTACTCCATTTTCAATTGGAATAGAGACAAAACCCAGTCTGTGGGGATGGCACACAGTGAGTAGTTACACAGTTCTGAGACACCACACATAAAAATTACTGTTATTCTGGCTATTTACACTTTAAAAGTGTGGTTCTGCAGTCAGACCACCAACCTTGCTTCTATGAAAATGGGAAACCTTTATTTCCCCTTCTTTTTATTTTTTGGTTTAATAATCCTTTAAAACTAAGTAGTGAGTTGAACTGGGTTATGAAGAGGTACATCAAAAGCCAGAGTCAGCACAGAATAATCAGCAGAAACATGTGGCCAGGACTCAGGGGAAAAGCAAAGAGCTAGCAGTGCTCTGTTAGGACTGTCTCCACTGATGTCAAGAAACTGAATCTTCAGAAAGACTCAGAACTGACTCAATTAAAGATGTACCCTTATTACCTCACCTTCCACCAATATCTTCTGCTAGATTTCCACAAAGATGAGCAGTGAGGTTTATTTTGGACATGCTGGATTCCTCACTATCATACTGAATGCATTAGTAATTCAATTAGGGTACTAATGAACCACAATTAATTAAAACAGCAAAGTTACCTGCAAACAAAGATAATTTGAGAAGAATTTAGCTCCTTTCTATGAAATACAAGGTGACAATGGTTCAAATACTTCCTTCAGTGTTCAACTTTAAACCCGACTTATTTTTCCTTGAAGTCAGTCAGTCTGCAGGGACTTAAAATGAAAATTAGGTAAGAGTGTACTACACTGCTGAATTAATTGGAGTGATCCCCTTGGGTTGTACAGGAAGACATAGCTCAGATGTGAGAAGCTAGAAATGCAAAGCTGTTTTGTGGAGTATTCATTATACTGTCTGTATTTGTTAGAGATAAAAGGCATGAGGCAGTTTATTCCCCCAGTCATAATATCACAATAAGCTCAACAATCTTTTCCTGGGAACTGTGAAACAAGTTGTTTGTCCTACTGAGAACACAAGGGAATTGTCAGCTGCTCAGCTGTTTAGTCTCTTTTCCTCACTGATAATCTGGGAAAGACACCTGCATGCAAAAGCATCTTGCAACCTTTATTATATGCTCAAGATGGATCACTTAATAGATGCACAATGGAGTGTCACATTTTGGTTAAGAAATACCACTTTCAAGTGAGAGAATGGCCAGCACATGAATGACAGTTCAAATTTAGCCTGCCCCAATGTGCAAAATTGAAACCAATTATTTTTGTTTTCCCTTTAAGGAAGCTGACCTGGCACTCTGGTAGCCCAGAGCAATCTGCACTTTAAGACTACTCTGTACCACATAAGTGAAAAGTAAAACTGTGTATGTTCAAGTTCTACCAATAGATCAGCTATACAAACACAGAGCTAAGCATGTATTTTGAAAGAATAAAAAGAGTAAAAGCCACACTTGCAAGGAAGAAACAAAGTTGACCACAAATAAAGTATTTGAAAGAATAGGAGCTTTTCCTCCTTTAAAAGACGAGCAGGAGGCAATTGAAGGGTAGGAAAATTTTTGAGTAGTTTCAAAAAATGCTTGTGTTGGTTAATATATATCAAGTGGAACTTAAAAATAATCAGATTGAATACCTTCATTTAAAAAAATCTATTAATTGTGCTGAAATTCTAATGCATCTGTACACTTAAGCTAGGTTTCAGCTTTGATTTGTAAAATACTGGCACTTCATATATTCCTCAGAAAAATATGGAAAAAAACCCCAAAGGTTTTGAGGTTTGCATTCAAGCAACTTTTTTTCATCTAACTTGACCCAGAAAAAACAGTTTTGAAGGCCAGCTACTGTATCTTGTGTTCTTTTAGCAGTTAAGATTCTTGCCAGCTTCATTCTTTCAGACACAAAATATGCAAGGTTGCTTTCCAAGTACTTTGACCATTGCCATTCATGTCAGTAGCATATTTTTTATATTTTTGCTTTGTTTATCTGGTCACATTTAATGCATCTTCATTTTAAGGCAATTCAATTAAAAAAACCACCACAAAACAAAACGAACAAAAAAACACAACACAAAAATTCAAAAATCCATCTTGTTGCAAAATAAGAACTTGGCATTGGCAAAAAAGAATGCTCATTCTCTTTTGCTTATATAATGCTCATATAAATGGATTTTATGCAAATGAAGAGTTTTTACAAGGATCACTCACCAATGATTTTATGCATTCACTACATTTTCCTGAAATGAACTTGCACTAGCCCTCCTTTTAAGCTAAACATCTAAGACTTTAGGCACTAAACATCCACAAAACAAACTGAACTTGGGCAGAACATTGTTATATGAAACTTCAAAGCATTACATACAACTATTATGTGTAACTTCAGTATTTTTTATTTATGCATGTTTACCACAAATGCTGCAATTAATAGTAATTTGATTATGTGTTTGTCCAGGTATGTTATGTTACAGAATAAACTAAAAACTTAAAAACCTGGCTAATTTAAATTCAGCAGTTTTGTCTGCAAAGCCTTTGGCAGCTATCCCGGGCATCTGTTAAGAGGCTGTGTGTTCATTTTTGCTTGGTGAATCACACAGGGCAAGGTAGGGCTGTAGTTTCATCAAAAGGAGTTCAACATTAGAGAGGAAGACCCTGAATGGATTCTATTAAGCACATCACAGAACAAAAAAAATTAATTCTTGCTCCACACGGTGAAGTGCAAAACAGAAGACAGGGCAGGGCCTAGGCTAAAACAATGAGACAATTAGCTTCACTAATTAGTGCTGACAAATTACTCAGTCTGATGAGCAGTGGGATCAGTCCCACAGCAACCTATCTATAAAGGTAGTTCTTGTACATACTGTGGCACAAGACGAATTTTAACAAAAGATTTCTAGAAAGCAAATCAAAAAGCTTTGCAGATGTATGAGCAAAGCCATGTTGTAGAGTAGAAAGACAAAGATTCTTGTTTGAAAAAGTAACAATTAATATTGTCATTCTTGGTTAATCAGAGACACAAACCAACTTCTCAGTAGTGAATGAAAGGAGACTGATACAGGTACTGATTGCATACAGAAGGCCTTGAAAGCAAAAAACATGCTTACATCACAAAGCGCTTATGCCTAAGGCCTAAGAAAAATCCCAACTCAGCCCACTGCAACCAAAGAAACCGCTTTTAGCATATAGCAAGATCAATTCTTCAGGATGTTTTTAAAGCTGTCTTCAGAATGTACATTTAACTACGCTAAATACTAAGAAAATGGATAATTAAAAGACAGAAACCTGCTGAACTCATATATATAAACATGAAAACATAGGTGCACCAACCATACACTCATCAAATTCATTGTGGATAGTAAACATCCTTACATGCAGATTAAGATACATTAAGATAAAGATAAGAAGAAACCATATACTAGAGTGTGTCTGTGTGTGTTTATGTTCAGTTTTCAAAGCCAGCACTATAGGCTGGTAGATCCCTTTCCAGTTAACATTGATCTTCAGTCTGTATTAATAATATATAAAGAGTAACTCACATAAAAACAGGTTTCCGTTTCTGATCTTCCTCCTTTTGGTCATTACACAGAATGTGCAATTATGAATGAGTATTCCATCTTCAATTCAGATGCTATGGGAGAAAGTCTAACAAATGCCATTTCTACATTTAAAATGTGTGAGCAATTTAATAGAAAGGGTCTGACCCTTTCATATGCAAAGCTTTTTGAGAAATAATACTCTAAAAATTTGAGTTGAGTTTAATTGCAAATAATATCTTGAGCTAACCACTTAAACTGATCCTACATCTTCAGTTTCTGAAAACTATGCCTCCAGCCTAATCATACTTTTCCAAGCTGCTACAAAGGCCCAGTGAATTGCATTCCAACCTATTCTGTTTCAAAGCTGCAATTCAAACATTAAAAATCACGCAGCTGATGGAAAATAAATCTGGAGCTTTCACTCACCCCCCTGTGTTACAGCCCACCTAACTTTTTCTTCTGGCTGCACCTACTCTGCAACAATCATTCATGGAATAGGTTACAAGTGCTTTAGATGAGCAATCCAGACTAGCTTTTAACATTAGAAAAGAACTGTTTAAACAGAGTGCTCAAAGATTGGCAGCTATGTACAATTGATAAAGTTCTTTACTTAGGCCAGAAGGTTTTAAATATCAATTTAAAAATGCCAAACTCCCTCTCTTCCCAAGGCAAAATTAATAATACCAAGAGCGCTGTGATGGTGGAGGGGTTGGGAGTCTGTGTTGATTATTTATTTTTTTTTTAAGGAACTCTATTTAATCCTTTCAGGCCATAGTTCAAATATTTGAGCTTTGTAGGGGAGCTGGATATTGACAGGACAGAAATCACATACACAGAATGCATGAACCAAATGTCCTATAGTCCACTGTCCTGGAATATAGAAGTTTTCCTTTCCCTTAGTTGCTCAGTGAAAAAGCAAATCTTTGCAAGATGGTCTTCTGCCTGTTCAGTGCTATGTATCCTACCATTTTACTTAAAAATCAACATGAAAGGCAATTTCATCAGACACTGTCTTCAGTGCTCACTTGCATGTTTCACTGATAGTTCATGTGGCAAATAGAAGTTAGTGCCAACCCTCACCTTGAACAAAGCATGTACCTCCAAATACTCACATTAGAAGTTATGAATAGTCACAGTTCCTTCTTTTAGGGGGTATAAGCAACAACTTAAAGCTTATAATAAGTCATGATCAGCAGTAAATTTTTGATTGAAAAAAAAAAAAAGTAAATCTATCAGTATGCAATAAAAGTTTGTAGCCAACCCCTTCCTTCCCAAATCTGAAGTGTCTTTATTCTTATGGGAAGCATTCATGTGGTGTTTTAAGCAAGACTTTTTTTCAATACACTTCAATCACTGCCACAAGTGACATGCTTTAACTTGGTCACACATGAATAGGTCAGGCAACTGGACTAGATGATCACTTTAGGTCCCATCCACCTGAAATATTTTATTCTATTCTGTTCTGTCCTATTCTATTCTAAATTTCTCACAAAGCCAGTAATACTGAAAAATGAAAAATTTACACAAAGCTGTATATATCACAATGAAAAAATAAAAAATCATAAAGCAAAAACCAGCTCGAGGCCCATAAATAAATCCTTGCAAAAACACATACACATACACACACAGAGCTTTTCAGAAATGAAGCTGTTGAAGACTTTCACACAATTTAAAACATAAACAAGAGAAAGCTCTGGTGTAAACTGATGAAAAACATGTTCCAGAGTTTCATAAGCACTATAATCCACCCTTCTGAAAATACATTACAAGATAATTGGCATTTCTACTCTCACTAATTCTAACTGCTCAGAGGGGGCTGAAACAATAAATATCCTCTAAGATACATCAGTGCTACATAATTCATTGGACTGTGGGTTTTTTACATTCTTTTCTTTTTAACAGCGGTTAACAGCCACAATCCACAGGTCTACATATATGCATGAGATGGAGTTTGCATGAATCTTTTTATAGAAAGTGGTTGTTAAATATTTATTATACCTAATTACACATACATCACAAAATATTGAAGACATCAGTCTCCAATTTCAGGCTATTTATTTTATACTAGCTACTAACTTATGTGGCTTTCAGAGGAAAGACCTGAATGGAGTACATTTCAGAAAACATGCCTTGAGGTTAAAAAGGATTAGATCACCACTTTGTATTCAACATCAAGAACAAAAGATTGACAAGTGTGTTAATTGAATTTTTTTCCTAAAATTTCAATGTTGCTTGCTCTACTTATACTTCTGAATAAAACAGAGTTTAATAAAGGTTTAATTCTGCAATCCAGACCAAAACCAGCTTTAATTGTGTTCTAAAGAGAAACTGATACCTTACAAGGCAACCGTACCTGGTATTTTCCCCATCCACAAATAAATAATACCAAATATAAACCACAAAAACCAGACAACTGCTACTTCACACACAAATCAGCAATGTTGTTACTCTCAGGGAGAATCCTTATCAGAAACCTCAGACCCCACAGCAGATTTCAGTAAGGTTTTCTGTGGATACAGGCTACAATCAAAGCTTCACTCATCATCTAATGCCATTAGATGACCTATTTAGAACTCAGGACTACGGCATTAACAGCATCGACATCCCAGCTGCTAATCCAGCAATTTAGTGTTCAATTCCGCAGGAAAAAAACCTCTCTCTCTCTCTTTCTCTCTCCCCCTGTCTCTCTCAGACCACCACCTAGCAAAACCCAAACTGATAACTCCTCTGGCACACCTGTTACACAAAAAGCTGTTCAAAAGTGTTCACAGAAAGACTTCACAGTTTTGTGTGGTGTAGTTTTCCTCCTTCCAAGGGATGTAACTGTCTGATTGAAGGCAGAAAGCCCAGCTGAGTTGAAGCAAGTATTGCATATTATAAATCACATAACATAAAGTGCTTCCTTCAGGTCACAACTAGGAGGGCTTCAGGCCAGAAGCAAAGAACCTCTTGGAAGAAAAACTGAAAGAATAAATTGTATGTTTTGTAAAAATCTAAGGAAATATTCATACTAAACTGAAAAACAGAATGTTTTTTTTGTTCAAGATACTGTGTACAAATCAGAATGCAATGATTTTCTTATGTCAGAAAGGAACAAACTGAATTTGAGGTTACAAAATAAAAATTGGGAAATTAAAAAACCAATCTTCTGACACTGAAAGAGCTCACAAAGAGTTTCAGGAGCGTTTAAATGTGTGAATAAACAAACAACAGCATGCAACAATTAGTATTGTGACTGCTCATGACACTGTAGTTCTCTGAATTAATCTGAACCAATTCAAAACATTTTAGCCAATTGCTTCAGATTTCTAATATATAAACCAGAACATCTTTACACAGGAGATGCAGTTTTATAGTGTAATACAGGCCCTAAAAGAAAGAGCAACTTGAAAGTAAATGGTTAAAGAATTTGTTAGCAAATAGGATTAAATATGGTGAAAGATGTTTCCCAGCCTTGGCATCCAGCGGGGAGCCTCACTGGTGCCTGGATAAGCAGAGGAAAGCCTTGTACACAGACCTTGCTATCTCTTCAGTAAAGTCGTATTTGCAAGTGAAGGACATTGATAGAGATTCTCAAAATAGTGTGCTGGGGAAAAAAGGGGGTGGGTTAGGCTGAAAACACAGCACAAGCTTTGAGAACAAAAAGTCCTCTCACAGATTTACATTTTCCAAACTCCATTGACGTATGTGAAAGAAAACACAGATGATAAATTCTTATTCTCAGCGCACATTTCAAGACATCACTTTAATTATTCCTATCTGTTCCGTTGTCTATTGCACTCCCATTTCTACCTCCCCCAACATATGAATAATACTTTCCATGTTTTCAGCAGCACTTTTTGTGTACCCTATCTGCAGGTGCAGCAAATACCTTGGCAAGGGGCAAACCGATTATCACTTAAGAAAACAGTAACACTGTATAGTTCATACTCCTTCAAGGTCTCCAACGAGCATAAATTCTCGCGAAAACGAAGTTATTGCACTTAAAGCATCAAGACAGCGAACCAGGTAAGTCTTACTGCTGCTTGTAGAGATAATTTTACCATATTTCGTAATTTATAAACTTTTTTCCTCTCTCTCTAGTGCTTTTTTTCCCCCCTGTAATTCAAATAAGTATTTTCTCAGGTCTTAAATATAAAAACCTCGAACATTGTGCAATAGTGCAATATACTGAAAAAATGGTATAGTTACTAATTTTTAATTAATTTTCAGGTCAGTTCTACAGAGCTGCTCTTCTTTTTTTCTAAGAACTCTACACTTCCTTGTATGTATTTCAAAAGATGCACTGATGAATTTTTAACATACTAAGTATTGTTAAGTCTCTGCTGAATCCTAGGCATTAATGTTGGCTGTCTCATACTTTAACCTCTGTTCTAGCCTGCACAGGTTTTTAACAGCCTTATAGTTCAGAAGAAACTGTACTGTGTAAAGAATCTAATCAATTTTTATTCCCCTTAATATTTACACTTATATTCCAGGTTCACTCTTGCCACAAGTGGAGTTCGTCTTGATCTGGCTCGTTGTTCCTTTTTCCTATGCATATACTTCTTTGAGAATTGATTCTAAAGAGGTATAGGGCATGGGAAAATGGGGCAATTGAGGTACTTCACCACTCGTTTCAAACAGCATTGCCAAGGCAACTCTAGAAATGTATAGAGAAAACAGAGGTATGAAGAATTAAAGGTAAGTTTATTAAACTCCCAATTAACCATCAAAACCTGCATAAAAAGATACTGGTGTTATTTACTCTCATATAATGGCTAAATGTTGGTTTCATCCTAAAATATTATTTATTACAAGAGTAATATTTTAAGCATTTATCAACCACATTATTACATATATCCCCTTGGATTAATGTTCTGTCTAAAACATATGCATTGCTAAGGAGTTACTTCTGTAGTCCTTAATCCCATAAACCTCCAATTGAAATTAATGAAAATGCAGTCACGCAAACCACAAAAAATGCAACTCTTTCTCCCTATCTCACAGGCGCTGGGAATCAGTCTTCACTGAATCCAGTTAGTGCTGGCTCAGGTGTGGAAAGCCCAGTCCTGCAAATACTACCTACCTAAGGGGGCTGTCTGCAATGTGCCATCTTATTCTTAGGACTTCATCCTTTAAGATGGTAAGTACCTTTTGCACGATGTCTGCTTGTGTGAAATTATAAATTTTCTCTTGTAAAACGCAGACAGTTAGTAGTAAATCAAATAATTAACACACTAATTTTTTTTTTCTTCTTTCACCCACAGGTGCCTTGGAGGTGGAAGTGTAAAAGATCTGTTGGCTTTTATTCATTCAGTAGAAAAACAGTCATTAAGCACAACTTCTATGTTTCTGTCATATTGCTGTTATTCACTTTAAATAGCAATGCATCACAGGAATTCGGGGTGGGGGGGGGTGTGGTGGGGGGAGGGAGGAGGGGGAGATATGCTATTATGAAACAATGTAACACTATACTAATGTCAAATAAAAATCAATGTTTCAGTCACAGATCCAAAGTTTGTGTTACACTGCATCACAGTTTCTAACAAGTCTCATAAAACTGTGCATTACAAATCAATTTTACTCAGTGGTTATCATTGTGCTACATTATTCAATATTAAATAAATATTTTAGCAGTTACTTTTCACTTATCTCTAACATAACACTGTCAGAGGACTATTCTATTTACACATCACTTTTTTCTTAAATTAAAAGGCAATTAAAATATATCCACCATATCATTACTCACTGATTTGATATCAAAATTTGTGGTAAAGGGGACCTTGTGAGGGAAGGGGGGAGAGGGTTATATTTTTTTTAAAAAAAGTAAATCTATTAAAAGTCATTTAAATCAAGAGGAACCTTCAGAATTACTGCACATAAAGGTAAAAAAAAATACATACAAAACAAACAAAAATATAAATAAACACCCCCAATATAACATATTTTCTCATATTTCACAGAAATCTCACATTAATGTCAAGTAGAAAAAACCCAATTGCATCAGAAAATTGTGTATTTTACCTTTAATACATCTCTTGCACAACAGCCTGTAACAAATCCTAGATCCCTATGCAACAGCACTACAACTGATGCTTTTTTCCCCCCTTAAGACAAAGTACACAGCATACACAATTAAAAGCTAATAGGAATGATAATGTCATGTCAGCTATTACCAAAAGGAGAAATATTTAAAAAAATAAAAAAGGCTGTTTTGAGTTTGCAGTGATAGCAATAAAAATATCAGGTCAAATGTCAACCATATCAAATGTGGCAGTAGCAGAGCAAGCAGCAAGATTTAACTGAACAACATGAATATCAACCAGAAGAGAATTTTAATAGGTGTAGTTTTTCTTTTAATTTAAAATTAATGGCTTTTATAAAGAGAAGCTAGAGCAATCAGATAAACTACCTAAAATCAAACGGGAAACACAATGTTCACATTCCCTCACTATGTCATGGGAATAATTTCAGCTCATTTACAAAAACTTGGGGGAGGGTTGTATATGCACTGATAAGCAAACACCTCATTTTTTTTAATACATACTTTTGGGTTCCCTTCTCATACAAAAGCATATAGTGTTTATCACTTCCACATATAAAGAACCACTTAAGCCATCCAGTTTTGGACTGGCAATAAATATGTGACAGAAAAAATGTAACAAAACACATAGCACAGGAAAGTATAAAGGTTAAATTGTGAACCATTTAGAGTAACATTTTCATTCCAAGCTTCTTAAAATAATTTTTTCAGTTTGAAAAATCCATATGTCATAATGTAGAACACCCTTAAATTGCTCCCCAAACAGAATACTATTTCATCTGTACCAAGTCTGTATTATTTATATATTACAATGTTGCAGTTCCTACAGTTATTCAATGTAGCATGTTATATGTAGGAACATCTGGTAAACACCCATGAAAAAATTAATTCAGGTAGTTCCCAAATATTTCTGGTGGGGTTTTGTTTGCTTATAATTTTGTTGGTTTTTTAATGCTCTAAGGCACTCCCAAAAGTGAATACATATGCCTAGAGAAACCTATACTGAAATAATATATATATTGCATATTAATGCAGAGAATATTATGAAACTAATCCACTGTGTCCCAACAAAGGGCACATCACCAGAAGAAGCAGGAAAGAAATTATCTTACTCTAAATTATGAGGCCTATATTTTAAAAGATTTCTGGTCAACAAAAATTTCCTTTTTGTTATGGTGTTACATTGTGTAATCACTTACAACTTAAAAGGATCATTTCCTGCCCTGAATTTGCACTGCGGTTTTCAAACCCTTCCATACAAGACTAACTTAGTAAAGCAGCAGTGGGGGAAAAAAAACAAAAAACAAAAAAACCCCCAAACAAACAAACAAAAAACCAGAATAAAACAAACCCACAATTTTCTGATGGTGGGTTACAGATAAGTAAGACCTTTCCTGTTAGAGGAATCCAAAAAGTGTCAGTCCTAGCTGAAGTGAAGGAACCTGAGTGTGCAGACTGAAGGTGAAAAGATCAAGCGCAGCAGCACTGTAAGCTCTCATGTAAACTCATAGCTGAGGTACATTTCTCTAAGGAACATATCTCTAAGGAGCACAAATACTTCAGACAAATCAACAAGAGGCAGAAACCACATTTTTTGAAAAAGAATTCCTACAAAAAAAAATTTTATAGTGCTGATAACACCACCTCAAGAGAAATCTCTGGGATCTCAGAGAGTTAGAACTCTCAGTTAATCCTGTCAAGTTTTGAGGTGGTAGAGAAAAGCTAGTCTTCAGCTGTTAGCACTGTTTGTCATTCAGAAAAAAATGTTTTCTCAATTGTCTCTTTTGTAATTTACCTATTGGGAGATACTGATAAACACTGTGGGGTTTAATTACTATGAAGCATTTTAATATATAAAAAATGATGCAACAAAATCCCTCTCAGAAAGCAGGCCAAATTAACTTCATGGCGAAAGTTTTCATTATCACTGCAAGTCTTACAGGACACAGGATACAATAACTGTTTTTCAGATATCACACCCTCGTATTTGATAACATTGTGCACTCCACGACCGTATCCTGCAGTTCCCATGACTCCCTATTCCTACTTTTGCTTCTCTGTATCTGAGCTTTAAACAGGATCAGAGAATCAGCCTGTCCAGGAAAATTAAAAAAAAAAAAAGAAAGAAAGAAAGAAAAGAAAAACAAAAATAACTAGCAGACAAAAATTTCTGCTTCCCCTATCCCAGTGGAATTATTTCTCTGATCTGATTCCTTTTGTACCTGCGAATCCAGCTACATCAGTATAATGAAAGAAGAGAAGTTGCTTAAGATGGAAGAACAATTAGGAACGCCTTTGAAATCTTGGTTTGAGGGAAGAGATTTTATACTTCCTCTGTAAGCACTTTCTCCAACACATAAAATACCCATGGACAGATTTGCCCTAGAGAAAAATCTTCATCTCCACCTATTTCAAAGACTCACAGATGATTGTAAATTTAATTCATTTCTAAACACCACCTGTCAGCACTGGCATACGTGTCAGTGGCAAAACAAGGAACCAAGTTCTGTACTTCCAAATACAGGTTTTAGATACAAAACCCAACGCAACAGCAACATACTATACTATGAACTTTTACATTCATTTGTTACTGAAATTGAAGCTAAACCTTTACATACTATTCCAGCATCTACATGAAACATTTGGGGTTTTTTTTTTAAGATGACAGTAGGTTGATTTGATTATTCCCGGTGAACAAGAGAGATGAAGTTCTATACGAAAAATTAAGCAGATTAAAGAGCTCACTGATGCTGAAAAGGAACAATCCTTCACACCTTTCTCCTCCTCCTGGTTACCTTGGGCCAATTCAGGCTAATTTTCTGACCCTCAGCTAATTCTTACCAAAGACATCCAGAAAGAGGAAAACTCTTGGGTTTGGGTTAAAAAACCCCAAACAAAAAAACAACCAACAGGAAAAAAAAACCCCAACACACCAAACCAACTTCATATATTTCTCTTTGCTAATTTTGTGGGGTTTTTTCACTGCAGAACTGCAGTTTAATGATAATTTACACACCATGCATGTGTACATAGAGGGAAGGGGAAGGAAAATATAACGAAAAACCTGACTCAATATCTGACCTCGAATAGCTCAGTCTGGGATTAACCTGAGTGTTTCTTACTATAGCAAACAAATAATAAAGCAATTTAATTATTGAGCTCTTATTGTTCCATCTTTCAACACTTGGACCAGACACACAGTACAGAAGGTGTGTATCTGTTCTTTTCCTCATGAAAATTGTTCCAACTTTTAACAAGCCCTAGGTGTACTTCCCCTCTGCTCCCCAGCAAGCCAACTGAATCCAATCAGATTTCACACAGCGCCCAGAGGACCCGAGGGGATTCAGCATCCTCCCTCTGAAGCCTTTCCCGGAGCCGAGCCGGGCAGGGCCGCTCCCGAGTCCCCGGCGCTCCCCCTGCCGACACCGCCGAGCGCAGGGACGAGAGACGGACTGCAGGCTGGGTTTACAAAAGCAGACATAAAGGAAAGAAAGGAGTGGATGTTTATGGAGCGTATAGGCAGACAAGAGTTATTGCTGGGATGGGAGAACCTGGGGCCTTTAGGGATTTATTTTTTTCTGTGCTCTTCCGTTTCTGCAAGCCATCCGTTTCAATAGTACAGCCCCCTTCAGAACGTGGGGTTACAATGCCTGTTCCTGTAGCAAAATTTATCTTTTACCCTTTTTGATAGTCAGCTTTGATGCACGTCCGCACTGTTGATTGACTGATTTGTTTATTTATTTATTTTAAAAAGTTATCTTTGTAACTGTTAGCCAAGGTACTTATGAGCTTAAAAGTAAAAACATACTGGAATTATCCATAAAATCTTAAATTCATAGAGAATACATTACAATGTGGTCTGAATTCAACCTTCTCAGTCCAATAAATTACCACTTTTTTTCACCCCATACTCCTCCCTTCTGCAGGATCAAAGCCTCACAGCTATAAATATGGGAAGCTGTAGATCAAGTGAAGAAGGGAAAGCAGAAAGAAAAAAATACTACAATGCAGTAAGAAAGGTTAATGGCATAGAAAAAAAAACACTTATTTCTTCTGTCAGGGACAGGTTTCCTGCGAGATGGCTCAAATTTTTTTCAACAAAATATCTTTGCGCCTTTTTTTTTAAATTGTGCTTTATAATGTGTCAAAGGGGTTGAATTAAGGTTAAGCGGTATTTGAATTTTAGTTCCAAGCGAGCCTCCCCCGGTGCTGTCGGATCCGGCTGGCGCCAGCAGGTGGCGCAGCGGCAGCAGCACAGGGAGCGCGGTGCGGGGCAGAGGGCAGGGCAGACACCGGGAGAAGGGGCAAAAAGGAAGCCTTCAAAGTAAAAGTCGTGTTCAAAAATCGCTATTTATTTACTAGTGAGTTACATATGCATCTGAACACCAACCTAGTTCTTACCTTGTTTTTCCTCTCTGTGGTGGCCAGTGGCAGGACCAGAGGGAATGGCCTGAAGCTATGCCATGGGAGGTTTAGACATTAGAGAAGGTTCTTCGCCAAGAGGGTGGTTGGCCACTGGAACAGTCTCCCCACGGAAGTGGCCACAGCACCAAGCCCGACAGAGCTCAAAAAGCATTTGGGCAATACTCTTGGGCACTATAGTGTGACTCTTGGGAATAGTGCTGTGCCAGGCCAGGAGTTGGACTCCATGATGCTTGTGGGTCTCTTCCAACTCAGCACAATCTGTGATACCTTAGTCTCTCTATCTGGAAAAAGTGAGCAATTATACTGATCATAAAGCCACTTTCATTTACTTATATAAAGCAATAAAGCCAGTCACTACTAAAAGGAATCATCCCGGTTTTAACTCCTTCCTTCCTTGCTTCAAGCACTGCCCTGAGCAAGCTATAGAGCTCATCCAGCTTTTCAGTCTCCTAGCTGCCAAAAAAACCATTGGCTTTTGGTTTTCTTTTTTCTTTTTTTTCCCCTCCTGTTTCCTGCTAGCTTAGAAACCTATCTGGACTCAGAATATGTGGGGAAAAGCATGCCCAGAAAGAGGGAGGAAAGAGGAGTAAATCAGTTCCCTCCAAAAGCAAAACTGGGAGTCCTACTCTACAGGTTTCATTTAGACAGGTGTGTTCCATTGTATGAGTAGAAGTTAACATAGTACATAACATTTTTATCTGATAAATGTCCTTAATATTTATTGCAATGACTGAATTAACCTGTCTAGTGTTTCTCATGCTAGCATACTGACAAATCCTACTACAGCTTTTACACATTAATATTTTCCATAATCAAACCAACACCAGAGGAATAATTGTTGCTTTGCAGGAAATTATCCTCACAACTTATGCAATAACTAAAAACATTAACAACTATGAGACACTCCATAAAGTAATTTCAACAAGAGACTTAAAGAGACAATGAAACACAGTTGTAAGTGACGCCACAGATTTTCACTGAAGGTTCTGTCAAGAAAGGCTGCCATTAAATCACTGTATTAAAATGTGAGTTAGTTACACCTCCACTACACTTACTACTTACATTCAAAATTTTGGTCATTATGGGTTTTGTAGTCCACGTGTTCACAAAAAACGCTAATAATCAATGGAAAGTGGGACATATATTTCATCACAGGATCTGCCGAATGTTAATTGCTAACTAGAAACACAGGGCAATTACCTTTTAAATTGTAATTGCTCTCATGTGATGGTCGCTTATGATGTTACAATCACTCAATCAAACTCCTTTGAATGGGAGCTTTGCCTCAGGCCAAGTTCTGTATCTTAGGTAAGTCATCATAATAACACTCAACGACGTGAACATTAGCATTTTTAACAAAAAATTCCCTTCAAGTATGCTTTTTTATAATGTTTTTCACCTTCATAGCCACTGATACTCCCTCTTCTAGTTTTGTTGAGCTCCCTGTTAAGTTTTGTTCTAAAATTGCAGGGTTGAATAGTTTGACAAAAATATGAAAGTTGCTATTAATTAGGACACCATCTCCTCAAAATATATTAAACAAATAAATAAATAAATCCCACACCACAAAAACCTCAAGTCATGAAAGTTTGACTATAAACTGAAGAGAACATAACAGAAAGATCTTACGGGAAAACAAACAAAAAAAAAAAGCAATACTGAAAGTCTAATAACAAATTTAACAATAACAAAATTAAACACAGAGTTTCTAACATAGGAGAACACTATGCATCTTTTTTTAGTGCAGTTCTATGCCAATACGGGAAAGTTTAGTCATACTGTCATCTATTCCTGCTTACAATAAAAGGACCAGTGTCTAAAACATAAGCAGCCCCCAGAGTCACTTTCATTCTGAATACACATGGTTTTCTGCTAACAGTTACACCAAAACAAAAATGTCGTTGCCAATACATTTTATTTCATCCAAGAAGTAGAAAAAGTCTTTAATGGTATGTCTGTATTGTTTACAATTATAAATTAAAACTACTAGCATTGTTTTTAAAGTGATTGTATTAAATGTAAAAATATCCTCAGTGCAAGAATTCTCAAAGCAACTCTGACAGAAATCTGTGAAAATTTTCATCACCGGCACATAAAACCAAGGAAATTTATCCACACTACCCCCTTTAAAAAAAGAGCTAAGCAGTATGAAAATCCCTACTCTTGATCTCTTAAATACAATTGCAAAACCAAGCTACTTCAGAGGAAGTAAACAGAAATTCTAGACAGACTTTCTCAGGTGATTCCATGAAAAAAGTAGATAGGAAACCACACAAGCTTAACCATAGCATGATCCTGAAAGACTGTTTTCCTGAAAAACAAAATTAAAAATATTATATTAGCATTCTGTGCCTTTTGAAAGTAAGGTTTTTCTCTTGAAAGTCATTAAATCGATTATTACAGTCTAGCCAGATCAATGATCACAGAATTAAAAAAAACCAACGCACATCCTCAAACCCACGAGTTCCATTATCACTAAAATACAAACTTACAAACTGCCATACTGGCAACAATTTTGTTGTTTAAAGACATTTGCCCATCTATTAAAATAAGCACAATAATAATTAACAACTAGAAACATTACTATAACAAAGGAACGATTTGTTGGTAATCCTTCTGATTCGATGTTACCCATAACACTAAATAAATTACAACGATTCACTTCAGAAATGGTCTATGGCTTTATCATTTTTCCAACTCAAACTTTACTTTCTCCAGGATTAATTTGCAGGTTTTTAGGACTAGGAAACAATCTAACTCAAAAATAATGGTCCATTATTTGTAATTGTTCACTTCAGACAAACCGTCCTGAACACCGAAATATATCCCAGTAATTTTCTCCATAACATTATGGGAACTAAGGACTCAAGTCCATAATCCTTGATTAATGTCAAAATAGAGTACTTAGCAACAGTCTCCTTCCTGCGTTTTTGTTCGTTTTGCTCTGTTTCATTTAAGATCCATTTAATCGATCAAATGCAGAAATTTTAATGCAGAGATATAATCTGCAGATTTCTATGTAGTTCTATGCTCTTTTTTTTTTTCCCCCCATTTTTTTTCTTTGTAAAGGGAGTTGGGTTTGGTTTGGTTTTTACCAAAAGGAAAACCTGTAACTTCTAACTTGCGTCTTAACTGGTTTTAAGGGCTGCAAATCGCTGTGGGTGGAATCAGAAGCACCTGAAGACAATGCAACGGCCCGTCCCTGTTAGCTTAGTCAGAAAAGCTTTTCTGTAAAACGTAAGTGTCATCACTGCAAAGTCATTTCTTTACCTCGAAGCATATATAGTGACCTACCAGCAATATCATGCTGATTAAAAAAGCGCCAAAACAATACATGTACTGCCCACGTGGATATTCTTGCGATTGTTTTGTTTCCTTTTTATTACAAGGAGAACAAAATTCTTTGTAACAGCAGAAGTATGTATGAAGAATATTCAAAATCAGAGCATAGAAATTTTTTACATATGTCATTCATCAGCGTAGTTAACAAAAAAGAATGTAGGACCACTGCATTTTATGGGAGAAAATAGTATTCCTACCTGAGAAAATATAGAAAATCTAAGAAGAAAAAGATCTAGAAGTGTAGCATTATCTCACTTTTGCCATCTCACTACACATATATCACTCTTCATAAAAGGTGACATGAATCTCTTTGAAGTTAAGAATTAGCATGTTGTCTCAAGCATGTTCCGCTCTGCGTGGAAGCGAGTTCATTATCTCTGACTGTATAAACTCAAGCAGCAGTGACTGTTTACTGAAACAACCTGTAAATGTGTTAGGCCGTGTTTGCAGAGGATAAGGACTGTGCCATCCCAGGCCCACTTCAGACCGTAAAAGTGGTTCTTTTCTCACCCTTATCTGAATCATCCTTGAACAGACTGCCTCTGAACAGAGTTTACACTCCTCTTCTTTGATCTCCTTCATAAGAACATCAGAACTGTTTACTTTGAAATGCACACGTTTCTTTCTTGTGGTGCAGGGTAAGCAGATCACGTTTTAAGACATGAACAAATAAATTCAAGAGAACTCGTAATTTTCTCCGTGTTTCTTATCCTGTCCAACATCCTGACACATAATTGCTCTTTGCTTAATCTTATTCCTAATAAATTCGTAAGAATTAACTCAAATTATTCAAAACCCTACCCTACCCTACTTTCTGCAAGAGGCCTAACAAATTGCCATGCTAATGATAATGCCACTGTGCTCTAGTTTCAGCTAGTCTCTCCACAAAGACTCCTTAAAGTCTCTGATACAAGAATCAACTGAAGTCAGCAAGTGTACCTCACACTTCAGAGGAAGATGAGAGTCCTAACTGCAGCACTCTGCCTCACGGACAGCAACAAAATATTTAACCCTGCATTTCCAACTAACTGAGCTCAAATAACACCCTGCCAAGAACCCTGATTTAATAAAGAGCAGTGTGTTCCTTACAGGCATATTAGCAAGATACTAGTATCAGTGTTTCTCCACGATTTCTACCTGATGACTACTTGTTCGTTTGTATCTCCTTTGCTGACCGAAAAGAAAGGGGATTCTTTCAAAGCTTGCATCAAACAAACAAGAGGGTCTCGAAATTTGGGTGTAAGGCTCATATAAAGGAGGCTTCTCTGTTATCGGTCCATTCTGAATCCTTGTCCTTCATACCAGGAGACAGAGATTGAAAATCACCGGGCTGTTCGAGGATCGAAGGCAGCTTGGGCAGCGCGAAGAGCACAGGCCGTGATGCAATTCCTAGCACCTACGTGGTCGGGAGACGACTCCGTGCTGAACTTGGCGCCAGGTCAGGCAGCCTTGAGTTCTACTAACTACTGCGCTCGGAGATTAGGCGGATGTAACAATCACCTGAAAGGGGAGATTAAAGCGCCTCTCAATGAGGTCCTTTGTCCTCGGCCTCATTTGATGCTTTGGGCCTTTTCAAACCAGCCGGGGTTTAAATGTTTGCCCTGACAGCCGGGGCGGCTCCATTGAGGGCCGACAGCACTGGGGAACATGGAGAAGGGGCCCTTCTCGGTGGAGTGGTTGGCCCGGAGCAGCCGCGGCTCCTCCAGTCGGGAGAGGCCAGTAGTCGGTGAGTCCCGCACTGCCCGTCGGTCGCCGCCCGCGGGGCCGTCGGGGCGCGGCACCGGCTGCGGGGCTCGGGGCCCGCGGAGGGAAGGGTCACCCCTCCAGACACCCCCTTCTGCCCTCGCAGACGCGCCCCGGGACCCGGAAGCCTCTGGCAGCAGCAGCAGCAGCAGCCCCGGGCACGGAGCGGAGGCGGCCGGTGGCGCAGTGCCCGGGCGGGCCCGCACCAAGTTCTCGGCCGCGCAGCTGCAGGAGCTGGAGCGGAGCTTCCGCGAGCAGCGCTACATCGGCGCCGCCGAGAAGCGGCGGCTGGCGGCAGCGCTGAACCTCTCCCAGAGCCAGGTGAGAGCGGCCGGGCGAACCCCGAGGCGGGGAGACGAGTCCCGGCAGAGTTGTGTGGCACCTCACGGTCACCGCGGGGACGGGGGCAGTGACAGTGACAGCTCCTGCAGCTGCGGCGCGACGGTCCGCCCGCCAGCCTCGCAGAAAACGGGCTTAAGCAAGATGACACCTCTGTCTCGGCTGGTATTGCTGTGTCCGCCGCAGGTCTGTGTCCACTAGGGACAAGGTGCAAATGGAAAACTGCGAATGCAAATTCAAAAGGTGAAACTTCATGGTGGGGTAAAAAGACTTGTAGAGTCTCCACAATTTCAATTTCCAGGCTAATTGTTTCTCGCTCAGAGTTACGTATCTGCTTTGATAGATACATTGCAGAATTTTTGAACAAAACTACCCCTGCCTGTCCCTTTTAGTCTCACTGCACCAGTCTTGAGTTACAGCCCTGGTCCAAATGTGGGTAATTGGCTTGCCATGCATCATGAAATGTTCACAGCTTGATCCTCCTCATGCCAAGACAGTTACTCTGCACTAAATATAGACCAATGTTACTACCCCTTAACTGTTAATGTATTCTGCTACTCTGAGAATAAATCTGCCTTCAGGATGTATTGCTATATGTAAAGGGACAAGTGGATTAGTTCTTGACTCTTTTTTTTCTTATCCTCAGATAAAAACCTGGTTTCAGAATCGTCGCATGAAGTTTAAACGTCAGACCCAAGATGCCAGGATGGAAGCTCTTTTCTCAGGCTTATTTTTGCCCCATCATTGTTACTCAGATATGGCTACATCCAGCTATTCTCATGGAATAAGTGTCAACACCTCTACCTCTGCTGTCTCCCTTCACCCAGCTATGCCAAACTCTGCCTTGTTACCTTCAGTTCCGGCTCAATCTCTTCACCAAGTTTTATCAAGTCCAGCTTTACTGTTGCCTCCTGGCCCTGGATTATCTTGCTATTCTTCTGTAATTCCAGCAGTGACTCTAACCACTCAACACAGAAGACTGAATTTCCAGCCATATCTTCCTTCTTGTTAAAAATGTCAAAGGTTGTGTGTAATTTAAAGAACTGCCAAATATCTCTAAGAGTAACTATTTAACTTATTTTGTTTCATTAAATAGATTGATGATTCTATGAATGATTTTCTTTAACATAAAACCCCAATTTTGATTAGAGGAAAATATAGTTCACCTGTATTAGAGAAGTGATACTGTAAGTGGAAGTGGAGGACATGAAGCTTTCCTTTATTCCTACAGTCTTCACTATGGTGTATGGCAATTTCTATATAAATTTTCCTATCCAAAAGTTTTCAGAAAACAACCTATAGTCACGTGGGGATCTCCACAGAAAGAGTGGGGTACTGTGTACACTGAAATTTGCATAGTAAATATGTCATGTAATGGACAACAGTCTTAAAAACTTTGTCCATTCTATTCGAGCATGGGTTTTTAAGGAAAGATTTGTAAAGGACAGAAAATGCCTTTAAATTAAAATGGTACCAAATGTGGCAAACCCTATGAACAAACCTGAACAAGTTACCCATTATTGTCTTTTATGTGTATATTCTGCACCTGGTTTTGGACAGACATATTCCATTTATGCATTTAAAGAGAAGTGAGGCTAAGGAATCAATTGGTAAGCATTATGTTGATGACAATGTCAAACATACTTGTGTTTTAAATCTGCTTATGAAAACATTAAAATAGCTCATGAGTTCAGATTTCCTGGAACACTCAAAATGAATATATTTCTGTTTTTACTTCTGAAGTTTCAGCAGTAAACTTGGCAGCCTCCCTAATTTTAAACTGCAGGATTTGTTTAGGCTTGCTATCAGGAGAACTCAGGGCTATTCCTAAAAGTCCCAAAGCAAACTTTATGGAAAATGGCAAAGTCAAGCCTTTAGAGAATGAGAAACAAGAGATCTTGCTTCAGCATAAGGCAGCTGCAGCAGGTGTGACTACATCTTCCCTGATCCAGACTATACTGTCTTTCTCACCGGGTGATGGTTAGACTATTCGCCATTATAAAGAGAAAAAAAATACACTCCCTACCCCCACCACAAGAAACTAATTAAAAAAAAAAAAAAAAAAAAAAAAACCACACCTCCAAAACTTCACCAAAACCCTCCATTCCTTTGCTGATAAGGAGCAAAAAAGAGGGGGAAAAAAAGTCCTAAACAACCTTGAGCTATGCATTCCCTTTTCTCCTCTCCTCCCCTCCCATACCACCTACCCCCCCAGGCCTCTCCAAGTTGTGCCGTGGGGCTTTAGGAGTGCAACGTTGAAACCAGCATTTGATAGACAGTGGGGAGGAGGGAAGGTTGGGACACACTCGCAGGAATTTCCCCCACCACACCCCTTCTCAGTGCCCCCCTAGGGCAGCACTGATCCGAGACACAGCTAGGCAGTTGAGGGGACAATCTCTGCATTTCTCAGTCACTGTGAACACAGACTAGACAGAAAATTCCCTTTACCCTTTCCAAGTAATTTTTTCACAAGTGAGAAGATCCTAGGCTATTAAATGGAAACCCTTGATGACTCACTGAATTAGAGGGTCGTGGGGGTGGGAGGAATTTTAGACTACAGTGCAGCAATCAACTAATGGATTTAAAAGACCTTTCAGGTGAATCAATAATACTTCATTAAAATCTAGAAGATCAAGAAATAAGTGTTACCTAAGCATGCTTAGGAGAGTATTAAAACCTGATCCCAGGAAGAACTAAAAAAAAAAAAACCCAACAAAATTTCAAGATTGCTAAAATAAAAACTTGAACCCTTTAGATATTTAAAGGGAGTAACTCAATTTACTAAAAAATATTCAAATTATGCAATTAGAATTGTTATTCACTGGTGAGACAAAGGCCATATTTGCAGGCTAAAATCCCACTCAAATGGTATGTCTTTGAACCAAACACAATTATGTTATTTATATTTTTTTGCCAAGCATTTGTTTTGGCAAAACTCTCA
Organism: Acropternis orthonyx; assembly: GCA_035583155.1. Lineage (NCBI taxonomy): Eukaryota > Metazoa > Chordata > Aves > Passeriformes > Rhinocryptidae > Acropternis > Acropternis orthonyx. Next base: position 21,129,922 of record JAWWEU010000160.1, read on the forward strand.
AATTCCATAGGGAAGGCCTGATCTGTTTAGTTACTGTTTAAAGACACCCTTATTTAATATTGGTGATTAACACAGCTGCTGGCTTCACATGTAAGATGGGATTGAAATTGTAAAGCAGGAATTTATTTATATTCAAAGAGAAACTCACCAACAGCTTATCCTTCCTTCTGGAGGATGCACTTAACCAAAAGCACACTGCAATGCAACTGGGTACAGGTGCCTGTGTCTAGGCTACCAAACACACTTAAAAACAGACTATATGTCAGCAGGAGTCTAAGAAAGTCAGATAAAATGTATTAAAACATCTAAATCCACTACCAAAAACAGAAGAACAAGTGACCATGGAGGTTTATGCTGCACAAGTGCAACCTTTATGGAGTTGACACATATAACTATTCAGATTTCATTTATAAATATACGTTTATAGAAATGTATGGGGAGATGTGCAGTAAAAACCAGTTACTTAATGCACTTCAGACTAAACTGTATAACTTTGCTCAGCATCATGGGAAATTTGGCAAAAGCAAGTTTCTACCACATTTCTCTCTCCAGTTTCATTACACTGTTTTTGACTGAAGAGGATAGACTACTACTATTTTAAAAATTAATAAACTATGGGAAAACGTAGAAGTGAAAATACCTCCAATAATTTTTAACATTAAGTATAAGATATTAAATTATTCATTTTCACATTTAACTTAAAATAATAAAGACATATTCTTCCAAATAAGACAAGCGATTCTCAGCACAAAATACATACAACATACAATGATTTTTCCCTTTTGCTGCCCGCCCCTTTTCTTTTTCACTATAATGCATATACGGGGTGGCACTGATTGTCCATTTTGTTCTGAATAACTGGATGGAAAGAGGGATGAGGAAGAAAGTGTTGATGGTAGTAGGGCAGCTCATTTGCCATAAAATGGTAGGTGCTTTGCGATGCATCATATCTGGGAAAAGAGAAACTGAACTGCACAGCAGGCACCGGGGTAAAAGGCAGGAGTCTCTGGTGCTGGGGAGCAAATGGGCAGTGGAGACCATCCTGAAACAGAGCTGGTGAGGTGCCCGGGGGGTAGCTGTAGAGTGGAGCAGGAGACACGAGGCTGTGCTGGTGGTCCTGTATCTGCCTCTTCAGTTTCATCCTCCGGTTCTGAAACCAGGTCTTGATCTGACCAATAAAAAGAACAGGGTGAGGGGTTGGAGGAAACAAATCAAGAACTTTGCTTAAAAATAACATGCAAACTATGAACAACCACATCTCAGCTGCTTTTACCATTTTGCTTCAGTTGGAATTGACACAGTGGGACAGATTCTTTTGCCCTAGTTAACCGAGGGCAGACGACCTGAGAGATGTAGAGGGTAAGTGTGTCTGTATTTAGCGATTTTAGATTAATCACTCTGAGTCTTTAAGACCATATATGAGCTCTGCAAGGTCTAATATCTCTGTACATGCAGGACAGTTTGCCTTATTAAGAAATAAAGAAACCATAGTGCCTTCCCAGTAGAAAGTGTCCAAAAATTTCCCGGAATCCTAAGTCGTTAATTCCCGAGGGATCCCACAGACCCTGATAAATGCAGTTTAAGAGCGCTACGTCTCGTCATCTCAGGGAAGACCGATGCCCCTGGCTGCTCCTGCCCGAGGGGGCCGGGAAGGATCCGCTTCTCCCGAGGGACTCACCTGGATCTCCGAGAGCTGCAAGGCAGCCGCCAGCTTCCTCCGCTCCGTGGCCCCCAGGTACTTCTGACGGTGGAAGGTCTTCTCCAGCCGGCAGATCTGCTCCGAGGTGAAGGCGGTCCGTGCCCGCCGCTGCCGCCCGCGGGTCCCGCCGGCCGCCGCCGAAGCAGAGCGCTCCGCGCCCGCACTCTCGCTCTCGTAGCCGGAGGACTCGTCGGCGCTCAGCCAGCCGCCGTCAGGGGCTGCACAGGAGGAAGGAAAGGGCGGTGGTGAAGCCTCTTCCCCGGCTGGGGCAGTGCCTCCACCTTCCCTCGGTCCTGACAGGCCGTTGCACAGACAGGGCTCGAGGTCCCGTGTGAGTCCCCAGTCCGCTCCCCCATCTTCTCTCCTCCCTATTCCCTCTTCACTCACCTGACTCCGACGGGTCCGGGTCAGTGGTCTCCTCGGGATCGTCTGGGCTCCGCTCTGCCGCGCAAGGCTCGCTGTCCGCAGCCTGGCTCGGCTGCGGGTCACCCCGTCGAGGCTTGGCTCTGACCAGGAGAGGTGCACTGCCCAGCGAGGTGGGGGCGCGGGGAGGGGGCGCACAGCAGATGTGGGGTCTGACCCCGTGGGGCTTGGTCTCCGCCGAAGGCATTTGGGCCTGGCTCATGGTGGAGAGGGGCTGGGAGACCGTCGGACTCGGCCCGCTCTTATATGGGCGCTCCGATCCCTGGCGGGGTAGTTTGTAGGTGTGAACCCACATCAAAGTGGGAATCGAGCAGAGATAACAGCTACCAGCGAGGATGAACGTTCACACGTCTGGCAAATGTCTACAGCCTCTGGCTCCAGCGTGTCTGCGGGGCCCGGGAGACCCCCTTGAAGTGCAAACCTGCCCCTCTCCCCTGGAGGGAAGGGCACGGGCTGGCCCAGCCCCACAAACAGGCGTTTAAAGGCACCGTCGGTGCCGGTAACTGCTCGGTTTTAGCCCCTCCCTTTTCAGTCGCTGGTTCTCGCATTGCACAAATGCCCGAAACCGGCCCCGAGAGGCCATCAGGACCGGGATGAGGGATAACGAAACTCGGGCAGGGCCTGCCAGCCCCGCTGTCGGGCACTGCTCCTTCGCGGAGCTGCAGAGACCGGCCTCCCCGGGAAAAGCCGTGGGGGGCCGCTATCAAGAAGTCCCTATCCCCGAGGCTAAGCCCTCACTCCCGGGGATCAGAGCCAAGCTGTGGGTTAGCAGAACTGTGGGCCTTCTCAGCTTGAACTTGGCGCCGTCTGTCTAGCCAGAAAGAGCAACCCATCTCCCGAATCGGTTAGTGATCAAAGCACTAAGTGAGCAGCGGAGCTCGCACTTCATCAGCTTCATACTATCCCAATCCACATGTCGCTTTCCCGAGAAGGATGATGCCCTTGTAATGCAGAGAGGACACCAAGAAACCCCCTAGCAAAGCTTGGTTGGGGAAAGCGGCATCTTGGCAGCTCAGCCCGTCTTCGGGTTTTATTTATGTTTAATTTCCATCGGGCTTTTAGCCACGCCAGTGAAAAGACTGCACCGACCACGACTGCACTGGCCGTAGCCATACTTCAATAACACATATTCTTAACCCTCGATGCTTCCTGAAGACGAATGGGAGCAATCGCCATTCCTGTAACTGGGTAAATGCACTGACAGGGCCTCAGTTTCAACGGGGATTCCAAAATCGTCAGCGTTCCTGCTGGGATGCACAACTGAAAGGAGTGGGCACCATAAACCTGGATCTAACAGGGCAGGAGCTTGTTTCTTTCTGAAACACAGCAATAATCTAGGTTCCCACATCAACCCGCAACCAAATCAACTTCCCAGTTTATTATGAAATGTCATTTGGCAAAAGAACTGTATTCTGCTACCCATTTTCATTGTCTCAAGTGTTCCCGTAACTCCATGTCCGCAGGAATGGACAGCACGTTATCGACCCCTCCCTCCCCGACAAAGACACCTTATCCCCACACTGGCCCCAGGGGAGGGATAAAGCCCAGGCACCAGAGCAATGCAAACACCTTACCAAGCCCACAGTCCAGGAGCCGAATTCCTCCTGGAGTTTTCCTTGCAACACCAACCCCTAAGGGCAGAGATGGGAGAGGCTGTTCTTGCCTCGGCACAGGTGCAAGAGAGAGTCCACCCTGCTCGTTGAGGGGTGCTGGGCACAGCCACTAACAGAGGTTCACTTACTGCTGGCACAAGTCTGCTATTTTGGCTGGTATGCACAAGCCAGTGCAAACCAGTTGATTACAGCTGGAGACCAAACTCCCGGCCCGGGTCAGAACCATTCACCTCTGGGTGCCCCTGACCCAAACAAAACCACCCTAACAGGGGAACATTTAAATCCTAGACACATTTCAGTCAAGCAGGGATAAGTCACTCACTATTCCCCAAGAGAACTAAGTGCTTGAATATTAATTTTAATAACTTCAGCATCTAATAACTATTCCTGAACATTCCACCTGTGTAATGTACCTCTCTTTCTGAAGCAAATGCTCTATTATACTCACTATTTCCATCTTATTTCAGAACAACCATTTCTGAATAACCTCACGTGTGGACAAATCCAAGCAGAGAAACTCATGCTCTGCCACACATAAACTCCTCCACAGCAAGTTGTCCTTTGCAAAGCAGCATGCATTATCTGCAGAGCCTGACTGCCTCACCAAAAACAAGTTTGGAGGTAATACCTGAAAATCACTGGGTTTCAGGAGCTCCTAAGCTGAGCACATACCTACCCAGCAAGAAGCACCCCCCAGCTGCTTCCACCAGGGCAGCCTTCCCCACCATTTCTCCAGCAGAAGAAATCTATGCCAAGCCAGGCAGCCTTGCGTACCCCATGCCCTGAAGTCCCCCCACCCTGGCACACAGAGACACCCAGTGACTACCATCTAGAGAGACACACTTCATCCCCAGCTGCCAAAATTAAACCAGACGTGAGATGACCATTCAGTGCTGTTCCCAAAGAGACCAGCATTGGCATTCATATATTACATGTCTCATAGAAGGAAACTATTATTAATCCTGAAGACCTGCTGCCATTTCCTGCCTCTTACTTGGTGGGGAATGCAGAAAAACAGCTGACCTGACCCACTGTTTGCTGAAAGTCAATGAAAACTGACTTTTTCTTATTAGACTCCAGTCTCAATTGCCTGTTTAGGAAAATATTTATACCCAGCTCTAGGATTCCCCCCACTCTGGATGAAAGTAGCTGCATCTGTGGACCAGACCAAAACCCTGGAACATATGGGAGAAGTGTGAAAGGTGTTATGTGGCTATTGTGGCTCCCATCAGAAAGAGGTGGCAGCTTGAGAAACTTGAAAACCTTAATGACCCTGGGTGGATAGAGGCCCTGCAGCTGCAGTTGAATCTTCCCCTCACCTTGCAGAAATACGGTGCTCATAGGAGACACAACTTTAATTTTTTTATATCACTTGATATTTGGACAGCATTCAATTGATGTCATATATAACTGTGATAAAAAATAACTCGAAGTTTTAGGAGATAATATGTTTTTTCATATAGAATTCTGTATACTGAGAAGTTTGGAATATTGTATTATATTGCAAAATATATGTATTTTTCTTACATATTTTATATTAAGAACATAGTGGAGCCATTTCTCCAAATCACATTTCAAATATTATTGCTTTGCATATGTATATAAGCCTTACAAACATCAGAAACATGTTTGTTGCTTTAAGAAATCGACTAGTAACTTCTGCACACTTGAGACTCAGTATTGGTACCCCGAAATTTAAGTGCGGTGATTAATGCCAGGATATGATAATGACAGTTAAGGTCATCAGGACGCAGTCCTCTTTTCATGAGAGCGCTACAAGACTTGTAAGGACAAACGGTAGATTTATCTCACTGGTAGGCATGGGAATATTTAATCTGGAGCTTTGTGCACACACGGAGTATAAAGCCATGAGAACAAGCAGGGCTGCAGCAGCTCTATAGCATGAAGGTATGGAAGGTCCAGCCCACTGTCCAGGTTGCAGTACCTTCTGCACCAGATACGAAAACCTCACCCTCTTCTAGATGCTGAAGTACTTGTATGGCCCAGGAATGCTGCTGGGTGTGCCAAGGTCTTCAACATATCACAGTGTTATTGCATGAAAACATAAGAAAAAAGTGGCTACATTTTGGCAAACAAAAGAATAGTCCTTCTCAAGAGAAATAAATGCTAGCGTATTTGAGAAAATCTTCATGTTTCAAACTTTCCTTCTGCTAGCCATGATGGTAAGTAGTACATGATTCAAAAAAAAAAAAAAAAAAAAAAAAAAAGGAAAGGCCCCAAACCCCCCAAACAGTATACCGAGGCAACTATCATAGCATTCATCATAGATCAGGAGCTGATGTATTAGGTCACCAGACTTGGGACCTGTTGGGCTACAAAGTTACTGGCTTAATCATAGGCAAATCTCATTTATCTTTCTAAGAAGCCTAGATTTTCCCATATCTTCTTGACAAAACTGCAGAAGTGGGGATGATAGATGATGCAGTACGAAAAACTGCAATGCCACCCGCCCCACCCAGGAGAAAAAAACCAAAACAACCAAACAAACCAACACTCGCTTTCCCCAAAATGTGTGTTTAGCTGGACAAACGGGCAGGACGAGAGAGCCTGGGCAAGTGTGGCAGCCCCTCAGAGGTAAGCAAGCTCAGCTTACTGTAGGGAACGAGGTTTTAACCTTGTCTGCTAAAAGTGCAGACAAGCAATTTTGCCTTGCTCCAGACGGGGCCATAGGAATCCCAAACCCATAGCCAGCCGCAGGGCCCAGGCTGGGCTCCCGGCCGGTGGGACAGCTGATGGCTGGCTGTTTGTACCCTCCGCTGCTCGCCTTCGGAAATGTTAACTCGGTTATTCAGCGCCTCCTTTGATGGTCCTGATAGGTGCTATTAGGTAGTCAATTAGGCATCAACGAGATCGATTGTTTCGGAATAAATGCTTTTCTGTTTGAAGTACCTGTGAACACTAACAGCGCCATCACCCCACCGCTCCTTTGCCCACGGGAACAATGAGGGCTAACACACAATAAATGACAAATGCTATTGACACACCCGGCAGTCTCTTCCCCCCTGGCTCACACGCTGCAAGCCCAGATATTCCTATTCAGCGACTGTGGGAGCAAACACTTACTTTGCATTAAAAAAAAAAAAAAAAAACACAAAAAAAAAAGATCAGGGAGATATTTCTGTGTTCTTTGCAGAACTAGTGGACAAAGCGCCTAGATAAGTTAACTACAAGCTAGCTCGAAACAAACTAGTACTTGTACTTCTACGCACGCCGTTGCCACATTGCCTGAGGACTTGTGACACCTCCACAGTTGTGCAGAGTTGTCCAGGCAGAATAACTAATAGCTGAAATAGGAATTAAAGCACTTAACCTACCTGAATACCAAAATGACGCTGGGATTAGCTCCCTACTAAGTACTATTACAGGATAACGCTAGGCCAAAGTCTAGGAGTTTAAGAGACAACTATAAAGGAAAAGTAGTAAAGTTAACACAAGGAACATGTCAGGACGAAGAGGTCTCTCCACTATTTCTCCCTCTGCTTCGGTGGGATTTATCAAGTTAATTGTTATCTAATTGAGTATCAAAGAAAGAGATAATGGGCAGCAATTAGATGTAATGGCCTGACAGTGCGAGATCTCTCTCGATTAGCACACAACACCGAATAACTTCACCTGTTTTTAAAGAGGTCCCTGGAGTGGCTCCACCGTGTCTGGGAGCCCCTGGGTCGGGGGGAGGGTGTCTGTGGTGTTATACCCCGATCCTATTCCCAGTACCCTGATGGCTGTTCTAGCGAAACTGGGACGGGCTGTACCGAGCACGGCAGTCGGCGGGTCCCCCACCCCGCGGTGCTAATTCAATCAGGTTTCTCCTCCTCCGCTCAAGCACTGCAGGGGAGAAAGGCTTTGAAGTCAGCGCTCTGGCAATTTCCCACCCCCCACCCCCTGTTCCTCCTCGGAGAGCCCAGTGTCCAGGTTGCACGGTGTCTTCCCCGAGAACCGCCGGGCCGCAGGTTCCGACAATTTCATCCCACTAGCATTAAATTGCTCCTCCCCAGCTAATCGACTCGGCATTCCCCCCCGCCTCCCCTCACCATTTGTAGCTGAGTTGCCCACACCGCTTGGTCCTGCCGGAGAGCATTCCGGTTCTGGGGCTTATTGTGGTGCGACACAAAGTGGGGGCTGTGCTCCCCCCACCGGGGCAGAACCCGGACTGCTCCGATGTCCTGCGAGGGACTGCCAGCTTGCAGGGGGCGTGCGGTGGTACTAGTGCCACTTTACTGCTGCCAGGAATAAAACACAGTGGATGAGAAGTTGAAACAAGCAGTAATAAACCGTGAAGCCTTTCTTTCTCCCAAATAAAAGGAAAAGCTTGAATTCACGTTTTAGTGCCAGAATTGGACCGCTCTAACAAAAATGAAATTATTTCACATACAGTTTTCTAGACCACTGCAATGTAGTAGTTACCGTACAGAGAAAGCCGGCTTTTTGCAGGTAGAAAGTGAATTATGCAGATATTCTGAGGAGTCTGCTACTACTAGGCACTCAGCCAAGTGAGCATCACCTCTCGCGTTCATTTGAGCAATTGTCGGGAAACGAAGCAATATTTGCAAGCCAGCGCTGCCAAAACAGTGGCAAGGCATTTCGTGTGCTCGCTAAGTATACATGTGGCCAAGGAGTCATTATGTTAAGTGTCCATTAGCACTCTTTTCAGAGACCGGCTTTTGCCTCTCCAGCCGCTCAGTACGGCCAGAGACAAGTCGCTCAGTTAGTCCCATTACCAGCCCTCGCCCCTGGCATGAAACCTGCCGGCCTTAGCCAGACCATGGAAAGTCACACGCACCCACTCCACTCGCAGAACCCCCACCTCTAAGACTGCCCCGTGGCCGGTGCCGCTCGGCCCCACAGCCCCGCTTATCCCAGCGCGGTCCATCCACGCACAAGCCCCGCGGGCTCAAATCACGGCAAGGATCGCAGCGCTAAGTTGCCCGGGCCAGTCTCCGTTGTCTCTGTCTTGCTCTAAACCTTTGCACTGAAGAGAAACTGTTTCCCCACTCGGTCGAGCCGCGCTCGGGGGCGAGCGGGTGTAGCCAGAGGACAGGGAACAGTCGGGCACCCTTCTCTCCCTTATTACCCTTGGGATGAGGAGATGACGACACCCTACTCCCCCGCACAAGCGCTGTCACCACGGAAACGTTTCCCTCCGCAGGTGGGAGCACTTTGTTCTCCCTCTCTCCTCCTGAGCCCTTTCATCTGTCTCTCACTTTCCCCAGGCCCAGCTGAGGTGCTGCTCGTCCCCGCTTCCCTTTCACCCTCCCCCATTTGGTCCGGGGCTGGGGCGCTCCCGCAACGCTGCGGGAAGTCCCGGTCCCGGCCGGTGTCCTCAGAGGATGCCCCAGCCCCCCAAAGCGCCGCGCTGGCCTCTAACAGCACGAGGGGATATTACTATTCCTTTTGTACGGGGTGAGCAGAGCATTTGGAGGAGAGGCGGGGTTCTCTTTCCACCGTGGCCCTACAGGATTATAAAGGCAACACCTAACTGTTCAACTATCCTCTTGAAAAAGGAATAGCCACGTGGAGTCTATCATGTGTAACACTTTTTTTTTTTTTAAGGTAAATTATGTATCTATTAGCCCTGACGGTTTTGATATTTTAAATGTCACTACTTTAAAGCAGAGGGAAATATTCACCATTTCAGAGCTTGCTGGAGACATCCCAGTTCCCTAACGACATTTGAAGGAGCCTGAGAGATTTCTTCGAATCAATATAACTGTTTAGTAACACCTGAGCCCTTTTTAATTTAGCCCCAAATTCTTGCATTAGAGACATATACCTTGTGCAATTGCAAACAAGTACTAAGATCTCAAAAGGTTAGAAAAATACCTCATAGATTACAAAGTAATTGAGACTTTCAAACGTGCCTGCAAAGCCCACTGCCCACAGCGGCACATAATGTGGCTTTTACTAGGCAAGTGTACCCGAGTGGCAGATTGACTGACTCCTTTACACAAAAGAAAATAGGTGTGTTCAAGGATACCGACGGAGAACCTTCAGACCATTCATTACAGGAACCCAGATTACAAGCGTGCCGGAAATCTTCCAATAACCCCCGAGATCACCTCTAAAGTGATGGAAATTTTTATTGCTCTTTTCATGTTAGTTGACAATTGACTTTGATTTATGTCAACTCACAGGAGTCAAGGATCACTTTTCGGAGCCCTTTCTCTGGCCCCCAGTCAGGCCATTTTGATCATAAGTTTACTAGAGCATTATTCAAATTTTAAAGTGCACAGCACAGTGGGAAGGAATTTTACTGCCACTTACATAAAGAAAAACAGCATTGTAATGTTAAATTTCTTTTGATCGTCAACCTCATACCCCATTACTTGTATATAAGTTGATGAGATACTATTTTGTAATTCAGAAAATTCAAGAACCTTTCCATGATCTCTTTAGGCAAGAAGTCCTTAATAATCTACTGAGGCTACACATGAAAGCATGAGGATATATTATCATATTTATTTAAAAAGTAACTTTTTACATCTTAAAATAACATAAATATGTTATTTAAGGATCTCCCACAAAACCACATGTGCTACTATAGCAAGCCCAGTATTAAGTAACAGGTGTATCCACATATTTGGTTAAAAGCACAGTCCCATGACAGAAAATCCCATCTAGGAAGTAGCTGAAGGGGTTGGATACCTGTTTTAGAAGGCAGGGGGAAATTCATGCTTTTTTGCACTCATACTCGGTAAATTGCAGAGGGGCAGAATAAATCTAGGTAATAAGGAGTCTTTAATGAAAAGCAGCTTTCTTTTGGGGTAGGATGAATAGCTCTACAATCCTTATGGAAAGAATTCACCTGAAAGCTGGGAAAAAAATAAGTTTATTAAAAGATTATATTTATATTAGTATTTGTCCCACTCTGTTTCTATTTTAAAGTTGCCTATAAATGCAGGGGCCTGAAGTCCATGATCCAGACTGTCCAGCATGTCTTTGTAAAATGCTTTGCTCAGTGTTGCATAACTCCACCAGGCAGTTACAGGCAAAGGTAGCCCAGACATTATCAGTAGTGCAAATCCTCTTTAGTCGTAGTCCATATCAGCGGGTCAGACACCCAGCAAGAAAGCTCTGGGATCCCTGTACCCTACAAAGCAGGGTGCCGCCCAAAAGCCAACTGGCTGTGCTCTGCAGGCGCTGCTGAGGTCCAGGGCAGGTGCCGGCAGAGCCGTCAAGGTGAAGCCCTCAGTGGCAGCCCCTTGCCGGGGCAGAGGTGCTGGTGGGGCCACGTATGGGAGCGGCAAAGGCACCACACCGCTCTGAAGTCCGTATGGGAGAGTGGGGCTGCAGAAGGACTCCGTCCTCAACTCCTGCAGCTGCCGCTTGAGCTTCATCCGGCGGTTCTGAAACCAGGTCTTGATCTGGGGGAAAGAGCAAAGGTGAGATTACAACGTCACGCAGCTTGTTCTTTACCGAGTTATTTTGGAACTATGCTCTAGTTCTGCAACGAAGCCCACGGCAAGCCAATGCGACCTCGCACTCACCTGCACCTCGGAGAGGCGCATCCTGCCGGCCAGCTGCCGGCGCTCAGCGGCGCCCAGGTACTGCTGCCGCTGGAAGGAGCTCTCCAGGGTGCTGATCTGCTCGGCGCTGAAAGCGGTGCGCAGCCGCCGCCCGCCCCGGCCTCCGGGCTCCTCGGGGGCCGAGCACTCGGGACCCTCCTCTGGCAGCGGCTGCCCCGCTCCCGACGGCCGCCCGCCTGCTCCTGGGGACAGCGGAGAAGGAGGAAAGGGTCAGCCACGCCCGGGGATCGTGCGGGGAACCGCCCGCGTCCTTCTCCTCCGCGCAGCCACCCCGCAGTGGCGCCTCCCGGGGCTCCGCGGACCGCCCGGGCCCGCCCGCCCTCCTCCCCCGGCGCGGGAGCTCCGCGATGCCCCGACGGCCGCGGAGACCGCGATTACCTGCGGCGGGAGTGGCCGCCACGTGCTCCTTGCTCCTGCCGCTCCTCCCGGCCCGCGGGCCGCCGGACTGCTCCCGGCTCCCGTCGCTCGAGCCGGGGCTGAAGCCAGAGCCAGGACTGGAGCCAGAGCCGGGCTGGTGGCCCGCGGAGGATGCTCGGTGCGGAGAGCTCTCAGTGGTGCTGTTGAGAGCCTGGCTGCTCTGGGACAACCACTCCACGGAGAAAGGAACCTTAGTCATCCTGCCTGGTTTCATAGATGTCGGGAAGGAGGGTGTGGGGGAGCACGGGGCATTCCTTTATACCTCAAGTCCCGGAGGAAAACGTTGCTTGTGTAAATACACATCAAAGGGTCAGATAAGTATCATCTAATTGCGATCAGTTCTCCCCCTCAACAAAAGATATCGTTCACACATTGCCCCAGCTCGCGGAGGCTCGGCTCCGCTGTGTCTGCCCCTGAGGAGTTCACTCCGCCGTCAGTGATTTACAGCTCTTGTTACATCCTATCCCCATGCAAATGGCATTTATGGAGCTGAGCGGCCTCAAACGGCACTGGGGAATGTACCCCCGGGGGAGCGCACGGGGACAGCATCCCCGGCCGCTGGCGGGAGAGGGGACGCTGCTGCTGCTTCCGTTCTCCCTTCCCCTGGGGTTCGCTTTTTTATTCCTTTTCAAGCACCAAGGGTTCTTCTCAAGGCTGCTTCTCTCCTGACTGCGCACCGCGTTCCCGAGATAGCTTGAGGTAGGCAAGTAGAGAAAGTCACGGCATTCTCCGAGACTGCAGCATCAGGTGCAGGCTGAGGAGTTTGGAGGAGAAGGTTGTGAAACAGAAAAATGTCAAGGTCACTGGGTCCTACGAATAGACAGGTGGATTATGTAAAAGAGTGGTTTGTGGACTAAAGAGTCAGAAAATGACAATTATTGCCTTACAGAATTCGTATCTTCCCTCCCAGATCTCTTGCAGCTCTGCAGGTCACACAGGTTTCTTTGCTATTTTACTCTCCCTATCTTTCCTCTTATTACCTATACGTGTCTTTCAGAAGTGTTCCCGTTCAACTTTGGGTTTTGCTGGCAACAGGAACACTTGGCTGCTGCAGTAATGCCTCTGTAGTATATTGACAAAAGGTTTCTGGTGCTTTACGGGCAGTTTTTCACTACAGGGTAACAATGAATTCCATCCCCTTTTCACCCTCCCCTCCTTCCTGTGCAAGAACAGAGTGAAACTTCCGCGCCATTGATAACTCCTGTCACACCCCTGCTTGGTATCAGTCTGTCTTCAGAAATCATGATTGCTTGTCTGATTTGTCCATCCTTGTTCTTGCCTTCTGCTTTACACTCACCTCTACTACCTGCACACAAATCTAGTGTTCTGCTGTCCATTTACTCTGTGACTGGCCCTGTTATTCTGCCACTCCTGCTACATTTCCCAGCATTCACTTTCTCTGTTACAACAGTTACTGTAACTATGCTTCTAAGCATTTCTTAGACTGTCAGTGAGGCACAGGTTTGAAGACTGAAACCCTCCTATTTAGTTTGTCTAAATCTTCCAATATATTCAATTTTAATCTTATAAAGATATATATTTGTCTTTATATTAATCCAGTAAAGTTTTATTCAAACCCTTTTTGTCTATCTTTTTCTAAAACCAACATTTCAACCTCTTGTCCACTCCAGATATAGCTGCTATACCCATTCATCATGATATTCTACAGTTTTTTGTTCACCAGAAAATTGTTTCATTGAATCATATTCAATTTTGACTTGTGAACCCTTTTTAAGCTCTGTCTCTCCTTGATTGTTGATTCTCATGGCATACTCAGAGTCCTACTCTGCTCTACCAGTGATGACGCTGTTCAAGCGTTTGTCTCTAACCAAACAAAAATACAAACACGATTGCCACCTTTATTTAAAGGTGTCTAATAACCAATTTAGAACCACAACCATGCATGACCAGAGCACTCCTGAAGCCCTTTGTTTCTGGCCTGTGTAGGTGGGGATTGACATTGCAGCAGGCACTGCAGTAGCAGCCTAAGCCCACTAAACAAGGTACCTGGAGGAAACTGGGGAACTGGTGTAAAAACGTCTAAAGAAACATTCAAGCATTCATGTCTCCCATACATGTTACCTGCTTAAAGAACTCCACAAACACCTCTAGCATGGACAAAGCCCTGCAGGACATATATATATGTGGTTTTTTCACCATATGAAAGTGTTTGATATCTCATTACTTGAAACCTCATCCATATATCCTTCCCAAGCATTTTCTGATTATCAATGGAAAGTTTACTACACCAAATTGTACAAGATTGCTTTTAAATTTCCCCTATTTTATAACACCCCCCCC
>JAWWEU010000160.1:21147588-21180303 GCA_035583155.1 Acropternis orthonyx
TGTTCAAAATAATTGGAAAAAAACGTCCCCTTCCCCCCCCCCCCCCCCCCCCCTTCAAACTCTTCTCCATTTCTCATTTTTAGTTATTTCCCCCCTTCTTCTGTATTCCTCACTACACACAATTTCTTCCTATTTTCTTTATTCCAGTCAATTCCATCAAGCATCCTGCAAATGTTAATAAGAGAATAACTTTGGCAGGATACAGAACTGTAGCAACAGGGCATAAATGACACTGTCTGCTTTCACCGTATCCCAAACAGGGAGCAAAAACATATCCTGACATCCCCTCTCAGTTCACTGATAAGGCAAAAGCTGGACTTAGAAGACAGGAATGTAGTTAGGTAAGATGCTTAACAATGCCTCTGGTAACCTGCACTTTGACGTCTACGCTTCCTTCGAGCAATGCGGTGTACTTCTTTAGCCAGGTTTTACAGTAATGAGTGCATTACGCATGGATAGAGGGTAATTAAGATTCAAAATTATGAAGCTGTGTTTACATGTTCTCTAAAAGACTAAAGGGAGCAGCTGAACGCTGAATGCAAATACATACTCGTTTTAAAACGGAATATAAAAAAACCCCTGCCATTCAGTGTTTGCATGTTTCTAATGGGCAGATTTTAGACAGACATCTGGAAGACCGATCGTTTTTCACTATACCTTTGCTCACAGTGCGGCATGTACATCTAAGAGACTGCAAAGGGTCTCTTGTGCCATCTCCTGGTTATAGTAAGACTTCACATCCAGGAAACTGCTACATAAAGGAAAGGAAGAAGTTGTAGAAATTTAGCAGAGGCAGTGAACATTTAGGTTGGAAAAAACCTTTAAGATCAACGAGTCCAGCCATTACCCCAGAACCACCAAGTACACCACTAAATCATGTCCTTAAGTGCCACATGTACACTCCAGGGATGGTGACTCAGGTCTCGGCAGCTGACTCTCCCAACACTGATGTGCAGAGCAGGCTTGGGCTCTAAACTGCTTTTAGTATGAAGTTTTTATGCAAATAACCCCCTGAAAATTACAGTGGCTGGAATACTATTAAATCAATAACCAAATTTATAGCATTCCCTGATTGCAGCTAAGTATTTGAATGTGTATCTAATTTACTGAGAAACACAGAAGGACTCAAGATCTCTGCTGAGTCCCTCTCCCTTCACAAGGAGAGGAATAAGTGGGCCTGTGCTTTTATGACAGTTTTATCTTATCTGTTCTTAGCAATTTACAGGAAAGGGGACCCTACAGTGCGTTACAGATGGGTAACTTATTCCAGTGCTTCACATGAAGTTTTCCAGTGTAAAAACGGAACCACCCTTGCTTCAAATTTAATACTGGCTAAGCTTCACAGAACGTGAAAAAACCTCCCCCTCACCCTGCAGCTACTACAACTTTTTACAGCAGCATTTCACATTCACTGTTCTGCTCAATCTAATCTTGTCTATGTAAGTCCAATTTTTTCAGTCTATCTCGTTTTATGTTTCTAAACATATTTATTATGATCCTCTATTATTTCATTTTGCCTGTATGTATCTTAGGTGCAGTGCCTAAATGGTGAAGTATTCCTGCTGATCCTTCATTAGTGCCAAACAGAGCAAAATAATTACCTTCTGTCATGTACAGCTCTCGTGTAGTACATCTCAGGTCTTCCACTGCTCCCCCATCTCCTTTTTTTTTACTTTTTTGAAAACTGTACACATAAATTCACATGCAATTTGTGCTCCATTACAGTCCCCTGAGATTTTTTCTGAAGCTCTGTAGTTATTTTTTGTTTAATATTTATCCTTCAAAAATGTAAGACAAAGCTTAAATTTAAACTGTTAGCATGATTATCGTGAGTTCTAATCTTGTATGTTGTGTGCTTTCCATCCCACCTTGTATTTCAACAGTAAAATTCACAGACACAAATGATCCAGGTCCTACACAGAATAATGCAGAGTACAGTGTGAGAAGACTTCATTACGGTAACCCAGGATAGTTTGCCTCCCTCAGCTGAGCATGTGGACTCCCAAGCAGGTCTTATCTAGTTGTTACTGTAACCTATGATAGTTTGCTTCTGAGTACCTTGAGAACTAAACATGTTTCACTTTAATACAGTAAGCAAGGATAGTTTGCTTCCTCCGCATCTGCATGGCTGCCAAGCTGCAGGCCATCTGTGGATCTTGGAATTCAGACAACAGTACCCGCATTACAGCTACTGAACAAAACAGGACATGGCATATATACAAAACGTTAATCAGCACAGGTTTAATTACTTACTTCTGCAGCGCCTTCCCTCAAGCTTCACCCCTGAGCAGGGCTCCACGGCATTGGGTCCCCACTTGATTAGCACTGGGGCCCCAGGATTCTCACTGTGGGAATGCTACGCTTTTGGTAACACTGAAGCTTTCACTTATTTAGTATTGTGCCTTGTTCCCTGAGGGATCCGCACCTGCTTTTCACTCGTAAGGTATAGGTATTCCTACCCCTACTGAAGTTACTTTCACAATGTAACAAACACTGCTAATTACCCTTTGAAATGATGCATTAACTAGCTGTGTATTCACCTTAGAGTCCCATCATCTGAATCTTAGCAACCTAATATATAATCAAGTCAGGAGGTTCTGTTGTCAAGGAGTTTATTGAATTGAACATACAACATAGTGGTTTTATCTACTGGGACAGTTGCCCTGACAAAGGAGACCATTAGGTTATTTCAGAATTACTCCATGGATAAACGCATGTCAGCCTTTTAAATTAGTCCCTATGCTTGCAGACTTTTAGACAGCTTTTTCAGTAACTCTTCTACTATCAAAGTTTGCCTGGCTGATTCTCTGTCATGCTCATCACCTCACCTTTCCACTCATTCCTGTGCTCTTGCCCACTTTTAAAAAGTAACCACTTTCTGGTTCTCTGGCAACTCACTCACTCTTCCTCAACCAAAAATACAGCAATTCTACGATTATTTCAATTTTCCTCATTATTATAGAACAGATTTAAACTGAAGTTAATGTTATAATACATCTAACTAGCTTGATAGTCTCCCATTCTGACCTGCATTCCTGGTTAACTTTGATCATGACAGGCATTGTTTATGGGGTAGGCAGTGAAACAACAGGCACTTCAGGTGTTTGCACCATCTCATACTTATTCACCTCTTCTGGTAAGCAGAGCGCTCTTATTCTATCATAGAAAAATATTTAAAAATCCATTTTTATTGTTTTGCTTTTCCCTTGCTGACAAAAGTATTTTGTCTGTCCAGTTTTGTTCCTAACCTGCTGTGCTGTTCTTCTATATTTTTTCTTGACAACGCAGCCTTCTTGTTCCTACCTTTTTTCAGCATATTTTTTTCAGGTTACTGACGAGCCCTTAATGTAGACACAATGCTCTACCAGTTTTCTTTCCTTTGCGTAAGGATAGGCTCTTGTTATACTTAAAATACGGCCTCTTTTAGAAACCCTCAGCTCTCTTCCATTTTTCTTTGCCTTACAATTCCTTCCCCAGGACCTCATGTTCCAATTCCTTGAGACTGTTGAAATTTCCTTTTTTTGAAGCTCAGTGTTATTATTCTGCTTCTTTTATCCCTTTCTTTCCTTTGAAACACAAACTCTGTTGTCTCATGCTAACTTTCATCTTGATTGATTTCTACATTTAGATTTTCAACTAGTTTAACTATTAAACACTGTAAAATCCTAAACAGTAAGATTAGTCCCCATGGTTCCAGCACTAGCTTATATACACAAAGCTATAGCTAAACTGTGCTCCCACCAGGCTTAGAACAAATCACATCCTGGCTTTCATCAGAGGGATAAGCAGGTGGTAGGGGTAGAGATGTGAGCACAATGTACCTCAGTTGATGTCTGTCGGTTTGGAGAAATAAAAAATGAGGGACTATCTGTGACATTTCAAAATACTTCATCCTCACAATTTTAGATGTAGCCTAAGATATTCAGTATTTCATCAGCTATCTCACCTTTTGTGTTTGGCAATCTACTGAGTTCCATACATCTTTCTCTAAGTTTCAGTCTTTTGGTCAATTATCTTTTAAATACATAAACTAACTCAGGGGATTTTGTATTCCCAACAACGGTCTGTAGCAGAATTATCCAACCTTTGACCTGCAGTTTACCTTCACGGAGAAAAGTTATTTTGCTAATACTTGTGGATCTGTGCACTCATCTCAGGAATCACCTGTTCTTCTTCTGCCTTTTATTTTCAAGCCCTTTGCCCTTTCCCTTCCTTGCATTAAGAAACAGAGAATTAGGAGATATCTTAAGGGGATATCAAACACTGCTTCCCCAGAAAAAGTGACTTTATTCTTTTTCCTCCCTTTTCCACAAAAATCCCCAATAATTCTAGTCTATGTGCTGCTGATTATCCCAGAGTTTTGCACATATCTGTATAACATACCTCATTTTATTGTGTGTCATTATTCCAAGTTGTCAGGATAATTTTAAATTTTAATCATATTCTTAAGCTTGCCTGCAGGATCCCACACAAATCAGAGCATGTTAATGAAGGCATGAAGAAATACCAAATGCAGGCAGATGTCTTCAGGGATTTACTGGACACAACCTTACATTTCTCTAAGAAGCCACTGTCAGCCACCCTGTTGCTATCCAAAAAAAGGTAGATCTGTCATTTAAGCACTTTTTTTCCCCTAGCCCTGTTCCACTATCTTGTTTGCAAAAAAAAGTATTGAGTATCTGCTACTTAGATGAATAATTTACTCCTGTTACTGTTTATGGGTTTTATCAGATATGACAATAAATAAGCATCTATTTACAGAGATTTTAACTATGGCTGTGATGCTTAAGATCAACCACGCCCAGTTAAGCTTTCCAAATTATGTCTCTCTGGTAACAACAACTCAAACTGTCCAGTCCTCTGAACTGAATTCTACCAGTTTAAAACACAATATCTATTTTAGTGCCTAAATCCACTATGTATTTAATCTACATAATATCAACGTCAGAATGAGACCACCCTCAGCACAAAACCAAGAATTAGATGAAATAATCTTACAGCTAAGACACCGAACAGGTTTACAAGACAGTAAACTCCTGCCTTTTAGGCAAGTTTTAAAACATCACTGACGTTAGACCAAAGAAGAATAAACAGAATGATGAAAGACCAGATCCCAGACTAGACTACTGCAATGGTATGATGTAACACAGCAGCTGCCAATTCTGCTTGCCCATGAGACACTGAAATACCTCTGAACAGGTTGCACACTAAAATAATGCCAGGCTGAAGTTGTCCTGGAATACTTTCAGGTTGTTCACAAAGAGGTTTCACATAATAGCTAAAAGCCTTCTTCAAACATTGCCACAGAAGGAACTAAAGAGCTTCTTCTATGCAAAGGGAGAGGAGATAATTCTGCAAATTAAAGTTTCTAGTCTTACAGGGGTTGTTGTCACTCACTGATAGATTAAAAACACCCACATTAAAAGGTTCTTCAAAATTTTTGTTGCAGAAATTTTTAAATAGAGATTGAAAAGGTGAAATTGTTCATTCTTACATGTATTTTAGAGGGTTATCAGAGTACGAAATCACATAAAAACCCCCAAGGGAATATTCCACCACAAAGAAGTAATTTATTGGTACTTAAAATAATTACAAGATCTCTTGGGGGAAAAAAAAACACAACACTTTCATATGGCAAATTGTAGTGGGGGCAGTGTTAAAATGGCTATCTGAAAATTTCTTACATTTATAGTAATTTAATGAAGGCAAAAACATTTATAGGTGAAGAATATCTGCTAATAAGGCAAATCCCAAAGATGACCACTCAATTATGCTTGATTTATAGGACTTTAGTTTTCAAATACTGCTTAAGCCTGCATTTCCAATGCTTTGAGGGTCCTTCAAAGCTCAACCTGAATTTAAAAGTAATTATTTATAAAGCATGTTTTGAAAAAAAAAAGACTATCTGGGGAAAAAAAAAAGAGAAAAGCTAGCTCTAAACAAAACACAACACAATATGGAATTTAAACAAGGTTATACTTTGGACTGTATCTAAGCAAATATGAGGGAGAAAAATAGTGTATCTGCACTCTTTTCCTCACCATAATACCAAGGATTGAAACAGTCAACCCTATATTTAACACTGAAACATTGTTGGCTTCTCCTCCTTTCAAACTGTAGCTGGGAGAGGTGGTGGCAATTCTGGCTTAAAGAACAAATCTGATTTCCCCCCCCCAAAAAAAAATTCTAGTTTGGTATTGGAATGGCAGCACTGGGCCAGACTGCAAAGTCCCTCATTTATGCAATATTATTACTGATTACAATAATACTTTGCCAATTAGATAGAACTGAACTTGTTTCTTTGAAATGTTTTATCCTATTTTTTTCTTTTAAAAGGACATTACCCACAAAAAGAAAAAACTTTAGCCCAACCCTTACTGCTTGTTACAATAAATAAGCAGTACAGTTACATGCTAGATGTAACTTTATTCTAAAATCTTTGTCATGTAAGATGTGCATACACCAGTGTCCGTGGACAAAACCAAACCAGTTTCCTTGTAAAGGATTTTTTTTTTTTTTTTCTGTTGTTGGGTGGTGCCTGAATACTAAATCTTAAGTGTCTGATTGATGGAAACACCCCAAAGTAGTACCATAACTCCATACCATGCATTAATAGCTATACAGGGTCTGACACACTGAAGAGTTATACAGAAGACATGAGAGGATTTTAAAAATTTTGTATAGCACCAGTTATTGCCATAGAATAAACACGGTATTTTTTCAGCTGTAGTAGTTGCTTTATACCCTGATAAAAGCTGTAAGAAATATATGAGCTAATTCTCACGAGCGTAAAATATAAATGGTAAGAAAAATCCACAAGAGTAATTTCAACAGTCTGACTGGTAACTATATAAAATGAATTTATTAAGATCATGTGATTAGCAAGTTTTGTGGAGTTCTTTACATTAGTAAAGCTTATGTTACTTAAAATTTTACTGTTTTACAAAGGCAAGGCATGGCTTTAAGTGAATGGCAATTTTTAATTGAGAGGAAACCAAATAACTACTAATAAAAACAATTATTTAAAATTAATGCAAATAGATATGTGAAATATGTCTGAAGATAAGGCTATCATTAACATTCTTAAATTGTTGTATTATATAAAGATATGAGATAAAGACTAAATGTTTTCACATTTGGCAATTTTTAGAGAAGTAGCAACACAATTTAATTCCTTAAGGGTAAGTCAGAACACTGTAATTAATGACATGCTAAACCTACACATGATAAATCGCAAAATAAGTCATTAAAAGGAGAACAAATGCAAGAAAACCCTCTTGAGGACTGAGATCTCCAGTATTTAAATGAATAAGAGACAAAAGTTAGCATTATTGTATTAGTATGGAAAAGTAACTGAGGTATTTAATGGAAAGTATCGACATACCTTGTTTTTAGTGCAAAAGATGAGAGAGGCCTGTGATGTACATATTGCTGTTACTGAGAGGAGAAAAGGAGAAGCTTTCCTCTTAAACACTGAGAAAGCTACAATTTAACACGTGCACATGCACTTCTGTCTAATACAACAGTACAGTGTGCAAAATACTAGACGTGCACATTCACATTTCTCACATCATCATCCTTCTCCATCACTAACACATGACAGGACACTTAGTTCATATTTGCCCTTCATCTGCCCATCTCTGAAAACATATTAATTTTTTTAAACATGGTTCTACACAAATCACTTTCAGAACAGTGCTTATTTTAGTTGTTTCTTGCCTTGCCTACATCTTTTTCAACACTGCCTTGTTCCCTCTGGTAGAAATACTTGTATTTGTAACCAATTTATAGCCTTAACATTTTGGCCTTGCATCAACCTGGGTACTCAACAAATTTTCTAGCAATAGCAACACATTTCATTGCCATTTAGAAGGTCTTATAAGCTCTATGCATAGGTTAGCACCAAAAGTTTTACAAGTTGCAGCTCCAGATTTCACAGTTATCTTCTATTGAATGCTGCTGGAGGACTGCAATCTACAAGAGCAACAGGAGCAAAAACCATGCACAAATGTGCACACATAGAGATGTACACAAATTGGCAAAGTGACTCTTATGCCAGATACAGATGAAAAAGGCAATTTTGCATTTACTGTCTTCACAATGTCATGAGTGCAGAAGCAGAGCAACAAATTGGTAGTACTTAGATCTTTCATTTGGAAACAGGTTAGTCTGATGACATTAAAGCCAAACAAACAAAAAGAAAAGTTGAAGGGCAGCATTCTTCTCCTTCCTTAGTATGCTTGAATAGACAGCCAATTATTTAAGTCCACTATAGTTTTCATAATACAAAACACAAAAGCAAGACACACCAACAGTCAATGAATAGCAGAGAATCTGTGTCCATGAACTATAAGCACACTGTGACAGGATATACTTGTACTATGTCTATATAAAAATATATTCAACATTTAATGAACTGTACTCCGAACTCTCCTAGTCCAACTTTGCAACAGAAGCTATAATTTTAATTTATTTCCACAGTATTTTTTAGATATTTGTTTTCAGGCTAATTATTTATTTATGCAAAAGAACAGTGACAAAATTAATAATCCTTTTCAACTATACTCTCTCTTTACTTCTATATCTATTTTTCTTCTTTTGATCTGCCATCCAGTTGCCAGTGATGCAAATCTGATTAGTCAGCATTTCATAATTCCATGTTAAGAAATATAATAATTTCAACTTGAGATAGTATTTCAAGTCACTTCACTTAAGTATTTCCTTGGGAATTGGCCCAGTATATGAAGTCAACATAATCCAGTTTACAGTCTAGACTTGGAATAGAACAGATGAAACATAAATAATTACTGAAATGTTGCTTTCATCCTGCGCAGCGTGTCCTGAATTTTTCGAGAATGTTTTTCTGCTGGTATCTGATGGAAGTTGGCACAGTTGTCAGCTGCCAAGGCAGAAATGTCTGCATCTTTAAAACGAGTTACTCTTTGTCTGAGGTAAGACTGCAGCTTGAAATCTGGTGTATATGTATAAGGATTCTCTTGAAATGCATGAACTTGGCTCACAACTTTTGCAATATTTCTTGTAAGAGAATATGGTAAAAAAGATTAGTTTGTTTTGCTGATGATAAAAACAAAAGTGTAAATCAAAAAAACAAATTTTCAAAGGCATTGAGCATTTTCTTCAGTATTTTAGATACTTTCAGTTAGATGTCCAAATGACTGAACCCGTGAAACATTGCATTAGCTCTCATTATCCCATTAGACAATAGTTTAATAAAAACGTTAGGCAATATACACATATAATTAAAATAATTACCTAAGTTTAGTCCACTTGTGAGCTCCATTTGTCATTGTGAATCCTCCAGTTTCAAGCTGTTGGACATGCATAGCCAAAACATGGGCTGATGGAATTGTTGGAAGAGTTTTGAATCTGTCTCCTTCCATCAAGCATAAGCTATCACTTTTTAAAAACACCTAGTTTAAAAATGCACACAGATTAATCTCACATTATGTATTGGTGAAGGCTTTGTAAGTCCTCTGTGTATTAAACACTACCTATTTATTTGTCATGAATATTAACTTTTGACATTGAAGTTGAAGACAACACTGTGAATTAATCTGGTGGCAAACTTTCTGAAGTACACAAAAAAAGAAAGTAACTTTAATCAAAAGATACACTATACATAATTTTAATTGTTCTAAATCACAGCCAAAACTGCATTTTAAAACTTCACTGTATGTTTCAAAATTCTATAGAACAATACAAAAATGCCTGTGATAAAATAAATTATTAAGACTTTTCAGAATAGATTACAGCCACAAAGCTCCTGCAGAAGTCTTCTAATGCATATCTAGTGTATCTACTGTTGTAGTTTGCTTTGAAATGTCTTCTTTTATTTTCAGTCCCACAGGACAAACGTTAGAAAAATCCTGAGATTAAAATCTATATAAACGCTTGAATTAAGAGTAAAAAAGTCTTAAAACACATTAAAATCTCCTTAATAATACAAATTAATAATTATGGTTTTCATCCTGCAGGGGCACCCATTTAAGCAGATCTTGCATCTTCTTCAACCCCAAAGAAGTACTTTTACATTAAAGACTTTATACTATACCTCAACAGCTTTGAGTTCCTCCATTATCTCAGCTACTTTTGCAGGCAAAATTTTCCAGGCCTTACAATAAAACAAAATACATTTTTGTTTTTCACATTAATCCCCATATTGGAACAAGATTATATTAAGCAAAATGGTTACAGCACAGAGTGCCAAACTTACTGGTAACTGTCGTACAATAAGATTTTCCAAGCCCGCTAGGATCTGCATTGCAGTAGCAAAATTTCTTTGTTCATAGCAGCATTTTGCTATAAGAAGAAATTTTGATAACAAGCTCACCTGCCGCTGAAAAAAAGTTAAGGTATACTATATATACAGAAATATACACTAAATACACATAGTGAATCTACACAATGACATTAAATGAGAAGGAAGAAGAGATGTATTTTCTTTTCCAATTTGTTATCAAAACTGTTGACTATGGTAACAACTCCTCTCCAACAGAAAGTTGTTCCTTTTCTGTCACCCAGGTGTCCTTGATAAAGTTTGACGTGTTTTCCTCAGACAACCCATTTCTTACATTCTATTAGGTTTTGACACCTGCTATTACAAAACTTCCAAGACCTTTCCTGTGACAATAAATTGTTAACTGTCCACTCAGGTGTATTTCAAAATATTTCTTTGCTGCATAGCAACTCATATATAATAACAAATAAATAACCATTTCATCATTAATAATACAAGAAACAATGACAAACCTTAGTTGTGTGACATGTTACAATTTCAGCAGCAACCCAGGTGCTGATACTGTCTGCATTTCTTAATAACTGCAGAAGGTACTTGTCTTGTATGCACTCCGACAGAAACAGATTACAGACTTTAAGTGAAACTGTCTCAGCAGAAACTGCCCTGTGGAGAATATAAGAAAAAAAAAAAGCAAAAATAATTCCTGCTGATATTGGATTTTCAAAGAAAATCTTGATTATGAAGAGGCCAAGTTCTAATCATTTAAAATAATTCTGCATTGTTTGTAGTCTTTTTATAATATTTGGTGATGTACATAGTAAGCCATGTTACTTCTTCCTTATAATTACAAGGTAATTATATCTGATAAAAAAATAAGCATATGCATATACATTTCTGTACATAAAGACACCTTCACCACTTCTTAGTGAATAAAACAAATCCTTTGATCTGACACAAAGTAACAGCCAGAAATCCAAACTCATTAAAAGCTGCAGCCACATAAGAGATCGAGCCTGACACCAAGTGGCACCACATGCTTTGTTTTCCATGACTCAACCCCAGAATTTGTATAAACCAGCTGATACAGTCTTGGCATTGAATAATCTGTAAAAGATGAGTTGCTTTAGAAGTTCATTCCCCATCTCTAGACACAAAAGGCTACTGCAGGTAGTGCAATTAACAAGTACTAATTAGAGCTAGCTGAACCCACTGAGCATTTAAGAAGTAGACCATAAAAAATATAATTAGGTCCATGTGGCTGGATGAAAACATTAATTACCGATGAGCAAGTAATTTAAATGGGTTGGTAATCACTCTAGTAACTATAGGAAAATTCTTATATATCTTTGAACACTGATAACTCATTTACCTAAGAGTACAAAATGAACATTGCACATAGAAGTTGTGGAGTATCCACTCACATTCAGAACCCAACTGCACATGGTCCTGGGCAACCTGGTCTAGCTGACCTTGCAAGGTGCTTGGACTACATGATCTTGGGAGGCTTCTTCCAACCTCAGCTGTTCTGTGAGACTGTAATTTTCTTTTGAGACTTTGTATACATACACCCCTGCCTGATCAAGGATCCCATTCTAGAATCCATTACACTTTTTCCCTGCCAAAAAATAAAACCCTTGAAGCAACCCTCCAAACACAAGTATTTATAAATATTTTGGCCTGACTTGCTTTAGATTTCAAAGAAATCACCTTGCAAATGTGACCTTCCACATACAAGTATGTGCACAAGTACATACACATGTGTAAAATCTCCTGAAATTAAAAAAACCCATATAAACACACTATCTAGTCTGCCAAAAAACCACTAAGTATTTTAAATGTTTCTATCTTTCTGGCTGTATTAAAAGTGTAACATGGTAAGTAATTGTGCATCAACAGAATACAAGGGCAGCTAAAACAAGCAACTTACTTTTGCACCGGAACACATTTGTCTTTAACACCAAGTGCTCTTGAATTTAGAAAGTGTACTGGGTGACACTTAAGAAATACTTCCTAAACAAAAAGAGCAAGATACACCTGCTGTTAGCTCTAACAATTCTTTTAAAGTGCTTGGGGATAAAAATGACAGAGCGTGTCTCCCTCCCACCCTGCCTTCATAAATTTATGAGAGGGATCACAGCCTAAGAATAGCATTAGTCACTTCAAATTTTACTGTAGAGATTTCATGGGAAAAATGGATTATTTTAATTCAAAGTCTTATAAAATAGTATGAAATAAGCTTGACACATGGTTGGGAAATGGTAGAGAAAGAAGGCTGAGTGCAAAGTAAGAAGACAGATATTATTTCCAAATAGACCTAGACCTCTGTACCTGCTGCAGCAATGTCAGCTGCCAACAAAGCTGTTGAGCACTGTACTCTATTAAGAGATATGGTCCCACTTCATCTGCTTTAGCTTCTGTAAAACTGCATGGCTTTGGCAAAACTGCTGAACTAGTGTGCAGTCGCTCTCTCTGATATTGTGCAATTGGTCCCATACCTTTGGATAGTTTCCAGTAAAAGTTCTGTAGAAAAATAAATAAATGTAAGGGTACAACTTCTCTAAAATGAACACTAGGTCTCTCCTTGATGTAACTTTCAGGAATGTTTTGTTAAGAGAAACAACTCTGTGCATACAAAACTCTTCAGCTAATCTTCAAGGTTAGCACAGACACTATTTGGTTTACTCAACATTGCTATTTTAAGCTAATATAATATGCACAGTTGATGAGTCTGAGCAGGAGGTTGCCAGATCTCAATCAACAATCAGTATTTAAAACAGGCCTCTGTGTATTCAAGCTTGGTGCCATAAAATGTTTTATATCCTGAAGTTCTCTGTATTTCACTTCTCATTATTTCTTGTATCCATTTTGCTTAGAATCAAACATCCCTTTCCAATAAATATTCAGTTTTCCATTCTTTTCCCTTCTTCTGTCTTCCAGTATCATTCTGATGCAGTGACAATAAAAAAAGTCTGTGTTTCTCTATTCTGTTTGCCCTTTCTTGGCTGAATCCCCAGTATACCTCATGGAATTCTGCACCTTTATCAGGAGGCTGATTCTAAATTCTACTGGTGCATTGTTGATACATTTGACTTCCACATGTTATTTTGCTCACTATGTAAAGAGGTCTGTTTTCAGGAAAAGCCTACAGCACATTCTAGCTTCTGGGAATCTAGCACACTGTATAAAACAGTAAATACAGACAGAAGTTCAGACAAGTTCTTGCTACAAGTTTGGAAGTTCTATCAGGAAAACTCTCACCCCCTGATGTTTTCCTATATTTTTAGTCTTACAAAGGTCTATGCCTAATAAAAAGCATTAATGTTTTACAAGGGGGTAAAGGTTTTCCAGGAACTCTTGAGTCACCGGCTAGCGCTAAGAATGAAGAATTCAGCTCTCAAAATTCTTATTATCTGATCTATTATTGCTGGAACAGCTGACAGTAATTAAGACTTGAGATTATTTTCAGTTACAGAACTGTTTAGGCCTTAGATACTTTCAATAGAAAATTTAAAATTCAAGTACATAATTTCTACTAAATACATGGTCTGAACTCTAAATTGGATACTTCTGTTTTTGATAAAACGTAATATATGGAAATGTTCTCCATACACTGCAGTCTAAAGAAAAAACATACCTTTCTGGAAACGTCTTCTGAGAGCTTTTTACATAGGGAATGTAGTGTTTGTCTGCCCTCCTCACCTTCCTCTTCACATTTGTCCATGCTGGAGCACTGATCAGCACTGCCATTTTTCCTGGCAGAAGAATCCTCAAGCAATGACAGCAAGCGTTCACCATAGCCATTTAATAAAGCAACCTGTAAACACAAAGTAGGTCAACAGAATACTGAGCTCAATTTTCCATATATTATAAGCAAGCTGTAAGATTCGTATCTGTCCAAAACGAGACATACAGAGCATGGCTCTCAAAGGCAGCATTACTTTTATTTACTTTAATTGTATTTAGGAAAGGTTTTTGTAATCAAAATCTTACATATACCATACCATTTTTTTTCTTAAAGCACCTACTGAAATTCTGACTTGCCTTGGAAGAAATAAATTCTTTAAGGGTACACAGAAGACCAGTATTTGTTGCAAAGTCTACACTATAGCAGTCTTCAATCCAAGCCTGCAGGATGTAGAAACTGCGGTTACATATTTTGGTAAGTGATGCAGAAGGATCCAGGCTTGCGCTGGTGAGAAGAAAAAGGAACTCATTACACCAAAATTGATACCCAATTCAAATTTAAATACAAATGTTGAAAAAAACCACAAGTATTTAGTTTCGACTGTACTATCTGAAATTCCTACATTTTATGTCTCTAGAATCTCTGGCTCTACGGAAACAAAGCTGTGGTTCTACTTATTACCCACTACTGAGTAACTGGTAAAAGTAAGACTCGAAATTCAGAAGAAAATAGAAGTAAGCACATTGTCAAATTCAGCTCTTGCTCTAGTTTCACTCTCACTTGTCAAGAGAGCCTTACAAAAAGAAAGATAAAAAATCATTTTAATTAACTGGGACTTTTGAGAAACAGCTATTTGCTATTGGGGAAAACTCAACTGTGCTTTGGTAATATTTCATGGGAATTTACTGTACCTGGATAAAGTGCTGCTGATTCTATCAAGAAGAAACTGCAAAAATTCTTCTTGCGTGCAGAAATAGCGAAACGTGTAGAGAAACTGCTGTACATAACCTTCTAAAAATGCATTTCTGTAAAGCACAAGAAAAACCTCAGACAAGCCAGAACACATCATCTTTTTGCATTAGAGTACAGCAACAGCAAAAAATATTCAAAATATCAATAGGCATTTTAAATTCTCAAGTTCTTCATACAACCTTGATCTTTTATTATTATTTTTTACACATCAAATACTGTGATTGCAAACACTGAAAGCATAATTTGTTTTATAAAGAGTTTCTCTATTTTCAAATTTGTGAATAACCACTGACATTTCTATTATTAAAAAAGTTACAATCTAAACAGTATAGAAGCACATATTTTTCTTTTTTTCTACCATCTCACTTGATGTTGTTTTAAAGTATTTTATTACACTAACATCATAAAATGTAGATACATTAAGCAAGGAAATATTCCCTGTAGCTCTAATTAGAGTGTGGTTACTTTAACAACAGAACACACTTATTATACACACATTAAAAATGAGGGGTTTTTTTATATACACACACTCTCAAGGTTTTAACACAGGTTAATTGTCCTGTTTCCCTGTTGGCTTATATCTCATCATGAAAGATGGGTTTTTTGATGACTATGGAAGATCTGATTCCAAAACAATTTATTCACTTTGTGCAAAATATTAACTACCAGGAAAAGCAGCACTCATGATAAGTGACTGGATCTCAGAGTCAGGATGAGTGGGGAGAAGTAGTTGGGAGGGATCTGGTCCTCTACAGCAACACAAGTCTGCTGGAGCCTCTGGAAATTTCCATCCTTCATACTATTACAACTCACGTACCTTAAAACAACACTGCTTTCACCCCAGCTGAAGGACAGTTTTGTCCCCATTTAAGCACTGAGATCAGCCTGTGGCTTGATCAGTGCCAAGGACTGATTATTGGGGCAATAATCTGTGGAAAAGAACCTAAACATTTTCATGTCCAGACCCTATTAATAAGAATTACCAAATTATATGATCTGAAGAATTGCTGTACTGATGAAAGCAACGTAAATCCTTGATTCTATGGCAACTATCAGAGCAAAACTTCAAATAAATAAAGGATAAAAAAGTTTGAAGTTATTATTTTTTTATTTATTATCAAATGCTTAGGGTTTGAATCAAACCCAGTCAATATTTTGCCATTTTCATGCCTAGTTCTGTAAATAAGTGTTCACAGAAGTAACAGAAACTTGATACAAGACAGGAGAATTTATTCAGTGCTGAGAAAGTAGGATTTATCACAGATATAAGTTTTTCCTGATTTAGCAACTATGCTTCAACCCACTCCCAATTTAGGTGCAAAATATACTATACCTAGAATATAAATAAGCCATTAAACCAAGTGGTGTACCAGCCTGCAGAACTCTTACTCCATTTTGATTATTACACTGGTTTTTCTCTGTGTTATAGTAAAGACGCAATGATGACTCATCTGTAGGTGCCATGTCCACAGAATCAGGTTTCCTGTTGTGAATGACTGCAGGCAGTACGTAGGATTCCACACCCCACTGCTCTGCATACATCATCTGCTCAAAGAAACAAGGCCATGATAAAATAAAATTTAAGAAAATGAGGAAAATCCACACAAAATGCAGTCAACTTAAAGTCAAATTGCATTTTGTACAATTTATTCTTTCCTTGTAAAACAAAGCTAGTAGCACTAACCTTTATTTTAATAATTCTTTTAGGTCCTACTGAATTTGGCACTTTGACACAAAACATTTCTCATTTTATATAGTGATTTGAGTGGCCAACTACACTGATACATGACAAATGAAGCACAAGCGAAATAAAGTCTGACTTGCCTGCACGTATTTCTTTACCAATTCAAGAAACTGCACCTTTGATTTCATCTCCTGTAGCTGTCCTCTCAATTTGGGCAACATAGATTTAGTTTCAGGACCTTTAAATTTAAAACATACAGCATAAGAATCAATGATTCTGATTTGCAGAACAAGTCCTTAAAGGTAATACACCCCCATTTTATTACTAGCAAGTTGCCATAATCTTACCTTTGCTTCTTCTTTCTTTCTGCAACAGTTTCTGGTAAAACTTTATAGTCTTTCTGTAATTTTTTGTCTCCATCATTAGCAATTGTTCTAGTTCCTATTTAAAAAGAAATAGGATTCTCATGGTGAATGCAAGGCGGTTCTAGTGAGAAACAGAATTTTTAGAAGAGTATTATTTTGTAGGAAAAAAACCCCACATCCAAACAGACAAGAATATGGCATTAATTATGAAAAAATGCCTTTCACACCTGTGCTTACAGGCAGGTTACAGCAGGTGTTACCCGTCACCAGAACAGCATTAGTTATGTCACAGCTCTACAAGTTAAGAATAGGAGCAGTTTGTGTATGCTGGGACCGCATGGAGGTTTGTCTGAATCCACTTACATAAATATGTCTTTAGTTATAATTACACTTCTCTGGTTGTTTTCAAGAGAATTTTTAAACTTACAATCAGAAGTCATCCAGAATTAAAAGTTTTGGTTTGTGAATTTAGTGTAGGCTCCAGAAAAAGCAGATGTATTTACAGCAAGAACTGAATGCCTGACTGAAATCCACAGTTTCCAAACAAGTATAATTACAAGTATATTACACAAGCAGGTCAGAAGGCAGATGGAAGAGCTGCTCTAGAACTAAAGGACATATGAATTTTGAAGTTCAACCTACATATTTTATATTTATGCATTTCACATAATCAAAAAAAGTAAACTAAATTTCTATAGAATTATATAGCTTTAAGCAATGGTTAAAATGAAAGTATATTGACTTCTCACAATATATCAAATTTAAATGTAAACATTTATAATTTTTTGCATATCAAAGGTCTCATTTTACCAACCAATGAAAATAGGCCATTCACTTTGGTTCAGTTTCTGATTTACTATGAAACAACAAACATGATGTACATTGTGCTTTATAAAAGTGGTGGCTTTTGCACTTGGGTCCTAAGCTAACTACCAGTGATCCAGTTACATGAAACAGCATTTCAAATGGCTTAAGTTCATGGAATGCAGCAGACAACTCCCACAAGCAGAGTGATCAGAAAACACACAGCTCAGAGCTAACATGTCAAACAACAGATTGGTAAATAGGTTAGCTTTAATTGGATGGACTTGCTAGAAATTAATTTGAGTTTAAGAAAAACCTGTCACTGCTTTTCAGAAAAGCTCAAAAGGTTTAACAACATAGTTCATTAGCATCGAGAGTCACAAAAACCCGACGGATTTTTAAAAGATCTACTGCTACACAGGCATCACACAGAGAATAGGGAAAGCCCAGAAAAGCTATTATCCAGATTCTAATTGGAAGCTGCTTGCTTTTACTTCAAGGTCTGGTTTTGCTTTGTCAATTAAAGCAAAACCAAGTTGATTAACAGACTATAAAACCAGAGAGGAAATCAGAAAGAGGGGCCATGTGAAAACTGATGGACAAAAGTGGTTTGTCCCCTAAAGGGCTTGAGGTAAGTAGCAATGAAGTCAGAAGCAAATTCCCTGTCTATTCCACAATATTTTCCAATTCATGTTGGTCTAGAACAAAAAAACTTTTGATGAAGCTATACACGCAGTTAGTCTGCTCTCTCTGAAGTGCATTTAATTTGTCAGGACACATTTCTTTAGAACATCCCTTAGCCTAGGAAACAAAGCAATGATAAAGTGACTTTGTTAACTTGGAAAAATTGCAAATTCCAATCTGTCCTTTGAAGCACAAGATTTTTACATGCTGAAGGGTGGCTCTACCAATGAATGCAAGATATTGGTAGAAATTAAAGGAAAAAGTGATTGGGAAAGGGAAAACTGTGACCAGAATATGCAAAACCTTTGCTCGAAACATCCTAGTCACAGCTTGGGTACACCAAAGTTTGTTGGAGACTCCTACAAGTACCTTAGGAGATCTGGGAGGGTAACTGAAACCTAATACAGCAAAGAGAAAAGAGACAAAGGCTACAGGTGAGGGCTTCAGGCTGCAAGAGAACTGAAGCCATCTTACCAGACTACAGAAAAAAACCACTTCTCATTGTTAGGGAAGACTTGGACATCCCCCTGGACAAAGGGCAGCCATGTTAGTTGCCTTCCCTTCTTGCTCTGCTGCAAGGACTTGGTTTGGATTGCCCAGATGCACTTTATGGGGGTGCAAAAATCAGCAGCTCTTGAACTAGAGATGACATGAGGCAGGGGACATACACTTGCTTGCCTAAGAACTAGCTTTTGTAAACGCAGATTAATATATGCTGACTGCAAGAACCACAGTGAATTATCTGGTAAGCACCTACACAGCAAAGCATTAATCATTTTATGACATTTAAAAGTACCACATTGATTCATAAATATTTTATTTTTGATTCTGGCTATTTCACACTCCTTCCAAATATTGGTATTTTTTAAAATCATAATAGTTTGACGAATTCTACTGTAATTATTCATCATATAACAATTGTTTTACTTTTTTTGCATTTTATTAAATCACATAAATATAAATATTTTCATTGGAGAGATAAATGTACTGATGAGATGCATATGTCTCTAAATCTGTAATTTGGGCTTAGACTCTTATTCCTTACTCAGTTCCAGTTGCAGACTAGACTTGAACTGACCAAGCGGACCTACCCCTATGAAATGGCAGTGCCACTAAGTCAGGACAAATGTAGTCAAGCTCAAATGCTATCTTTAAACATTCACTCTTTGATATAGAAACTCCTAAACACTGCTTTAGCACACTTTACTGCAAAGCAGAAGAATGAGGTAAACTTTATAGCTGACTTTATAAAAATCTATCAGACTTGGACCAAAAAGGTAGCTGATGTAATCCTTGTCAGACAATGAAAACTAGACTTACATTAATCAAGGGACTGCTTTCTGAAATAAAACTGGTTAAAAGATTATTTAAACAAGGAAAGATAGAGTGGAGACAAACTGTTTCTTTGAACTTCAAATATTTACAAAAAAATTTTACAAACTAAAGCTTGTTATAGATAGATGCAGCAATGTAAAAATTAAGTTACAGTGATCCATATAATCTCTAAGAAAATGAAAGATCTTGCTAATGTAAAATAACCCAAACCCCTATCCATGCTCCCCCAGCTACTTTGAAGGCAGCACTCATGATGATTAGCCATCTCCAAGAGAAGAGGAGAGCAAATAACCATCATTCTGCTGGCAAATGGCAAGAAGCTGTGACGAAGGAAAAGGGCTCAGAGCCCATGACAAGAGAGAACCTCTCACGGGCCTGCAATCTGCTCCAGTCATAGTCATTCCTAGATCTTTTCTATAATATTACCACCCTGGCATTGGTGCATATGGCAGATGGTACTTTTCCAGTCAACTTTATGAACAGAAGACAGGTTGTAGATTGGTGATTGCACTTTTGTGTCAGTGCTTTTTATTTTGCAATACTACCCCTACTGTGGTTTATTGCTAAGACATGACAAATCTTGAGGATTTTAAGTCAAGTCAGTATTTAAAAGAAGAAAGGGTGTTTTGACTCACTATAACACCACAAATATTATACTTTTAACCAGCAAGTAAAGAGGTGTCTTAATGAATTAAAATCAATGTACTCACCACTTTTTTAGCATCTATATTTTGTGACTCACTTGATTTCTGCTTTCCAAGGTTTTTCAAGTAACTATGAACTTCTGAATCAAAACATTCAGATCCATAAAATGCACTGCTCCATCCAGGACTACAACCATGAAAGTCAGGTAGATTGGGAGATGGTAGGTTGCTGTTTCCAGCTATCTTTATCATGGCCTCTTCCTCTGGCCCTGTATTTTCTTCTACAAAGCCTGGACCAATAGAACAGTCATTGCTTTGTAAACACTGTCGCTCTTCCTCTATGGGGATAGTACTCTGCAGTCTCAATTCTTTTTCGATATTGTCGGAAGGTGACTCATTGAAAGCCATTTCAACTAACGATGTATTTATTATAGGCTCAGCCTTCACATCAAAATTTGCTTCCCCTTTTCCTAAAGAAGGTGTAGGGGGGGAAAAGAAATAATGGTCATGTGAGTCATGCTTTGTTGAACTTAAACACTACACACACAAAACACTCATATGAGACTACCCATGTTCTCTAACAGTGGTGTTAGACGCTTATCTTGGCTCTGTACTTTCTTTTTCTTGAATACGCATTGTAAAATAATAAAGGTTAAAGGCATTTCAGAACTATTAAGCAATAGTTAAACAATGAATTTTTCAAAATTACAAAATATTTCCCACACATATGCAACAAGCATTTAAACAAACAGCAGATAAGCTTCCAAACAGAAGTTAAGTATGTCAGACGTATGCACACATTAGTAAAATGCTTAGGTCTTGAGGGTTTTTTCCACCCATAAGCCTTGAAGCTTTTATTCCATACACAGAGGGCAACAATACTTGACACAGCCAACGTGGCATAGATGCTAAACTTGCTACTCCTACAGGACTCAATCCCTTGAGCTATGGTGAGACTTTTTTGAGGTTCTAGCAGCTACTACCAACCTTCAGGGACTGTGGTGACAGTCAAAAGTTGGTATAATGCTGACAGGAGTTTTTATACCTGCCAAAAGTCACACTCTTCACTTGAGCAACCCTTCAGGGCTTAGATATGCCACCTTGGAATCAAATGAACCTAAATTACCGGTGTAAAGAAATCAAATATCCCACAGTAAATTCTGACTCTACATTTGCAATCATTCTGAGCCAAAATGGAAAACTGCAACACAGAACAGCAGCCAAATGTAAAATTCTAAATTTATATTTTGCTATAAAAATTAACAATTTTTATACTGTGTATGAAGTGTGTAAGCCCTTCTGTAAAAACCATAGTTTAACTTAGCTCAAAACACAGAGAAGTAACCAAGTTTAAATGCTGAAATTTGAATTAACTACCTTGGAAAAAAACCTCACACTCATACAACAGCAAGCAAATACAAGCTGTCCATCAATACACTAATGGTAATGGTTTTGTTATAATACTGGGATTCACCAGTCCCAGCTCAGTTTTGTGTTCAGTTACTGAAAGACGGGTATTTCATAAACTTTAAATCACAAAGTATGTGAGGAGAAATGCAAAACTTACACTGAAGAAGTATAAATAAACAATCATTAATAAAACCTCAATGGCTACCCTGATATGGTGTCCTGTAATCAAGTTTGTGATCAAAAGCCAAAACTATCTTAATGAAAAAATCATGTGACCCACTGTTCATATTGGTATCTATCTTTAAAAGGCATTTCAGTGTACAGAATAGGGAAGTGGAAGAATTCCTAGAAGATACATAAAGACTATTTTTTTAACCTGTTTGTTGAAAATCCCTTTGATAAATAGTTAAAAATGTCCATTTAAGTCTAAAAGCAATTCAGTTTCTAGACTTCTGTACAGTTCCTGGCCTCAGAATTTGTAAATAATAGTGATTTTTTTAAAAATTATTTTAGTGCATTTTATTTTTATTGTTTTACTCTAGTTTTTTTTTAATCTTGGTAAGTGAACACTGAAGGACTGATCTATGGCACAGCCATTCTTCAATCAGTCCTCAACTTCTTATGCTAAGGAGTCATAAGAATTTTCTAAAGCTCTCTCTGCCTAGCTAAGCTTTTTATGCTGTGTGGAGCTGACTCAGCATGACTGTCCCTCCCTCCTTCTCCCTACTTTAAAGCATGCCACCAGAACATCTGCCAGAACACAGGAAAATTACATATAGCAGTTATCGTTCTGGGAGTTTTCAACAGACACATCCATGCAAATAGAAGTAAAAGTAAATTACATCCCACTCAATGTCACTGGATCATGCAGAAGCTTCATACAAAAGACATTTATGTTCTCAAGGCATGGCTAATGTTCAGATTCAGTGATAATGTCCCTAAGTGTTAAGGTGAGTGTTTTCCTGAAGACACACACAAAATTTCAATCTCACAAAGCTTGTGCCATTGATAGATTTCTAGCACCTATAAAGATCTAGAAACATGAAGTCCCTTCTCACCCTCTGTCTGATCACTGCTTGCCAAAAAGCTTTCAGATTTCTTCAGATCTTGGAATATATTGACACATTTTGCGTCACTTGTGTCAGTTATGCTGAAAATACAAGATTAGGAAAATTAATGTTTAATATACTTTTACATTTACATCACAGTAAAATGAGATTTTACAAGTGACTCTATCATGGACGTGAATGCCTTCATCACATTTATCTACTTCCTAGAGTTTGCATGTTCAGCTTCAGTTATTATTTTACAAATGAAAAAACGTCTATGTGGAAATTAAAGTACACCGAGTAAGATACTGAGATTTTCCTTAAGAGCATTTAAAAAAATTCTGACAGAAGTATCAGAGCAGACACAAACAGAACACATAACTCCAGGCATAACTTAAGACTGCAAATTACAGCAATGGGTTTTT
Source organism: Acropternis orthonyx (assembly GCA_035583155.1). Classification (NCBI taxonomy): domain Eukaryota; kingdom Metazoa; phylum Chordata; class Aves; order Passeriformes; family Rhinocryptidae; genus Acropternis; species Acropternis orthonyx. The sequence continues at coordinate 21,170,904 of JAWWEU010000160.1, forward strand.
CACTCAGGATTCAGCCTCTGGATAACAGTCTAAGTGACCTCTAGTAAGAATAATCGTAATTTTACGTCAAACAAGCTAACAATTAAAAACTGCTGTAGTCTTTGTCAAAGTAATGTTAAGTAAGTAGTGTCTCAGAGATCTTCTAAGACAGGTCTTGCATGTGGTCTGAAAGTTAGACCTGTATTTTTCACTGGATAATAAATGATTATCCTGTCACTTTCACTGTCACTTTCAAAAACTTTACTCTGTAACTAAAGGTCATATAGATGATGGCCTCTTTATACATCTCAGCAATTCAGCTGCAACAGCTCAAGTTTCTCCTGCCATAACATTCAACTCTGAGGAACTAAGGGCCTAACCTCCAACCGATTTTCAGTATCTCTTTAAAAATCCCAACCCAAATAGGAAATAGGCCAATATGCCAAGGTCTGGTATTTGGAGGTCATAATCTATTAACTCTGAAACTCACTGTAAGAATTATACATCTTTCAATGCTGAAGTTTTTCTACACTGTATCTACCAAGCTTCTCTCTCAAAACTTCAAATTCGTAGTTCAAAAAACCCCAGATTAATTTTGACATAAATTGATTGCAAGTTTTCAGCAAGAAGCTTTTATAAAAGTGTTCTACATCTGGAGGCTGCAATGAAACAAGCATGTTTTTATTATTTTTCAGGTAGACTGGAATGTCACTGAAGATGAATTAGTAAAAATGAGAAATTAAGTAAGCTGGTGTTTTCTCAGTTAAACAGGCTATTTATGAAAGACTGCTGAGAGAAACACTGGGTCAAATTACAACAGTTAAGCAAAGCATTTCTAGAAAAGCTAAATTAATTTCCTTTTTCTTGGATGTGAATAGAACACAAGGATGTATAAATAACTAATATGTAACAGAATAAGCAAACTGAACAGTAAGAACAATATATTTCACTTCTAAATAAACAGCTTACTTCTAACAAGACTATGAAGTTCTCCATCCATGGTTGTAACTGGTATTGATCAGAACTCGGTTTCCATTATTCAGCTATCTTAAGATGGAGTTATAGACAAGTGTAGTAGAAAGTGCTTAATGGTTCAGTCAAAAATACTATTTGCCACGGAGAAAACCATGACACATCTAATAAACTGTGAAAAGAACAGTTCACAGGAAACAAGGATACCTGAAGAGGAGCAGCATATCCCTTTCTGCTTCTAGAAAGCAGGAATAAAAGTACTATGTTCAACTCTAAGAACAAAAAAGTTGAAAACCACCTACCACGAGTGTGATTTTTCTCCATTTACTACCTTATAAAGACTCTCCAGTAATTTTTCATCCCAATAGAGGTCACAAAACTTCTCACAAATTCTATCAGAGAACATACCAAACTTAATTTCCTTCAAGTTTAAAATGAAGTTACCTTGTTTAAAACAAGAACAGAAACAAATAAAAAATGGAAAAAAAAGACATTAATAACAAAATTCTTATAAATCTATGTCAATAATACACAGAAGAAAATGTACATACCCATATCAAAAACTTCAACTCCATTCTCTAGATAGCCATCAAATGCAAACTCCTCTTGTATAAGATGAATCACTTCCTGAAGTAAAGCATCACTCATTCTGTTCTGATGGGGTAGGACTTTATCATCAAAGAAATTATAATTGTCTTTATTCACTGAGGTACACGGTGTGTGTTCTTGGTCAGTGAAAGTACCTTCAACACTAGTAGCACACTCAGTTTCTTGGCAGTTGGTTTGAATATCTGGGTTTCTTTTATCAAACCTGTTCTGTGTATCAGTAGTCTTGTGATTTTGCACATTACAAAGGGAGGCATTTTCTGTTTGCATGCTCATTTTATAACTTGCAATAGTACTTGAAAGTAACACTGGCAAACTATGATAACAATCATAAGCAATTCTTGAACGAAGAGGCTTATTTTGTATTTGCTCTGATACAGCCAAATGTACTGGTACAAATGTCAAAACTCTTTTCTCCGAGTCCTGTTTGAGAATGATGTTATTTATATGAAGAAAATTTGGAGATGTAGGACAAGCAAAGGAGCTGGAAGGAACTTCAGATAAAATGCTCTTTCCTTGTAGAATATGTGAGGAATCAGATGGTGATGGTAATGTAACTGTAGAAGTAAATGTAAGGCCTGATTTTAGCTCTTCTGAAGATAACTGGAATGAGTGGCCTGGAACTTGTAAATCACACTCAGGTGTTTCAGGTGTAGTTTCAACATCTGTGTCCTCAATACCACAGCATTTAGAGTCTTCTATGTATCCTGATTTGTTGTGGTCCGTATGTTTTTCTTTTCTTGTCTCTTTCTTGAATTGCTCAGAAACTGGTGTGTGAACCTCTCTGAAAAAGAACAAAGAAATTTTTTTAAGGAAAATTCCAGAAGATTTAACACTGAAGTCTAAATTTTAACTTACTCTTCTTTAGGATATACTAACTTTCTTATATTTGCATCCTGTTGCAGAATAATAGGCTTAAAGTGAGTTGCAGGAGAGGTGAATGCAACAGGTAACGTAGCTTTCTCACTATTTAGTGAAATCTGGCATGGTACTGGTCCTTTAACTGCTACAAGTTTACTTTCACTGGTGAAAGGCACGAATCCTAGAAACAAAAACACAGTTAGAAAGATGAGTAACATGAAAAATATAAAATCAAGGCAAACAATCTATTTAGATAGAAAAACAATTGCGTATCAGACTGAGAAAAATCTTATGTGGAGAAGTGATCTAGAGAATATGAAAACAAAGTAAACATGTCAGAGCCTGACTGCTTACCTAGACCTGACTCTGAAGAGTCCATCTCATGGTTTTCATTTTTAAATTCAAAAGCAACAGGATCTTGGGACAAGACTTCTTCCTCAGCAGCCTAACGATAAAAATTGAAGCCCAAATAGAATTTATTAGCTTTTTTTTTTTTTAAATTCTGCTCAGAACATTACTTCAAAAAAACCCCAGCCTTCATATAAACCTAGGACATTGCAAAGCAACAACCTAGTCATGCCAAGGTGGAATTTTAAAACAAATTACATGCAGAATTCTAAGGACTTGTAGAACTGCTTAGACATCTTGATAACACACTGTTTCAAATCTAAACTAAAGTAATCAGTTTGGACAGTTCCATGGATTGACTGAATGCTGCATGCATAATACAGACACATTTGAAACATAAACAGAGCACAACAATTACATATTAATGCCTTCTGATAATAGGGGTGGTAAATAAAGATTATGAAATTAAGTCATTGTTCTTCACCCATACAGATGGTGGAGTCAAAGCATCACAATCCATGGAGTGATCACTCCAATAGCAAGAACTAGGAAAAGGCAATACTTATAGACTACTTGAAAATAAACAAAAAGAACCCAAAACCCAACAAACCCCATAACAACAAAACCAAATCCAAATCTAACTCTGCACTTGCAGGGCACAAAATCTTACTGGAATACATTTACAGAATTAATTGAAAAAACATACAGAATTAAAGAAAGGAGACACTCTTACCTTAAAGACAGATTTACTCAATAAGGTCAAAATATTTTTGCTGTTTATACCTTGTTCAAGTAAGTAATGATTGCATGCCTAAAAAAAAGACAAATCGCAATTTTCAGTCAGTAAATAAGTTTTCAGTCAAGTGAGGTATTCTTGGACAAGGACAAAGTCAAGACTAACAGTTGATTAGAAGTAATCTGTTTGGGAAGTCTTATGAACCTACCCCAAGAACCTTACTGACAATTTCAATATAAATTCAAAACACATCCCTCTGCGTCCCTAAGGAGGTAACTTTAAAAACAAAACCCCAAAGTGAATGGTTATGATTTAATTAGATAGTCTATTACAAATACTAAGCTATTATTTGGATTTTCAAAACACTAAAATGAGACTTTAGACACAATTAGATTTCACATAAAATTACTTAAATCTAGTGACCTTAATTGCAGCAGCTAGAGAAGGTCTTTCTTCAGGGTTTTTTCTTGCCATATCCAGAAGTAGTTTTTTTAATTTTCTTTGCAATACTAGTTTGTGACCTGGTGGAACACCGTATTTTGCAGCCATCCACAGAACTGCAGCAACACCATAAATACAGACCTATTGGTATAAGGTAAAGAGACAGAAAATATGTAAACAGACCAAAAAAATTCCAGCAAATTATCAAAAAAATCCCCCCCTATTCCCTGTTAAAAAAAAAAAATTACTAGAGCTTTCAAAGTACAGATTACATTCCTGGCTTTTGAAGGAATATCCTAGCCCGTTTTGAAAACTAGTTGTTATGCATGCAGGGCCAGTAAGAGTAGCTAATTTTCTGCTGTTGGAGCAACAGACATTATTTGTCTTATGCTTTGTCTAGGGAAATTATTCAGGAAAAAAGTACTTTAGAACTATTTTGAAGAATTCATTTCTCATGTATAAAGATTGCTGCCAGCCTCAGAGTTCTACCATAAAACCCTGCCAGTCGCAATTTACTTAAAAAAGGTCATGATAATTCAGCAAGTAAGTGGCATACAGTAATTACAAGCTAGCCAGTACAACTCATAATTTACAGAGAGGATTACACCTGTCAGAAGAATCAGGTATTCCAGATATATTTTAGCAATTATTGTGCTACCTGCAGCGAGACCAGTTGAAGTTGCCCCAGTAAGAGACCTTGAAAAACACTTGTTCTTCACAAGCTTTCTGTTTTCATTTGAAGAACTACAATTTGCAGAGTCAGATTTAGTCCACTTAATGCTTAGTTTACATATATTAACATGTACTATAAATGCAATTTTAAAACATTTAAAGCACCACACTTCTTCACATTGCCTCTGAAAGATATTAAAAAGGCTCAATGGACAGAAACTTAAGCACAGCACCAAATAATGTGGTCCCACAAAACAATGTTTCCTAGTAGTCTTTTGAGCAAAGTGAACAGCAATCAACAAAATGTAACAAGGAAGTTTACTACAAAGAAAATATTCTGTGAACAATTTGAGCTATTAAACAAAAGTTACTAATGGGTACAAAAATATCTGAAGTAGGAGGAAGCAGCTCAATTAAAGCAAAAAACCAATTCTTTCAAGATTCGCCTAAATTTATTTATTTAGGAAAATCTTGTCATCCAAACCATTATATGCTTCAAAGAAAGCTTTTTTCTACTGTTATTGTGACTGACACTACACAGTCTTCATCGCCCTACCATAATTTGAACTAAATGTGCATAATCAGAAAGTTACACAATCATCAGGAAAAAGGCAAAAAAATGGGTCAGCCTATTCTACATATAATGTTGTAGAAAAATAAGAAAACCGATTACTTCAGATATTCTAAAGAAAATGAACAAAGCACAAAGACTTTAGGATTACTAATTTCCACTGTCTGGTGAAACTGTTGTATTATATTTCAGGGTTAGTTTAAGCTTCTGAAGCCTTTGAAAAATCTGCACACTGGATCAAAGCAGTTTAAGAAAAAGCAATTTTAAGGAAGATACACAAACATTTTCTAGTTACAGATACCTTTACAGAAATTTGAATGCCTTGAATAGATTTTCTATGAACACTTTTTTTTCTGATTCATGATTATTATGTCTAATTTCAAAGAGCTCATGGGACACATATTAGCTAACCTCTTTTCTTGTTGCATAATAGAAAGACACTGTAAATTCTGTTTCCCTAACTTTTAACATCGCTGAGGTACAGTTTGCAATTCAGATTCAGTTGCAGTGGAGACACATTCACTTGCTATTTGACATTTTTATTATCTTCAGTCTAAGAGCACCTTATGGCTTTTATCTATAGCAAGAAGCTTTAGGAAAACTGTATTGGTAAGAGACATAATTCACAATGTTCCCATAGTAAAAACATACTGATAATGATATTGTATCCAGTCTTCTAAATGTGATTAATGTTTGAGCTAAAATACTGATCTTGGTGTGACCTTCAGAATGTGAGAACCTGACTTCAAAGTCTGTCTTATTGCTAATAAGCTGAAAATAATCAAGTCCTATGGAAAACTATTGAACAACAGTCTTTTGGCAGTTCCTCCAAAAATTCTGAAAGGCAAATTATGAAATCAACTAATTCATGGGAGATCAAAAAATCCTCACAGATAACCAAGAACTATTGGGAGAAATGAGAAATATTAACATAGTCTTAGAAGAGTTTAGCTTTCTTTTCCAAGTAGCAGAGGGATAAAACTGTCCTTTGATAAAATACAAAGCAACCTACATAACCTACCACATTACCTTCTCAGTATTCACATTCTCTTCTTCAATTTCAGGAGCTAAATAAAATACATCACAAGATTCTAAATGAGAAAAGAAATCAGAAACAAAAGGTAAGATGTTTGCCTTCTTCCACACTCCTCCCCAAAGAAATAAAAGCTGAGCATGCAACGCATTACCTTCAGCTTTTGGAGCAGCAAAGAGGATACTTCCGTGGCCGTCAATCAGCACAGAGTCCAAGCATAAGATCACTGCAAAACAAACCACAAAAGGGCAAGTCATAAAAGGTGTCTGTCCTTGTAACTATTTGACAATAATAAAAATAAGTAATTTAAAACAGAATTTTCAGTATCAGCAATTACCCTATGATAAATGATGCTTTAAATAACACATACTAGAACAGACATCAGCCAATAAAGAGACAGTAGTTGTTTAATTAGCAAAAACAACTCCTGCAGAACAAAGGCAAAAAACTGGAAATTTATCTCTTTATACCCAGCACTGAAAATGAGGGTCAAGAAAGAGACAAAAGCAAAAAGAAAGACATGTAACAGGTAGATGTACTCTACTCTTCTCACAAGGTATCAATAAAAGATAGACAACTAATCTTAAGCATTTAAGTTTCTCCCTTCTTTCTTCCTCCAACCCCACAAAAATACAGGGTCATCACCTGGAGAAAGCAGAGATATATGTGGCCAGATCCAAAATGCCTCCAGGTGTGACAGGATATGAAGTTCTGTTTTGCACAAATAGTTATAAATCACACACACTCTGTCACTGAGGAAATGTTACATAGATTAGTACATGCAAGGCCATGAAATTTTCCACAGTTAAAAATGAAATAATGGAATTCTAATACTATTTAAAATCATCTGTGGTCTTCAGGAACTTCATTATGATTATGAGATCACGTTATAAAAATTTGATGATGAAAAACCTTTGGTAACACTGTGTCTATGTGTTTGATAACTTCAAAGCACACTGTAATTTAACATGTTTCAATACACTAAGACAACTGGCCAGCAACACAGTCCTGTCTTTGTAGACTACCATCAAATACACTCTCATTAAAAACAGAGTACTAGAAGAATAGATTCTGGCATTAGATAAGAGAGAAAAACCTTAACTTTTGCAGGCTACATAAGGTTCAGATGACAACTCAGTTATCAGATGACAACTCTTCAGTATATTTTAAGAGATGCATTCTGGCTGGATCTAAGCGCAGTAACAGGGGCTGCCTATGCACATTAAATTAGAATCTGAGCCATTACGTGCAGTCATCTGAAACCTTCACAAACATTAGGAACATGCTATGAGGTTGAAATTATCTTTCTGTTGCAAGGTATATTAAATACTTAGTTTTATAGGTAACATTACTTAAAGTGCTCAAAAATCTTCATTTATGGCTAATTTCCTTTTAAGCAGTTTTATATCATAAAACATACAATAACTGAAGCTGAAATCCAAAGAGATGGGTTAAGTTTTCCATACATTCCTATCCAATTGCTTATATTCACTTACAGACTTCAAACTCATCCTTGTTTAAACCCTCAAAAGCAGGTTTTTTAAAATCAAGAAAAAAAAAAGGCAGGGTGGTGGTGGTAGGAACCTCTGCTCTCTTTATCAGAACTGTTACAAGTTTATCATTAGTAAAAGCTAAATAATTGTTCAGAATGCTTATGGAAATTCAGGATGGTCTTCTGAATCACAAGTGACATTCCAATTTTGTCAAAGGACAGTGCCCTGTTCCTCTCTCAGAAGTTTACCTCTGATAATTTTACTGTAAACAGAAGCACAGGGGATGTGGAAGGAGCAACACCATGACAAGACCCTAGACACTTTAAAATAACAAAGCCCTGTATTGTCAAAAATATTTCAGGAATCATTTGTCACAAAGAAATCTAGTTGAAAGAGGAGGCTTTATGCTTACATATATATACACACACACACACAAATATAAAACTCATTTCCTCCTGCTTTCAAGATATAAGTCACAAGTGCTTTTCTTAAAAGTCACAGCACAGTTTCTCCATCCCCAAAAGGTCTAAACACAAAATTTGTTTCACTGCTTGAGGTCATAAAGATTCATTTCTGCAGCAAAAGCCATTAAACTCAAAATAAAGACAAAAGAAGGTACTCTGTATATAGAAGAAAACTCCAATTGAGTAAAATTTTTAAGTCTCTACTTGAAAGTGAAATTAGAAATATTATCTGTTTTTTTTCTGTACACAAAAAGAAAGTCAAGATACTTTCAAACAATAAAAATCCCATCATTAAAACACTGAACACAAATAACTAGGCAAAATATTTTAAGATAATTAAGACTATACCTGGATAATCTGTGCAAGTCTGCAGAGTACATAAACACTCATGACATAATGCCCAGAGTTCATAGTCTTTCAGAGGTCTATCATACCAGGACAACAGAAGTTTTAGAGAGATCCACTGAAAAAAAGAGTGAGGATGCAGAAAGTTACTAAAAATTATCACAAATTAAAAATGTTTACTGACACAATGAAAAAGTAAATCCTAATTTAATACACACTCAACCTAAACAGCTACAAGAAAATATATTTATTGCACTTGCCAGTAACAAATTAATACTACTGTGGCACAGTTAGCTAGCTGTATAAATGAACCAGTAGTTTCTTAATTGCATAACAAAGAGTAATTCAAATGAGATTTCTGCAAGAATAGAATGGCTTCAGGAAAAGCGAGCTGTCTGGAAGCTCCTTCTTATCATATTAAGGAAAGACTCTTTCAGAATGTCTATTTTGTAACAGACATCTTTTATGATGAAACATAATTACTTAACTATAGGGACAACACCTGGCCCGAAAAACATAAAAATTCAAATGATTGCTATCAACAAAAAAATTTCCACATTCAAATTCTGATTTGCCCTGACAAGTGCGTTACATATCTTACCTTAAAGATTTCATCAACATCTCTTGTTCTTCTGTGAAAGATGTTAACAATATTGACAGAATTAATGACAGATTTAACTGAAGTCCAAGCACGTTGTTCTTTTTTCAGTCATTGGCTGATCAATTTTTAGTAACTGCATTTCTTTTTCTGGCCATCAATTTGGCTCTGGATACCTGGCATAATACCTTAATGTGACATGGAAACTTACTGTTCTTCAGAGACATGCTTCACATTTTCTGATTTTTTGGGGGGGGGGGGGGGGGGGGGGCCGGGGGGGG
>JAWWEU010000160.1:21180810-21242058 GCA_035583155.1 Acropternis orthonyx
CCAAAAAAAAAAAAAAAAAAACCCCCCCCCCCCCCCCCCCCCAAAATCCCACAAAAAATCCTTGAACCAAATAAAAAAACCCCAAATATAAAACTGAAGCACAGGAGACAAAAAGCCCTCTGAACTGTTCTATTGTTTCTACAGATGCCTTTATACCTCAATCAGTATTTGTTAAATCTAAAGAGACTAAGGATCTCTCTCACACACAGTGGCAGTACATCACTCTGTTTGACAAATCAGCCTCTGCACTGTCATTTACTACAGTCAATTTTTCATCATGATCCTGTCTGTGAAACACCCTTCAGTGAGGTACTCTTTGGATTTTTATCATAAAATACATAATGAACAGACTACTGCACTGAATTTCATAAAGATCAACAAACAATTTCAGCACAACCTATGGAGAAAAGAATCACATTAATTTATGTAGCTGAAACTTTGCTGATTATGTAATTTTAACCAGAATACCTTTTGACAGAACACAACACTTTGGGCTTGTACTGTTTAAATATTCTTTGAAGATGAACCAGGCAAACTACAGTATTTGAACAAAATGTGCCACGAAATACACCTTTTGATTTACTGGCTACCTCCAACAGATAAAAATGAACTTGATGCTTTATTCTTCTATCCTCCATTGTGGCACATCACAAAAATTGGTAGCTTCAGCATAGACAGATTTGAAGCCAGGTGATAAGATCTAGTTCCATTCTCAAATTTTGCTATCACCAGCACCCTGGACTGCAAAATTCTTTCATTTGTGTGTTCTTTTACTGTATCTAGAAGTAAGCTCTTGAACTGTCTGATAAAAAGGCATCAATCACAGAGCAGGAAGGAAAAAGTCAAAAGAATGAATTAGTCTAGGGAACATACAAGATAGAGCATCATACTGTTGAAAGATTACTATCCTGGATCAGCACTATGTTTCCCACTTCGCGGCACCCTGGTTCTCAAATGTCTTTGCTCACAGACACTACAAAGAAAGAAGCAAGTCAAATCTTCAACTCTCCTCTCAGCTGATACGAGTGGAGGGAAATAATAAGAGAAATTTCACAGGCTGACTAAAACATTAAGATGGTTTTCAGATTTGGGAATATTTTTGTAAGAAGTACACACCAATGCCACTTGTCTCTGTAAGAGAATCCCTCCTCTTGAAGTTTATGTCTCTAGAGGCTCTAAAAGTTTCAGTGATGAAAGATGGACTTCCTCTACTACATACATAAGTCACCTTTCAGTTCAGGAGAAGGTGATGAATGGCTAGCAAGGGGCAAGGAGAATCTCTTACTAAACTGGAGACTAAAGTTAGTTGTACAGCAGAAAGCTGAAAAGCATTTCATCACTTCTGGGATATCCAAACTTTTTAGAGTAAGAAAGAAATGACAGAAAGAAGTTTAAGCATGGCAGAAAAGTAGGAATAAACCCTAAGAGTAGCAGCAAAAGTTTATGACAAGAAACAGGTGTCAGTGATTGATAATAGAGGATGAAGAGGCACCAGAAAAATTCTGTTTTGGAAGAAGAAAGGTAGGCAGAAAAAGCAAATCTTAGCAGAAGTGAGAATCACAGGATGGCCAAATCAATCCGAATCAGGAGAAAAAAAAAAGGATGTGGTCTGGTTACAGGTTGGTAAACTTTATTTAAACGCACATCCTCATTGCTTCTCTGGCAAGCATTCTAAAGAAATAGGAAAGTTCAAATATTAATACTGCTAGCTGGTATCTGTATGCTAGTTGTTCTTCTTCGATGTCAGTAACTACCTGCATTGCTATTGTCTCTTACTAAAATTTTAGTCTTCCCCCACCAGCATATCAAAAGATTAATTTTATTTGTGAAAGAAGTATCTGAGAAGGTCACACTTCTACTGTCCTAATTATTCCAAATTCTCACCTTCCTACACCAGAAAGAGAACTGTGGAAGACTTCAGATGTAAACTAAGGGTTCAGACCTCCTGGGGACCTTCTAACACCTTGTAGCTGTTACCCCATGTAGTCAGGGTATATGGTAAGACATGTTTCATCACACATTTACATCTGTGACCAAAAACATGTGCAGTCCGGTTAAAACAGTCTTCAAAGGAAAAATAATACACTTCTCAACCTAAAGTTAGGAGGCAGTTTTTATTTAAGCCTCAATCCTTAAATAAAGCTATTTAACACAGTGCACCTCATACCTTGCCTTTTAGGTATTTAACACAACGCAAATTCTAATTCCACTGAAACTGTTCATGCCTTGGCAAACATTTAAGTGTAAAACTCCTTTTTCAGGTATGTGTCTCAGGTCTGATTGTTTTGGTTGTTAACATGCAAGTCTCCAATTCACGGCTATTGCTATTTCTTAAAACAAACAAAAAACCCCTGCTTAACCACCAACTGAAAAATAAAATCTGAAGTGCTGGGAAACACATGATTAGAACTTTTTAGTCAAACCATCTAGAACACATTGTTTCTCAACTACCTATTCGCATGTTTTAGCAAAGCAAGCATAAGACAGCTGTTCAACACTCATAAGGCCTCAAGTCCGCTTCATTTAAACCATTACTTTAATATTGATATTAAGCATTCATTAATATATAGTCATTAGTGAAATTGCACCAAAGAGGAAACAAATTTATAATCCAATGCCTCTTTCTGAATTTTTTTCATGTTGTCAACCACACCTTTTCATAACAGAAATTATATAATTCAGTTCTTAAAATAAGAAAATGTTTTTTCACAGCACAGAAGTTTTGTTAGAAAATATGAAAAAGCCAAATGACCATTTATTGCTTATAGCTACATCCTGGTGCCATTTTGTTTTATGCCCAAAGATTACATTTTAAATCTCACTCACTGGAAAAGTGATGGGTTTTTTTCAGTGCTGTAAAAATAATTTAGGAGATCTTTTACTTAACTGTTGGTACCAGAATTGTAAACCCCAACTTTTAGTAAAGCATTCAGACTATGCAAACATACTGTATTTCATGAGCATAATGCTGGCATGTTTTAAATAGCCCAAGAAATATTTTCATCATTCTTTTCTTGGTAAGCACTATTCTGAGAATTGACAACTTTTCTTTCCTTCAGGTGTTATTTCCCCAGTGTTAAAATGTCAGCCTCTAGCTACACGGCTTTTCATTTCTCTCATGCTTGACAGGGTATGAATGACCAAGAGAAAACAAACTTGCATATGCCAGGCTACATTAACCCTTCCCAAGTAAAGCCCATAGCACTTAAATCACAGAGAAACATTTAAAAGGATTAGAGATGAGACACACCTGATTGGAATGAAACTGGTTAGAGAAATAAAAGATCCCCACTCAAACTTGAAGTGAAAAATATTTATTTATGGCATGCAAAACTGTAAAAATTACTATGAAAACCCTCACAAGATACATTGCAGTAGCCAGACAAAAGCAAGCAAGTATTTTTAGTAATGCTTACTAGCAGTAAAGCACACAATATTAAGAAGCAGTGTTGGAGTATTAGAAAAATACTGTCCACTGGAGAAGTACTGACAGGCAAGAAACACTGTCTGTTCTCCAGAGCAGACAAGGTTGATCTTCAACCGGATGGGACTGGTATTGCACCTTCTCTAAAGAACATGAAAATACTGGAAGAGATGCTAGACATATTATTCTAAAAGCTCTATTTGCTGCAATCATGCCAATCTGTTATAGAAAACTAGCGAAAGAGTAGCACTGCAAATCTTCTGAGGTATTTTCTGTTTACCCCAGAAGATAGAAATCACATTAATTGGGGTTTCACACTTCTTGTGCTTTTTGCAGTACATGAACAAACTCTCAGATTTAGGTTTTCTGAAAAAAAGGAAAAAAATTACAAAAATTAGGTGTGTAGTAAAATTCTCGCACAAGGAAGTGAAAAGGAATTTGACAGAGACATCAGTTATATTTTCATCACATAAGGGATAGCACAGTATGATTTTTCTTTTCTGCAGTTGTCAGTAGGTAACACAGAGGCAAAAACTTCTATGTTTCAGAAGCCTGAGGAATAAAACCTGCTTCTCAAAAGAAAAAAAAAAAAGGTGAAAACATTAACCCCCTCCACTGCCCTAAAAAGACTTATCTAAAAAGACTTGTAAAAGAGTCTGCAATACAGTTCGATGACTACTAAAAATTAATGACCTTTCTTCAGAAAACAAAGAAAGACTACCAGGCTAGAAACTCAGCATTTCAGGAACCTATTTCAGAAGTCTAGGTGTTGTTCATGGATATTAATATATTTAATGGGTTTTTTCTCCCTACAGCAGTTAAGAAATCAAAGAATATTTTATTATGTTTGCCTTTTTTTGTTTGTTGTAAGACCAACAAGATTTTACTAAATAGCATAATAGTTTTATGTGGTAGAATTTGAACGCTTGCTGGTATCAAATTACTAAAAAAGAGAATATAGAGCATAAGTCTATCAAACATTTCGTCTATTGAAAAGATAGCTGTAAAATTCTGATATCAGAGAATCACCACCCTGCTGTCCTCATTTCAGATCATATATATTACAACACTGCCTATTAGGGTACCTGGAACAAGAGTTACCTTTTCTAATTCACTATAATTGTCCCATGAATACAGCAGGAGCAGGACAACCTCACTGTTAAAAAGAGCCTACTTTGGAAGAATGAAATTCCGTTGAGGCTGAAAGAACACTTTATTTAAATTGATGATTAAATATTTGAAGAAAAAGAGGATTTCAGAAGAATGGCAGAACAACCTTAAAACATATTTTGGTTTACTTTTCTGTGTGCCAATCAAGTGCTGCTGCAGGAAAACCAAACAGGAGATTTGTTATGGCTTTTAATGATGTAAGAATTTTGTGAAACTAATGGTGGGGAAGATTATTTTCCTGAAACTATCTTCATGCACCTAGGCTTTAACTGTTGCCCGGGTAATTCAGTAAGAACAGAATATTGGTGTTATTTCAGCCCTTTTTTTTCCTCCTTAAAGAAGAACCTCTGTCAATACAGTCAATTTATGTTCATAAGTGATGGCAGGAAAAGATGAAAAAAGGATGTGTCTGCAATAAAGGGATTGTTTCTCAAGAGTCTGAAAAGAAGAATGCACTTGCAGGATTTAAAAACCAAATAAAGGATTCAATATGCATACAATGGATAACCCCCTCGGAGAGTAAAATCATGCCATGTGGTACTTATTAATATTTACTATCCTCCTGAACTATGAATTTAATAAGCACACATGCTACTGAGGGTAGAAGAGACAGGAAAGGGAAAACCAGTTAGGACAGAATCTTCAGCTTGCACTGATTTTTTGAGCTATGATGAACCAAAGTCTCTTTACACACTTGACAATCATAGATTACAATCATAGATTGCTCCAGTGGAGGTGTTCAGGCAAGATGAAAAGGAAGATCGATAGAGATGGAATATAACCCTGGGTGCCACTGCATGGGATGGCTGAAAGATGGGCTATTGGGCAAGGAGAACAAGGCTGAATTGCCAGTAGACAAGCAGGAAAAAAAAAACCACAGCATCTTCACCTAAGCATAATTTTTGGAAACAAAACATGTGAAGGTTGTGCTGCTCATTTTTTATCAAGTCACAGCAAGGTTGGAGAAACAGAAACCATCCTGCCATTTCAGCCAGCAGCTCCCCTGTCACAGGGATTGTTTACAACTCTACATGTGGCATAAGAGAAAACCATCTAGTCAGAGACCAAACTTGTCCACCCTGAGATAAGTAATTTGAGCAGAGACCATACTACAATAATCTATCAATAAATTCTGGTAGATTCTCCCTCTCTTATCTGGCTGTTTGTAAGGACTAAATGTATGAGACAACATATTGATCATATTGTGCACATATTTGAATTCTATAACAAAATATACATAACAAACAGAGACAGCAATTTAGGAACACAGAACAAATACAGCATAGGTACAATTTTCAAAAACTTAAATGTACATGTATTATTAAAAAAAAAAAGTGGACTCTTTCACCTCCTGAAGCAGATGGGATACTGACATTGATTTCAATGAGTGAGGTCAGGTTTACAGTCAGGAATTCTGCAAATTTTCATAAGCACCTAGGAGGCTCACTGCAAGATAGTGAACTTCATGCATTGACCATAACATGAAGAGTTAAAAATATATGTATGCTTTGGTCATGGTTTTTTTACAGATGTAATCAACTGCAAAGTAATGCTGCTCTAACACACTAGTGAGTTTACTCCATTTGTTAAAAAAAAAAAAAAGAAAAAAAAGAAAATTTTAAGTGGAAGTTGACTTTGCAATAGCATAAATTTCACTGTAACACTTTTATTTTTTTAATTAAAGAGGTTTCCAATATTAACGCTTCAAGTGTGCAGGCTAGCAAAACTCAATTTTCCAGGATGCTAAAGGCGATGAGGGGGGAAGAAATCACACAATATTTAAGTCATCTCATCTCCACATAAGTGACTACAGCAACTATATAATGAAGACTTTATTTTTACTACCTGCTCATTACTTTTGATTTCTGAACCTCTGCCTCCACAAAGATTATCTTCATTATTGTTTGCACTCATCGCACCGTTGCTTAATTCTGGCGACCTAATTAGATTTGATCCATATCTGTTCCCACTGGGTTTTGTCATTAACACTGAATCCATCTTGTTAAAATGCGGTACATAATTTTCATTTGACCCCTGAAAAGTTTCAGAAGAATCTTCCAATGCTAGGTAATTGTCCAGGATTTTTGCTCCAGAAATGGACTGATTTGGACATTTTAGCATACCAGCTGGTTTTAGCATTTCAGAGGTAGCACCAGAACAGTTTTCTCTGTGATCAGACGAAGCAAAACCTATCTTTTTACCATTAATAAGCGACATATGTTCTTCTAGATTCAAGCCAGACACCTGTGTGCATACACACGAAGCTTCTAAATGATGATCATCAACCTGGTGATTCTTTGGTTCTCTTTCTGGTGGACTACTAATAGCAAATGAATTAAGATTTCCCTTTGAAAAAGCAACCTCATTATTATTGTCCAGAGGTAGTAAATCCTGTGTTAGGAAGTGATTTTTCCCATCTAGTGGTCCACTGTTGGTTACAGAAGTAAAAAAGTTATTTGTATCTGCAGGTTCAAGTGGTAGCTTTGGAAATGTTTTAATTTTTCTCAAAGAACCTTTCTTAAAAATGCCATCTCTCTCCAGGTCAATAACACATGATTTTATATCCAAAGCAACACTAGCAAAGCTGTCAGTATACACTGCATGTCTGTCCTCTTCTTTGCTCTTTTTAGCTTGAGTTGCAAGTTGAGAATGTTGAGTTTTCTCATTATCCAGATCAATTTGCATTTCCTTTAAACCACTTTCTCTGCCAGTCACCATGGTAACTACAGAAGAGTTGTTATGACAGGTAGTCATCACATCTTCCACTGCAGACAAATCACCTGCTATGTTGTTTTTCTCATTTGAATATAATTTGGCTCCCAAACTTCTCTGACATATTCTTCCCTTCCACATGTTATCACAGACATCTAGACACAAAAGGCAGATGTTTATATTAAATGTGTATTCAAGCTTTCTAATCTTTCCTAGCAAATCTTTATATTGCTTTTTCTGACACTGCAGTTACATATCTTTAATATGTTAAACGAATTAACTATTTCTGACAAGTCACTTTAAATCATAAGGGACACTCTAAATATATTAAATCTATTAATTAAGAGTTGAATGTCTCCTGCTTCTCACCCCCAATCTACAAATATTTAGTAATGACTCTTTGAAATCTAGAAAAGAACCTATAACAGGAGAGAACACAGTCTTTCAAAAATCATTACATATCAGGCAATCTAAAGTCCTAGACTAAATACATTTTAAGGTTACCTTGAGAAGCACCAAATGATTCAATTGAAAGAACTCTTCTTCCAACAGCAGAGAGGCTTCGACAAATATTACTTGATGAAGCAATCTTCATTTTTTCTTCGCATAATGACAAAATGCTCTAGAGAAAATTAATGTTAAATACTTAATAATGAATAGACTTGTGGGTTTTGAATAAAGTGAATCATTTGAATTTATACGATACTACACTGGAATTCTTTCTTGCACTCATCGGTATGCTGCATGTTTCTATTATGTAGTTGAAGTAATTTCTTGTTTTTACCATGGGCTATTATGAAACCATTTAATACAGTTCCAAGTTTTAGCCTACAGTTAGAACACCAAGAACAACTGATAAAAATTATCTTGAATGTTATCCTTTATGAATAACACTGAAAAATGTAAAAAGCTCATGTTGACTACTTTTTTAAACAGCCAATGATTCACTTGAATTGAGTGGAACAGGCAGGATGACGAATATTACTGAAATTACATTAAAAGTAAATCTTGAATCTTTTAAAAACTGCGAAATAAAAATATCTAGAAAGCACTATTCCCAATTAGAGAAAGCAATCATCAGATCACAAGAAGTAACAGTATTTCATATCTGTAGCCTGAGCACCATTTGATGGTATTAGCACTGGTCTCACACACAATTAACTACAGATATTCACACATTTAAAAACCTGTCCCTTTGGCAAGGAAGTAGAAGAGAGCTGCCTTTTCAAATGCATCCCACCATCTCCTCACACAGCTCTGAGGAGATCCTCTTACTTCTCCATTAACTTACTCAACTGCTCTGCTGCTGTTGCGAGTTGAAGGGAGGAATTGGAACTGTTGGTTCACATATCGGATTGAGGAAGGACAAGGAAGAGGGGGACAGGTATCCAACTCTAAGTCTAGTGAAATGCCTAGAAACGTCTATAGGCTTTCCTTCCATACAGCTCCCCCAACTCCATTCCACCCAAGAGAGTGCACAGTAGAAAAGGAACAGAAAAGAACATACTCAAAAAGTGACCTTTATATATTACCCTAGAACAGCCTTGACACACTGTTTCTGGGCTGGTGTAAACAGTCAGCAATAGCTTTCAGGGACTACAGACCACTGGGAGATGATAAAGAGTGCTATACAAGCCCTCCTCTGACTGTGCTCCAAAGTAAATTAACAGAAAGACAGCAGATGATCAAGCAGGCTCCATGTCAAATACCATCTCCTGTCTGGGCAGTCCTCAACTGCGAAGCCAATATTTTTTGCTTTATAAAATGACTATTAATTCTTCTGTTGCAGCACTCTTTCTGCAAAGTGCTGATTACAGGTGCAATACCATTTAAAATATACACTATCAGCTCAGGATAAAGAAAACCCCCAAACCTCCCCCCCCTCCCCGAAAAGTAGATTGCACTATTCTGAAGAAAAACTGAATCCAAGAGAAGTCACACTGGACAACTGTTATTCTATGGCTACATTCTCAAGTCTGCAAAAACATTAAAGTTGAACTTTCGTGCATTAAAGTAAAATAACACTCCACTAGGTAACCAGCAGAATGTAAATTCTTTGAAAACATATGACATAGTTTCAAATTCTTTCTAACAACTAAAGGTAAAATAAGATGCTAAATAGAGTAAAATACAAAATTGAAAAAAAAAATATAATGAAATACTACTAAGCGTTTATATATTTACAGAAAAACAACTCAGTAGTAATGTTTGGAACAACACAACACTGCTTTGAACATGCCAAGGAACAGAGGTGTTCTGCAGCATGGCTCCCTCCATCCTCTTCTTATATGCAATCCAATCATCATACAAATTTCACAGCATAATGCCCGTGCTCTTATTTCTAATGATTCTCTCTTTGTAAACTAAATATTAAGTGGGAAGAAACAGTTAAAAAGAAAATTTAAATCCACCAGTGCATTCTCCCAACCCTCTTAAAAAGCAAAGCACTGTCCAACACCTACATAATTTTTTCAGGTTGTATCTCCACTAAAGGAGGAAAACAGATTAATTTCTGCTGAGTCTGGGAAAACCTCAGCTTTCCTGCAAAACCCGAGCACATTAAGACCATCTAGAAATATTTGTCTCACTTTTTTTTAAACAGAAAATTATATAAGGCTGTTTTACCTCAATATCTGGCCTATTTTCAGGATTGTCGTCTTGCATTTGTTCTAGTAGAGTGTGCAGATCTTGCCCAAATTCTGATTCCGTCTCAGGTTCTACTATATATTCTATTGCTGCTTTCAGTGTTGCTCCCAAAGAATAGATGTGTGCCTGCATTAAGTTGAAACAAAAAACCAGACATTAAATATGCTACCAATTCTCTCTCTCACGCCACCAAAGCTTCAAGATCACACAGGACAGAGCTTACCCTGTTTTCAATTTTACTTTACAATATAACAGTTTGCTGGAAAGGTGATCTTGTTTAAACAGTAGGAACAACAGGAGCTTCAGTCCTGCTTTGGGGGATATACGTGATGCAAAAGAAAATCTCATGGGGTCCAACTAGAACTATTTTTTCCCCCCTCTCTCATCAATAATTAGTATTACAAGTATTACAGCAGGCTACAATTAAACATAAAACTCAGATCCCTATGTTTGTGCAAGTATTGTTGAAGTCAGAAGCACACTGAGTGACTGAAATGACATTCCTCTTAGCAGAGAAACAAAATATTAATTTGACAAAAAGCTTTATATATAGCAGGATTGTATAAGTGCTATGGAGCATAAAATGAGCTGAACAAATACAGCATTTGTTTCTGAAGACACTTCATGAAAGAATTTTAAAAAATACTCCATGTTTGCCACCTCTGCTCTCTTAAAGCCCACAACAACCTTAGTAATGGTAATTTACTGCATTTTATGTTCCACTCAGAGAACACAATTCAGTAAAATTTATAAGCAAGCTTATAAGTGCAAGTCTGTGTAAACATTTTAAAGGTGATGTAGTATAACCAGGAACTGAAATGTACTGAACACTGCCCTCTCAGGTTTACAGATACATACATAAATAACATAATGACTATGCTTGTGCATTATATCTGGTTGTATAAATGCATTTGCTATATGCTTTGCTATTTCTTATCCTAGAAAGAACACTGACTTGAATGTCAAAAGTAATTTCCTCCATCCGTTCACCTCCTAATTTTCTCATTAAGGTGTGTTTTTGTATCTAAACTGCATGAAGGGGAGGTGACTTTTCTGCAGGTATGCATATGTATTTACTTTCTAAGGTAGCAGGGCACCTCCATGAAGGGGAGTGCAACACCACCTCATCAGGAAGTGCCAGATATGTGAGCATGTAGCTTGGACTATTCCACTTCTCCCCGCCTCTTCCATGCCGCTCCCAAACCAAGAAAGCACAAACTAGTGCTGACTGGTGGCTCTGCAGCCTTGATTTACCTTAGGGACACATCAAGATTAGAAAAACAAACTATATGCTGTCTGATCTAAAAAGAAAAGATAACATTTTTTTGCAAAACAGTAATTTCAGTCTTATTTTCTTCACTATAACACAACATCATCATTAAGCAGAAGAGGTAACTGAAGATTTTTTTTTTCTTTTGAGAATCTCAGAGGAACTAATACAGGAACTGTTATGATTTTTATTTTGATTTAGCAGAAGAATGAATGTGGTTCATCTAGTCCAAAAATAAGGGTTACTTCCCCCCCGGCCCCTCTCCCTTTACCACATGAAGCTACTGTAATAACCCATTCACTCAGTGGGAACAGCCCTACACCCTTGACAGACCAGAATGGGTTGGTTTGGTTTTTTTTTTGCTAAAACAGACTATATTGGCAAAAGGATACAAAACTATGAAGTCTGAGCAAATAACTCACTTACAAGGTGATGGAAAAAGTTATTTCTTTTATTTCTTCATACTTACCACTACCTTTACCCATACTTATTTCATCTGCAGGAACTGAACTCCACCCTAGACTAACAGAACTACTCACAAAGGAAGTACACTCCTGTTAATAAACATTTAGAGCAATTAATAAATGTTTTGGGGTTTACAGTCCACAAAAGTTAACTTGCTGTAAAACTAGCTAGGTAAAAATTAGCACTATTCTAAGCCTGCTCAAGACTGAAGGCCTCAAAAAGGTAACTGGCTGGAGAAAAAAAAACAAACAAACAAAAAATACCTAGATTTATGTGTTTTAGTATATTTCATTTGGTGGAAGAAATTTAACCAAAATTCATTCTCCAACAGGAATTTATGATAGTTTTAAGATTTTTTTCTGCAGACTGTTTCATAAGCCTTTGAATAGTGAAGAAGTATACAATGTAGAACTTATTCCTTAATTTTGATCATCCACTAGGTGGGGCATTCCCCAAGTTAATGCATCAAATCTGCTTCTACTTACCACACTGTTTAGGCTTAGGAAGAAAATTTCACTTTCTGGGAATGGAGAGTAACACGGCTATACGCAACAAATAAGGCAAATTCTTAAGTATAAAACACATAATGCTCACTAGAAGTGGCTGCTCTTAATGAAAACAATCTCACAAGCAACCTAAGGATTTTTCAGTATGCTCTCTGAGAAGTAACAAGAAAAGACAGCAAACAACCTTTCTTCTTTCAGCAGACCAGGTGGAACTGGTACTGAATTTTATGAAAAAATTAAGAGGGCCTTTCTGGGGAAAAAAAACCAAAACCAAAACAAACCCAAACAAAACCACCACTACAAAAAAAAAAAAAAAAACAAACCAAAAACTCACCGCACAAACAAAAACACAACTCCACCACACACCTCATTTTAAATCTAGATTAAATCTAGATAAGGAGAGTACATTATAATATTACAGGATAATAATACTGATAGCTAATAAATAGGATGCATTTCCAGAAAGATTCAAAAGAAAAAAAACAAATAAACCCAAAGCAACCTCTTCATAACTCCTAAAGAGACTTTTGAGTCAAAGACTGAATGTCACTTGTTAGAAAAAAAATATAGACCATGCCAGCAAGACTGCACTACAGTATCAGCTTCCAAAAGGATGGGGGGGAAAGGGAGGAAGTCACATTAGGAAAACAGCACTTCAGATTTGATCTTAGAAAGTACAGATACTCTTAGCCCTAAGTTAGCAAACATAACAAGAACTGTAGGTAAATCATTATTGTAGGCCATCAAGGAAATAAAGTACCCTTTAAAAATCACAATGGCAACATGAAAAAACAGAAGTTTGAACAGAGTCACAATATGATTTGAGGTCCTTAGTCTTTGTTTTAGCAATATGCTAAGGGAGCTCATGTATTTTGGAGAAAAATTTTAAGGTCATAACCATACAAGTAGGTTCAAATCAAAATAACTTTTAATGCTAGAGTGGTTTCCAAGACACAAAGGCGTAACAAGAGACACACACACAAAAAGATGGAAATTCAAAAGGTAGAGATAATAAATTTTTTTTAATGATTAGGCTAGGTACTGGGAGCACTTACCAAGGGGAAAAAACAGCTTCTGCCATCATGTTAAAATTTTACATCATGATTGAAACACATTCAAAAAAGCTTCTATCAGTACTAATCAAAAGTTACTTGCCTTCCTGCATGCCATTTTATGACCATTTAACACTAATGAAAGTGAAATCAGAGAAGAGTAATGATCCACTCTAGTTTTAAAATCTGCAAATCCAAAGATTGGGAGAGGAAGTAAAAGCTTGAAGTCTACACAAAGACCATGACAGAGGCATTGTTGTATTACTGTTTGAAAGGGCTAAAGAACTAAATTTCTCTAGGAACTCATACTCGCAAACAAACACTACAGAAAAGAGTCGACAAAAGAGCTTTTGAGTAGTTACTGCACAAGCATTTAGGATATTGCAATTGTGAATAACGACCATTTATATTTTGTATTGAGACTTCACTGGGTTCAGAAATGTAGGTCTTCAGAAGAACTGGAAAAGAAAGACCATAATACAACTAGTATGTCCTGACTAAATGACAACCTACAGGAATTGTGTACAACAACTCTTGGTTTTGACGTTCATATCTGACCTTTATTTTACCTTGCAGATTTTTCTTTTCTTTAAATTGAGATTGCACAGATAGAGATGCTTTCACTCTTTCACAATTGAAACCATTTAAAGGTTCTGTAAATAAAAGCTTCAGTCTGGTTAGAAACCTCAAAGTTTTATAAAGAAATTCAAGGTAATGCTTGAGACAATTACTACTGGGAGACAACATTTAATATTTACCTATGTCATTTTTCTATGTATTCACTCTAAAATGTGCTATTTTTATGCAAAAGAAAGTCAGTAATATTCCTCACCAAGAAAATGAAAGGGCAATAAGCCTACTACTTTTAATACTTTCCTTCATTACAAAGGGACTAAATGCCTTTCTGCATAATTACTGGAAGGCACTGTATCAAATATTAGCTTTATATTCATTTGGCACTCTGGATGCTTAGATAATTAGTCTGCAGAAACGTGCTAAAAGTGCTAAACCACTGTAGACTGTTCACAAAACACATACTTTAGCTTGAATTGGTAGCAAATGCTAAAAGAACATTTTCTACCAAAGCTGTAAGTGCCATTACTCCCTTCTAACTACAGTTAACTTTGTCTGAAAGAAAATGCTTCTCCAAAAGACTTCTAAAAAAAATGGGACCAAAGGCAGCTATACAGGTCAGACCTTCTCACAGCTGAAGTTTGCAGGTATTTGAACTCTCAGATTGCCTTTTTATTTACCTAACAAGTAACTGAAAACTTTCAAGTTTTAATATGCTGTTAGGCAAACATCAGGTCATCAGTTTACATCACAAAGTATAAGCAAGGCTTCATACCTACAATTATCTAAAAAGCAGTACAACATAAGGAGAGGGGCATCAGGCAAAGCATTGCCAGCTGGTCAAGGGAGGGGATGGTCCTGCTCTGCTCTGCACTGGGGCAGCCTCACCTTAAGTATTGTGGCAGTTTAGGGCACTGCAGTATAAGAAAGATACCAAGCTATTGGAGAGTGTGCAAAGGAGAGCAATGAAGATAGTGAAGGGGAGGCTGAGGGGAGACCTCATTGCAGTCTACAGATTCCTTGTGAGGGGAAGAGGCGGGGCAGGCACTGATCTCTTCTCTGTGGTGACCAGCAACAAGACCTACGGGCATGGCCTAAAGGTGTGTCAGGGGAGGTTTAGGTTGGACTTCAGGAAAAGTGTGTGGCTGGGCACTGAACAGGATCCCCAGGGAAGCAGTCACAGCACCAAGCCTGACAGAGTTCAAGGAGTGTTTCGACAATACTCTCAAGCACAAGGTGTGACTCTTGGGCATGGTCCTGTGCAGGGATAAGGGTTGGATTCAATGAACCTTATGAGTCCCTTCCAACTCAGCACATTCTGTGAAAATCTAAATACACTTGGAAAGAGTGTGTATTGCACATATTATGGCTGAATGTTATCTAGTCCTTAGATTTTACTATGGTTTCTTGTGACCTCTATTTATATCATTCAGTTTGAACTGAGGAACACTAGTACATCAACCTAACCTCAGTTTTATAGTTGTGGGCTTCTTGTCTGTAATGACTCATGTTTTATCTCCCCAAGTTTGTCTAAACTTTATCCACACACGACCTTTTTGCATCTAAAGCAAGAATTTCCACAGCTTACTACATTAAAAAGCAGTATTTCTTCTTTTTTGAGTCCACCCATGTACATCTTATGATTGCCACCTACTTCTTCGTTTATGAGAGCTAACAAATACTCACTCCGTGGCTGCTGCCACAGCATACTTCACAGATTTCTAGCAGAGTCTCTCCTTCAGGACATTCTCTTCCAGGCTAAAGAGTATTACTTGAAGTAATTGCTTCTTTTATGAAGGCTGTTTCACCATCTGGTCCTGGAAATTTATTTTACTGCTAATTTCGTCAGGTTGATCACTAGTCTATTCTGACATTCTTACTTGAGCCAATCTTTTTTAATAATTCCCCATAAAGAAGAGATGCAATATAAGAATCTACTGAAGGTCCTACAAAATTAAAACATGTTCAAAAAATTAAGCGGTTTTTCAGCTATGGCTTTCTGTTAAAAACTCCTTTGTCTCTTGTTCATTTGCAAGCATTGCAGACTTTGGGCAGCAATTCTGTTTTGATAGATTTGGAAAAAAAAAAATCAGCTTTTCAGTCTTTTTTTTTTTTTTAGGTCTTTTTGATAGGAGATAGATACTGTTTAAAAAAAATAAATCTTACAATACATTTAAAGCGGTCTCTGCATTACCTGCAAACACTCTTGTAACAACAATAGGTTTTTGCTTCCCATATGACTATGTTGACTGTTGACCATAAACTCATTTGCCAGCATCTATAGTAGCAAAAAATTTGAAAACCAATATTGGCAATTCAGAGCGGACAGTCCCAGAGAGGACAAAAACAAACAAACAAAAAACCAAAAACCTCAAAACAAACAAACAAAAAAAAAAAAAAAAGAGAATTTTTTCAACTGGTCCTCAGCAGTTTCAAGAAGCTGTTACTTCACTACTACTGTAGTAAAGACTGAGATATATCTTATACATATATATATCTTAAGCCACTGACAGTGGAAGTCATATAAAGATGAATACACACAGAAGCTTGACCAAATTTAAACCATGCTATTTGCATGAAATTACTCATGTGTTTGAAGGGCGAAGACACAAATTAAGAACAGGTTTCTTACACTTCCATCCCCCTTTCAGGTTCCCTTAATCACAAAGATCAGCACCTCAACACAGATGAATAGCACACTGACTCCTCTCCTGCATGACTGAATAAGTATAATTATGACAGGTAAGGAAGAACATTGCAGTAAAACTGCTTAAGACCTCAGAGGTGTGGTAGCAAAAGTTACTCACACTCATCTTTAAAGTTTCTTGAACAAGGCTATTTTTTTAAAACTCCCTTTGAAACAGAGTTTTATGTGTCACAGCTCTCCTTATGATTTATCAGCCATTAACCTCCTTACTTTTAAGTTACCTGCCACAGGTAATTCATTTATCACTTAATTAAGCTAACACAATTTATTCCCTGTAGGCATAGAAACAAGGAAGCCTGAGAAACAGTTGGATGCATGCTGAGCAGACTGGCGCTGTCTCCTCTCAACTGTGTAAGATGTTTTTCATTTTATGGCAAATATGATGTTATTCATAGCTACTGAAGTTTTTTATTTAAAAAAAACTATATTATTTTTATCCTGGATGGTGCCTACTGGTGAAGTCTGTCACTCTGAGTAATGTATTCACACCATTCTGTATTGAGAGATACTTATTACACATTTTGGAGCTAAAAAACCGAATTGCTACACTTCCACTTGAGAACACTATGGGCCAATACACTAGCATAGCATCACAGTTCTTTTACCATGACATGAATCATTGACATCCAGACTCTGATGCATAAAATATTTACTGCTGTAGAGTAACCAGCTAACTCTTCTTTGAAGTAATAATCTATGTAGATTTTGTTTCTATTTTTTTTCCATAAGGAATATATATAAGATGAACTGCAAATATAAAGAGCTGGCCAAACACTTCTGAACTTACCCCACTGCACAGTATCTTGTTAAGACAGCATTCAAAACATCAATTTTCACAGAACAGCTGTAGGTGACAGAAATAGGCAATGAATATGTGGCTCTTGTATATATCAGGAATGTAAACAGAAGGAATTTTTTTTTAAGGGGGTGGAGGGCTGTGGGCTGGTTTCAGTTTGGTGGGGTTTTCAGTTTGATTCTTTCATAGGGAAATGTTTTCTGTAGGAGGAAACCTTGCTCCTTCTCTGCTCAAGCACAGAAGTCATATTACAGTTGAGAGAAAGGAAGAGAGGTTTAGTTAGGTTTTTTGGTTCATTTGTGTTTAGGGTTTTTTTGTTTGTTTTTTCAACTTGGCAAAAGTTCAAGAATTCTGGAGTATATACCCTAAGAGATTTATACAAAACCTGTTACAAGGCTATCTAAGAAAAGTCACCCTCAACACATTTCCCAGGAGCCACTATCCTCAGCTTCAAAAGCATGTTCTCAATTACTCTTCTAAGATGGTTTGAAATGCTGTAACTAAGGAGAGTGATGTGTGAGTGACAACCATTTTGTCACAATCCTGAAGGCTCTGTTGACTAAATCTCAACAGCTTCATACAATAATTCTACGACCACCCAATCCACAGTGAAAACTGAGTTAGTCTTGAGGTTTTACCTGGAGATTAGGAAGTCATCCCCTCTACCATCTACTTCTAATTCAATCGGTTCATGAGCCTTTCAAAAATAGTGGGTTTTTTATGAATGTTCTAATACAGTGGTGAAATGGCTCTATTTTCAATTAATGCAAATGGTAAAAATTAATTTCCATTATTCCAGGGAGCTTAAGATCTCCAGATCCAGTGTAGCAATGATCTTTTAGTGACCTGAATATCCATGTACAACAGGCATAAAATTAACAAAAGAGAAATCTTCTGATATCAAGTAATGATAAGCAATAATTCTGCTGGAGGTCTCCATGTTGCCTGTAAGAGTTCAGGCTTACATTTCAACAGCATTGTCATCCATTCTAAGGAGTAAATGACAGGAATAAGTGTAGAGGGCCAGAGAAAATTAAGCAAGATGACTCTGATGATGGGCCCACCAAAGAAATGAGTTTGAATGGGCAAAACTAGAAACAGATAATTATACCCAAACTAAAGAAGACAACTTCATCCATAGCTGAGAAAGCATCAGTACTAATCAGAACAGTTTATGTGGAAGAAGATGGAGACAAACAACTGATCCAAAGCATTTGTGCCTCTTTAGCATTAAGAAGCCTAGAGTTTTATGACACCACACAAGTGTAACAGGAGAAAATCTGTTCTCCTTTCCATAGTTTTTTGCTCATGATGGAGACTATCTGCAAACTTACCCAAAACAACCCCTCAGGCTTCTAAAAGAGTTTCAACTGCCACAAGAACCAACTGTTTTAAGACAGAACACAAAGTTCTCTGTTCACTCCACATCCTTTCCTCATGAAACTGAAATTCTTAAATAAGATAATTAAAAAATGCTTTAGTACACCAGGAGATATTATTCTAAGGGAAAATATATATCTTACCTTTAACAATGCCTTCTTATAGCTGAGTAAGGAAGAAACCTAAAATACTATGTATTTTCATTGACCAGGTTACCTGTACTGTTATTTCTCTTCTGAGGACATTTTTCTGCCTATGGGACAGACTATTTCCAATAAAAAGTCAGTCTGAAGAGTTGTTTCAGATTTAGAAGCAAAACTGTAAAAATACTGTCAATATGCTCAAAAGGCCTGTTAGAAAAAACCAATATGACAACTTCAGAACTAAGGAACAAGCTGGAGGTTTTTGAGGTAATGAAATAATAAACTTTGAGATACTCTAGGTTTTGAAGAAAAACAAACAAAGAAAAAAAAGACTGCTGTAAAAAAAATCCCACTGGCCCCATTCTTCCTTTCGTTAAATTTGTGTAAAGCAACTAAAGGGTGTTACTTGCCCCGTACTAAGTTCCTGAAAAGAACCTCAATTGGGACGATGACGTAAAAGCAAGAGCAGGAGGATTCTATTCCCTCTTCTATAGCACAGCAGAGGCAGAGGTAACCAAATGAAAGTAATTTATTTTTGTCACTGAAGAAAAAGCTTTAAATAACACTCAGAACACTCAGGTTTAGACCATAGGAGGAGATAAGTTACCATTTGCTGATGACAAGCCTTGCTGCTGTTAGACAGAATTAGTCTCAAGGGGAAGCTACATTAAACTAAGGGAAACAGAATTCATGAAAAAAGGCACTAGGTGTTTCAAAAGACTTGCTTCCCCAATAAGATAAACACAAACTCAAAAACCCCTCTAGGAGAACATATAAAAAGTTTTCTTTTTTCATCCTGCACTGAGAGCTAAAGAAAGAATAGAACAAAAGAGATAATTTCACAGCATTCAAAGCTACTGCTTTAAAAGACCAGGAAAGTCATAAAGAGAAGACTTCCTTTATACCTTCTGGTGTTTTGATTTGGGAGAAAGATGAAGGCTTTCACATTTAGTGAAGGACCAACAGCTGAGACATGAGCACTAGATTAGTAATGATCAGCTATTGAGAAACACTGCAGCATCAAACTGTCAGCTCAGTTTTCTTTAGTAAGATCGACATACGTATGTGTGTTTCTATACATACCCCAAACCTTTCTTTATCTATTCTGTAGAACAACATGTTTCATTTGGCACTTCAACCCATGCATTTATATGCCCATAAAACATTTGCAGGTATATGGTATGTATCAATCCAACTGCCTTGTTGTATTTCATAGGAATAAGCAATATGGATCCTAATTTAGTTTTCAAAAGCAACATAATACATTTTAGCTTGTTTTTTCTATTTGCATTAGTTATACCATTTTGTGTAGGTTTGTTTATTTTTAAGATTGCTGAAACACTAGACTTTTTTTTTAATATTATATAAATCAACTACAACCCACTGAGAACTGCAAGGTGTTAGCCATGACATTCTGACTAAGTGACAGGCAGCATTCAGCCTTATCTGGTTCTGATTCTCTCCCAGGTGAGAGATCAGCATACTGTATTCCTGCCCTGACAGGTAAAAGCAAAAACAAATTCTAGATGAGAAAACATCCTTCCCATTCTCTATCCCCTATTTCCTCCTTCTCTTCAAGGTAGTATTTAACTCTGTATCACTTTTTCAGTTCTTTAATTTCTGAAAGGTTTTAATCCTGCTGCACACCGAGGCTTCTAAACTGCTGTATTTTATCACCTCTAAATAATGACGTAAGTTATTAACAGAAGCATTATCCAGTCTCTTTTAGACTTAAACCCCACAACAACAACAACCAGAAAAACCTAAATCAAAACTAGGCAGGCAAGACTGAAAATTCACTGGTTTCTGTTACAGACGTTCACTAGAACAAGCAAAACTGAATAGCCACATTATTAAAAGATTATAAATGCAAGTTCACACATGGCAGACATTGGTCTTTCATCTCACTGAAAGCTCATATCTTAGAAATGTGGGGTTTCACATCAATGAACCTCTGTGTCAGACTCAATGGCAGTTTTGTGATGCAGACAAATAGCTATTTGAAACTTGTTTGAGACTGCCAATGTTTTTAACCTAAGGCAATCTTGTCTTGTAGTGATAGAAGTAAGGCTATTAATGAACTCACCAATTTTTAACCACTCCTATGAAGATTCCCATTGGTCAAATTTCACAAGTCTAGCACTGTACTGCCCAGGGCAAGAAAATGAAATAGGAACCATTTTCATACGGAAAAAGGCTAAAGCTCTTGTTATCTAGAGGAGAAAATCAGGGCAAATTTTATAAGAAGCCTCAAATACGTATTTTTGCATCTCATTCTCTGTATTTTTCTAGAACAGAAAAATTCCCATTCTTTGCTGCTCTCTACAGTAATATGAGTAAAACACTACAAAATTACAGGCTAGTCTTTATACACCAGATGTTTATAACTGAATTCTAGCTCAAGATTCAACTAGAACAAAAATGTGATCAACAGTTGCTGTAACCAATTCGGACACAACTTCCAATTTAGAGGAAAAGCAGAAAGTGAGATCTTTAGATGAGTGCAGCCAAGTGACAGCTTTAGTGATCTGAAAACTCTTACTGAGCATAGTCACATCATATACCTCCATCAGCATTAAGAATAAAATTGCAAATGATAACTGTGTGCTATAGAAATTTCCCCTTTCTTTGTAGTTGCTGTATCTTTTACGACTCTACAGTCTATGTCCTATTCCCTCTATTTGCAGCATCCATTCTTAACAGTGCAGTTACTAGGGCACAATAGTAATGGAAGCCTGTAAGGAAATAGCAAAGTTAGAGGAAAAAAAATAACATTAATAGAAACCCAGGAGACCCTCTGGTTTAGTTCAGTGCTGTCCTAAAGACCAACAGCACCTGCTTGGCTTTCTGTACTTACACTGCGACAATGCTTACACCTGGAAGAGGAGGACACACCAGAACTGCCCAATTCAATGGCACTCCAACCACTTAGCAACACAGTGATTTCAAGGTTTCTTGAGATCTTCTAAAACTGCAATCCTTCCTCCAACCCCACAGGCTGGAACTGTGGCAGCACTAAAGTCACCAGCTGGAAAATTCAGCCACACTTCACTGTCAGCACCAAAAGCCCCTTTCACAGCTAATTCCTTCTTACCCATGTTTCTCTCTAAAAAGTCTATTCTGCATCTGACACTGCAGCTGACAGCTCTCTGAAGAGCTCATTTTCACCTTCCTACTCTCAACAGTAACTGAAGTTGCTGTTATTATTCCCACTTTACAAATGGAGAGTAGATCAGGAAAGAACACACAAGCCTAAAACAAACCACATGAAATCAATTACTTTTCAGTCCTGTGCATTGTCATTTGGACAAAGCTTTAGACCTCTTGCTATTTGAAATTCCAACTAGAAACCAAAATTGTTAATAGCCTTGTGTCAGACACCAGGACAGTAGTGCATTTCAATTTATTTCCTGCATCTATTACCCTTGTGTGCTTGTGAGTGCCAGCTAAGTTTAGTAACTAATTAGGCTGGAGTCACAATTCCATTAGAGGTCTGGATCAGTAATTCACCAAGCAGGAAACAAAACCTCTCTTGTTGAAAAAAACTGTAGCTTTAATTGACAGATTTTTTTAAAAAAGAGTTTAAAGAGGAAGAAGTCATCTAGTAGCCATACAAACCTCATTGTGTGCTTCCATTTTAGAAGACACAGAACAGGTCACACTCAAATCAAGTGAAACCTCTTGCTGACATAACTATTTTAAATCAGCTGAGCTTTGACACTGGAGTAACAGCTATCAAAGATCATCCTGAACATAATTAGTAGTTCCAAAATTAATTTTTTCTCTTTATATTGACATTGGACAGTTTCAATACAAACACTACTTTACATTGTTCTAAACAAAGCATACTAAGCAGCTGCAAAAACACTCCTTCAACAAAGAACAGCTGAGTCAGGTCATTACCAAGGAAGGAGCAAGCAGTAACACTTAAGACTTGATGCCACTCTAAAAAGGGCAGCTTACTGTAACAGTACAAGGAATCTCATAATACTGAGGCAAGCACAAGGGTCCAGGGTTTCCTCAGAGAGATGTATAAAAAGCAGTACTACTCTGCTATTGCAGAGGAGAAGGTTACAATAGGGGTGAGGGTACAGACAGAAGTTATCAATAGAAAAAAAAAGAGAAGAACTTGAAGTATTAACACCAAGAAGGAAACAGCCAACTTGGAAAGATTAGAATAAAACCCTTGTAACAAGTATATAAGGATTAACCCACTGTAGGTCTTGGAAACTGCAAAAGCAAAACCAAGCAGAGATCAGCGTGGAATCTTTGGCAGAATTTGGTCTAGTACTGAAGTACTTAAAAATGAAACCAAACACTGCAAATCGTAAGAGGTAAAGCTTTGAAAGTTCCACTAATAATCTGAATTCCACAGCTGTCTGACAAAATGCACACAAATCCCAGAGCAAAATAATATACCTCTGTCTCAATTCAGGCGAAAGCCCTCACTTCTCAGTCTTGTGCATTCCTCTAAGATGGTCAATGAAAAAATAGCTGAGGCAACAGGACACTCTCTGCTTTGCAAGACTTCCCAACTTGCTAGATCAAGAAACAGTAGCAATTTACAGAAATCAGAGAGCACATCCCTTACCCCACTTCACAATACACAAAGCAGAGCATGTTGACTTCCTTCCACACAAATGTGAGCCTTTATGTATCTTCATCAACCTTTGCAAAAAGAGTAAAAAGGTCAATGTTCAGAACCGCTCTTGACTCAAACAGCTTTCACTCACTGTCTAATTGTTTGTGCTGTGCTTGGTATTGGGATTCACTGGTGCTTAACAGGCTAGTACATACTGCTGAAAGAGAAGAGTTAAAGAATAAGTCTGTACACAAATGAGCTTTATCCAAGAGGGATACAATGGCCTTGTACATCAGAGAGAACTAAAATTTCAGGTCACTTGTATTCCCACAGTCTTCCCAAATTCTTATTTCATCTTGTTCCATCTCCTTGGTCTTTAAACCTCTTTCAGTCTATCTGTTTGCTATATGCATATGAATTCAGCAACTCCTAAGGGAAGGAAAAGGGTTGGGGGAAATAAAAGTTTTCCAAAGGAGCAAATAATTCCAAAAATCTTGTAAGTATTTCTGTGCTAAGTCTTGGAAACTTGTTAAGAGATGGAGAACATATTTATGTAGAATCTTAAGTCCAGCTTCAGAAGCACAACAAAAAGAAAAAAATAAAAACCAGTCACCTTTGGGTCTTGTTTTCCTCAACCACATCTGAATATAAAGGCTATTATACTTACCAAGTTGACATGCAATGCAGGCCACCTCCTAAAGACCCCCAACCTGTCCACAAAGACTCCCCACAAACCAGCATGAGTGTGAGGGGGAGAGTGAGCACAAAATCACTAGAGCTCTGCTGACCTACATAGATACATTAACAAAGCATAGCAACAGGGAGAAATGTTGCATTTCTAACCTACAAAGACTGCAGTACTTCATATTCTATTACAATACCCTTCCTGCCTCATCATTCTGAGTTTACAAGCAGTACTTCACACTTCCAAGGTCCTCTTATCCTCCCTACTCCGGCTGCCCACCCTGAAGAAAATACAGAGAATTATAAACACAACTATGAAGGTTATAACTACAAAAAGCAAAAGGTGTTTGTATTGAACTATAAAGAACCACATTTTTTTGCATACCTTGAATTGAATGTGTTGCTAATTAAAGCATTTGAATTATCTAAGAATACATGCCAGAAAAAATAGCATATTAGCAAAAAGGATATTAAGCAAGCAAGTGCTCCTGCAGCATGCAATGAGATGGTTGACTTGGGAGGCTAATGAATTAGTATAAACAATTTAAATCTAATTTAATTTAACAATGTAGAGCATTTGTGCATTGCAAAGCAACAGACAGTAATTTGTTTCTTCATTAAATCAAAGATAAAATTGCTGATTACCCTTCTCTGAATTATTTTATTGAAGAGGATGGCGAACAAATTTTATATTTAGTCATAAAAGTTCATGACTAGTCCCCAAACAAGCCCATGCAACCAGTGAAGGTTACCAGTGACCATAATATAGAACAGCTGTGGTTTAGGGCAACACATTATTCAGCCAAAATAGATTCTCACCTTTTATCAGTTAGTGAGCAAACATTTATACAGAAAATTAGTATTACTTTTTATTTCCACAAAACATATCTAAACAGAGCCATTTGCTATTCACAATCTTTGAAAGTTTTAAAATTATATGTTAAAGAGTGCTAAGCATTTGGTACTGCCAGAAGTACTAAACTCCCCCTCTATTTGACAGATAAATTTATGAACTTGCCTCAAAAGTGTTACCGGTGATATCAAATTCTGGTGGAACAAAGGCACCCTCTGGATCATCTTTGGAAGCAAAAGGAAACATGTCAGATTAAAAATTAGCAGTCTCACTTGTTTAAAAAAAACACAAACCAATTTGATGATACAAATTTAATTATACAGTCACATCTGATACAAACCAAATTGTGTATAGCAGTATTTTGGTTCACTCCTATTTGATGTACAAAGAACTTGCTATCTATGTTTCTACAACTGGAAGTAAAATAAATTGCTGTTTTCAAACTTTCTGCAAGAAGATGCCATAATTATCCTACTAAGAAACAAAACAGATTAAACACTCACAAAGAAATACATTTAACATGCTTAACCACTTCTTGCCTTTAGACATTTATGTTTGGACCAAGTTATCACCTAAGTTGGTGTGGCCCAGCTGTGGCTTAGAGGTTTGATTTGATTAATGGAACACTTCCATTCACTATTTTCCACTGCAAACCTGGGTGATAAGGGTTCAAACAGCAAACCCAATATAACATCTAATTGCCTCTTCATCTACAGGCCAGCTTAGAATTCTGACCTTTCTGCTTAGTTTGTTTTACTTACAATAAAAGAGTTGAGGAAGCAAATTTCCCACACATGTGCTGCTTAGCAGAGAACTGAGCTACTGCAGCAGCCAATTCTGAGTAAAGAGGTGGAAGGAAGAGAACATTTTAAGAGAGACTGATGTTGCTGCTGCATCCAAGCATGTATGTAGTATCACACTGTACTGATGTCACCAGTATGCACTGATGAACTCGGTAAAGAACACCAAGGAATTAAACAAGTGCATGACTGAAAACCTACTCTTCATGTACATACTCAACTCAACTAGTCTATCCTATTTAGAAGGCAGTGGATGACTGAGATAATTTACAGAGAAAACTATGTTTCCCTTCTCAACAAGGAGAAAAATGTACACTCAGAGGAATAGCATATTCATCGTAGCTTTAGCTTTAATAGAACTTCTGTGTCTGTATTTTAGAAGTGAAATGCAAAGCTCTTATTGTGAAGACACTAAACTCACTTGTATGGAAGAGACTGCTAGAGAGGACATTTTTTACATATTCATATATTGCAGCTACATGGCACAGCTGACAATCCAGATGCTGACTGATTTACAGCTCCTTATGATGTTCCCAATTCTACTTTCCCACTGAAAAAGAGGGGTATGCAACTAATTTTACATTCCTTACTCAATCCACATTTTTTCCTGATACTTGGAGGGCAGGGGCAGAAGGAGAAGAAAATGAATGGACAGATGATTTGTCTCCCCCTCTTTCCCATCCACTGACTTCTAATCCTTTTCATCTCCCCACTACCTCTTTCCTTTCTTTCCATAGACCATTTTAAAGGCTGTACAAGCATACAACCTTTATTGCTGGTACAGCTTACTGTAGTCTTTTAATATAATATTTACAATGGAAATTTGTTTGATCTCAAGAGACAAGAAGATATCAGACCCGTTGGCAGAACATCCTATTGAATGTTTGTCACTTTAGCACCACAGAACCTGCAGGAAGCAGAACTTGCTGCTAAAGCAGAGACGACAGGCCATTCATATTCGCTCACTGGCAAGCAAATCCAGAGGTTATAATTTTCTTCTTATAGAAGAATAAATCCATAGGCAACAACTATGGGGAAGCAAAAAGGACAAACTCCCCAAGTGCCTATCTAACAGACTACATTTTAACCAAATGTTAACAAGATCTGAGAGAAAGAGCCAAAGACACTGTGCAGTGTGTGTTTGAGAGAAATAGAATATAACTTTTTGCATTCCTAGGGAAAACACAACTTTCTTTAAAGAGAGCTAATGAAAAGTCTTTTCCTAAGAAACTAACATGACTAGGAAACCAGATCTTTGTACATTTGCTTTTCACAGGAATTTGTTATCCCACATTTTAAGCACTTGAAAACAGCAAATTCCTGGACCAATTGTTTGCCAGCTATTCAATTATACTAAACATTTAAGAAGAAATTGATTTTTTTCTTTTTCAGCTGCAAGCAAAGACATTAGTTGAGGGGCATTTTTCATCCACTACATTTATTCTCTTCAACAAGTCTTTCATATACCCTTGGCTAGTACAAAGACAGCTTCTTTTTCTTTTTTTCATTTCAAAGTATGACAACCGCCTTAAAATAAAGGAAATTGATTTCACATTACCCTATTATTATGAAACTAAAAGCTGACTCACATACATTTGAGGAATTTAATAAAAAACAAATATCACAACAATTATGAACATATTTTAGTATTTATTAATTACACTCTATGATGTTACATGTTTATTTGAAATACCATCTTTAATTCTAAAGAAGGCAACAAATCTTCATTTGTTGCAATGTTACCTTACCTCATTATTTTCTAGTATTTTTAAAATACTGTGATACAGATTTTGACTACAAGAATAAACACTTATTCTGACACAGATTTTGAAATAAATTAAGTTAAAGAAAACACAACAAAAACTTCATAGATTTTATATGGACTAGAATGGTTCTCCTAGTTATAAGCTGACATAATTTTAAAAGTACCATCAAATAAGAGCTATTTGAGTTTTTTCTGTTATTCTACAAAATCCTTAAGAGGCTCAAGACCCACCATCTTGAGATGGATAATGTGAGAAAGGAACTGCAACAATAACATGCTTGTTTGTCTACTGAAATCAGAATTTTTTAAACATCCGCCTGTTCACCTGCCGCAATAGTTGAAGATCTTACGCGCTACTACATTCTTTTTTTAACATAAAAATTAATTTCTCAGTCAGTCCCCACACTTGTCAAGTTTAAAAATCACAACTTAAAAAATTAACTCTGTATTCAAGACAGAGCTCTAAAAAAGAGAAAAAGGCCTTTATTCAAGAGAGAGCTTTCCTTTTTACCAGCCAATATGCACTAGAATTGCCCCATTCTTTACAGTCACATCATGAAGATATACTGAATATCAGATTTCTCTAGAAATAGAACATATCTATGAAGTTAGAAGATCTTGAAGAGACTAAGGATGTGCTTTATGGGGTAGAGACTTGTGCACACAGATACACAAATACATCATCTACAGTGTTTGAAATGGACATAATTAAGACTTATCCCCTGGATAAGTCTTAAAATAACTAGGAAGAATTTTCTAAGCAAACTCATAACAGCCTTTGTACATCAATTACAAACCTGAACATGTAGTTTCATATGGACCTATACACACCCACCCCAAATGAGTTTTTATTTTATCTTTATTTTAATTATAAGTCTTAAAAACAGAACATAACGTTTTACTGCAGTTTCTCACTATGAGTTTCCATATTCTAAAACAAATAGCCTGGAAACACAAATACTTACCACTGAGCTGTTCCATGAAGCATACATTGCCATTGGTGTTAAAGGCCAAAGTGTCAGGAGTGATGCAGAGTGTCTGGAAGATTGCAGAATGGGCGATGCTCTTCAGAGAATGGCAACACTCCAGGCAAATTGCCCAAATATCTTGCTCGGTAAGACAGCTATCCCGCAGTGACAAAATATCAGCAAGCGACACATTCTCCTGCCAAGATATGAATTAATAAATTACACAAAGTAGTGTCGTGAAATCCAGGGTATCATAGATTACATTTGACACAATTGGCTACCATGTTTCCAGCAAGTTCTCAGACTTTCTAGGACCCTGATTAACACCGCAAGAAACACCAAGTGCACATCTACGCTCTTATCAGAGTGTTTTAAGAAGCAGTTAACTGAACAAAGATACTGCAATATGCTAACATGAAAAGTTACTTCCTATGGGAGATCTGTAAGTTACATAAACACTGCATCAAAGTTAGTGAAGCAGACCACTTGGGGGTAAAAGCAGAGAGATTAAGTTAAAACATTTTGTTTCACCTACGCCTCTCAAATTCTCCCAGGTGTCTTCACACAAACTACTTAAAAATTCTCTTCACAGCACTTCTCTCTGTCATCTGTGATACAGGGAAAAGTACCCTTTAAATTAGTCTGCCTTAAGAATGATGTAGTTGTGAAGTTTAGTGGTGTAGACCATTTAATAAACATTCAAAAGCCAAACATGCAATAGGAAAAGTGTTCTTATACTTTGACTTAAAAGCAAACACTCTGGTTGTCCTAGGCCTCCCCATTACACCCAGAACTCTTAGTGATCAAAACAGGTCACAGACTTGATTTCTGAGTTACTGTCCTACACTTTAAGTCAACTTGCATTGCCCTTGTGATCATAGTATGGCTATGAAGAGTCCAGCATAAAAAAAGATGTGTCTCTAATGTGGCTTTCCTGGTCAAGA
Organism: Acropternis orthonyx; assembly: GCA_035583155.1. Taxonomy (NCBI): domain Eukaryota; kingdom Metazoa; phylum Chordata; class Aves; order Passeriformes; family Rhinocryptidae; genus Acropternis; species Acropternis orthonyx. The sequence goes on from JAWWEU010000160.1 coordinate 21,210,251, forward strand.
TGTTCAGAAACAATGTTCGTCTCAAAGCAGCTAGCCTTTCTATGGACATTTTTTAGAATACAAGGCTAATACATTACCCATACCTAAAGACGTAAACTTTTCATGAACTTACAAGAATGAGAAAAAAACCTCAAAGAAAATATCGGTTCCATATATAAGGAAAAGTAAGGTAAGAAAAAATGGAGGGTAATCTACAGAAACTACTTTGCATCAGAGCTATAATCACTATTTTTTTTTTCTCATTTATATGTAAGTAATTTAAACTAAACACTATACTTCTCAATGATATTAAATATACATTGAATAGAAGATGTAGCTGCACATTACTTACAATATAGAAAAAAGAAAATATGTCATCATCAGTAAAAGAGAACATGAGGTATCTTACAGTTCAAGAAACTGTCATGCTTTAAAGTTTGAATCCCTTGAAAAATACAGTTATAACTTTCTTTAGTGCTTCAGTACTGGAGAACATCAGTGATATTTGGACTACCATATACAGAAGGGGTTAACAGTTAACATGTCTTTCAGAGAACTAGGCACCGCTCTCATAATATTCTTCAAACAAGGACCAAACCCTAGCCCAAAAAATTTATTGTGCTTTTTAGTCTAAAGTATAATGTTTAATAAATAACTATAAGGTAGGAAATAAAGCACACTCACTGTTGTTTAGAAAACTTGACTTCTCTTTTCAAAACCCTAATTTTATATCAGCCTACAGATGGACTGATTTACTAATGGCAGCATTACTGCAGTGGCTTCTGGCACTAATCATGGATCCTGGTCTGATTCAGTCCTACATAATACTGAACAGCAAAAGATCTCAGACACAAGATGCCATTTTCTCTGTGCTGTGCTCAGCACAATATGTGTAACACTGCCATCAGAGTTTGAGGGTGGATAAGGTTTGCACATCCCCATAAGGAAACTCTTCCAAGCATGAACTGCAGCACAGAGGTTCCTCTATCTGCAAAGATAAACATATGACAAGGAGCTGCACCACAAACCATTAAGCTTTATAAATAACCAAACTGACAGGTAGGATGAGGAGAGGCTCAGAAAGAAAAGACAAACTGCTTATTCTATGGTCAATGAAAAAAAGTTTAAAAGTTCTATGATCAAAGCAATGGCCCAGCAAATATTTTTACCTCTCCTAGAATCATCTGGCTAGGTGACATAACGGCACCTGCTGCAACAGCAAAATAAAAGAATGTTTCATTAATCAAGATGCAAAACTATGAGAGTTTCATCTGTGCATATGGACCAAAGAGGCTCAATTTAGAGTTTATGTGAAAAAAATAAAAATTGAAATCTTTAAGACAGACTTAATATCAAATTCCAGTTACAATAAGAACTTGATAGAATTTCTTTTGAGTCATGCTTTGAAGCTGAACTTCACTGCAGATAGTAATTACCAGCAGTGATATCTACAGTATAAACCTTCAAAAAAATCTTGGTCTTGTGGTTATTTGGGAAGTAAATGAAAAGTGATGATCTCAGGTCAGATAAGCTTATCTTCTTTCCAAGGGATGAGAAAGTTATGTAATACAGAAAAAGAAAAGAAAAAGGAGAAAAGAATAAAAGGCCTATGAATGTTCAGTGGTTTCCATCAGCAATGGACAACCAGGTGAAGATAAAACAAAGCATCACCAACCTGATAGCAAGCATTTCTCTTTTCAGTGCGCCAGAACAGTAAGTTATTTACTTCATAGAAACCACTATTTCCCAAAGGATCACACTATCTTGACCGTCGTTATTAAAGCTGCTACTGTAGCAAAGTAAGGCCTTTGTAGAGAATGAGGCACTGAAAACACTAAGACATGCATTTGACTAGTTTGCATCCCCCAAGCAACACAAAACCAAAGTTTTCACTGTGGGGAAAAAAACCGTCCTTTTATGACTGTAACACAGGAGGTTCTGGCAAGCTACTACTTCAATACTTTGGACCCCTGAAAGCTGATTCACTCAAATGTGGTACGTATCAGAGATGAAGATGCCTCTTATCTTTTGTCTCTTTCAGCAAAAGTCACTTTTGTATAAAAGTGTCTGGTTTTACTACTGTTTAAAAACTATGAAAAGTGAATGGGTCAGACAAACATATTTAATGATTGACTTTAGTTCTCAGTTTTTCCTTATATTTTCTTCAACAAGTAAAAACTGTTCAGTAGCATATAACGAAGTACAGATAATTAAGAGAAAACTAGTTGGCCACAGACTTCTTAAAAAAATGAAATGAAATATTAAGGAGTATAAAGTGAAGTTCTAGTAGAGAAAGGAATTTGACACACATCCTCATCCTCAGCTTGGGCAGCTTCAGCTTCGCATATTGGCAAAACCCACATGCATCAGACACTAACCTCATTCTTCATACTAGGTACAATGATGAAAAATGGAGGCTCCACTAAATGACTAAGCAACTGAGAGTTGAGTACAACAGCATTCACAGCTTTCTGGCACCTAAGTCTTTTTGCCATGATAATTCACACAAACTTCACATCAGTCTATTCCAAAATCACAGAAAATGTGACAAACATCATTCATTAAATTCATCGCATTTGAAGAAAATCACTGGTTGCCTGAGTAAGCTCTCCGAGTACTCTTCAAAGCAGCTCTTTTTTATTAACTTCTCCAACCACCAGATGATAGGTAATTTTCATTCTCTCAGCAAAAATACTCAAACTATTTATGTTTCTGGAATAACTAAATAGATGGGACTGATGAAAACCCACAATGAAATTATAGATTGACAAGGTATGAAAAATGGGCCCAGGATTTTCTCACACAGAAGAGCTGACCCTCAACTTTCTCTCCCATTCTGACGAAATACTCTAAATACTTAAGCTAATGTGTAAAAATGAGGCCACTACCACCCTCCTTCTATGTTTTGCATGGGCCAGGCTGAGAGGGCCTACTGCACTGAACACTGCAGATGGCATAAGAGCCAAACTGCTGAGCCATTAAGTGACTTAGGCAAAGGGCTTTGTGGTTTCAAACTCACTTTTAAATTCTGACTCAGCTTGGATTCTTGACATAGCAAGTAAGAAAGTTTGCAAGATCTGGTTTGGGGAATGAGCAAGCTCCCATACAGCTCACGAAATCTTTAGCAAAAGAAAAGGAAGAAGACTCCAAACATTTTTCCCAAATATTGTCTAGGGAGTAAGAAACACACCTCATGTGGACAGATACAAAGATGAGCAAGGGCAATAAAAATCAAGGGCAAACTCGATAATAAATCCAGACAAACATGATGACAAGAACTGGGTTTAGCTAAGGTTATTTGGCATAACAACAGAACAAAGAGATTTAAGAGTTTGGTGGGATTTTAGTTTTTGGTTTCCCAAATCTTCATTCGTGAAGTCTAGCCATGATGATGATGATGAGGGTGTTTTGGTTTTTTGTTTGTTTGGGTTTTTTTGGGGGGGGGCTGTTTTTAATTATTTTGTATCTTTTCACAGCATCAAAGGCCTTTTTTGCACAGGGTAGCAATATATGGTTGTACAAAAAAACTGGTTGGCAGCTGGTGAAAACAGTTCTGCCCGTGTAAATTTCCCTTTATCGAGTGCGACAAGGACACGTACTTGCCGACTGCAGCATTAGCCCACGGCTACGACGGCAGTGACGAGACTCCCCGCACTCGAGGACCGTGACTGTGCCGCTGTGGGGGGAAGGTGCACGGGGATGGGCTAAGCCCAACTAGTTCCGCGGGACGGGCGGGCGGGCGAAGCGAGCGGCCTGCGGTGCGCACGGGGGGCCGAGCGGCTCTGCGGCCCGGCCGGACCCTGAGGCCGCCTCACCGCAGGTGAGCGCAAGGGCGGCGGCTCCGTCCCAAGCACCCGCCTCACTCACCTCATCCTCCAGCAGCGTCGGCAGAGGCTCGAAATCGTAGCAGTTCACCTCCTCCTCCTCCTCCTCATAAAACACGTCCTCTGCGGCGCCCAGAGCCTCCATCCTGCCCGGTGAGGGAGCAGAGGCTTCACCTCCGCAGCCTCCCTGTGCGCCCGGAGCACGGCCCTCGGCCCCCGCCGCGGCTCATCCCCCTCGCCCCCCCGCGGGCTGCCCCGACCGCGACCCCCTCCTCAGCGCCGCCCGGCCGCCCGCCCGGCCGCCCGCTTTAACCCCCTGGCGGGCCGGGCCCGGCCGCGGGGCGCCCCCACCCCTCCCGCGCCGCCGCTCAGGCCCCGGCCCGGGGCAGCGCTGCCCTGGCACCGGCCGCCGCCGCGCCCGCGCGGCCTCGCTGCGGCCCCGCCCGCCCTCCTGCGGCGCCGCCGCTGCGCCACTCCCCGGGCACGGCCGCGAACCACGCAGAGACCCCCACCGTGTCCCCCGCGCCCCCCGAGCCCCCCGCACCCCCCGCGCCCGGTCCTGCCCGCCGGCGGCTGCAAGGCGGGGCCGTGGCGGTGCGCCCCGAGAAGCCCCCCGCCGCAGTGCCGGCTGCGGCCGCCGCGGCCCCGCGGGAGCCGGGGCCGGTCCCCGGCTGGGATGCGCTCTGCGGGGGCGGCGAAAGGGATGGAAGGATGGTTGGCGTCGGCGGGGAGGCTGAGACGCCCGAGGCGCTGCCCGGCGCTGAGCGGTCGCCGCCCGGCCTGCCCGCGCCCCTCGGGCTCCCGGTGCCGCCGCTGGCGCTCCAGACCGCTGGATTTACTGGGTAGCCCGGTGCTTAGAATGAGACAGGTGACCAAGCCTTTGCATGATCATGACATAGCTCTCGACGCAGTTCGAACCATAACAACCACAAACAAAACCTAGCCGGTATCGCCAGCTTTCTGTTCATTAGTCCTGGCCCATTGTTTGCACTCCACAGGGCTTAGGGTGCCTAAAGTAACTTCAGTAAGACTCCCCTTGAAATGAAAGGTTCAAGATCAAGGATTCTTTCAAAATACTGCATAAGTCAATTTTTATTTCAAGTAAACCCCATTGGAAAGCTCATGTTGTTTTGAGTAAACGGGCTGTAGTCTGAGAATAGGAAAGGCCATTTGGTAATGGATAACCCCTGAGCAGGTGTCTCCTGGTTTAAGTTTAAGCCACAACAGAATCTTTTATCTCCATTGTAAACAGCGTGGTGAATGGTGATGGTGGATGTTTTCTCCTGTAATTAAATTTTAGAACTACAGGTACTCAGGAAATAATGGTGCCAATTTCATTATTCTGCTTTCCTGTATTCCTATAATTCTATGTCAAAATGAAGTATGTTAATCAATTAATCTATCTGTGAACAGCACATCAAGCAAAGCGAGAGCTTTACGTTTTCTTTTTGCATGTAGTACTCTGTGGAGGAGATTAATGCTCTATTAAAAGATACATTAACAAACACTGTGAAGCAAACAAAGATACTTTGATTAACTGCCCCATAAAAGTCATCCTGCAGTTCTGAGATTTCTCCCAATTAAACATTGTTTGGATACATTTCTCAGTTATGGCATGCTACTGAGAAAAAAAACCAAAAACAACAAGCCAAGGCAGATTGGAGTCTTTCATATATATGCTGTCTTATTGCTAACATTTTTGAACTAACTTGATATGAAATATATATATATACATACATACATACATACATCTATATATACACACTTAGAATTTGGTAACTCAGGCTTTTGGTCGTGAACAAATACCAAAGTGTGGGAAACAGTGCGTGCCTGGTGCTTCCGGGAAAAAAAAAAAAAAAAAGCCCAGCATGACTCCAATAACAATATTATTATAAAATGTTTCTTAAACTATTTCACCAGAATATTTGGCAAAATATTTTCCTCAGGCAGCACAATCTACCCAAGAAGAATCCTGAATTCTGGACTCTTGTGTGTTGGGCTCATAACTGCATTGTAAAGAAGACGAAAAGAGAAAAATTTCTCTGGTGCCTAAATCAGGCACTCATCCAATAAATACATCTTAAACAGTACTCCACTGCAAGCATCACTTGATCATTCACACATATTTCTGAAAAAAAAGATAGTTTAAGCTAAACCTGTGGAAGATGCACAGAAATTCACGTGCTAGTTTTGAAAGGATCAATATTTTTTGTTGACGAAGAGAAATTCCCTTGCTAGTAAGTGAGTGATGGGGCATTTCCCTGCGAGGTTAGCAGACTCAGGTTCAGACACCTACCCTGCATTATTTGGTCCTTGAAATGTGGGCTCGGGTATATTTTGTTAGAGTAAGTGACTGATTGTTTCCAAGTGATTTGGGATCTATCTCCCTGTTGCTCTGGTTAACTTCCTTGCTCTCCTGAAGAACTATTTATATGAAATGTACAAAATTGAAAATCAAAGAAACAAACACAGCAGTGTTTTGTAAACAAAAACTTACAGTGAACTTAGCCTTATCCCAAATGCCTTGATGGGCAGGACAAAATAGTCACTGGAACTGATATGGTTTGGTAGATTTTTGTCCAGAAAAATTGCTGTACTAACCCTCTGCTCGCATCAACAATCACATTGTTTTGCTTTCCCGTTGGTCTCACAGTTGAGGCAATTGTCAGAAAAGGCATTGCAACTTGTTTGACACATTTGTGTAGCAATTCTCACACTAGAATATTCATTCTTATTAACATCTGCAATTAGTCATGGCCCACAGGAATTGTTGGAGGACATGCAACACTACACATTTCTGCATTAACAAAAAACCCACATGTAGATGAAGCTGTCAGTTTGTCTGCAGTCGTACTCTGTTCTTTCTTTTCAACAATATTGCTTAAGGAAGTGTAAGTTCTTGGGAGGTTTTTATAGAGTTTTGGTAGGCATATTTTTGAAATGCATTTTGATGGATATGTGAGTGTCTGTGGAAGTGAACTTCTGAGACTGAGGTTGGTTGAACTTGCAGCTGAATATCATGTTAAACACAGAAATATATAGAAGAGAAATCAGTTTCTCAAAGGTGAAGGTTCTTAGAAGGCAGAAGTAAAAACATTATTTTGAACTAATAATATTCTATAGCCTGAAAAGTAAGAAGAAATGTTAGCATAGATTAAAGGAATATACTGTGATTGAAATTGTTTTAGTAAAGGATATTTGAAACATGTTTCACTGTGGAAGCATCAGAGAGGGGTTTCCTTTAACTGTGATCAGATTTTGAATATGGCATGAGATCTCTTTAGCAACAATTATACCAGGAATCAGTTATTAGAGACTTTGACTTCTTAATTGTAAATTGGATTAGATGTAGATTAGAAAAACTACTAAACAAAGGTAAACTCCAGATATACTATAGATTTTATATGTGAGAAAACTCTTGACCAAAAAGTCATTTAATCAACATGGAGTTTTGTGTTTTAGACTGTATGATTACAGATAATGCAGAGGGAATGGATCAAATACTTCTGATTTCAGTCCTCTTACAGTTTTAGCATGCTCCTCTTAAGATGTGTCTAATTGTAGGAAATGTATTAGAGTTAGGGCAGTTTGTAATTTTAACATAAGGACTGTTTGCAGCAAAATCTGTCCAGATTTCTGTCTCTGACAAGAGCTGATGGCAGATGTCTGGAAAAGAGTGTAGGAACAAGGTAGTGACATACTACGTTCTCACAGCCTCCAAAGAGTCACAGTTCAGATTTTCCCTAAAGCAGTGGTAGTGTCTACTGGTTCAAGAGACACTGGAGTATTTTTCTTTAATGAATTTGCTCATTCACTTTTTGAGTCTGAATGGGTTTAGTATCCACCATATCCTATTACAAAATTCTTCCTCTGACCCGCACATTGCATAAAGTAAATTCTTTGTTTCATTTGAGGCCCCTAACTTCTTGTATTTGAATAGGTGGTCGATAAATTCCTTATTTGTCATCTCTCCGTCATTTATGATACTATAGAGTTCTCATATCTCACCTAGTTTCATCTTTTCATGTTGAAAGGCCCTGTTCTAGCTGTTCATTCACAGAATAGAAACAATTCCATAACTTCAATCATGCATTAGCACTTCACAGTATTTTTTCTAGTTGTGTCATTATGTAATTAAACATTGTGAAAAAGAAGGTGGGAAGGGGGGGAGGAAGGAAGGAAGGAAGGAAGGAAGGAAGGAAGGAAGGGATTTTTAAAAATAATATATTAATGACCTTCAAAGTTAAAGGAAGTACTTCTCTTAATCGTGATTTACTGCTTTAGTTATGAGCCTCATGCCTTTTATTTCCAGATAGCTGCATTCATGGGATATTGTAAAAAGTAATTCAGTGAGCACTTGCCACAGAGAATACATTCATGAGAATTCAGGAAGTGACTGCCAGCCCCCCTGTCTGTGCAACATAATCTAAATATAAGCTACAGGAGAAAGGAAATTGTATATGCTACTACTGTTATGCCACTTTGTGCCACTGGAGATGTCTTTCATGTTCTTTTGTAGGTTTATCCTTTTCATTAAAGCACTTTGCTTATTCTTTTTAATAGATTATATAATCATAATTGGCTATTATAATTTGGAGTACCAGTCTTGTAGATGAAAGGTACACATTTGTAACAGTATAATTAGATTGTACATTTTCCTTTTAAGAGTTTTCATTTAATGGCAATTTGCCTGAAGGTTCTCATTTTAATTTAGTTTGGGTGAAACAGAGGGAACAGAAAGATTGCTATATAAAGAACTGGGTTTTGTGTATGTATGACTTATATCCTTTTCAATTGTTTGGGTTTTGTTAATCACAGATCTCTTTAATGCCATGGGCTTTAATACTTTTACAATCTATGAAACTACTGTTCTTCCTTTAGCAGTTATAGGTATTTAAGGACAGAGACAAGCTTTCTGCTACTTGCCAACTGCTGCTGTCTTTGTGGAAGCAATGAGAAAGCCTTATAATAAAAAGCAGACTGTGTTGCTGCTACTACAAAACCTAAAATAATTCAAAGGTAAAGATACTGCAATTTTTAAACCAGCCCCATTGCTGCTACAACTCATATAGGAGCATAAATCTTCTTGCCTGTGGTAGGTTAATTTGTATTCCAGGCACTTCAGAATCTTACATAGGCCATAGGGGTGCATTAGCCTTGCATCATGAAGAAGATCAGAAAATGCTTACTGTATGGGAAAACCCATGCAGAGACATTCCCTTTTCATGGGGTTGAATGGTAGAAGTGTAAACTTCAAAATCATTGAGCACAGTCTTCAGTCATTTATAGGCCCTTGTCTCATTATTCTTTTCATAGAAATAAACTCCACCTGGTCCTACATGTTAGGAACTGTCTAATTTCCAGCCTTTACTTACACTCATTCACTTTTGCCCCAACGTGGTCTTTTATCTTTTAATCTCAGTTCCATTTCTTTACTGATTCCCATTTTATGTATACATCTGTTCGTTGCCTTTGACTTTGTTTTCATCTTTTCCTAACAGTGCGTTTTCTTAAATCTGTGTTCTAGTCATGATTGCTTTTCTACTACACTACACTACACTTTTGCTGCATTTATAATACCGATAAACCTTAATTTCAAAATTTCTTCAGGTGCTTAGGAGAGTTGATCTTTTCAATAGTCCTATTTATCCCCTCAGTGTATTTCTTTAGGCACGTGCCTTTTTTTCATCTTTGTAATTTCTCACATGTCCACTGTCTAAAGACTTTGATTTAGTTGCATCTTTGAATGTTTCATTTGTTTTCATATGAAAGACTGTAAAAGGATTTTTCACTGTTCTGCTCTTCGAGATATCTTTCAGCCATGTAATACATTTTCATGTGAATTGCAGCTGCATCTCCAGTTCCTGTATTCTTTCTACATGAACTCTACTAGGTGGCACTCCAGGCATAGATAGCTCCCATCAGGAGCTACTTTAGGATAATGTGCTTTGCATTTGGGCATCTCCACTTTCTTCCTCATTCTCTAAATATCCTATGCTGTTGCAGTTGGATATTACCTTCCTCTACTAGCTGAAATGCAGAGATAGACAGCAGAAAAAAAGATTTGGCCCCAACTGAAGTCAATAGCAAAACTGTCATGGCATAATTTCCTTTGACAATAACTTATTGAGATGCAAGATCAAAGACTGGAATTGTTTTTATTTGTATACAAACAGGAAAATAACCGAGTAATGATCCAATATGAAAACACATCTTTCTTTTCACCACTGGAAAATTAGGATTAGAGGAGGGATGGATCCAAAGTGCTAAGTCTGGTATTTGGGAATTTCTGAGTCATTGTCTCATTAATTCAATTAGTTTATTAGATTTGTCATAGGCAGTATCTATCCAGAGATACCTATGTGTATATTTATACATATGGAGAGACTGATAATGGGATTCTTTTTACTGGTGTCCCTTTGGAGTGTTATATAACTTCCTTTATCTGTGTCTCACATTAAGCCTGTATTGCAAGGTAGAGACCACTTTGCTTGTTTCACATGGTGAAGTGAGGCATCATGAAAACAAATCCCTTCCAATATTACTCAGGAGTCTCATATCAACTGGAAATTTAAGCCATAAACCTGGAAAGCCAAATTTGTGCAATAATTGCAAAACATCCTGCAATTGATTCTGAACTGCTTTAGTTTTGACATTGTAACATTGCCTTCATAACACAATATTGTCTTTATAACACCTATTGGTCCCCTTGCTCTTTTAATTCATTTTAGTGGTGTTCACTTGAAAACACAAGAAAAAGTATTGCAGAAGATAATTTTGAAAGATAATGTGCATAATAAAATCTATTATGATGCCAGTGGCAAATTCACATTGGAAAATAAGCTGGAAAATAAGGGTAGTACTAGCCATCCTTCAGAGAAACATCTCATAACAATTAACTAAAACTTAAATTCATATTAAAGAAGCATAAAAATTAGAGATGTACATGCAGAATTCTAACCCTGAGATTGCTTATATTTCTGACATTTGGCTATTTCCTTAAGCTTTCCTCTAGAGATTAATGAGATCATTATGAGCTGCTCATAATGGAAAGAAAAACATTGACAGGACAAAGTATTCTCTCATCCATGGGACAGTGAATCAAACTGAATTGTTTAAATTCTTATTGAAGTTAATGAGCCAGCAGGAAAAGCCCATCCCAAAGACCTAATGTCTCCAAAACAATCACTTGGTGTCCCCAACAGCTGATACAAAATCCACAAGTGCCTTTATCGTTCTGTTCCTTTCCCCAAAGACATGACCATGGCTGTCCTGGGAATCTTTCTCAATAAAACATAAAGACAAGCTAGAATATAGATAGCACATTCTACTAGCGACAGAGGTAATATACAATATTTGCAATTTAATCTTTTTGATTTATTATGACTACTTGGCTCCAGTGAGGATTTAGGTACTGTGTTTCGCACTTGAGTCACTGCAGTCCTTTCTTTCTGACACTGAATTGGAAAGGCATTCAGAAATTCCACCTGTGCAAGACAAAACAACACAAATCTTCTGGGAGTATAACAGGTGCTGTTCTCTGTATTCCTTACAGACCTTCCAAAACAAAAACGTTGCTAATCCAGCAACCTGTTCTCCATTCTTACTCTAGGAAAACAACTGCTCTCCATGGAAGCCCAAGGGCGGCAGTACTTCACTGTGAAGCACTCAGGAGCTCAGATCAGACTGTTCTTGGCAGAAAGCCCTATGTTATGTTACTTTGTGCCAGAGCTGATTAGAATGAGTCTGATCCCAATCAATTTCAGATCACAATGCTGAACTCGATCTTTCTGCCAAGCCCTTCAATCAGTAACAAAGATAGTCAGAGGAACTTTCAAAGGTACAGATCATCCAATAAAGTCACTTGACCTCAGAAGAGCAGAGGTTTCTTACGTACAAACTAAGGCAAAGTTCGTACAGGATGTCAGAAAATGTTTGTTCAAAAACACAGCAGGAGTCAGACTGAAGCTATTAAAAATGCAGATTTAATTTCCAAAATAGTTCCAGAGAGATTTTTATTCTTCACATGATAGCCACATAGAAAAGGGCATTTGTTAAGGGTGACCTCTGCTAAGATAGATGGAAGAAGTATTCCTTTATGCAGGCAGGCTTTGAGTTTGAACTCTGATGCCACACACAGGTGAGTGCCCTTTTTGCATCCTGAGAAAAAAACCCCAACAGTCCTATTTCCAGTCACCCTAAGACTCTTTTCTAGCTTCTCAATTCAGCTACTGTAGTGAAAAAAAAAAAAAAAAAATCAATTATTTGCACTACCTGAGTCTCAATTTTGTAATTGCTGCCTAGATAATTTGCTGATGGATGCATTAATAATATCTATGTATTGTGCCACTGGGAACCCCTTTATACTGGGAAATGCTCCTCTGAGGAGAGGCAGAGATCCAATACCAACTTAGAGATACAACCGAAAAGCATAGTTGAGACAATCTTGTACACTGCATGTGCAGATTAGCAGGAGGAGAGAAGCTCTTACCAGAAGAGTTTCTCTTACCAAGAAAGCTCATCAGGAGAAGGGAGAAAATATCCACCCAACCTTCACATGATATGAGCCCTGAGGAATTAAGATGAAGTCTGTTTTACAGGACTGTAGACTTTTAGACTTTTTAAGAACTAATTCCAGGGCAGAGGTGACTGATTTGCAAATACTCTTAAAGACATGATCATTAGCTGTATATTAGTGGTGCTCAAAATAGTTTTTAATGAGCCAAGGAGAAAGATTAATTGCTGAGTTCAACTCAAAGTCTATAGTAGCTACAGTGAGTGTATGTTTGAAACATTTTTCATTAATTAGGCATCGTCAGTTACCTCCTGGATGAAGGCAAAGCCATCTTGGGCATCATAAAATCCATGAACTGCAGTATATGTCTCTGGAATTTGATAATCCAAATGAATCAACTGGGCAAAACTGTCTTGCAAACTGTTAGAGCTATTGATTCATCTGAATCTATAACATGTTAGTAAATTTTCATTCTTAGTAAAGATAGTTGATTTATATTAAGGAAAAAGAAGAGGAAAGATTGTGTGTAACAAGCAGTTAGGTAGAAGAATATCTCATAAAGAAACCTTTACAGCATGCTGGGAAAAGCAGAAAGAGTACAGAGCCAATGCCTCCATCCAGTATTACGTAGGATTTCACTCATTTCATGTTTGGTCACGTTTTGGTCTCTGCATTGGTGTCTGCATGAACATGCCTTTCAAGAGACAGGAAAGAGCCAGCTACTTGTTTCTGAGAGGCAATACATCCTAATTTTCATCTGCCTCACAAGGACAGGTAAATTATTTCAATGCAACTTCTTGAAATAAACCCCTATTATTTGTAGGAGCATAGCCAGGAAAAATGGTTAAAACAAACAGAAAAAAGTTCATCTGCAGGCAGGTGTCCCTAATTCTGGTCACTCCTTACTACTTCATGGAATAAGGGGAAAACTCTTCCCATCATGACTTCTCCCTGTATGCCCTTGTAAGACCTCTTCCACGTGGGACCTAAAAATACAAAACTAGATTCACATACATATTCAATATAACAAATTCCACTTGTCCTAAGGCACCTAGTGTCCTCTAGGTTCACTAGACATAAGTAGTTGTCAGGGTGGCACATAACCAGTGGAATGGCTTTTTTTCCTACCTTGTGCAAAAGGCTGTCTGGACATGACCAGAGGACTTGGTCTCTAGGAATGTCCCCTTGGAGTCAGAACCTCTATGGGACTGCTCTGAGCAGTGTGAAGCCAGACTACTGGACATTTTGTTTCATATGAAGGAGAGTCTTCAGGTGCTATAGAACCAACATAGGAGCATCCAGGCCACCAAGTATTCCTATGGCTTATTCTGTCCTGGGCTTGGGGCAAAGCAAAGTAAAACTTAGCAGCAGTCTGGTGTGCTGATTCCCCTTGGCTGTGCCAGACACACCTCAGGTGCAGTCAACAACCTGGCACGGAGGCTCAATTAGTCAAGAGAGGTTATATAACAAGCACAGAATTTCAGGCACAAAATTTCAAATGTAGCTGCACACAAAACCTTCATTGTCCAGTCTGGTCACTTCTGTTCTGCACCAGCTGCTTCTGTGAACAATTTTTCAGCTTATCCTCAAACAGTATCTGTCCTTGATCATTTAATCAGTATTTAAAGCTGTATCTGTGATGTTATTGATCCCACTTGTGCCTCCAGCATGTGTTTCCAATGGAAAATCCTGCAGAGAGGGAAAAAGCAGAATACTTTCTCAGCATCTGCAAGAAGAAAAAAAATGCATTTTTCTCTCTTCTGATTTTATAGTTTGTTGTATAATAGCAATAATCTCTTTCACTTTCATATACTTGCAATAAATGGCTTTTGAGATCGATGAAATGTCTGAGCTTCACTTTGGCTATTAATCATCCTTAGTAGCCTTTTATTGCTTCATATATTACAAATAACAGAAATTATTCCTTAAACTTACCCAGATAGCTGAGGACTGCAAATTTCAAGCCTAACTCTGACAGACAGATTCACTAACAGCAATCCTTGTGGTGTCTTTCATAACAGTAAGTAATAATAACAGCACTATGCTTTCCACCTGCAGATTTCAAACCCCACTATACAATGAATTATGAAAAAATGAACCTTGCTTCTGTAACTGAAAAAGGGGAGAAGGTGAGGATATAGGTTAAAAAATATCTTTGAAGATCTCTCACCATTTTTTTCTCATTTTTCTGAGAAAGCAATATTTGTAACCTGGCAGAGTTTGTAATACCTGTCCTTGGTGCCACCTTGCTAGCAAAGCTCCTAGGAAGCCAACCCTCTGGCTGCAGCAATGGGAACATGCACTTCTGTAGTGGACTAAAGACACAGTCTCAGGCTTTGTCAGGCAAAAAGCAAAAGCAAAAGCAAGCTTAACTACAAGCTTAACTACAAGATTATAGTTTATACTATTTTTCTACTGTCCGTGCACATTTATGCTACATCTCATTGGCTAGGTGTTCTTGTCCATGAGCCTTAGACCATCTTCTGATAGGTGGTCAGCATCTCTCCTCTCGCTGATCAGTCTCAAACCACACTCTTGTTATCCACAGTTGTTTTTCTCATTCTTCTGGTTTCCCAGGCCTGGCCCAAGGACACAGGTGATGTTTTCTGCTGCTTTCCCAGCCTCATCCTCTCAAGGCCAAAGCTGTCCACAGCCCAGTAGTCTTCCACACACTTCCTGCACTGGCAGAGAAGCAGTGTTCCTGTTCCTGGTCAACATCAGCAAGACTGGAATGAAACAAATAGTCAACAAACTTGGTCCACACGTTTCCTAATCTGGCAAGATTTCAGTCTCTCTCTTTTCTCCCTACCCTCTTTCTTTCTAGAGTCTAATAATGCTTTTCTGGATAATCATGAAATAAAAATGGGCAGTGGCATCAAAGGAGAGAAATTCTCTAAAAGTCTGGTTTGGGAAAGTATGTTCTAACTCTGAGAATAATAGTTTGTGTCTTTCACAAAGAGTGAATTATGACGGACTTGAGCAGTTTGCTATCCTCTTGTTTTAGAGTCTTCTGCATTGCCATATATCTGCCTCTTGGATGCATCTGCTTGGGTCATCCATCATCCTTTATTCCAATAAAAATACAGAACCTATTTCTCAGTTCAGTGGAATTCTCCATATTTGTTTACTCGGGTAATGATATCAGTATAATTTCTTTGCCTACACATGGAATTTACCAAGTCTGATAAGAAACTATCATCGTGACTCCTGTGGCAATAACCTATTTGAATGCAAATGATCAGTTGCTAAGGAGTAACCAGGGTGCTCTCATGACATGGCACAAAACATCTTACTATTGCCATGGGCTGTGTGAGGTCAAGCTGTTCATGAATCCTGGCTTTCTGAGAACAGATGTTGTTGGGAGCTCAGACAAGGAAGCCAAGGCATCTTGTTTCTCCCATACATTGCATCAGGGTAAGGACAGATGGTCAATAGGTCCAAATGCTGGATCCACCAGCAACAGTGGCAGGAAGCACATACTGGGGTGTGTGCAATAATATCAGTTTGACAGCACTGCAAATATATACCTTCCAATCCTAAAGATTTGCAATCAAATATAATGAAAATGAGATGTTCACTCTCCTACTTTCCTGCAAGATACAGAAAGTCAAAGTGAAACTGGGCTGCAATATCACAAGTCTTTTGTCTGGGCCTACGTTGGGATAAAAAAACAAGGGTTAAAAGCAGCTTTAATGGTTTTGACAGCATTTTTGTAACAGTCTCTGTTATAACTGGCTGGGGTTTTTGTTTGATAACTGAAGGACAGACTTCAATTTCTTCTGCCAAATCTAGTCTAGGTACTCTATTTTCCAATGTTACATTATCTTCAACATTGTGTCATGGTTTTAAAATTTTAGTGAGATTAGCTACCTAAATACCCAGAGTTTATTTTAATGTTTTCTACAATTTAATAATGATCCATCCTGCTGAGCCTAATTCTGCAGGCAAAATAGGTCTATACTGTTAATGACAGCAATCTTACGTTATTGTAACACACAGTTGCAACAGGCACTGTGTGAAAAGAACCGCTGAAAAAAGCCTGCATTAAAACTTCCCTGGGCTGCATCAGGCACGGCATCACCAGCTGGTTGAGGGAGGGGATTGTCCCGCTCTGCTCTGCACTCACCTTGAATATTGTGGTAGTTTTGGACATTGCAGTGTAAGAAAGGTACTGGAGAGCATCCAAAGGAGGGCAATGAAGATGGTGAAGGGCCTTGAGGGAAAGCCATATGAGGACCAGCTGAGGTCACTTGTTCTGTTGAGCCTGGAGGAGACTGAGGGGAGATCTCATTGCAGTTACAACTTCCTCATGAGGGGAAGAGGAGAGGCAGAGGAGGGAATGGCCTGAAGTTGTATCGGGGAAGTTTAGGTTGGATACTGGAGCAAGGTTCTTCACCCAGAGAGTGGTTTGGTGCTGAAACAGGCTCCCCAGGGAAGTGGTCACAGCACTAAGCCTGACAGAGTTCAAGAAGCGGGCACATGGTGTGACTCTTGCGATGATCCCATGCAGGGCTAAGGGTTGGACTCAATGATCCTTGCAGGTCCTTTCCAAGTCAACATATTCTGTGATTCTGTGAAAACCTTTGTCATGTTGCGTTTCCATTAGCCCTACATAAAGACATTCTGCCACCTTCTAAATTACCCATGTCTTAACGGTGCCTTCTTATTCTGTGGATTACTTCCCTTTGAATACTAGGAGCCACAGTTTAATAAGGGAAGTAGAGATGATTTGCTCTTTATAGCTTGACAGAAGAGGACCAGAGAAGGGAGAACTGGTTTCTGTTCCTTATGCATCACTGGCCAAATTGTTTCCACATTTCCAGTCTAATCTAAATTACAGTTGTGTAACTCCAGAGGATGACAGAAGAGATGCAGGACTGAAACTGAGAGATCTCTTGTAGCTTGCTCTTAGAAGTTTCAAAAGTAATACTGAGCTCCTCCCCCACCCTCCCTTACTCTCCTACCCTACTTTTCACAAAGACATTTGTTAGGGATGTCTGAGGTGGTTGTTCATACAGTTCAACAAGGTCTTGCCAGCCTCCTCAGAACTGGATGAAGTTCAGATCCTCCATATATTCAATAAATGCATATCAATTATATTAATCAAATAATATTATACCTGCAGCTACCTGAGGAGAGATATAATGTCTCTTGCCTAAATATAAAATTTGATGAATTGTGTCAAATTAGAGGTCCAGTTAGTTCAGTTAGTTATTCTATCTCTGCCACTGGTCAATAAATAGCTTATCTTTAAGAGAGACTGTAAGAACACAGCATATACAGACTGATCCTTCCTCACTTTTAGAAATAGGCATTTTACTGTGATTACAAAAAGACCCTTGTTAACTAGTGGACAGAGCACAGGAGTCTGGAAAGATGAGTTCTCTAAATGACTCTTCCCTTGAACTGCTTTGTGCCCTTGGGCAATTCACAAAGGTTGTGACTCATTTACCAAGTCAGTATGAAAATATTCGTAAGGCTTTGCAAGCTGGTAGAGACTCAATGCCCTTATAAAGCTGTGTGTCACTGCAGCATAGCTTGTGAGACAATAGCCATAAACTCTGCAACTGCCGATAAGGGAAAAATGTGCCATGAAAAGTGCCTTAGAAATGCTCTCACAACTTGACAACCAAATAGACAAATGAGGTTGTTAATTTAGATCCAGGGAAACCTGCAGAGAGTAGAAATAACAAAGACCAGTTAGAATTATGTGGTCATATTAATTTTGTTGGTTTGTATTCTAATAAAAATATCAGAAGAGTTAATGAGCAGAGAACAATAGCTTAAGTTGCTGAGAACAATAGAATAAGTACCTTTCAGTCAAATGTTCAGCAAAAATTAGCACTTCCAAAACAGAGACAAGGACACTAGTTTTGTATTCATTTGAAACTCAAAGGTTTTCCTCACACTTGTTATGTCCAAAATTCTTTATATTGAATATATTCTTTATATTCTAATATAGAGAATATTCTTTATTCTCTGTATCTCGGGGGAGGATGCTATAGATTCTTTTTTACAAAAATTATAAGATTTATGTGATTTTTCTTTATTTGCAAATTGATTTCAGAAACCTCTAAGGTATTCCACGGTTATGTTTTAGAAACATTAT
This sequence comes from Acropternis orthonyx, assembly GCA_035583155.1. Classification (NCBI taxonomy): domain Eukaryota; kingdom Metazoa; phylum Chordata; class Aves; order Passeriformes; family Rhinocryptidae; genus Acropternis; species Acropternis orthonyx. The sequence goes on from JAWWEU010000160.1 coordinate 21,228,678, forward strand.
TTATCATATTTCTATTTTGAAGATTGAATCCATTAGTATGCCCCCTTGTTTCATGGTAGTTTTCCCACCTATTTTTTAAACAGTTTTACAAAATTACATCAGTGAATAATTTTCCAAATCTAGAAAAGAGAAATATAACTTTCTTACAGGGAAGAACTATACCTCATGCTGTGTCTTAATTTCTATTTGTTCTTCCACCTAAGAGAAAAATAATAAAAATAAACTCATTTACTCAGTGAATTGCATATGTAAGGGGAAAAATATGCATCAATTTCCCTGCTATATTTCAACAAATTGCATATTATCCATCAATAATATTTTCCAGTCATGTGGAATATTAAATAATAGGTCAGCTGCTTTCCATGAATTTCATCAAATTTTCCTTTTATACTTAAAAGTTTTACAACTACAGTGAGAAAAAGGTCAGTCAGAAAAGTTGAATCATTTTCATCACTGTGTCAGACAGAGCAGAGATTTTAGATGTCTGACATAATGGAGTTGTGTCTCACTTAATTTGGTAGGCTCTCCTCTTCTGTTTTTTCTGCTACTTGATATGGGGATAAATTTTCCTCTAAAAACTTCCAAGCATCTTTCAGATTATGAAAAATATATTTTGTTCATTATAAAACTGTAATTCATCTAGTGACAAATTGTCACACAACCCTCAATGCATGTATAGACTAGTATGTTTCTCTTGTTCTTTAGAGTGTCATGATCGAAGCTTATATCCACTGCATTCATTTTTGCTTGGAAAATGTGAGAATTAAAGGTAAAAATTTATTTTTAAAAAAAGATTGCCATTCAACATAACCTACTATAGAAAAGTATATGCAAGGTTTTTTGGAAAATGTTGCTTGATTGGCAGCAAGGAAATTGCTTCCTATCAAAGCTGGAATGTTATGGCAATAGCCTCATCAGATGCATTTGCTTCTACAAAAAAAACTGACCAGAACAGTTCTTTTCCAAAACACATTTTTCTAGAAAAGTTGTTTTTCAAAGTAATAGTTTACTTTTTGAGTGCAGTGTAAGAGGGAATGCATTCCACTCAATTTTATTGCATCAAAATCTCTGTGAAGAACCAGAGAAGAAATTTGCTCTTTGCCTCAGTCTTTTGAGAGCAGCATGAACGCTTCTAAATAACATGGCTGGGATCACAAGCATTTGTGGCACGTGATCTGCCTCTGTCCACAGTAAATCATCGAGTCATTGTATTGCGTAGTCATAACATATACTTCCCAGAATATTCTTTCTCAGCTAAATGGTCTCATATGGCTTCTATTATGAACTAGGGAATTCCACCTACAAATCCATGCCTGTAAGTATAATTTAATTTTAATTTGCTTTGTGCAAGGGACATTGTAGCAGGCAAGTTAAAGAGAAGAATATTCTTATGGTCTTCAGGAAGGTGGTCCAGACCCTGAGTAATCAAACTCAGAAAAGAAATTCTGTTAAATCAGGCAAATTATTTTACTCCTGGGACTCTAAAAGCCTGAAAGTTAAAAACAATACAGCAGAAAAATGCTCTGACACAACATCAGCATAACTAGTGAAAATCTCAAAGGGTATAACAAGAAGGCATGAAATATTATAGCTATAAAATCTCAGAACAGTTGTCAGCTCTTTCATGCCAACGTCTGTACTAATAGTGGACTATCAATACCATTCTTTTCTTTAACATTCACCCCCCGCCCCTCCTCCCCAAAAGACACAAACCCAGTTTTGGATTAACTTCCTAAATTTATTTCACAGACTCAAACCTGTCTTCCCAAAGCCATGAATTTACCCAAAGTAGGAACAGACCTAGGCAGATTGGAGAGAGTTTGATAGAGAGATACTTTTCTAACTTATGCTTATGCCAACAACTATCTCTCTTTCAGTTTGTGGAAAGGGATTAAAAATGCCTACTCTTCATTCCTACAACACTCTGAGAGGTACAAAAGCCAGATAAATATTACATTTCATTTTTATTAACATTCCAAAAATAACTCTTGTTTTATTATGCATGTGACTGTTCACCTGCACAGGTCTGCATATCTGGGAACGAAACTGAACATTACAGGACAGGAAAAGTGCCCGTTGGTTGAGATATATTGTAAAGTGCTGCATTATATATTACATTTCTCCATACTATGGTCCTATACTTTGGTGTAATGAGTTACGCAATGATACTGTGGTCACTGAAACTAAGTTGAGTTATTAATCAGAAAATCAGGGCTACCAGCGTCCTTAGACACCCCGTGAGTTATTTAAAGTCAGAGTTGAGCTTCTTAATACTGTTCAGGTGTTTTAAAAAGTGAATTGAATACAGAAATGTTTCCATCAAAGAACAGTGTGTGCTGCATTTGAAGTGTTTCCTTCATCATTTTGGAGCAACAATATCAATAACTATCACAGAAGTCTGCAACAGACCCCACTGCCCCTCAAGGCACCAGGTTTTTTCAACGTTTTTACTTCTTAAGATAAATCATATTCCTAATAATAGGTAAAGTATTACTCTTAGGCCAGGCTTTCCTGTTACTGAAAACATCACAAGCGAGCAACTGAAGGACAGTGGAAGAGAATTTGCAAGAAAAACCTTTCACAATATATCGCTTCCAAAAGGAAAGAGTTGAACATTTCAGCCCTGATGAAGCAGAAGTCCTGGATAGCACCCAGCAACCAAATCCGAGCAGAAAAGCTGCAGCTTAATACCTTCACTTAAAGAGAAGAACCTTTCCTACCCCAGGCCGCCTTTCTGCCAGGGCAGCCCAGTGCCAATGCATTGTCCCGACTCGTGCAGTAGAGGACACTATTTCACACATCATCAACTCCCTGGCCAAGGAGGGAAACAGCCCTGCCTGTTCCCCAAAAACAGAAAAGGGGTTGTGTTATGTTGTGGATGAAGTGCTATGAGTGCCAAGGATGAAACATTGTCAAGACATAATTAGTATCAACTACTGCAATAATAAAAGGATCAAATAGAATTTGTGTGTTAAAGGTGTGCAAGTGTATTGTTTGACCAGAGTTTTGTTGTGCAGGAGCACCTTGAAACTCCCATCCTGCTTTTCCTGCTAGCATTTACCTGTCCTCCACAGCTGCAACCTGGGATTATAAGCAAACTGCCATTCAATCCTCATCAAATCTCTAAGTTCAGCCATCTGTATGTTCTGAAACCAAAATGCACGGCTGTGCTCTGAATTTCCTGGAACTTAATTGGATGATTCTGAGTACAAGCAAGATACAGACACGTGAAAATGCAGGGGTAAAATGCATTTATAAAGGTTGTTAAATGATTTATGTTGCACTAGTTGTTTTAATGCTTAAGTTAGTGCACCTAGGGAACTATTTAATTAAGTTTCTTTGAAAGATCCCAACTATTAGCATGTTATAACAGGATTGGGAAATGTAACTATATTCTCAGTTGAGGCTTTAATATAAATATGTAATATTGACCTGCCTGCCTTCAAGTAAGACACCAAGGAATGAGCTTATAATTGTCTTTAAAAAATATCATAAGCATAAAATTTCTAGAGAACTAGAAGTTAAGAGGTTTTGAACAAATTTTCCTCATGACCCACTTTTGAACCAGTCAGTTGTTATATGGAGTCTTCATATAAATTTGATTAGGAAACATCAATCAAATTATACCTCTGTGCTGTTGTGTTTATTTGTTAAGAACAGTCAAAAAGTTGTGTTTCCTGGAACAGGATGGTAATTAAGTTATACCTTATGAAATCCTTGCAGTTCTGAGCTGGGCAGCACTTACCTAAAGCTTTGGTCAGCATGACAGCAAACTGTCTTCATTGCCTTAATATCCAGGTTGTTTTACTGAATCTTCAATGTTCATGATGAATACAACAATCTTTTTAGTCTATCAGAAGCTAAAGGAAGAGGCTTTTTCTGTCCTGGAAGCTGAAAAAAAGTCACAGTGGTTGAAAAGAACAAAATGATTCCACTAATATACATCACTTATCACCCTTGACCTTGACTTCAGCCAATTTGTATTATGCATGTAGCAGTTGTCCATATGTATTTATATGACAACCCAAATGCTGGGAATGAAAAGATATAAATAATCTATTAATACACACACAAGGAGTTATAAATACATCTATTGGTAATTTAAATGGACTAGGTTATACATGCTATCCCCCAGCTACAATTCTGTAAGTCTGAACTTTATTTGTCTACTGACAATGTGTGTGTCATGTATGGGGCTATTTCAGCCCTTGGGAACAATTACAGTCAGAAAATCACTTGGGAAAGGTGTGATTTACCAGAGGTCTGTTTCTGCATTAGTTCAAAGGTGTATTAGCAAATACACAGGAAAACTGTAGCTTTTGAGAGACGATAAAACAGAGGACTATAAAATGCTGTAATTCAAGGCATACAGCTCCTGGAAGACATGAAGTGTTCCCTTTCTAAATACCATTAGCAGAATTAGAGTAATAAAATGGCCTTATTTTAGAATCTGATCCATCTGGCCCACCTTTGTTAATTAGTAAGAATGGTACTCAATGAATAAAACTCCCAATTTCCTTCAAGGAAGGCCTTGCTAAGATCTGAAAACAAGGATTTCACAGGTTTTACTATGGTTATGATGTGTAAGAGAGAAAAGAGTTGTAAAACACATCCAAGACATCAATTACATCCCTGTAGCGAGCAGACATGGGATACAAATTTCTACAGGTGTGAGGAGGATGTTGAAGGAGCACTTACTAATTGTCTTTGTGTGAAAAATCTAAAGTGGTCTTTATGGGGAAAATAAAAAGATAAAACTCCAGCTTTGCAGGAAAAAACAATCTCATTGAAATATTTTATTCAGTCATTCTCACAGAAGTTGCAGGTAGAATTTCCTGAATTACTAGAATTCCTGCTTCTGAAAGGCTTATGTCCCAGAAACATGGAAGGTTGCCTCCCTATTTTTACAAAAGATATAACTGTGTGTTTCACTGCAAGATGCATTAAGGCACAAGAGAAGTATATTTCCTTTTGTCTTGCAATGTGTCAAGCGTACCCCAGGTATGTAACAAATAATAAATAAAATAGCAGTGTAAGTGTGGCTGGGATTAGAATACTATTACCATACTCTAGAGTCTCTGTCATGCTCTTTCATCTCACACTTGGCAGCCCACTTGCCACTTTGAGAAGGATCTTCCAGGACATCACCTACACATGAGAACAAGAAACCCAGGATCTATTTTTTATTAACTTGCTCTCTGCATGGATGTATCTCAGCAAGCCCTTTGAATACAGCTTGTGAGTACTGGCCAGTGCAGAAATGGAGTGCAATTTCTAACACTCTTTTCCCATGAATTCTTAATCTATCTTCTGAAGAAACTGGCAAAATACATATTCTCAAGTTTTCCCTGTCCTTTCTCTGCTCTAATCCTTGCCAGTGTATTACTATATTTCATATGTTAGAAAAGTCGGAGAGGAAGTCTGTTTCTAATAAGTTATCAAGATTGTAGCAATTTGGTACATACAGGAAGATGAATGAAAACTGTATAATAAATCCTGAAACTCACCCTGACATGGCACCAATGGAGTTAAACACAGTCCCTAGAGCTGTGATTGCTCCACCTTTATATTTTATCTGACAGTTCTCTTTCTCTCTCCGGATTGTCATGTAGCCCTTTTGCTCTGTCTGTTCACATTACACAGTAACTCCTTTGGTGTCTCTTTCAATTTTTTCCATGCAAATGCATTCCCTGTCATACATTAAAATTTGCACAGAAGACTTCCTTAGGCTCACTGTTCCTTTGGCACACTTACCTTTATTAACAAATAATTAATATTAAAAAATACAGATTTATAAATGCCTGGCCAAAATATAGGAAGCATCTACAAAAGATAATTTTCACCATATATGTATTAATAGTCTGCTAGTGTAAGATTTCCCTTGTGGGAAGAAGACTGAATTCTTCCATGGCCTCACTGGTGTCAGTGTTTGTATTGGCAAGTAGAAGAACTTCCAGTAACATAAACTGGTGGTGACAAAGGTTTTGCTAAGGAAATAAATTCCAACTGGTGAGAAAAGACCATACCTGTCCTCAGGCAGGGGCAGACAAATAGAACATTACTGCATATGGCCCCTGGTACTACAGGTTGTGTTGCTACATCCATAAAGAGTTGGTGGATCTCTTAGTCTCAAAGGAGAATTGGCAGGTAGGATTGGATACAGGACATTCAAGTTTTGCAACTGAGAAGTTAATATATCCCTGAATAACTCTTTAGTGCTCCTCTTTCCCCAGATGATTTTGGATGTGATTTGAGCTGACACCCACAGTTGTGTTTGAAGAGTTCTATTCAGTGCTAGGTTACAGTTTACACGTCAACTTCCCAGACCTAAAAAACCCATGAAACTCTTGATCATGTTTGTCAGCCCATCCTGAGTTTTTACTTCATTATGAGATTTATTAAAAAAGAAACATTGAGCACTTCTTTTCCCTCTTTCAGATCTTTTAAATGTACAGAAGCTCTTACTGAAAAATATACATTCTTCCTAAAGGATTTGTGTCTCTCTGTATCAGCAATAGCATATAATACAGAGAAGCTTATTTTAAGATCTTTGCAGAACTAAGTTCTCCCCTGTTAATATACAGATTTGTCCTTTCTGATTTAAAAACATATAAAGGCAATATAAATGAAAACATGTATAAAAAGAATTCTATGATCTATATACATTCCACAGAAAATTTAAACCTTTAAAATGAATGAATTCTGAAAGGAACAGCTTTGAGTGTTATTGACTGAAAAAGCAGATGGTGCAAGGATACATTAATGTCACAGAGCATTACCTTCATCCTTAGGAGTGAAAATGGCATCTCAATGAAGCACAGGGCTTTTTCCTTTGCTTTCTAGGTGGTTCAAGTCACAAAACATAAAACCCCGTTTCTTACTGAAGTTGTGTACTGAAGAAATTAATGTATCTCTGATTTACTCTTTGCATATGGATTGCTTCTCTAAGGGGAAAAATCAGCTTAAAGCTCATAAGTCATTTAAGTCTTACCTAAAACCTTAAAATAGCATAAGTATAACTTAAATAATGCATGAACCTTAAGAGAGCCTTTGCAGAAGGGTAAACTTGGTTTCTTTAACTCTCACATGTTACACCTGTTTTCAGTTATATGGAGGATGAAGGTTTGACACATAAGACACCTACTTGTTTCTTTCAATTTACTCTGTTTCCAAAGGCCTAAATATTTTTCCGTCACACAGATACGTGAAACATGCTTGTAAAAATAATTCTTGAGATTTTTGATAACATTTACAATTACCCAAACATAACATGGAGATCTGTGCCAGGCCCAGAGTGCATTCTGTGAAAATTTGGTGAAATTTGAGAATCTGGTGCATTTGAGACCTTCTCTCTCTCTCTGCAGCTACCTGAAAGGAAGCTGTAGCAAGGTGGGGGTCTGTCTCTTCTCACAGGTAACAAGTGACAGGACAAGAGGAAGTGGCCTCAAGTGGCACCAAGAAGAGGTTTAGATTTGATATTAGGAAATACTTCTTCACTGAAAGGGTGTTCAAGCATTGGAACAGACTGGCCAGGGAAGTGGTGGAATCATCATCACTGGAAGCCTTCATAAAACATGTGCATGTGGCAGCTGGGGACAGGGTTCAGTGGTAACATGGTGGTGCTGGGTCAACAGTTGGACTTGATGATCTTAAGGTCTTTTCCAGTCTTAAGATTCAGCATCTCACCTCAGGCTCTACCATTCCCCAAACCAGAAAGCAGCAGCAGCCAGGATGAGGCAGAGAAGCAACCTCCACCCAGCCAGACTTTTTACTAGAAAAATAAACTAGAAAAAAACAAACCATGAACAAACCAATAAAAGGGATTCTATTCATCACAGAAATATATTTTATGAAAATAAAATTCATTTTATTAAGCACATTAATTTCAGTTTACTTTAGAACAGTCTCAGGACTCAAGATATTTTGCTAGAGAGACTGCATGAATATTAAATACCTTTTTCTGGCCTCACTCTGAGGTTACCCTTGCCTCTTAGACCCTTACCCATGTTCTCAAACACAGGAATGGACAAGTCTGTTTGGGGCCTCACTGTACAACTGTGACAGAACCAGGAAATGTTCCCACTACAGTATGACATTTTAATTTTCATTAATTTTCACCTACTTTAAAAGAGACTTTCCTGGACAAAAATCAACACTCAAAGTCTGTGTAAGTGTTCCCTGGGGCTTGCTATTCAGCCAGACATTGAACGTGTGTCTGGATGTCACTGCATGGAGAACAGCTGTGTGTCAGCAGGAGGGAGGGGCCAGATGACCATACAAGTCTAACTGCTGCTTCTTGATCAAGGTTAAAATAATTTATACCAAACTGCCATCTGAGACTGGGCCTTGATCCAAGCATGCACACCAGTCTACAGCATCCATTTGCTGAAGAAGATGCTGAGAGTGCAGGCATTTGCCCTTACTGTAGAGAAAGAGTCTGTGCTCCCAGCTATGTCTAAATTTCTCATGCCTTTCAGAAGAAAAGGTGGCATGAAAACATGCCTGTGGCAGCACAACCACCTTTGGAACTGTGGTGTACCTGCTCCAGGAACGCGCTAATCACACTTCAGCAAGACAAACTGCACAGCTGTCTCTTAAATATAAAGAGGGGAGATTCTGGAGATGTCTCCAGACTGTCCAGCCTTGCTCTGCCTTGCACCATTTACCTTCTTGTTCACAGAGGAACTCCCTTGAGACTATGGAGAAGAATCACTTGTTCCTGTATATCTGTCATCCTGTCTTGTATCACAACTGGGGAAAAATAGAGGAGCAGGAGGGAAGTGAACTTTAATGTGGGACACTATCAATATAATTTATTTACTTCAGTTCCAGGAATGTTTTCTATCCCTAATATATTATTCTATTAATTGGCGTTTATCAAACCCATCACAATTACTAAACAAACAAACAAATGCAGGATTTAAAAATGACAATCCAACTTGTGTAAAACTGGTGAGAAACAGTAAACTGAAAATAGCCACCAGAGAGAGCTCATTTGGTTCAAAATGGTCAGTAGATTCATGTACTTTGACAAAAATATGGAATAACTATGGAAGTTTACAGACTTCAAATACAATAACTTGACTAGTGGGTGCAAGATGATTCAGACCTGACATATAGGGTCAATGTGACAATGCACAACTATAACAATGTATATGGATAAAGGCATTACAGGCACCCCCAGTGAGCACATTTGGATACTCATCTCACTATTGTTCTGATGAATGGAACCAAAACAATCCCCTCCCAGGCAGCAAACCTGTGTGCTTTGAATAATCCATCCAGCTCTAGTCAAACTTGCAGATATACTTTTGGAGTCTGTGAACACATGCTGAAAAAAAGAGCAATTGCTTATTTATTTAATATTGAAATGAGAGGAGGCAAGAAGCTAAAATGATGTCACAGATACCTATTTTTGATGGATTCAGTTACAACTCTGTGAGTTACCAGTAAATGAGTGAAACGTCAGTGAAATGCCTTTTGAATAAGCAACTCAGAGTATCTGATAAACAGGAGGGGTAGGCACTACCTCAGTAAAGGTGGGATTTGTCTCATCTACTTTAGCCTTCTGGAAGTAAAGCATATGGTATGAGCCATTTGCTGGTTGTGTTTGTAGACAGTGGGGGGAATAAGGCTCTCAGTGAAGGGGATTAGTTCCACTTATCTCAGGAATGGACAAATTTTGATTTAAAGTCTGTAAGGTCAGCCTGTAAGGTCAGCTGTTGTCTCTCTGTGGGCAATAAACTTGATTTAGATAACTAACGTTTAAGCAGTTGTAATTCGCAGAGATTAGTACTTCAAATGCTCCAATTGCTTAATGAAATACAGACTCTTTCTCTTTTAGAAGCCAGGTTTGTCAGTGAAAGTATATGGTACAAATTTCAGCTGCTGATGAACAAAAGGTCAACATCCCGCACTGCCTGTCCATTGTGAGACCCAGCTTAGGCACAAGGGGATGTTTAGGTCCAACATTTTGGTAAATGGTGGTATTCTGTTTCTTCCTGTATTGGTCATTTCTGGAGATAAGAAAGGATTTCTTTGTGACACAGCCTTGTGTCTAAAAAAAAAAAAAGAAAAAAAAAAAGCATGTCACATCAAATATTTATAAATCTAATGTATCAGGCTCAGATTTTTTTCATGTGACAACTTAGACAAGTGGAAATAGGCTGGTTACTTGAGCAGAAATTAAATGAAATGCAGTGAGAAGTGGCAGTTTTCCTCTTCTGTGTTGGTTAATGAGACCCTGTAGGACAGCAAGAAGGAGGTTTTAACTGTTCTGATTAGCTTGACCTAAAAGCCACTTCATGATTCACACACAGAAAATGTAATTTAAAATGATCAAATTGATGTTCAAATACAGACTAGTTAACAATAGAGATTTTGAAATACCCTCTTCACAGCATCTTCTTCTCCTTCCAACCCCATGCCAGGTTTTATTGAATATCATGTCCTGGGCTGTGAACAACTCTCACCAGAAGTCTTGTATGTTTTAACACACAGGATAATTTTTCAGCACTCTTTCAAGTGACAACTTTAAATACATTGGATATAAATTCAGGACAACCATGTCTCACCCTTTCTTATCCCTCCTACTTGACCTCCAAAGTAGTTTCTTTGAGGGACCCCTCTGCTTAGGTTGCTGGTGAAATCTGTCTGGGAAGAGCTTGCTAAAAGCTTTCACTGGATGGGAATACACTGCTGGATACCTCTTTTGGGAAGCTGTCCTAGAAACCCGCTGGGAATTCTCTTGTTATAGATGAATATTGTCCATGCTAGGTTTTTCTCCTATTGCTAGATAGTTTTGTTGGTGGTGCAACTTCATGACTGATAAGGAACTACTAGCATTTTAATCAGGGCCATTTAATTCTCTTCTAACTGCTGGTGAAAAGAGGGAAAAAAGGATGTATTTGATCCATCCTTCTAGCAAGGCAGAATTCTTCTTGTTGAATACTAGGGAGCCAGAGAGGTAAGACTCTTCAGATGATTAGAGAGAAGATTTGAAACTCAATTTTACAAACAGTAGTGTGAAATGAAGCCTAAGCTGCAGGTTCTGCTATAATGAGAGCAACAGGTTGGACAAGTGAAAGAAAACTGCAAGACAGGTATGTAATGTAAATCAACACATGACATATTCTTTGTAATTGTAAAGAACTCTCTTTGTGTGTGTTGGATATTTGGATAAGGGATATCAAGCCAGCATAGGAGCCAGTTCCCTTCTGCCCCCACCCCCCACCCCCCTCCCCCCCATTAGTACATAGCCCGAAGCCTTTTCTAGGTCAGAAAAAAAAGCATCTTCTTAATGTGGCCATTGTCCTATAGCAAATTAGTAGAGATCATCAAATTATTCTACTGAAGGCCATTTCCAATCTATCTCATTAGCACAATGTTCAATCCAGTTAAAGCTGGGTCAAACTAAAGTGAGCAACTAATGGACTGAAACACTGCATTTTTTTACATAAAAGTTCCTGAACTCAAAATACAATATCTCAGATATGAGATCAAATTATAGATTGCAGCATTTTCTTCAGAAGAACTTTCAAAAGAGATTATAATGTATCCATGGCTGATTTCTTCTGGGAGAAAAAAATGTTATAAAGGGATTATATTGATGAGCTACAACAAACCCCAATTTACATTCCAAGTTAAATCTTGGAAAAAAATTAATTTTTTGTATGTCTGAATATCATAAAAGTAGTGATTAAAGGGATAACTCCACCAAATACCATCCAGACCATATTTAAATTTGAAAGCAACAATAAACAGCCTGTAATCTATGCGGATTTTAAAACAGTACAGGCTCTGGCACACATTCCTATTCGCACCCACAAAGCCAAGTTTACCAGCACATTACTGGTGAGACTTGTATCTGTTGACTTTTAAGGTTCCATTGTCTAAGGGTATGTTCTAATACTCGCCTGTGTCAAACAGACACAGAGTCTATTTCACTCTGGACATGATCCCTACTGTATTCTTCTGAACTTCTGGCTACTAATACTTCTATTGGTATCACAGACAAGTGATTGGAGCCTGCAGGGGTCCCAGGACATGTTCAGCACACATCGACGTGCTCACTTACAGGCAGACACGAGGCAACTCTGCCAAGCCAGTGGGAGGCAAATGAAATCTCCCTAGACAAGCTGTCAATTTGCTTTGCCTGGGGTAATAGACTGTGCAGTTCACTCTGTGGGCATATGCAGGATGGACATATGCATGACCATGTAATTTCTCATTTCAGAACTGTTGCTGAACTTAAATAGTTTTCACAAGGGTAGGAAAAAAGAAGCACCTGGGCTGTTCTCCTTAAATTGTCTTGAAGATTGACTGGAACTGACCCTACAAATACACGTTATTTAGTGTATAGGAGCATGTAATTTTTCTGATCTGTAACTGCATATGAAAGAGATACAAACTACCGTACAGTCCTGGTGACCAGCAAAAAAAAAAATTATACTAAGAAACTGCAAATCCAGAGTCACAATAACGATGGTAGAAATGTAGGAAATAGCAAAGTACAACTACACAAAATAAATACGCTTAGCTAATCCAAAAGTTTGATTTGTAATATGTTTACCTCTAAAGAGGAGAACACCTGCTCACCCAGAACAGTCTTAGCAGGGATCAAAAATACTCACTGGAAATGGAAGACAAAGTTTACATTGTACAGACAGCACAGGTTTTAACATTAACTACTGAAACAAATAATGCTGAAAAGTGGTGACTTGTTTTCTGGAGAATATTCTTTTATCAGAAACAATCACATGGCTCTGACATATAGATCAGTGTAGGTGGTCACTTCTGGCCTTCAAATCCCATGAAAATATTTATGTGGCTGGTCTCAGTAATGCATAACCAATATTTCACTCTTTGCTAAGAGTAGTCAGAGATTTGAAATGCCACAAACGGCAAAGAGGAGAGATGGCTACACTATACTATCTCTTTGGCAAATTGGTGCAGATAAAATCTAACCGTAATTTATATTAATAATTTTTCTGGTCTATCAAAACAATGTGGAAATCATAACTTATGGCTAAGATAAGTTGCACTCACTTTGTCCATAAAATGTAATTAGAGCCTTACATAATAAAAAGTATCCAAAAGAACTGGAATTTCGGAGATATTTGGCACAATGTTTCTCATCAGAATTGTTCTTATATGCAACTGGAAAATTCACACATAGACATGATGTCAAATATGGGGCCTTGCTAAGATCTTTAAAAATATAAAGCCATCAGTATACCTGATGGAGCTTAATTATGCTTAACTTAGTGCAAGAGAACCTTCATGTTCCTGAAAGCTAATTTTATTGTCATAGGTTTCAACATATAGCTGTTAAGAAAATGTGTTCCATTGAAAAATCAACAATGAAAATTTGTTTGTATAT
>JAWWEU010000160.1:21242085-21358934 GCA_035583155.1 Acropternis orthonyx
ATATATATATATATACATGATGTTTATCCCTCATTCATAAAAATAGAAATGGAATGTTTTCCAGAGTTCATTTGCCCCCAGTATTTTCTGGGAAATGTCTATTTTTTTCAAAATTTTTTATTGTGAAAAAGAAATTCTGTGAGAAAAGGAATCACTTGGGAAGCTCTAGTTATAATAGCAAGGTCTGTAGCTTAGTTTCTTTTGTGTGTATGTGTGTTGGTGTTGGTTTAGTTTTATTGTAAAGGAGAAATAGCCTTTCTTTGTGACCAAGTTGTTTGTCTTGCTGTTCAGCTTGTATTGTTTGACATTTCAGGAAGAATGACTTACAGTTCAGAGGCATTAAAGTTATGATCATCACAAGCTTTTATTTCGGTGAAATAAACACATTTCTCTGTTATTCCTCTTGCCTGCCAGCACTGATGATGATAGGTATGCTGACAACTGTCAGCACTATTAATGTGTGTTGGGGAAATAGAAGGCAAACGATATAGCAAAGAGCTCTTTGCTATTATTGTTGGAAAATTTTGTAATCCACTAACAAAATTCAACATGTGGAAACCCCAATTTTCACAGTTACAGTAATTCTATCATTCAAATCAAATTTGTGCAGTCTGCCTTCATGCTGGCATCTATCAATATTAAGTGTAAAAAACCCCACACAAACTGATAGCATTTAGGAATGAGATTTGCCCTGTGTACAATCAAGTTTCTTGCAGTGAAGTTCATGAAATTCAAGTAGCTTTTGAATGACCTAACCTCCTGGTTTCTATACCTGTCCCTGCCAGGAATATCCAAAAAGCCAGTGTGCTGGAACCTTATGCTTCTTTTGTATTGCCATCAATGTGACCTTTCAGTATCTCACAAGAGACTAACTGGCCTTTAGTGGACTAATATCTCAAAAATCTGTATTTTTAGCTATGCCTGTACAATAGTGGGCAGCTACATTATTCTACACAGACAAGAAAAAGAAAAACATTGCACTGAATATTAAAAAGGGTAGAAAGGAGGACCCCAGGAACTTCCAACCTGTCACCCTCGCTTCTGTGCCTGGGAAGATCATGGAACAGATCCTCCTAGAAGCTATGCTAAGGCAGAGAGGATAGGGAGATGATTTGGGATAGCCAGCACTGCTTCCCCAAGGGCGATTCCTGCCTGACCAATCTAGTGACCCTCTATGGTGGAGTGACTCCAAGAGTGAACAAGCAAAAAGCTGTGGATGTCATCTATCTGGACTTCTGTAAAGCCTTTGACATGGTCCTCCCACAGCACCCTTCCCTCTAAATTAGAAAAAGATGATTCAATGGGTGGACTGTTTAGTGGTTGAGGAACTGGTTGGGCAGTCTCACCCAGAGAGTAGTGATCAATGGCTCAGGGTCCTGATGGACATCAGTGACAAGTTGTGTTCCTCAGGGGTCCATACTGGGATGAGTACCGTTTAATATCTTCATTAATGACAGATGAAGGGATCAAGTGCACCCTCAGCAAATCTGCAGATGACACCAAGCTGAGTGGTGTGGTTGACACACCTGAAGGACGGGATGCCATCCAGAGGGACTGGGGCCTCATGAGGTTCAACAAGGCCAAGTGCAAGGTACTGCACCTGGTTTGGGACAATCCCAAACATGAGTACAGACTGGGAGAAGAAATCCTTGAAAGCAGCCCTACCAAGAAGGACTTGGGGGTACTGGTGGATGCAAAGCTGGACATGACCCAGCAATGTGCATTTGCAGCTCTGAAAGCCACTTGTATCCTGGGCTACATCAAAAGCAGGGTGGCCAGCAGGTCAAGGGAGGTGATTCTGCCCCTCTACTCCATCTTCATGAGACCTCACCTGGAGTGCTGCATTCAGTTCTGGGGTCATTGGCACAGGAAAGACATAGACCTGTTGGAGTGAGTCCAGAGGAAGCCACAAAGGTAATTGGAAGGCTGGAATACCTCTCCTACGAGGAAAGGCTGAGAGAGCTGGGTTTGTTCTGCTTGGAGAAGAGAAGACTCCAGGGAAACCTTATTGCAGCCTTTCAGTACTTAAAGAGGGTGTACAAGAAAGATGGGGACAGACTTTTTAGGAGGGCCTGTTGTAATGACTTCAAGGTCATTGGTTTTATTTGCGTATGGGCCACTCACTTAAGAATTGGACTCGATGATGCTTGTGGGTTCCTTCCAAGTCAGAATATTCTGCTTGACATTAAAAGAGGGTAGATTCAGGCTAGATATAAAGAAGAAATTATTTTTCCACAATGGTGGTGGTGCAGTGCTGGAATAGGCTACCCACAGAGGTGGTGGATGCTCCATCCCTGGAAATATTTAAGGTAAGGCTGGACACAGCTCTGAGCAACCCGATCTGGTTGAACTTGTCCCTGCTCACTGCAGGGGGTTGGACTAGATGGTCTTTAAAGGTCACTTCCAATCCAAACCATACTATGATTCTAAGATGCCTAGTCTTGCCCTTGCTGAGTTTTGCAGCACTGTTCTCTTTAATATTAACAACTTTATTTTGCCCCCACTGTGTTGCCAGGAAAAAAGGGATGAAAGCAAAAATGACATTTCTGTGCTTGCAAGACAGACAGCACAGTTGACAAGATGCTGTGTTAGTGACAGACTGAAGATATCTTGGCTGGATAATGCAAGGCACAAAACAAGCCAATATTCACCCTTCACTATCACAAAACAAATATATATGATATTTTTTCATACTCTACTCATCACATTGCTTACCTTAGTGTTTTGCTCTCTATAGCAGTTAATACTCATCTCAGTAAATTCTGACCTCTGTCATGTAACCGTACCATGAGCTTTTGTAATCCTGGAACAGGTCAGGTATCTGAGGGCAGAAAATAAAGGTCAATTGTCTCTTTGCATCATTTCTGTAAACCACCACATTATTACAGCAGTCTAGGTAGTTTAAACCAACCATAAGGAAGTATTCTGCCAGAAGTGCTTCTGCCTTTCTAAATTTAGCTTCAGGTGACTAAAAAATACAAACAAATCTGTATGTCAGAGTCAACACACAGAAAAGACTCTCTTTCATAACAGCAACCTATTAAAATACACATACAAAAAGAAAAGAAGTGGAATAGGAAGGACAGAAAGAGAAAAAGAAGTTCAATCCATTATTGCGTCTTCTTCTTTGTAACTTCAAATTCACATTATCAAAATACAATTGAGTCATCATTACTGAAGAACCTTTAAAATACTCACATCATGTTTCTCTCCCCCCTATAGTTTCCACAAAACAGATGCATGTGCACATTAAGCTATATTTTACGATTTATCTGGGGCAACTTAGCTCAAACATATCTTTTTGTTTGCTACACGAACAGCTCAGACGGATTTTTTTGGTTTTGGCAAATTAGTGAATGACAGAGTAAGGACTTCAGTTGCCAAAGACACAAAATTACTCTTTCTACTGCATGGCAAGCCAAAATGTGTAGCCAGCTTCTCATGAACTATCAGGGCACAAAGTTAGGTCACATGTCCTGACTCTACTTAATGCATTAATAGAAAACAGTCCCACAGAATGGAGCAAAATAGGTTCAGCTGTGGGATGGCAGCTTTAATTGACAGTCTGCAGGTGGCTCTCCACAGGTTATAACTTCTCTCTAGCCACTGCTCACTAACTTATTTTTGTAGCCTTCCTAATGTGCCTGAATGCTTTTCTTTTGCAAGGTGATGCTGTGAGGGCCCTGACAGCTATAGCTGATGCATTTAGCCCTGAGTTTCAACAGTAAGGTGATGGCTAGAATAAAAGTATTGAGAAGCTTCTGGGTTGATGGGCCACAGCATACTTAAAGTTCAGCAGTCCTGATCGGTGCATGGGAACACCTGGCACTAATAATGTGAGACTGTTTTTAGCGAAGACAGAGTGAATTATGTTGCTTTATATAACAAATTACTTATATTTAGATAAAGCAAAGCCAGCTGAGAGCTGGATTTGTTTTTTTTTCTTATCTCTAACATTAGCTTAAGAGTCTTGAATAGCAGAGATACTCCACTGCATTTCATTATATGTCTGCAACATAAAAAAACCCTGCAAGCAGGTCTCCAACAGATAGATTGTTAAGGTTTGCTGTGATATAAAAGACAATAGCTTTAAAGACTTTCATCATATACTATAGTGGAGTTGTTTTTAATATGATATTATTTATGTAACAAGTCCCAGGATGCTTCATGAAACTTCAAGGCTCTTGCCCTTGATGTGGGAAATACCATGCATACAGTCATGCATTTGGTCATTTGATTCCTGGTTTTTGCTGTTTGCCAGATAACTGTGCCACAGTAACTTAGTTTCCATGGAAAAATACTGACTTATCATTGTTAACAAAGCAAGTAATTCAGAGATGTCCACTTGAATCTGCAGACAGAAGCACTGAACCCAGCAAGAAGCATGTCTATTGAGCTTTGAAGGGAAATCATAGAATGGCTTGGGTTGGAAGGGACCTTAAAGATCATCTGGTTCCAACCCTCCTGCAGCAGGGACACCTTCCACTAGACCAGGTTGCTAAGAGCCCTGTCCAGCCTGGCCTTGGACACTTCCAGGGATGGGGCATCCACAGCTTCTCTGGGCAACCTGTTCAGGGCCCCACCACACTCCCAGTAAAGAATTTCATCCTAGTATCAAATTTAAACATACTGCCTTTCAGTTTGAAGGCATTCTGCCTTGTCCTGTCACTACATGCTCTTGTAAATACTCTCTCTCCATCTTTCCTGTAGGTTCCCTTCAGATGCTGGAAGTCACCCCAAAGCCTTCTCTTTTCCAGGCTGGACAATCCCAATTCTCTCATCCAGTCCTCATAGGAGAGGTGCTTCATCTCTTTAATCATCTTGGTGGCCTCCTCTGGACTCACTCCAACAGGTCTATATCCTTCCTGGGCTGGGGACCCCTGAGCTGGACACAATATTCCAGGTGGGATCTCACTGAAGCTGAGAAAGGGGCAGAATCACCTCCCTCAACCTGCTTTAGATGCAGTCCAGGATACATCTGTAGCCCTTCCCTTGTCCACTGCTGTAGTCACTCCATCATAGAAGGCCACTGGGCTGGTCAGGCAGGACTTGCCCTTGATGAAGCCATTCTGGCTGTCCTGAATCACCTCCCTGTGATATTGTACTGAAATTACAGTAAATAAGTAATATCTTTCATTTACAGTTATTTCCTCAGAAACATTACATCAATGTGTATTCATTTTAGTTCCCTTTTATTATATGACTATGCCAGTTTGCATTTCTCTAACCAAATGCCCTTTTTTCCTCTCAGTAGAACATATAAATAAAACCATTTAATTTGTGAAATCCTATTTTTATAAGAGTTATATATCCTAATAATTTTTCTTATTTTACATTTTTCTTCTAAATGCTTTCACTCATATATATATATATATATAAAAAAACCCACCTCATGTCATGACGTAGTTATTTTAAGAGCATATATTTTGGAATATATGAATATGGAATATGGAATAATGAAATGCAACCAACTCACCACCAAATTGGAAATCACTCTTTTCTGTAAAGTATGCTAAATCTCAATATAAAATAACACTGAGTCAAAATCACCTCATCTCTCCTGGATTCCAGAATCACCTGAAGTGACCATTTCAATTATTAAATAACAGTTTTATATCTTCAATCTGTTCTTTATCTTTACCTTGGTGTGTCTGAGAAAACAAATCTTCAGGTGATTAAGGATCTTTTATTCTTTACTTGAACTAACATAGGTCTGGTTGGTTTTAAGCCAATGGTATCATTTATGCTTCAATAATTCTTTTCTTTCCCTTGTGTTACTATCCCCTCCAGCATTCATTTATTTTCTCTACATAAGCCAAGATCATGTTTTATCAAACTTTATTCTGCCTTCAAATATTGTTATGTATTGTCCTTCTGTACTCTTCAGCTCAAATAATAGAAAAGGTGTAACATCAAACTGCTTATCAGAATGCCTTTATTTGTTTCTTTTTTTTAACGCAGGTAACCAGAACTGTTTATTGTGTTGCAGATAAATTTTAACTAGTGTCTTGTTTGGGGATTTTTTTAGCTTGCCGGATTTGTCTGAGCACAGTTTTTACATTTTCTTTTCCCTATTACACTGATGACTCACAGGTATGCTGTGACGATTCAAATGTTGAACCCCAAATGCATCACTATTATTTTCCTTCCAAAATACATGGCTTTGTTATACCTCTGTTCAGTGAAAAAAATCTTTTACTTACCATGGCTAGATGTTCCTACATTCTGCCATTATTAGTAATATTTGCTTTAAAGCCTGTTTCTGGAAGGTCAAAATCTTCCATAAAGACAGTAAATCGTTCCTAATGTTAATATTTCTCTTTCTAATAACATTATGGAGATTTTTATCCAGCACAAATTAAACTCTAGAGGGCTAAAGCAGATATCCAACATTATTCAAACCTTTTCCCAATCCTTCCTTAATTTTTTTAAAATTCAAACTTATCCATTTTATTACATTATGTAATTTTTTTAAACTTAGCACATTATACATATATAATATTCTTTCACTACCTTGCCTTTTATTTCTAGTTTGCCTGACCAACATGTACTCTTCCTATTTATGTTGCACCCTATGATTATTATTCTACCTCAGCTGGGTTACCCTAATTATATCTGACTTGACATCTTGCACCGTAATTCAGTTTCCTCTCTTTTGTTGTCCAAATGGTTTAATTCCTGTACTAATATTTCTACTGCTTCTCAGTACTCTCAGGTGATTACCTAGCTACATTAGGGATATTTCATTTAAGGCATTGCTCACCTGACTACTGCTGTCACCAGCTTTTTTTCCTCCAAATTCCTCAAATGACTCTTTCCTTGCAGCGTCTTCACTGCTTTGTGCCACTGTCTGTGGCATTCTGAGCAGCCAGACTGGAATAAAACAGATTAGAAAGCAAATACCCAGACCCTTTTGATAGGAGAGGCCCATAGGTGTGAAATGACCCAAAGAAAGGAGGACAAGAAGAAAATATATTGAAATTCAAAGTCAGTCATTTTGAAAGAGGGTTCCCTTGCTCATAAGATTACTCATGTGAGGAGAGAGCTAGTGGCCTCCATCCCATTCCCTGGTAATTCACCTGCTGAGGGTTTCCATGGTCTCTTAATTTGGTCTCCCTTCATCCCCCTCTGTATAGGAGCTGTGTTTTTAGGATGATGGAGGTTTGAATGAGCACGGGCTTTGATGTGAGGAAGAACAGAGACTCAGATGTTTGCACAAATTTCCTTAACACCATGATCAAATATTGATCAGTTAATAAAGTCATCTCTGGGAATACCAGACTCTCAGAAATGAAACTGATGTCTATGATGCTGCATAATTCCATCATAATGTGTTATTTTAAATTGTTGTCAGTAGGCAAAATCTTGTTCTGGCATGAATGTGCAACAGCTGTTTCCCTACCTAGCATCCATATTTCTACATTTGAAAATGTGAGAAAGTTGCTATATTACTTACAGATCTTGTGTCAGCTGTAAAGTTGGGTGTTTGCTTTTTTTGTTGTTGTTGTTGCTGCTACCATTGTTTTTAATTCTGTAGAACTCTGTGACAAAAATACCTTGACATTCAAATGAAGAAATAAATTCTAAAAATTGCAAAGATCTGTCACTGGAATAGACTATAAGATTTTGGAGAAGAGGGATTTCTCTAAGGACTTGCATCCCAAGCAGAAAAAAATCCTGTGGAGTCAGACGAAGGCAAATGGAGAAGTCAGAGCTGACAGTGAGGATAAAAATGGTAGGATATATTCTTTGTGCAAACAGTCAAGCCAGAAACAGTGTTTTGGTAGGAAATGAATGGGACAAATCTGACCTTCATTATGCCAGCTCCTCTGAAATATTAAATAGTGCAAGTACTGAAATAAGGATTAAGGCTATTTTTGCTGCCAGTGGAGCAGCACAAAACAGTCTTAGTAGGGAATGAGATCCAGCTGTAGGACTCTGTTAATTAAAATAGCCACTATTAAGATATTTACTGTCCCTAATAATCTTAGCTATGCAATTTGTTCTACTGAGTAAACAAATCATGCTTTAGAAGTTCCCAGTTGACTATTACAGTCTAGTCTGTCAGCTGTCATTTAGTTACAAAACCAATTTTCCATGTAGTTTATTTGCATAAACAACATTTTTTTTTCAAAGAGCTTCATGGAAAAAGAAATCACATTAAACAAAATTAAAATTAGGTTAAAGTAATGTTAATAAACTGACAAGTTCCCCAAAGCCCAACTAGTCAAAGACATTTTAAAAATTTCATGCTGAGTTTTTTTGATGTGTTCACCTCTCTAGGCAGACTTATGCTGTGTTAAAAGAATGATCATTACTGCTTCTTGAATCCTGTTAATTATGCATGCACGTGCAGGGTTATTTGTAATTGGTCCCTCTCCAGATATTCTCTCATCTCTCTCTGTTTTCATGAAAATTTTAAAAATATCCACACTGACTATCATTTACTCACTATCTCTCTCTGTTTATATATTTCTTTTTATATCCTATACTGATGTGGCCTGGATTGGACAGATATTATCACATTAATTTTATTTGAATGGACATGTTGCATCTGCCAACATTGTGTCAGTGGGCCACCAACAGGTTTATCTCACTGTAATCGTATACAAGGGGCAATGAATTCTCAGTTTATATCTAGAACACTTTTCAAAACTTGCACATACAGATTAATGTATTAAATCTACTTGGTAAGAAAGAGAGCTCAGACAAGGCACTTGAGAACTTTGCACAAATGGAAGAAGCCAGTGGGATCATTCTGCAATAGAGGTGTTTGGTGGGCAAATCAGATGGTTAGACTTACTCTTTATTGTCTATTATAACAGTTACAGTCTTCCCTTGATCTTCATGAACATTACCTATGTGCCTTCATATCTTGTAACATGTACCATATAGCTGTCTTTTCTAAGTAGAAGCAATAATTTAGTCTCTTATAAAAATTTATTTAATTTTTAAATAGTATAACCTTTTACTCCACGTGCTATTCTCAATACCTTGCATTTCTCCCACATCATTGAAACACTATTGTTTTCACCGAAGAAAATTCTGCCTCTGAGATATTAATCTGACCAAAGATTGTAGGTTCGTCGCAGAGGGTAAACCAAAGTTTTCCACTGAAAAATACTGAAGGATGGGCTTGCAAAGTCTGCAGATTTCTGTGGAAACCTCTTTTAATGTGCACCAACTGCCCTGAAGGACTTGAAAGAACTGTTAACAAGTAAGGTTTAGATAATATCTGATCTCTTCTATAAAATTTGCATTATTCTACAATCCCTAGTGAGCCTTTAGCTCTTACATTTATGTCAGATGAGTTTTACTGAGAAAGGAAAACACTGAAGCTGCTGACTAAATAAATATAGCTGGATGCTCACACACCTTTCTCCTGATGACTCTGATGTGATGAAAATTTGCCAGCGCAGATGCGTTTGAAGGTATATCAGAGATACAAAGAACTAGAAAGGTCTGAAACTGCCATGACTGGCTTTACCTCTGGGGAAAGAGAGACTTCTGTGTTTTATAGGATATTATTTTTTTCACATGTCATTCAGCATATGCTTATGCAACCCAAACCGGTCTTGTTATTTATATTTCACAATATTTCAGGCCAGCATTTTCTTTTCTTCCCCAGAGCTTTAGCTGAACTGCTCTTGCTTGACTGCCTCTGAGCCTGCATCTGATTCCAGAGTGACTGTGCTTTCATACTGCTCAGATAAAGGGCTTTTACTGCAGTCGTGACTTGCATGGGGTTGGGTATTATACCTTTCTTACGTCTAGACCTACGGAGATGACGACATGCTGATTCATCTATGAATAACAAAGTGAACTCCTAGACAGTCTCAAAAATAGACTTCTTTGCTCACTTCTGTTAACCCAAAGATTCCTGAACAATACTGAGATGTGGAGAAAAAATAGCATCATAATATGTGTTCTGTAGAGATAAGCATATATGCTGTAAATAGGATGAGACATTACAATAGGGAAGGGAATAAGGTTTAACTAAATGCTGCAGTTAAAAATGGGAGCTTACATCTCTATTTTTTAAAGGAGAGAGACAGTTATGGGTTTCAGCTTGCAGTTGAACAAATCATCCTTTGATTCTCATTGATGTTATTTTGACCCCAAACTCCCCACTCACAGAATCATATTAATTCAATTTTGTAGTATTAATTTCTCATTTAGACTACTTCACATGCACTAAAAATGGGAGAATATTTTCTTTTTTCTTAAATGTTTTTAATAAAGCCTACGCTTTTCCTGGGAAAAATATTTTTTTTACTGAAATGAGGTACTTGAGCTTGGCCAGTGAGGAGAGAGAGACACTGGACACTTGCTGGCTTTTACAGGGCAGTAGCTTTTGGCAGGACACAGTAGTTGGGCAACTCCAAAACAGGAACAAGTCTGTTTCCACCCTGCCCCCCAGCCTACTGTCCCAACAGAATAAGGGGAGTTTGAATTGAAAGATGTTTATTTTTCTAATGATTTCATTTCAGCACCAGCAACTGGGGATAAATTTTCACAATTTGTCTAGGAGAGTGATTTGTATCTCTCACCTAAAAATCTGCCTGAAGATAATTTTTTCCCTGTAACTCCCAAGCAACATGTCTACAGATTGATGTGCATTCTTATTTTTATGGGGGGAAAAAAAGTCATATCAGGCAGTATCTGGAATTTAGTTTATTAATTTGAAGATTTTAACAGTATTTGATACTCAAAGAAAAGTTAAATATTTGGGCTGTCACATTAATTTCATTATTACTTCTCAGATGATTTATCTCACTTTAACATTCAGCCCAGAGGATTGTTGTGCTTGTATTTGCTCATTGTTACTTTAGAAAAATATATTGTGTCCTGTACTCTTATACATTAAATTAGAAATTACAATAAAAGTATTCTAAAGAACTTTGAAATAAAGAACTGGCCTTTATCTAAAATACAGGTTTCTGTGAGGCCTTTTGTACTGCTGATATTTTTGTTTATTTTACAGTTTACAGACACTGAAGTAAGGTGACCTTCCATCACATAGGCTTTGATGAAGCTTAGGGGTGGCCTTGGGCACTGATATGAGCTCCACCTCAATTTAGTAATCTTATTGTCTCTCTCAAAATTAGGTCATCTTAGAGCCAAGTCCTAGTTCTTGCCTGTGGGGATAGTACCTACCATATATCTCTGTACAAAGAGATTTAAATGGAACTGTTCACCCAATATTTGAAGAAAAGGCTCACATTAACAGAAATCAGTTTTCCTGCAAATGCCAGAAAAGTGCATTACTATTTTTGATGAAATAATATAGCATCTGTCTTAGACTGAAATTCCATGCAGTGCCTGTGTATTGTCCTTGTATACATGAGAAAGATGCGAAGTGATTTGCTGACCCTCAGTACTTAAGCCATGTGACATATTTCATGAAAACTAGCATGTGTAAAGGATCATGTTATTATATACAGCTGTTAAAGACCTAGAAAGCGAACAATGTGCTACTGACATATAAATAATACCTTATGTGCACAGTTAAACATTGGTGCTATTTTTGCCAGATTCTAAGCTCTTCTGAGGCCAACTGGAACAGCTGAAATAGAACATTAAAAAAATGTTTTGATGCTGGGGCACAGATGGCTGTAGCCCAATGTGTCAAAATAAATGTTTCATTTATGGTCTAATGTGGGAAAAATAGACCTTCTCAATTACTCCAATAATTGCAGGTGCAATAAATGACTGTGTAGCTAAGAAGAGCTATTTCAGATGGGCATTCAGAGAAATTCTATGTATTTTATGTCCAACAGTATGAAAAGGTAAATTACCTTAGGCCAATGACATACTGCCTTTGAAAGGGTGCTAACAGCCACAGTCAAGCCTGAAGCTTTAATTTTTATTTGGCAACTGAATTTCACAAACACATGATTGCTCCTTAGGATAGAGATAGTTTGAGAAGGTGCTGCAGACAACAGACCTTTTAACTTTAAATCAATGACATATGTATGTTCAGGAAATTTTAAATGGTTTGAACCGACTTCAGTGCTTAAACACTTGACCAGATTTCTCCAGAAGGTTTTGATGAATAAACAGGAGACTCAAGCAAATACAGGTAAATTGTTTTTACAGCCAACAACCTTACATGTCACTGGAATTAAAGGGCCACACCAAACTGGGTGCCATTCCCCAGTTTCTGCAGCAGCCAAGGAACACCCAACAGTCAGTTGACTGTTGTGTTTGTAGCTGGGAGGACAACATCTACCTGCTGAAAGGGACAACCCGCCAAGGCCAGAGCCACCCCACTGAAATGTTAAAGCGCTCTGTGGAGAAACTTCAAATAATCCACACAAAACACAGTGTGGGAGAAGATGCCAGCTAGGCAGGAGACAAACGGCTTCAGCTACCAGTACTCAAGGCTTCTTCATTACAGCTACACTGCAGGTTTTGTCTGTAAGGTGGAGCAACATGAGAGAGCGAATAACAATTGCTACGCTACAGCACAATGGTAAAATGATTCATGTCACCATACCCAATATTTTACTTCCTATGTGAAATTTAAATCTGCTCCAGCTGGTGCAGTGATAGTTCTCACAGTCTGTGTGGCCAGTGAAGGGGTGGGAGGGAGTAAAGCAAAGCAGACTTACAGCTGAATCTGGATGGTGCCTTTCCTTTTCCTGAGATAGTGCCCTTCCAGGCTACTCCACAGTTTGCTGTGGCAAAACTGTGGCTTTGTATTTTGTCATCTGCAGTGAGATTGCTGCATTTCTTCTGGAGAAGCAGGACTGTCACTTTTCCCTGGGCACTGCAGCACAGAGGGCAATGTGTAGTTCTTTTGGCTATAAGGGACCTGCAAGGATTGAAAAGCCTGAAAAAGCCTGTGAATATATTGCAGCATTCACTGTCTTAGTCTAAACAACCTAATTTCTTTCATGCCTCCTTTTTAATCTGCTTACAATGTTCCATGTACCTCAAAACATTATTTTTTCTAGAAAAAAATATTTGGACCAAAATCACGTGTTTTTAAATAACTGCTAGTGCTGATTCTCTGCTTGAGGATTAAGTGCTTAGTGTGGGCTTTATATGGTCGACCCAAGAGAGGAGTGAGAAGATGAATGTGATGCACCCAAGAGGTAAAGAACAGAACCATGAATCTGTAGCCTGAGTTTTATGATGCGAGGGAGCTTTCGGAGTCAAAGACGAGTCCTCATAGAGGTATAGTCAGTGCTCTTCTTTATTGCTAAATCTTACAGGTTATATAGGGTTTTACAGGGTTGACATGCAACAAGCTACATAATCATTGGTTAGTGTCTATACATCATGCGATATTATGTTAGTATACCCTCCCATCTCTTGTCAGCAATTCTACTTTCTCATGACTTTTTCTCATGCGACTTTCTTATGACTTGCTATATAACTATTCTAAATGTATCCTTCAGGAACAGAACCAACTTCCCTAGATGTTTCGATGGAGGACAGATAATCTCTGCTATCTGTCATGTAGGCTGACTTGTGCAAGCAGGCCTGTACCAGAACATTATGCTCAGCATCTACAAAGATACTCCCAACAGTTTTAGGCTTTTAAAATGTTTTTCTTGAGCATAAAACCAGGATGATAACTAGAACTCTGACCCATAAAGATAGTGCAAGGAGAGCTATGGATGTATAAGAAGGTCTGTGCAGTTTACTTCCTACATTCAAAGGGCCAGCATGAGAAAAAAAAAGCAGTAATAGTCAACACCCCTGCCCTTGTGTCTGCGAGTAGGGGATTCTCCAGAGTGGCCACAAATGTCAAAGTGCTTCAACTGCAGATTGTTGTCATAGCTGGCATGCAGCTGCAGCCACAGAATCAATTCTGTCTACATTCTGCTTCAATTCCAGATGGATAAATTAGGCCAGCAAGAAATGAAGCAGCAGACAATGACTGGTAAATGACCCAAAAAAACCAGGCCAACAGGATTTCTAAAGAGAGAGATGTTAGAGCCACAAAACTTGCTAGAGGCATAGAGAAGTTGTTGAGTGAGTTAATTGTCAGCATCCCTCA
Source organism: Acropternis orthonyx (assembly GCA_035583155.1). Lineage (NCBI taxonomy): Eukaryota > Metazoa > Chordata > Aves > Passeriformes > Rhinocryptidae > Acropternis > Acropternis orthonyx. The sequence continues at coordinate 21,256,097 of JAWWEU010000160.1, forward strand.
AGATATTATAGAAAATTCTAAGGTTAAGGTTGAGCAATTCAACCTCTCTTATGTATGAGAAACACAGCACTTAGTTACTCAAGAAAATTACAGCACTTATTCTGAGTACAGAATTCAATTTCCAAGGATTAATAAGTAAACACCTTAATTAATGTATGACTTTAAAATAATTAAAATAAGTCCTTTAAGAGATTTAATATCTTTTTCAAACTTTTATTTGTCCTGAATGATCTTCAGAATAATAACTATGCAAGCGTTTCCTATTTGCAGTCTTCTACACCAGCCCCAGTCAAAAGAGTGACTATAATTAAATTAAATTATTAATGATTTCTTCCTCCTATTGTTATGACTAGATAGACTGTGGTCTGACTCATTTAACTGTTAACTGGAGAAACTCACCAATATTGAATGGTTTATGGGGGAATTTCCATTTGTAAACTACATGCATCTGAAAAAATTTGAATTAAAACCATGTGGCTACAACTCTAGAAATACCACATGGTAGCATTCTTTGCTTATAAATCAAGACATTTCCATGAAGGAGAAATTTGTTAAAAAGAATTTTAAGTTTTGCTAATTCATATCAGAAATACATAAAAAGTCTACTTTTGTCTAACATATGCAAGATTGCTTTTAAAATATCACTAATTTTACAAGTGGCAACTCCCTGTACCTCTGGGGAGATACTTGCAAGTGAAAGAGCAATTCCAGCCACTGAAAAACCTTCTGAGGTATTAAATGGCTCAATCCTCTTATGCAGAGTTGGATTACCTGTAACACTTAGAAAATTTTATGTTCCATTTAAAACCAGTAGGAAATACTACAAATACTCCTAATACTTCAGAGTAGAAAACAGTCTGAAGGCATGATCTGCTTGCTCAACATAGAGGGAGGCAGTAACAAGCACTCAGTTGTTCTCTGGTGTTCTCCACAGTTCATTTACATACGTATGTGTGAGTGTGTTTATGTGTGTGTAAATCTCCACACAAACTGTATACACATGCACACACATATACATACATATATAGAGTGCAGAGCTATATAACTCTAGCGCTAGTGAAAAAAAACAACCCTTGTGCTTTGCACAGTCTTTTCAGGTCAGCTTCATCCACTGGTGAGTGACAACAGTGAAGCTGTTTCCAGAACAGGCTCACTTCAGGAAGAGACCATCTGGATGCTGTCTGAGCCACACAGAGCAAAGAGTGAGAGGGAGAATGAAAACCAAGATATAGCAAGAAGCATCAGGGGCAACACAGGAGTGAAAAATGAAGAATTCAGGCATCTTAACAGAGAAATGACACTTCTTGGTAGATTTGCATGACACTGGTGCTTTGGGGAAATGTCAGCAGAGGATGTTCCCAAACTGGCTGTGGTGCTTGTGTTTCAGTACTCATAAACAATCATTTACTAGGGAAATAAAGTAATTACTGAAAGAAAGAGCAGAAATAATTCCAATCCACTTTGACACAGGTCAATAATCAGAACAACCCTTCCAATATATGGATGTTTCACCACAAATAATATAGAAAAGCAAGCAGAGTTACATGCTGCACAGCAAAAACATTTTCAGAAAGACAGAAGAAGAGGGCATTGTGGATGCCTGGCACTGACGTTACACAATATGTCTCAGAAAGGACACAAGTGATCTTGTCATAGAACCCAGCATGCTGCAGTGGGCAGGAGAAATAGAGAGGGTGTGGGGACTGCAGTTTAATTATCTCCCTGCATAAATCCACATCCAGGAGCAGAGAGAAAAAGACAGCAAAGAGCGTTTCATATCACAGCCATGACCTACCCTGTCAGCACAAGACCTGGGGCTGTCAGGTAAGCTGAGGTCAGCACTGAGCCTGAGCTGCCTTTCCAGAAAGACATGAAAAGATGAGTGGAATAACAGCAATGTGACCACTCAGGGCACAAACAAAGTCAGATAATGAAAACCAGGAGGATATGAGAAAAAAAAATTGTGCATGAGGCTGGAAAGAGGGAAAAAAAGGACCATCTCCCAACACAGTCCAGGAACATAAATCCTGTTCATCACAGTTTGAGGAGTACAGATGTGCTCAGGTACAAATTCTGGGACTGCAAAATCGGGCCTATCTCTGTGCAGAAGATGCTTGTCTCTGTGCAGTACATTAGGATCTTAGGACAGGGTTGCTTTACCTTTGTTCCCAACAGACTAAAGACTCAATCATTTTACACCAAGATCAAGTAAATAAACAGAATAAGGAAGATGAAATGTTGGACCTAGAATCTGGAATAAGATTTTGGGAAAGTTTTGAGATCCTTAATTTCTTTACTACCTGGAATGTGAAATCTGGAACTATTTTACCAATTTTACTGAAAAGACAGAAAACCAGAAGATTATAAAGAATGTGCTTTACTATCAGCAACAATATGGGAAGTTTGCAAGGAAGGAATTCAATTAGAAACATCAAATTCTGAATACAGCTCAAAGTTTCGTCCTTATGTGCTAGAGAGGAGATAAGGAAGAGTTTGATTTAATGCAGACTGTTACAGGACATATTGATAACATCTAGTTAAGGAAGAATAGTTGTGGTTTTAGTCAGAAGTTAAGGGAATATTTCATTATAAACATAACTAAGAGCTTTATTATGTTGCGGAATATAAAGATTTTCCTTTCAATTATACAGTTTACAAAGAACCTGGGATCATGAACATTAAAATAGCACTTAAACTGAACACTGCCCAAAAGGCCAAAGTCAAGGGTGTTGGAGTGCAACACAATTTACCAGGTTCTCCATAGGCAGGTTGAGATATTGACCTTTCTATTCTACCTCATCTCTACAATACCTATCTGAAAGGAGGATTTTTCTGAGGCTAAGTCTACTGAACATCAAATATAATGTAAACGGTCTGGAAAATTTTACCCTGTAGTTCTTATAGCATCAAGGTTGAAAAATTTGTGTTTGAAGGGAAAAAATACATTGCTGAAAGATATGCTCTCTTGAGTTAAAAATTTCTACATACCATATCACTAAGGAATTGTTACAAAGTTAATTACTTTTGCAGATTAAAGTCGAAGTGCTACTTTCAGCTCCGAATCACCTGATCTTTTCATACCTTTGCTGCTAGATTAAAGAACCTTCTGAAAATAGATTTTGCCCATATAGGTACCTGTGGACAGTGATCAAGTCACTTAATATTTTTTTCCTTTTTGCTCTCTACAACCTGAACACATTACACACCTTGAAGCATATTTCCAGTTTTCAGCTCATCTTTGAGGCTACTGCCCAAATATCATCTAATCTTTTTGCACCCTATCTGAATGATCATCACAACAGAAACAGGCTCACTGCTGCAGTCCGGCTCAATAAGCTCCTTTACTCCTTCAGGACTTGTGGTTACTCTTATGCTCACATCATTTCAGCAGGCATTTGTGCCATTCAATTATCCATCACAACATCCTCCTCCTCTTATACTCCATTTCTCCTTCATTTCAACCTGTTTTTCCTCCAGATCCTTCCCTTTGTGGATGTATGCCAGGACATAGGAGCCCATGCTATGACAGAAAGCCTCCATTTAATGAGGTCTGCAGTTTGTCAGTTTTCAGATTAGGCTCTAAACTATAGGCAGGGCCCTTGCTGTTCACTGTGCGTTAAAATCTAAGACCCATGGAAACCAAAGGAAAGGTTCTTGCCTGCAATTTCAACTCTACATCTTACTGCTCTAAACTGAAAAAAAGTTGGACTAAGGACTGCATAAATTAAACGTTTCCTTACATCCAGCAATGGTTACACAAGAAAAGAAAGCCTGTGCTGAGCTGTTCAAAATGCCTCTTTGTCAGTCTCTTTCATCATTTCACTGATTTAAATTCAAACTTCCCTATTTCCTACATAAGATATTTTATTCTTACTTTGTCTGAGTAAAAGGACTTTTGCTAAAGATTTTTCATCCTACAGCTCCAGGGCCTTTGAAATCATAACCTGTTTTGTCTCTGTCAGCAGTTTCCCCCCATCAACCAACAATGAAATATGTAAGCCACTTACACCACAGACTGTTCAAGTTCTAAATTTGATTGGGGTATTCTGATCTCTCTGGTTTTGTTATGCAAGCTGAACTTCAATAACACACTTAGATGATGAATGGGCTAATGAAGCAGATTGCATGATCTGAAATCATTCCCTTACAGATAAAGTTCAGAACTGGTGATATTAAGAGGACTTTTTTCCACTTTCCATGGTTACTTTTCACTCTTGGTGTAGCACTCTGTTAAGCAGCTCTCTTTATGTTAGCTACATCCTGAAGGAAAATAGCATCTCAGTGTAACACTGATGATTGACTTTTTGTGTAATCAAAAAACCCCAAAACATTCCCTTTTTCCAGTACATGGGTCCTTAATCTAAAACAGTCCACCAGTGAGTGCACCAGAAGATGCAGAAAATATTTCCTCAATTGTATACAACTACTTTTTTACTCGGGGGGAAAAGCATTGTGGGTGAAGTGTAGTTACTTTCAATGTCCTATAGCCCTTGACTGTATGTCACCTTGCTTGTGCTGTGCTGTCAGGTGGAATACAACATTGTTACAAAGCTGGAATTAAGGTTTCCATACTGACTCAGAATGGCTGGGGTTTTGTTTTCTTTGTTGCAGCACTTAAACTACTCTCCTTACTATCCTAGAAGAGAGTAGCTGGTCATTTAACTCTTGTCCTCCCTGCTCTATTTTCCTCATGATATAAACAAAGGGAAAGTTTCAATATGTTTTATTCTAGACAGAGGGGAACCACCCCTCCATGCTGGTGTCACATTCTTATGTCATCTTGTCAAGTGCATTGGGGCTTTCCAGCTTCTGGCTTGGGCAATGGGCTCTGGGTTAGCAATGAAGTTTTGGAAGGGAAGGGACCTTCCTGGAGCTCACAGCAGGATGACCTTTGTATACTGATGGGGGCTACACCTCACATGCGCATTGAGCCTCTCCTGGTGTGCCAGGTCAGCCAGCAGTTGGTGGGAGGAGGCACAGTGCCCAAGACAAAAGTATGTCCATCCCCCGTTGGCCAAAGCTGGCACACCTTGCAGTTGAGAGTGACAGGGCATGTGATGCCCTTCTCAGCAGCCACAGATATCTGCCCCATAGGAGGCTTTCCAGAACAGGATCCATTGCAGGGAAGTTGGGATTTCCAGACAGCCCATATGTCAACATGAATTATCATCCTTAAGGTACAGGCTTCCTAAAGACTACACAGAGCCAGGTCAGGGACTTCCTGACTTCAGCCTGCTCCTTCTCCTAATAGCAATGACAACACTTCGGATGATTATACAACTACTTAAATACTTTGGAGAAAAAAAACCCCCAAGTTAGCAGAAGCTTAGTGGAAAGTCTTTCAGTACACTTCTTCCATTCTAGTACTCAGCACAGGGAAGGGTGGAAAGGCAGGATTTGGGTTATTAAAAGGCTTCAACATCAAAATTCTTCAAAGAAGCTCTTCTTTAAAAGTTCCAGAAGAAAAACATGGAAAAAAAGATGGAAAAGTGAAATGACTGGCTTAGCTCTAGATGTACACAAACCCACACATTTAAAGAGGAGTAAATGTGCAGCATCAAAGCCAAAGTGTTAGAAAGCAGCATGAACTCAAATGGTGAAAAACAACATCAAAAGACAGACTGAAGCTGTGAATGAAAGTTCCAAAGGCAGCCTTAATTCTCAAGAGTTCCTCAGTTTGGTGTGTTTGACTTTCAGCTTCACTTGCACTGTTTGAAATCAGTTGTCTTTTTTGTGAGAGTTCCTGGATTTTGAAAGAAGACATTAAAAATACAGAAATTCTATCATGTGGGACATGAAATATCTGGTTAATCAACAGCTTTGAGCATCTGTGACTCAATACACAGCTTTCTGACATGTTCGTGGAATAGCTGACAGCACTAATACACTGTCATTTTGTATGAGGATCAACATTATAAGCATATAGCATTTTGCCAGTAGGTTTTCAGATATTTACTAACTGCAGAAGAATCACAAAGCTTTTTTTTCATTCTCAGCCTGGAAAGACTCATGGACATATGTTTTTCACTCTACTCCCCCCTCTTCCCCATGGCCGATTTGGCTCCAGTTCCTTTCCAGCCTCCAAGTCCCCCTTTTCAATTTTATGATCCTCCTTTCCTTTCCAGTTCTAAAGCAGTCCCCAAGCCATGTTGTTGCAGCTCCCTACTCACATAATCCTGTCTCCTTCTGGTCAGCTTGCTCCGGAATTGTTCAACTCAATCCAGTGCTAGAAGCTCAGCCCCTTTTCAGTTTCCTCTAGCCAAACATTTGTCTCTCCTCACACAAATCAGTGTGTTCCCTCCTCCATTCTATCATGGTGTTTATGAGGGGTAGACAAGCTGGAGCATTTGTCAGAAAGCACGAGAACCAAGGTCCCCTCCTTTCCATCCTAATCCTAGCTGAGGGCAGCTGAAAATAATTTATAGGGCTGGTCCTTTAGAGCCCCAAGGGCTTGCAGCAGCACCTGATCAGTGAGCGTGATCCCACTCAGAGCATACACATCCTAAGAAGAAGGGAGAATTTTCTTACAATAGCAATATTTCCTAAAGTTTTCAAATAATGGGCCTTGAAAAAAGGACTGTTGTAAAATCACTGACAGGTGTTATTGTGGACAGACATACTTTCATCAAGGCTTGTTGCTGAAAACATTGCAGCTGTTTTGGCTGAACTCTGTAAAACCATCCATCTGAGGGCAGTAATTGCTGAGGGCATAAATCAAGCTAAGTGGTTAGCTTTTAGCTATGTTCTAATTAGTAGAGAACAAGTTCTTGCAATGGAAAAAATCAGGGAATAAGTGATTGTAACTACTTACAGCTCAGAAACAAATGAGCTAACAAAAGAAAGTAGTGTGAGGAGAATATGAATAATGTGTTTTTTTGCTTTCTCTTTTTACTGAAATTCCCTCTAGTGCCAAAATAAGCTCCTCCTTCTGCCTTCCTCAGGTGTTACTGAGTACCTGGGAAACAAAGGAATGAATGAAAATTCTGACTGTGCTGGAGAATCTTGCCTGACAGTGTGCTGCAGGTTAAGACAAACAGCTGGAGCAGAGTGATGGGCTGATGGGAACAGTCAGTCATTTTTTGTTCAGACTGCAAGGCACTACAGAATTCAAACAGATCAAAATGTAAAGAGACAGCAGTACCTGTGGGGTGTACAGACACCACGTTTACAAAGAACCCCTTACCTCTGAGGTATGGCCAGCTGCACAACTTTAAGGCAGGATATATATTTGAGGTTGAATTGCTCTAGAGCTTGCAAACCAAATTTTAATCCTCCTTGCAGAGAGAAGTGAGCCCCATAATACTGAATTCACTGACACTTGCTTGTTTGACTCCTGAAAAAATTCAGATAACAGATCGGTCAGGTAAAGGAACGGGGATTCACTTGCACTTTCAGAGATCCAGTAACAGGGAACAAAAAGCCATGGTTTATATAGTCAAGGTAATTTGTAAAGTAAATTTTCTTCTTAGCAATTCAATTACTAATTAGAAAATGTCAACTAGGCACAGCAAAAAAACCCCAAACAAGTGAACCAAAAGCTCCTTTACCTGTAGAGTTAACTAAGCAAGTAAAAGCTGCCTAGGGCACCAAGTAACTCCTGAAATTGCTTAACTGAAGTCAGCCAACAAGCCTTTAAACTCAGCCAATGAACTCTGATTGATCCAGATGTGTTCTGCAGCTTCTTTCTGATCTGGAGGGTGCTGGTACAGGAACCTGAATTTATGTTCTGGTAAGGAAGCTGCTCAGCTGCCAATGTCTTCATCAGCCTGATATGTCTTTTCATAGGCAAGAAAAATGCAGTGGGAGTACAGGTGGTCTCCTTTTTCTTGTTTCCATGCAAAGAACATCCTATGATAAAAAAGGTTAGCAGCCCAATCCTGACAACAGCTTTTTTTTTTGCCTCCCTCAAATTGTGACGTATCAGATAATCTCTTAATTGTAAAAAGGCATATAATTTAAAGCAGAAGCTACCTCCAAATTTGTAGAGTTGAAATGAGCTTTGTAAGCCTTAATAGTGTCTGCTCAAGAGCAATTTCAGATCTTCGGACATCCAGGATGCTTAGACCCACATCCCTATATACGATGAACCTGAAGCATCTTCGTGACAGAGCATTCAAAGAGGTTTTCTCCAACTTGTGCTTTTCTGATCATTAACTAGGTTGTGCTATTTTACTCATATCAGCTAACCAGGACTTTTAGGTAAATTGACTCATTTTGCCTGGGTTTCTTTGGATCTGGCAGATGTCTGCAGGCAGCAGATCTACTAGGCAGGTACTTTTGGCAGAGAGATGGAGGGAGGAGGACTTAAACTATTTAAAGCCACTTCCGTTACATTTATCTACCTTCAGCCTTTAGTGTTTGAGTGGAGGCTGCCCAATTGCCTGTGCTGTCTATCAAAGGTGGCCTTGACTTTGCTTTAGGTGCAGACTTGCTTTTGGTTTAGACAGGAAGAATGCTTTATAGCCATGCTGGAGGCTCCCTTGGTGGGTTAACATCTGGATACAGTACCCATAGGGTAGCTGGCAGGCAGCTGTGTGGTGAAGGAGAACAGCTGTTTATGGCCACTGACAGCGACTGCTCAGTCATATTTGTGCAGACACAATCAACAGACTTCTTGGGAACAACACACGTGATCAGAAATAATGTGCAAAAATGTACGCTTTATTTTTACACTAGAATTCTTTATATGAGGCTGGATAGGAATTCTTGTGAACAGTCTATGTGACTTCAGATTTGGTCACAAAAACTGGAATTTCTATACGCAGAGAACAACACTACAGCAAGAACATGGTTTTATACTGGAAGTACTGTAATAACAACTCTCCAGATTTCTGTTGATTGCATCATTCTTCAAAAATTATCTTTTTATTAGTGAAATTTCTCTTGCTTAATCTCAGACAGAAACTGTACAGTAAAATCTGTCCAGTCATTTTTATGACATCAATGAATCACCAAAACTAAAGCCAACTTTGAAATATATTATGTGTTTATGTCCGTGAAGAAGTTACTAGAACAATATATCTCTTATACTCTGGTTATTTCATTGACTTTATTTTTATAGGGAAGAAAATCAGGTAAAGTAGTAATGGTTCACTGACTACAATTGACCAATACCCCACAATAAATCAAAACCAGACTTCCAAGGCATTGAAATTATCTCATTTATCTTAAGGAAAAAAAAAGTCAAAAGCACAAAAAGCATTTTGGTCAAATTTGATGTTACAAAACATTTTTATATTTATTTAATATCACATCTCCTACTCTGTAGATATACTGTATATTTTCTGAAAAAATAATATGCAAACAGATTATTGCATAACACATCTCTTCCAATTAGCCCAGAAATATTCACTAAATTAATTTTTAACATGATAAGAAAAGTGTTTTAATATTTTATGTTTAAATTCCAGAGAGTTTTGTCCCATAAAATATTCTGTGGAAAGCAGCACCTATTTGCTTCTTTGTAAGCCATTATGAAGCTGGAATTGGCCTCTCAGACAAAGTAACAGAGGTGATTAAAACACAAGCTGAATAAAGAAGCTTACTGAGTGGATTCTTGCAGACTATTTCACTTGGGTCTGTGTGTGTGTCTGTGTAATATTTTGCATAACGGTCTACAGACCTCCTAGGATTTTGCTATTACAGAATATACATATACATAGTGCTGAGACACAGAGAAGTGGTATTTCACAGTATGTCTATGCTTGTTTAGGGCTCGCTGTCTATGTGGGATGAGTAAAAGCAATATTAAAAGAAAACAATTCTGAAACAGAAAATACTTCATTATGCAAACAAAGAAAAATACTGTATTTTAGAGACAGTTCAAGCATATACAGCATATACATAATAAAGCTCAACTGTGGGCTTTTTTTTTTTTTTTTTTTGTATTAGCTAAAGAAGCAGTCATGAAACTGTTGAATATTGGCTTAAAACTTGACAACCACCTAGTGCATTCTTCTTGCTCACCTTTTAAAAATACACAATCTGAGATGGATACATTGCACTGCTGGAGTTTACAATATATATTTCAAATTTACAAAAATACAGAAAAACAAGATTTCTTGCACTCAGATACTGAGCATTAACCCTTTGAGTACTAATTCCCACCTGCAACACTGCAGAACACATTCATCTGACTTACATGTTTTTATAACATTCTAACAATTATAATTGTCATCTTTATGTACACTATTAGGAAATGTATTCCTACATATTGAAAAAAAGAAAAAGGTAGAGTCTAATAAACTGCTAATAACAAAGAAATAACGGGTTGAAGTATGTTAAGATTTCTGCCACATATAAACAGAGAATTGCAGGCTGATAATCTCTCAAGGGAATTTTCTGTTTCCTCTCTGCAATTACGTAAGTCTGTGTTAAGACATCACAGCAAACTTTCTCATGTGGCCGTACAGAGTTGTGCTTTTTCTCTCATTTCTGGATGCACTGTTCACTTTCCACTGGAGACATTTTTCTCATAGCTCTATGCTCCCATTCACTTTCTGCAATCTATTATTATTCTCCACCCTTCCCATTTGTAAAAAGCAGTTTTATTTCATATAGGGATAATTATGATGCAGTTCTGTACTGTGAGTTGATGCTTTGTGTCCAGATGTTCACAGAAACATGAAAAAATTTCTTGCCAAGAGCCTTGTTAATAGAGAATGGTACTGACCCTGGAATGCCCTACAATTCAGCAGAAATTGTGTGCATAAAGAACTTCTCTGAAGGTCAAATTTGCATTAAAGGATGAAGACAATCTGAAATTTCCTAGGGAAGGAAATGGGTTTTCAGAAAGCAAGTGGTGAAATTAATGGACGGACTCTAAGAAGGTGGGGTTTTTTTTGAAAATTACTGAACTTCCTCTTTCCTGACAACTCTGGACTACACTGATTATGTAACTAAATAGACAATATCATATATACAGTGTCTCTGAACTAGAATAAGCTACTTTAAGAAAATAATTGTAGTCCTCAAAGAGTTAATGGTAAAACTCCTCTACCTTAACAGATGTGGAAAGGTTATCATGAAACAGCTTACAGATTTGTTCAAAAGGCATACTTTACAAAGAAGTGTAAAACTTGCTGAGACAATTGCTATTATACCGCACAGTGTCACATACAATGAGTAGTGCATGCTCTGTAAAGACATTAGAGTGGACCCTTATCAAAGCTATCATATAACCTTATACAAAGGATTGTGCCACTTAAACTAGTGCAGAGTGAATTTTTTCCTGTAGTTTTATAATGCTCTAGATTAATATCAATAGGGTTTTTCACAGCCTTGTACAACACTTTTTTTTGTTCTTTTTTAAACACATGTAACACTAGAAAACAGCAAATGGTATATCCTGACATATGACATGCAAAATACAACCAATACAGCACCAAAGATGTAACAGAGACATTACCTAGCACTTCTCTCCAACAAGAAAAAGGACAGAACAGAGACTGTACATTACATGACTTTACAGGCCATATGCTACAGAAGATCTTTAGAGGCAGTATCACTTTTTTAGATCTAAAAAGCTGCAATTTTATAAAATCCTGTTTATCATTTCTACCATAGCCACTTCTAATTAAAATCCATGGCACAGTAATAATATTTTGCTACAAAAATAAATAAGTAAAAGTTTAAGATGCTGATATGTTTATAAAACGTGTCTGAAGTTACCATGGAATAAAAGTGAAAACAATGAATGAAAATGATGTGTTTCTAAAGAAATGTTCTGTATAACAAAAGGATATTGCCTCTCATATTCAATTGTATAGACTTCATTTTCTCATCTTTCAGAATAATTTTATAACTTTCTTTTAAAAATAACTTCACTTTAAAACTATCACTATCCCTCTTTTTTAGACTCTTATTAAGAAAAAGAAAATAAAGATGAAAAGCTGTACAATTTACTGATGAGCTACACAAATACATCATATTATTTATTTTGGAATAAAACCCAAGATAATGATGGTTTAGGGCAAAAAACACATTATGATGGCCCATGAACTACACAGTAGTTTCATTTTTCCAAGGCCCAGTTTTGATATTTCCTGTACTATCTGAGCTGTATATCATGGCTTCATGCACGTTTCCCTTGAGAATTCCGTTGTGATTCGTCGTACTAAATGGCAATGACTGTGTCCGTGGGTGCATTTCAAAATGAGCTGGATGGTGCACAGTGTCACTTTCTGGCATTTTACCACAACTATATATTACAGTACTTGCGTCGCTACTTTCAGGCTGGTTGACAGTAGGATACGGATCACTTTTGGAGCAGCAAGCCCGTCTGTGACCTGACTGGCTATCGTGTGTACTGTGGGGACTGTCTGTATGTGAACTGTGAATGCTGCCATCAATACTCGAAGGGATGTGATAGGCGTACTCTCTTTCACCTGCAGACCTATGCCGACTGAAGTAACGTGGCTTAGTTCTGCTTTTCAGACATCTGTGTATGTGCATATTGGGTCTGAAGGTCCCCTCATTGTGGACATGAATGTGAGCTTCATCATCAAGTAGCTGATCACAGTGCATCTTTGCACAACATGGTGTCACAGGTGAAAGGCAGTTAACGTGGTTTTGAACTGCTTGTAGGTTAGTGAGTTTGCAGTGGCTGGCTGCTGGATGATTAAACACAGCTGATTTGTTGGGACATGGTGATTCCTGAAGACAGGGTGCATGAACTTGAGTGTCACCATTGACATTAACCTTTGGGCGCACATTAACTTGGACAGAATAGGTGTTTCTTCTGGATGGGCAACAGGACCACCAGCAATGCCATACATCGTCTCGCTTTGCACAGTGATGGATCAGGATGAAAAGCCCCAAGGTCACGCAGAAAGCTCCATAAAGACAGCTAAATATCATATCCAAGAAATGACCTTGAGATACTGCAAGCGCTCCAAAGGTCCAAGTGGCAGTAAACAGGAACAAAGTGAATGCTGCGGCTCGAAGCTGAGCCTTAAATGAATGCTCATTTTCCAATAAGGAAGAAGAAATCATGGAGCAGGTTGCCTGGGGAACGGACACAGAGTCTGTAATATGACCATGGCCCACATCAGTACTTGGCATTCTCTGTGGATCTTCTGTCTTTTCCTTTAACTCATACTTGCGTTCGGGATGGCGCTTCAGTTGCACGTACGTGCAGAGGAAGTAAACACAGGTGACTAGCACAATGAATGCTACTGGCCCATAGAAAGCACCGAGACTGGGCTCCCATGCCATCCAGCAACTGAAAACAACAAAAAAGAGAGAGTCAAGAACATTTCAGAGCCCACATTAGAAGTGATGGACAACTGACTGATGTCTGACTAGTATGACAGAACAGTATCTCAGAAGTTCAGATATGCTTGTTGTGGAGAAAAGAGAGTATGCATACTATCAATTAAGCTGAGGCATCACTTTCTTATTTTTTAGTAGAATAAAATGTCTCGTACAATTTACAGAATTTTAAAACTGAAAATTTCCAAGAAATGTAGGTCAGTTTAGACTCTGGAATTGCAGTGAAGTATAAGACCATTTATGTCAACCCTTTTTTTTCCTATTAAAAATGTCAGCGCTAATACTTTGATTAGAAAGCAAATGAGGCATAGTTTATACAGCCTGTGTGAGCAACAGAAATGTACAGATTTCAATGGTTTGTATCAACAAACATTGATATGAATTCTTAAGTCTGAAGACTTTTCTTACAGAATTTTTCCTGAGTACCAAGAGAAGCTGAAAACAGACTTCCAGCTGAACAGTTACCGCTTTCTGCAATGAGTGGACCCAAAAGATATATGTCATTTCTGAATTCTGCACTGTTTCTAAGGTTCCTAGGAGTTAATTTACATCAATTTGAATGTCCTCAGGAAAATTAAGGAAACTGATGGTCTCTTTGTGATACGTTGGTAGCTTATTATCATTGTAGCATGATCACAGTTTTCTAAGCTTTAAATAATATAACCATAACTGTTCTAGAGCAGCTTAAAGTAGTTCACAGGGCAGTATGAGTCTAACGGGACTGTCCTGAGGATAAATGATCTGATCAAACACACATGGGAAGAAAACACTTCTGGCTAATGAAATCCTAGATGGAAACTGGGAGAACATGGGGCAGAGGGAGAAGGAATATTTGCCTAGTTTTGACTGTCCTGTATGATCTGTTTTTAGCCATGGTTACAGAGAGGGAACTGAGCTGGCAGAACAGGCTAGTACAACTGTTATTAGGTTCTTATACTTTAAATATTGCATGGGTCTCTGGAAAGAGGAGTAAGTTACTTTCCTTATCTCTTGGACTAGGACAGGAAATAATGGGCTTAAGCTGCAGCAAGAAAGGTCTAGATTAGATTTTTTGAAAAGTTTCCTAGCTGTTAGGACAATTAGGATAATAAAGTGTTGGAATGAAGTGTGATCTATCCATTATGGGAGCATTTAAAGCACCTCAGATAAATAACTGTCAGGAATGGTTTGGATATAGCTAATTTCCCACTGGGTCAGAAAGACAGACCAGGTGATCTGTCATTATCCATTCCAGCTCTCAAAATGACACTGTGTGACACTTCATACTCATTTAGGCGTGTGTGATTAGTTGCAGTCCCTCCAATTACAGTGAGGAAACTTCTGGTATCCCATTCTTGTCAAGCCAGGAATTATCTACAAATTACTATAAGAAGGGCAGAATGACTTTTTCTTCCAGGCTGAGAAACCTCTCAGCTAAACAGAGACAGTCCCACTGGGTATTATCACAAGAAACTGCAGAATAATGAGTTTGAATTTTTGAAAACTGAACCCTAAACAAAAACATACATACATGTATTAATGAACTTAGAAACACTCCAAAGTGTATATAATCTGGGGTCAGACCGGCACATGAAAAGATTGCCTGAAAGGTAACTGTGAAAAGATAGGTAAGTTACCACTATATTTAACTGGGTAAGCAGAGAACACAAAGCTACATGAATACTTGAAGTACATTTGAATGCTGCATATTTGATGCAAAGTGGAGAACAGAATGCTTGCTCCCTAGTGGAACAGTCTCTAGGGATGCTCTTATTTCAAGTAGAATCTCATTGTGGACCACTTAAAAAAATCAGTTGTGTTAAGAAAGTTCAAGTTTGTGCATCTACATTTACCGTACTAATACTATAAAAAATGAGTAAGGCACGCAACTCACTAAGCTGCCATTGAATTAGAAGCTGTCTTTTTACTCAGTCTTATAACCATCCCTCATCTATCCCTTGTTTTTTGTACCAGGTATTGATTCACTGTATTAACACGATTAAAGAAGTACAACTTCTGTAACTGCACCAAAATGAAAAATGTCTCACATTCATGAACATAAATAATACTCTTATAATATACTGTTGATTGTGATAAATTTGAAGAAACATATGAATATGAGTTGGGCCCTAGGTAGAGCAAACAGTTAGCCATGGTATGCACTGATTCCTTACCAGAATTTAAATTTCAATTACCTAAAAAAATGGCTTTAAGGAGCCATATGCTCCCTTATGAACCATTCTCCTTGGTTGCCACTTTTCATGCCCAGAACATAACCAGTTGCAAATGTATTACAATAGATGCTCAAAGCAGTAACTAAGAGCGAAGTCCTCCAGAGTACTAGTGCTGCTGCCAGAGCACTAAAATATCCATTAGTGTGCCAGTCATTGCCATGCTGATCTGTTATACACACTGTATTTAACTTTGCAGTCTAATTCACTTTCTGCTACATTTAATTGCAAAGACTTATTGTACTTTATTGATGCCTCATGCTTCATGCCAAGGCTTAATAACAGTGTGATGCCTGGAGAGCTTGTGGAGGTCTACTGAACATAACTCACTAGAGGACTATGTCAGGATTGCAAGACAGTGTGACTGGAACATTTCCAAGCGGTGAAAATCCAAAATATTTGGGTTTTAATGGATGGATGGGGGTGGAGGAGGCAGGGGAGAGATTTTTACTTGTCCTTTTCTTCACATAATTATCTGTAAATTGCTTTAATTTACTTGAAGGATATAAATTCAAGGTAGATAATGAAATGAAAACATTTAATTAATAGCTCATTAAATATGCTATCCATTAGGTAATTTTAATGTCCTTTCACTCATTCAGATGTAAAGGAAGAGTGATTCTATAGATGAAAATCATTGTATTGGCAGTAAGGAATCAAATCAGTAGAGATGAAGCAACAAGCCCCAGATTAAGACACCACTCTTTCATAGCTAATATTTATTAAAATTTCATAACAAATATCACCCCAAATTGCATGTCTGTGCCCTTTATGAAGTCAGTTACATTTATTGGCATAAGAAAAAGAATATGCTTTCCTTAAAAGTTTTATGATAAGGGTTTATACTTACTATGGTGCATTGCCTTCAATCCCGTAATTATTGATATTGGTTGCTGCTGTAATCCCACATATAATGAAAGGAACTCCACCACTAATCAGGTAAAATCTGTTGAGAGATGATAGTGGATATTTTAATTTGCCTGACTTGTAGTCAAATACTGCTTTTCAAATAATTGTACCTTCTTGAAGAATTTTGAGAATAAAATATTGCTGAAACATTAAACATGTCCCTAAAACCAGAGAAGTAAAGAACAAAATATTGTCACAATAAGCACTGAACTTTATGAAGCAAAGAGCAGAAAGCTCAATATTTAATATTTATATGGACCCACTTTAACAAACTCTTGATCTGCAGCTTTAGTAAAGGTAGTTACTATTGCAGTCATGTGAAACTCAAAACCTTGTCTGGTGACACAACCTACATTCCAAATAAAGTTATTCCACTCACCTAGATATTTATATTTAATATTTATTAAATATGTAAGCATTATAAATTTAAAACCTTCAGGCAAAGCTGCTGTATTCACTTTAACAAGAAAATGTTCTCAGGGAAATACAGTGAAATCACAGAAACAGTTTCCTAACTCCCAGATAACAAAAGAAAGGAAGCTCAGTTAGTCAAAGAGGAAAGGGGCAGTTCACTTGGTAAAATGTTTTGGTATTTTACTGCAAAGGAAGCAATCTGAAGACATCAGGAGGATTAAATATCCCTTTGCATATACCCCACTTTCCTTCATTCTTTCAACACGCAGCCTTGGAAATGCATTAAAATGTGAAAGCTTCTAAGACTTCAGCAAGATCTCATAAATATCCAAGAAAAGTGTTAATCTTTCAATAAAGACTTGCATTGTAATACAGAAAGCACATAGTTCCACGCCCTTTAACTCGTTAAAAGTCAGTGAACTACTTGGAAGCAATGGTCATTGCAATGTATGATCATTAGACTACATTAAAGTCCCAGAGGATGTCTCACAAAGTTGGCAGCCTGCATGCCTATATCCAAATTCAGCAAAATAAATCATCATCACATTTTCCATTTATATAAGCAAAATGCAAAATGATGCACGGAGCACAGCACGTGCACGGCTGCAGTCTCTGAGGTGGAGAGCATCAGTCCCCAGTCCTACAGCTGGAAGCAGTGCTGCTGGGGCAGAAAGGAGAATGTTCCACCACACCTAGAAGCTCAGCTGTTTCTCTGAAGATCCTGACTAATTTCCTGGTTTGACCAATACTCCTCTCTTGGCAGACAAAATTAGTTTCTTCTCAAGTCACTTCTCTGGTTTGGAAAACAGTATGCATAGGAACAGACACTTGCCAGTCACAGCTGTTATACTGTCCACCAGAACTAAGAGGAACCCGGTAACATGTGGGACACATTCTGAATCAGAATCTGGTCACTAGTTTTCCATAATGTGTGATAAACATCGGGAAATTTCACAGTCATTGCAAGGTAGGATTTTTACAGAAACAGAGTAATAGTAAGATTAAATAAATAAGCATTTAGATAAAACTCAGAATTAGTGTTAGAATTTCTTAGCTTCTTTTCCCACCTCCTTCTGAAGCAGAATTAGGGGTCAGGCATCAGAAATTTTCATGTTAACATTTACAGTCAATCTTTGTCCTAATGGTCTAAGCTGTAAACAGACCAGAGAAAATCATTCTCTGCATTCATCAAGAAGCCCTTCAGATTTTATTAATTCAAAATCATTGAGTATATATTTTTTCTTCAACTTGTCTTATTCTGTAGAGATCAACACATTCTGATGAACAAGCTGCCTTCCTACAAAATCCACTCATTCGCTGCAGTTTAATGATTGTACATATCTTTTGACTTGAGCATGTTGAATAAGATAGCTTAATAGCTTATTATTATTTTTAACAAAGACATGTTCAATGGCATTTCTGAAATTCAGGAAATTACTAGGGTAAAGCAATGAGGCATAGAAAAGCTAATCCAAATTTATCTAAGAAATAGTAAGGAGCAGAAAAATAGGAATACAGAAACAAGTATAGGAAACTGCACTTCAAACTCATCTGAAGTGATTACACCACAGAATTTACCTACAATGCAACCTATAATTTGATTTTTTGCAGTGCTAACACTTTTTACAGATTGGATGCATACATTTAAATCAATCCTTATCTAAAGTCTCAGACAAGCCAGTATTTGGGTGTTAGATAATCTACTTCATATCACACACTTTCAGGAGGCTGCTGAACAGTACAACAGTAGCATCAGATGTTCTGGGAACATTTAGCTACAGAGTGCTTCAGAAATGTGGCAAAATCTAGCCAAATTCCTGTCGTGGCTCAATGCTAAGGGCAAGAAATACAGTCTAGAAGTGACAAAAGATGAAGTCAAATGGTTTCAGTGTACCTGAGGTGCACTGCACAGCACACTGCCTGCCCTGTCTCACTGGGGGAAAAACATAAGGTAAAATAGGAAATAAAGATGACAGTGTATACAAATGATTCTTCATTGGTGGATTTGGGATTCTTGAAGGGTGAAGGGGAAAAAAAAGCTGTCAAACAGAAGAAAAGTCACAAAGAGAGGAATGGGATCAAAACAGACTGAATAGAAAATACAATTAAAGATAAAGAAGTTAAATTTTAAGAACAGAAGTGCATACTGTTGTCCATTTGTGTGACCTTGTGGATACCTTAAATGGTATATAAAGAAGAAAAGACCATACTGGAAAGTCACCAAGGACAAGAAGCAGTGATGGAGAAGTTCCATATACATGTTAGTTATGAGAAAGCACACTGAAAAGTAATAAATTTAGACCAGTCTTTCCAACATTACTTTCTATGCAATCCCTGGTTGTTATCAATTCTTTTTCACACACAGATGAGATGATTAGGACAAATTCTGAAGAAAAAAAGCTGCAGTAAGAATTGATAGGCCATGAATAAAAAGTAACAAAAATGAAGATAACAAATAGCTATGCTTCATACTTATAGAAAACCTTTTATCTAAGAGAATCAAAAAGTTTTATAATATTAATTAATTTAGCCTTACAGCCCCCTGTCTGTTCGATACACATTATTATACCTGTTGTACAGATGAGAAAACAAGGAGATATAAAGTGTTCAAGGCCACAAGGAAAACCCTTAACTCCCATCCTATGTTTAAACACAAGGCACCTCTCTCTTACTTCAATGAAGGGACTGGACAAATCACGGCACCCAGGATTTTGTCTCCAAGCCCAAAAAACACAATTGCCTCTCTGTGAGTTCAAGCAGGAGCAAGAAGAATATAATCTTATGTGAAGGATCCCTGATTACGGTGGTGCCCTCCCAGTATTCACTAAGCCTTGCCAGTGCCTGCCTGTTATCCCTACAAAGCCTGACTTGTGGAGGAGGAGCCTGTGTGTGCTATTTTACCTGTGCAGCCCTAACACTTAACATTCCCTGGTATTTCGTATAGCCCTGCCTGGGCATGCACACAGAGTAGATCTTCCAGTGAAGTTAAAATGGTTCAAGTGTAAGGGTTTTAACTGAAGAAATGCTGAGTTCTGCTGCTTTTGCTGCTGCAGACAACTGTTGGTATCTTTCAGCCACACAAGAGCAAAAGGAAGGGGCAATGCTCCTGTCCAAAAATGCTCACTTACAGAACAATATAATAAATCAGAACTAGAAGGATGAACCTTGTAGACTGAGCAGGTACAGGCTTTTAAACCATCTTTGCCCCTCCCCTGTGCCCAAGTACATTTTCTTAATTTGAAAATAGTGATAAATCTTTTTTCTACATTGTTTGCCTAACTTCTATTTACTACTTCTCCTAATGGCTATATTTCAGTTTTAAAGGTCTACATCCTTTGGTTCAGTGACCAGCTTTTGTCTTCCAATTACCTTATCTGCTTCTGAGTAATTTTCTAATTTTTCTCATTCTGCCAGCGGGCTGTCTCCTCTTCACAAAAGAACATGCAGTAACTTGAGCCAATTTCATCTGCTTGTGCTACTCTTCTGCCATTCAAGAACACAAACGACAATATTCAGGCTAGCAGTACTGGCACCCGGAAGGCAGCATGAGGAACCTGAAGACAGAGGAACCTTGCTCTGACAGATGTGACTGCTACGATGGAGCTGCTAACACAGGGGAATTGACTGTAGCCATGAGAGTTGTGTGTGCAAATCTTTACAGACTGGAAAACCTCAGAGAGAAAACTAAAACTTTATTTCCAGCTAAAATTTTATCTTGACAAGCAGTTAATTTATATAATATTTTAAAATTGTTTTACAGGAAAAACTGTAAACTGTCTGTGTGATGATTTGGGGCTTTGAAGCAACTGCCAAGCCGACGCTTCAATGGCCCTTGGAAAGAGGTTTTAAAATTTGTACGTTGCTGCTGCTGGCCACCCAGGGATGTCCTGATGATTCCCAGCAGGCTTTCACATCAGCATACATTTATTTACTGAAGCTCATTCTACCACGTCTTCACTAATATTGTTATCCCAGCTAATTAGATTAAAGCTAGCCTGGTAGTCCTCAGCATGCTGCACTCGCACCTCTCAGCTGCAGTGTAGGCAACACTCGCCGCCTCAAAACCAGGCTCTGCAGTCACGTGCAAATGATGGGCAGTAATTTGTGGGGGAGGAACCACACTCATTGAACATTAAAGGGAGCCCCTAAATTTCTGCCATAGCTGCCTGAGACCAGTCAGTACATTTTTTATTATATGCACTGACATAAACACAACTCCCCCAACAGAGCAGCAGACACTGCCTGGGGTGATGTCCCTCTGTTGACATCATGCCTTACTGTTTTCCAGCTTCCTTTCGGCAAGAACTCCTCTTGTAAAGGCAAACTCTACCACAAAATACTGGGAGCTACATAACCAATCTGATAGAAACAGGATAATGTCAGCAAGAATGACTGCAATAGCCTGCAGGCAACATCCATTCTGATAACTTAACATACACTATATTCTGCTAAGTTTATTTTCATAAATGTTACTCAGTAAGTCAGCAAGTAAAAGGACAGTTCTACCCAGTAATGAATTTCTTGCTTGAGTGTCCAGCTATTCTCCAGCCTCAAATTGTTTCCAGATTAAGAATGTTGACTCTGAATTTTTCCAAAAAGAAAAATTTTGCTTTCTGGGGTGCATGACTGACTGTAAGGCTTTTTCTTCTGCAGAGGCTGCAAAATGGCAACATATCAAGAAATGATTTAAAAGCTTCAAATAGTCTTTACTGCACATATTACTTGATTAATATGTACATATATTTAACTGTATTCCTCTCTGCATACACAAATCTAGAAAGGTGCATATTAGATAAATATATATATATAAAGATACCAGTGAAGCATTAATTTCTTTTCTGCCCCCTAGTACCAAAAAAAAAAAAAAAATTATGAATTTAGCTGTGCTTATGTCTAGGGCACAGTTCATATAAGAAGAGATGTCAATCTACTGGCCACTTGCAAAAGAAATATGAAAATAAAAGAGGAGTTGCAGAAGATGACTTTCCCTTTTATTTTTCCTTAAGCTGGGATTTGATTTTAACATCTTTGTGAAAATAATGAATATAGAAAATGATCATTAACTTCTGAGTAAACCAGATGCCACAGTTCAAGTACCCGGGAGGCAGGCAGACAGATAAGGAGCTGCTCTGTAGAAAGCTGAATTTATGAGACTGATTTTCAAATTATGCTTCCTGAATTTTTCATGCATTGCATCATATTGTGATCCTTTTTCCTGGGAATGTTGATAAAATAAATAGGATTTGTAGAAATAATGGGATTTTGAAAATATACTTTTCCTTTAAGAAAAAAAACCACATAATTTTGAATCCTATTCTAAGACAGTCTTGAATATATTTACAAATACCATGTTAGTTTTGTTTAATGGTCTTGGTCAAGATAAAGACCATCTATTTCTTCAATGTTTTTTCCTGTCTGCAAAGTAGGATATAAACATGAAGAATACAGTAAAACAAACAAACAAACAAGAACCAAGCAAAAACCCCAAACCCAATCTACTAATAATGCTAAAATAACCTTTAATTTTGCAAGTCAAACTTTAACAGGCAAATAATAGAACAATTAAGGGTTGTGTGAAATCCTACTGAGCACCTTTTACGTGGCAATATTGTTATTCTCTTTAACTGCCTGTTCACGGTCCACTTCTTTTTTTCCATAAGACATTTCACTCATTCAGCACAGAAGGAACAAAGGTCACTGGACAGGGTTTTTTAATATATATTCTTTCTAGATCTTACTGCAAATTAAGAGCGTTGCAAACATTAATTAATTAATCTTCATAATGTCCTTGTGAGAATATGGATAGCCTTTTCCATTTACAGGCAGACACTAGACCACTAAAGATGAATGAAAAAAAAAATTATTAAGACAAGTCTCTGCAGGTTTGTTTGCTCAACTTTAGAAGTCTAGGCCTCTACTTGACAAAACTAGTCTCTTATTTTTTATTAAAATTGGCTGTGAGAAAGGAGTTTAAATACTGTTCATCTGCCCTTAAAGACTCAAAACATGGGAACCTGGGCAATAAAGTGGGAGAATGTTAGCTGCTCTCAGAAGATCTGAAACCTCAACTATCAAATGGCTTCAAAAACACTTGGTTCTCTCAAGTGAGCTCACTGCACTAAATGTTCCTCCTGATTTTCTCTGCCTCTCCATCCATGACAGATGATGTCACAGGCACTGCCAGTTAAGTGGGAGGAGAGTTTAGCCCCTGCTCATGAAGGAAGACAAAAAGCTTTGCTGAAGCTATTTCTATTCAACTTCTCTGCTATTTTGCAGATGAAAAGGAATTTACAGGCTGATAGTATCACTTTACCATGACCATGCAAGACAGTCTGAGCCAGCAGAGAGGACAGAGAGAGAAAAATGCATATAACAAAAAGATAAAAAAAGAATTCAAGAATTCAAAAAATGTTTAGAGAAAATTTAGAAGGTAGAGAGATTCATTTACACAGAGACAACTGTATTGTCTCTTGATGAGCTATACTAACTTGAAGAGCTATTTATCTAAGAAGCAAGAGACACCTTGACTTTTTTCTTTCTATTTTATTGGAGAATGCTTTGGGCACTGTTGGAAATCAAAGATGATTCTTAGTGTATTCCATGCTGCAGTTTAGTTCTATTGACTTCTATTCCTGCTTAGTTTAATGAATAAGTAACTTAAGTCAGAATAAGAAGGTACCCATGCTGAAGGCACTTCCGAAGGAAAGAAGTAAAATATTAAGCACTATGTGGATGAGAAACAAAATATATTTATTAGTATTTCTTAAGGAATCTATACTTGAAAAGGTTTAAAAAGAGCAAGAAGCTCATCGGGAGAAAACTGTTTATATTAATGCTTGGAAGAGAAATAGTACTCAGGCTGTATTTTCTATTTGCACAATCATTTTATCCCTAGGGAACACCATAGGCCTTTCAATTCTGTTTTCACAGTTAATTTCTAGTGGTAAAATGGCTGACACTCTTGTTTGGAGGTATTCATTACTACCTCATTTTTCCCAGGCATTTGACTCCTCTGGCATAGAGCTGTTAGCTGAAATTATTTTGCAGTTCCAGCCTACTGAATCAAACACAACTGCTTCACCGAGCAGTGCAGTGCACCTTTAGAAAGTCAATTACCGTGAGAATGTCCTTCTGCCTTTCAAAGAGGAGAAAAGAACCATTAACTATCAACCCTCATCAAGACAAGAAATTCTGATAAGAGCCCATATATGACAATGGCATTTTATATAATATAAAAGTGAAATGAGAAGTAAAGAATGCAAAGATAGTGAAAATAAGTGCTGTACCCTTATATTGTCACATATTTAATACACAGTTCACTTTGTGTTAGTAGCAATGTTTTATGACTGTCAGTAGAGCTGCCTTGAATCTTAAACAGAAATATGGATTTCTTTGGTTTTACTTGAGGTAATATTTCATTAAGACCGCCAAAGGAAGCAAATAAAATGACTAGCAGGAGGACATATATTTTAATTTGGTTTGACTGTGAAAGTCACTGACAGGCAGTTCTGGTCTATGTTCTCCTATGACTGAATTTTGAAATAGTAATTTTAAAAAGGAATTTATGTCAATCCCACATTTTATTATGGTAGTCACCAGCACAACTCCCTGATGCCCTCCGTGTTTCATCCATTGTTGAGTTTGACACTTACTTGCTTTGTAGGCAACGTTTTTTTTGTCAAGAAGAATGCTTCTTCTTCTGCAGTAATTTTAAAAAATTTTAGACCATTCAAGCCCTTGTTTTCTAATTTTTACATCACCTGAAAATACAGTATTTTCAGCTTTCACTGAAGAACCTTTTGGAGAGTTGATTCAGAGGTTACTTATTCACCCCTTGGTATATTTTTGGGTGTACATATGAACTATATTTGTTTTATTTAAAAAAAAGAGATATTATGAAACCTTAATTCGTATTATGAGTTATATTGCCAGTTAGAGCTAAATAACTTCAACTGCATGAGATTCACAGGTAATATGTGAGTAATACACTTAGTTTTATTTTCTGTTAAGCTCTTTCACTGTACACAGAAGATATTAATGACCAAGCAATCGATTCAAGAAGATAGGGACTTTACTGGTAGACCCAGGTGGCTTGTTCTTAGATTTGCTCAGCTGAGCATTTAAGACAGATGTGTGCAAACAAAAAGAGAATACAGGAACTCCTGGGAAATATCTCTAGAGAGATCATGCTAACTCCATTCTTCTAAATTAATGTATTCTTTTCCTTTTTCTCTTATATAAATCAGTGTTCTTATATGAAGGGCAAGATCTTTGCTCACAGTGCCACAGGAAGCTGAAATTGTTTAGAATAAAGTGAAAAATACAAGAAATACTTCAAAGATGTGCACTTCCCCAAAAACTACATTGTTAATGTGCATGTTTTTTGCAAGTCATCTCTCTGTAAATTCAGCCTTCCGGTATGTTGAGGTATTTATCTTTGTTTTTCACCTGCCCATCTAGTCATGTGCAGCTTACTGAAGTATAATGATCTCTATCCATCTCAGACTGACTAGCCAAGTTACTAGACAGGAAAAGTCTCATCCTTAAACAAACTATTTCTTTAAGGAGATAAAAATATAAATAAGAATACATTTACATTTTTCCATTACAGATAATTATAAGCAAAATGTGAAAACCTGAACTTTAATCATTCAAAAAATAGCAAACAGGAATATTAAATTCAATGTTTTCAAAAATGTCCTGCTTTTCTACACTAATACCACAATTTTTACTTTAGTTTACTGATTTCTGAATAATGAATGTTAGTGTTACTAAGTACAGAGAGAAAAGAGTAGCAAGAAAGCACAGCTCCAACAAGCTAAAAAGCATTTTTATCTTTTCAGCTGGCTCTAAAACATACCAAGCATCTTGTACAGCCTGTTTCATTGATAGAGGCCATTAATCTGTTTAGGAAATTTAATGTAGCCCCATGAAATCTGCCATTTCTGCAAAAAAAAAAAAAATCCTTTCTTCAATGAAAATGCAAATTATGTGTTCAGACAAAATTGTATGTAAAATGGCTGAATGCATCAGCTGGGTTCTGTCACATAGCAATGACTTGGTTGTTACTGTTAGAGTACTCTCAGAAAGACTTTAAAATTACACAGGTTATGGCCACCATGGAATATACATATTATAACATTTAATAGTCATATTTGATAGGTTTGTATGTCCTTATGAAGCGTTTCCTTATGAGGTTTACAAAACAATAGTAAATTCTATGTCTTTGCCTAGATTTGTTCAGCATATCTTGTGCATGTTCTTAAATGACACCCATGCACCATACTCAAGATATATTTAGACTATCTGTGTATAGATATGGAGGTATCCCTATCAGGCTTAAAATATTAAAACTTCAAAGTATTAAAGCATACTTAGTTTCTGAGAGTTATACTAATAAGGTAATAAATGCCTCATCTTCAAAATATTGTTAAGGCTTAGGTGCTACTTCCCCAAAATTAAACATTTAGTGTTTTGGGCTCTGCATCTCTGGGTTTACAATTATGTTCTAATCACAATTTACTTCTACCTTCCACCTATTTAGGTAATTGGGTTTTGTTTTCAACTGCATGTATCTAAAATCTAATCACACAGCTATAGCAAGATGTATCCTCAGGCAAAGTGAGAGGACAAACAGTCTTGTTTAAGACATGAAGAAACCACACACTAAATAAAAATAATATCATTTTGATTATTAAATCTCCTTGGTCTACGAGAAGTATTCAGTTACAAACCCAGAGGGACCTTTACAATTGAAAAGCACTTATGTAGAAGATCCATGGAAACCACAAAACCCTTTCTGCTGAATCTTTTCAGCTACTAAGCTTTTGTCATTAACAAATCAAATCCACATTTTTAGAGAAGAGTGAAAACAGTTTCCCAAAAGGACTTCTTTTCTGATGTGAAAAGCATACAAGCAGGTTTTGAATTCCTCTGAAGACTGTACTCTGCAGTAAAGGAAGGGACTCTGTGTTTTAGTTTGGGTCTCATTTTAAAACATTTTAATTACTTTTGTAAAAGTTCTAGTATTTTTAGGGTTTGCCACAGGTCATGAGTTAAGAAGGCAGCATCCCTTAAAGTTAAAAAAAAGTAGTTCCCTCAAATAGCCATGATGTTCATTCACACAATATTGGTTTCAACCATCTGGAAACACTGCCAGGGAAAGCCAGTGCAAGGCACAAATGTTAAGATCCTAAGATACAACCTCAGTGCCTTAATATATCAATTCTAAGGGCACCACATTTTTGTTTTATTTAGCAAGACTGCACAATGAAAACTTGAAAATAAAGTATTATGTATAAGGGACCTGTATAAGTTAAATGTGCATTCTTCACAAATACTTGTTGAGAAAAAAGTATCTCAGTCCTTATAAAGAGCAGCAGGACAGAATAGAGTGCTTGCCTCAAGAATTTAATTGCACTCCACAAAGACTAGAGCTACTGAAAATTCACGCATCAGAAATCTAAAATGTGAAGCTGCAAAATATAGGTCAGGTAAAAAAAAATCCAAACTATGAAGATGCAACATTTCAATTTTTTTCAATCAGAATTTTTTCTGAATATCTATTAAGCAATCACTTCTAAATCTTGAGTTTGTTTTTCATTTCAGAATGAGAAGACATATCAAAAAAGTTACCTCCCATGAATGATAGTTCAGTTTTACAGCTGGCAACATTGGGAACATATAACTATATTATATGCAACTATTATTCACACACCAATGAACTCTTACAGAAGGAAAACAGTAGAAATCCAAAACCTATTAATTTGATTAATTGTGACTGACTAATCTCCTTGACTTGGTAATTTGGTAGTGTTCCAACACTTTTTAAAGCACATTTTATTACTTCCTGTCATTTTTCACTCAGGAATCCTTAGTAATGACAGCTTTGCTTTCATGTATTTCAACCTGTAACATAGTCCTCGGTTTTGCTATTTGAAAGAAAGCTGCACTTCCTTTTTTTTCATAGCTTAGCTATTAGCTGGACCAAGTAATTTCACACCCATGTAGTAATGATAAATGTGTTTGAATGTTTTTCAACACCAACCAACAACCTTTACATATTTGAATACACCACATTTTTGTTAGGGCATAGCGAAGTTCCCTACTTGTTAGTGCTACAGACATTGATTGGTCAGTGCACACCGACCAAGGTGAACAAAAAACTGCTGTTCATAACAACATGCCCCAAGGCAAGAGACAATTTAATGTTTACTTTGGTACAGTGAATTATTACGCCAAGTGAACCTGCCCCTTAAGTGATACTCAATAATCAGGTGCCTGGACTCTCTTCTGTGATGGTGAAGACAGACTCTTTTTCCTTGAATTAGACAATTACAGGTTGGCCATCACATGAGTGCTGAGAGCACTGGATACTCAGTATTCCAGTGATAGCACAAACAGTGCTTATTTCCTTATGAGGTAGGGGTGCTTTCAATTTGAAGGGATGCAAAATCAGTTCTTTTTATTCTTATTTCTGCCTTTTTTTTTTTTTTTTTTTTGGTTTTAAACTTGTTAAACTTCTGGAAAAGCTGAAAGAGTCAGGACTAGAGAATGAGTCCTTATGGACTATGGCAGAATGAGGTGGCCACCATACAATGAATTTCTTTTGTTATTCCTTATATTCTCTCATCAATAGTTTAGATATACTTTGTGCAAGCTAATGGATATTTCTTGTGTTGATGAACATGATATATATATATATTTTACATTATGCAGCTAGGAATTTTAACTTTACACTATATACATATTAATTTTAATTACGTTATTTTAGATTCATGGGGTTTTGTTCATGCCATTGAGTGACTTATTTGTGTTTTATTTCAGGCTATATTACAGCCCTTA
Source organism: Acropternis orthonyx (assembly GCA_035583155.1). Taxonomy (NCBI): domain Eukaryota; kingdom Metazoa; phylum Chordata; class Aves; order Passeriformes; family Rhinocryptidae; genus Acropternis; species Acropternis orthonyx. The sequence goes on from JAWWEU010000160.1 coordinate 21,284,746, forward strand.
TATTTCTTCTTTGTGGTTCATTCAAGATGAAAGCTAAAAGGGCACAGAACTAGGATGGGAGGAAGAAGTCCTTACAGATTTTCAAAACTGAACTAGATGAGAACGTGAACTAACTTTTAAGTTGTATCTGCTTTGAATGGAGAGTTAAAGTAGATGACTTACAGATGTTTCTGCCAATCTTACAATCTCTATGACTCTATGATTAATTTATTATCCACTGTTATCTTTTCAATCTTAGGAAGGTCCATCTGTACCAACTGTCAAGGCAGAGAGAAGGGCTCTTTAAATTTACTTCTAGTATATATCAAGCTCTAAACTGAAACACTGCACTATCAGAGCAGACTGATTTCACAGGTGAGTGAGCATAGCTTGAAAATTCCTACATTTTCAAACAATATTTTGAGTATTTTTCAGTATAAAGATAGTTCAAATATTTTCAAATTTCAAATATACTTAAAATAAAAATTGTCAAATAAGTATCTGTGAAGTCATAGTATTTTAGAAAAGTACAATGCATTATCAAAACGTAACCAAGGCAGGACACAATTGAGTTCAGAAGGACACCCCACCTCACATCCCATCAACAGTGCCTACAGCTGTGACTGTAGTCAGCCAAGAATAGTTGAAACAAAAGAGAAATTTATGCTATGTATAAACCCCATTATTGCATCTGATAAGTTCTGTATCCATTACTTATCTAAGTATTCCCACTAGCTTTGATCAAACCTCCTATGAGTGAGATGCTGACTTGCATGATTTTGTACTACACAATTGCATAATTCTTTTTCAGAAACTAATCTACACTATAAAGAACCTCAGCAAAGTTTCATCCTTAGAGTCTGAAAAAAGGAAAAAGCTTACTCTTTCATTTGCTTTTTTGTGGAGAAAATATATTAGCATTTATGCCATGTTATCCACTTCTACAACTTCCAATATTTCATCTTGAGATATCCAGGTATTCAAGAACTTAAAATTTTAGCACGTAAGTGTTACTAAATGTAACAAGCAGCAGAGCAGCATTAAAACATGCTGGAAAAGATTTGGTATTTTAGATGCTTTTAGACTTTTGGCTTCTTTTTGGAACACTTTCTGCTTCACAGTAAAAAGGATGTAATTCAATCTGCTAATCTAGAGACAGCAAAAAGCATTCTTCTTTAATTCTATATTTATAAAAAAATTATGGATTACCCTGCTATTAACTCATAGACAAATTCTATTCAATTAATGACTTGACTCCACAAAACCATGGAGAATCACATCTACTGGTAAAAATTCAGGTTGACATTTTGTCCTTAACTTACCCTATGGAAAAGTAAGAAACAAAGGTACAATTGCATGAGTTCATGAACATCAACCCCAATTTTTAACTTTAATGTTGAGGTCTTTTGCTGTTGTCGGTCTTAGTATTACTAAGCTGAGCTATGGAAAATATTTTATATATGATGATGGCATGAACATTTGTTTTTTCCAATTGTTTAAAAGCTGACATGCACAGATATCTATTTTTGGTGATCCCTACCCCAGATTTTAACCAGAAGCAAAAAGAAAAAAGGAAGGTTTTCCATCATATATAAAAAGGTCAGAAGGTGAGTTTCTAAAAAATCATAGGGTTTCTTGGAGCATTCAACCAGAAGCAATCATGAGACCTTGAAAGAAAATCATAAGCAGAGTTAGAGGGGAGTTACTTTATCAACATTAATAGAGAAATTTAATTAAAAGCTAGAAATGACATGTCACTTCCAGAACATTACTGCTTTACTAACATGGAAAAAAAGAGATCTAAAAGAAGTGAACAGCAGTCAATGCCATCTTCACAAAACTGTAAGAACATCTCATTGCTCAGCTTTCCAGGTCAAAAGGCTTCCTAGCTTTGCTAGGTACAATAATTGTTATCGGATTTAGCAATGCCAGAACCTCAGAAAGAAGTGTTCTCTCTAGCTGGAAAACACTCTCTTCAGAGCATGAAGAGGGAATATAGCTAATTAGTTGCTTCTTCAATATCACTAATGGAAGACTAACAGTCTACACGAACAGACAAATTTAATGTCATTCTTATATAAAACTATAACATGAGTATGATAATCCACATTAGATAGCTCAAAATGGCTTACCTATGAATTATAGCCAGTATGGAGTAACTATTCTGAAAATAGCAGAGGTAATAATTTGCCCACAATTCCTGTTCCTTATCTTTTTGATGCATGAGAAAGAGTTTTAGATATATCAGTAATTCCAGAAATCCAATTCCAAAGTGGTATACATAAATATTTCTTGGAAAAGAACTCTAACTGTATAGGTCTTTTTTTTCTGGAGAGGTCTATAAACTCATCTAATATGAAGAAGCAGCAAGATCATGTGACTGACCACTCATGACTTTGCAAATACCACAAATTTAGGAATTCCCTAATCAACCTATAAAATCAATGACTAGTAAACTAAAAGATTAGGCAATAAACTAAAGCAATAAATATATCTGAGCAAATTATCTGCTCAGAGATTTATAGGCATAAATTTGTGGATAATGTTCTTGGTGAATTACCTGTAACTACTGATGGGACTGCTTGTAACAACATCGCTACCAGTCAAGGCATGTTGAAACAGGGAACTACTTACTACATTTGATACATTTTCCATAAAAATAACCCAGAATATTTGTAAGTCTCTGAAATCTCCAATTTCTTGATATTGATCATAAATATTGAAAAGTAAACACAAACGGTCTTCAGTAATCATAGTTCTCTTACCTCCTAATCAGTATATAAAACAATACTCAGATATCTTCCATAATCGATAGATAAATGTCAGGTATCTCATGGGCTGAGGTTTTCTTTCACAGAAATAACCTTGCCATGTTCACTTGCAGATAAATTATTAGAATCTTGAATGATTCTCCGAGTACTAAGTGTAATCCAATAATAGTGGCATTACCCCTTTCTCTGAGTGAGTACTCAATCAATATAGGCATAAAGTTTAATCTGGATATTCTATTTTGATAAGGTATATTAAATATTATATATTTAAATTATCTTAGTCTGTGTCATTAGAATTCCAGGATATTTGTCAAACTTTATTTGTAAGTAGCAATAAATAGTATTTCGATCTATGAACAAAACATTCTTGTGATTAAATATGTGTAACTGAAAACCCGTTGTGGGTGTGTATGTTTCTGAGTAGAAACTGGCCTAATTTTTTATGTTTTATATAGTAAGGGAGTACCTGCGTAAAAATACCTGGAGGATCGGCAGCCAGTTTCTACAAGACTCATAACATTTCCAAACACTGAAGGCATATTTGGAACACTTTAGTTTCAAAGTCTCTTCTGTCAGAATTTGCTTGCATAATAAAACACAAGAGTTTCCTATGACATCAGTGAGGCTGTAGGAATTCAGCAGTAAGTAAAGGTTGAAAAATGAAAATAACTGTTAGGAAAAATTCTTCTTTTACTAATAACAAAGTGTAGGACAAGGATGAACATCAGGAGGTCACCAAGTCCACTCAAAAACTCTGAGTCAGGGTCACATTAAACATCTATCATGACTGGCTTGGCTTTATCCAATCTATGTTAACAAATTGCTTGTGACAGAGCTTCCACAGCTTCCCAGGTAACAGGTTGTAATTGTCAACTACCCTCATACTTGAAAATATTTTTCTAATATTTACCTCTTACTGCAATTTAAGCTTACTTATTGTGTGGTTTTAATGCCCTCTCATTTGGACTTTTTAATGAACACTAAGTTGAAAAGAATCATCCAGTGGAAGTTTATGTGTATTTTTCCATGGTCGCTCTACTCAAAATCAAGTGAATTTAATCTAATGCAGCTTTTCCTCCCAAGACATTTAAGCCCTCCTTCCAAACAGGCAGAAAACAGAGATTATCATACATATTTGACAGGAAGTAAGCACAGAATAACCCAGGTCTGCAGCTGAATTTGCAACAGTTACAGTTAAATATGCTCCAACATATTTAATGTAATATGCATATTTGTGAATTTTACCAGTTTTTTTTTTATTCAAGGAATATACTTTCATTTCACTGAATTTCCCATTCATTAATAAAGACAAATATTCTGAAACATTAAAATTATGTCTTTTAAACTATAATTTGTGCATCAAAAAGTATAGTTGGCTTTTATTGTTAGTTTATTTTAAGATAACCCATGTACTTATTGTTTAGCACTTACTCATGGAATCTAGTATCTTTTAGCCAAAATTACTTTATGGAATAGTTACAATGCATTGGCAGATGAAATACCTAATAAGTCCAATGCGTAGTGATTGTACTGTACTGCAGTTATTACAGATTATTGAACAATGCTATATTACACTAATTGGTTGCCTGCAGTGATCCAGTTTTTGTGACATTGCAGTTTATCAGTCTGCACAACATACTTCATAAATCTTCATGACATATTTTCTTGCAACATCACTGTTTTCATTACAGTTAAGCTGGATGTATCCAGACCCATACTTAGGAGACAGGTGTCCTGTAACAAACTTTAGGTTCTATCTTTCTAACAGAAATAATTTTAACAGACTAATTTTCCTGAGAAAGAATTTGTATCTAATGTAACTCTGGCTTTAGTTAAATAAATAAAATGCTTTGTTTTTCCTTTTTCTTAGTAATAAATGAGCACAGTCATTCACAATTATAAGTCAGATAGTCTTTTCTGTAACTGTGGGGAATATTATTTTACGCAGATGGAAATGCTTAGTTCTTTGTCCCTACAATGACAATAAGCACATTTGAAAGGATCTTATGCATTTCTCTTTACAACATTTTTGCATAATCAAGTTTAATATATATGACACCAGAGAATCATCTGAGAACATATTTAGCTCTTTCAAATCTGATACAGTTTTCTACAAAGCCCTCGTTGGAGTTTGAATATACTACAGTCTAAAAATCCTTGAACTTGTAAAATTTCCAATCAGCGTTTTACATTTTGCCTGGAGCAGCATATCAAAGCATGGAGCATTTTATCAAGCTTACTCACCCTCTAACTTACCCTCTACAATTATGGATGTGACTTGCTCAAATTGTAGAGACTATTAAGGCAAGACATAGTGTGACAAGAATTCTGAATTTCTAGGAAATACCTAGATGTGAACTCACGATAAAAGCAGCTGAAAATTTAATCTAATACAGTTCTGCAGATCAGCATACTGCAGTTTCAGCCTTTCAAACCTTGTAAGTCTCCATGAAGCTCTCAACTTTGCACGTTTGCAAATGCCATAACTCATGGAGCTTAAGTTCCTAAGTCCCAAGACTGTCATTCCTTCATTCAGTGACCAGGTATTACCCAGGTGTGATTATTTTCTTAAAAAGATTTGGCTACATTTGGCAATAGCTTTAGCATTGGAGAGAGTTTCACTTGAATGGATCTGTATATGTCATTTGCTATGCTGTTTAATAGCTTGTTTACACATAGTAAGTTGACACACATTTCTTTTGCAATAACCATAACCCATTTTTTTTTCATCTATACTAAGTAGCTCAGATACTGTTTTTTAAACAAAAGAGATAAAATTTCACCTTCTATCTCAACATCTCTTAAAGATTTGGTATTACTGTATTTCTACTTTGGAAAGTGTCAACACTGTGTGCATCTCACCTGTACCTTCGCTAAAAAAATCCTTTTTCTGCTTTGAGTGTGACATGCTCTTGAAATAAGGTCAAATCAAGGAGGAACCTCTGTTCCAGGGATCATTCACTGCAACTATTTGACAGTGCATTCAGGTCAGTCTTGAAGAACAATATTGCCAACTAGGACATAAGAACAAACTTTGGAAATACTTTCAGTTGGAGTTTTGATTCACAAGCCAGATGAAGTGAAATTAAAAGCAAAACACGTGGCTCTGTTACCATCTTGCTCTTAGCAACTCAACAATTCAATCACCCACCTTGAAGGTGGAAAAGTAAATTTCTAATCAGTTGCTCTGTTTGATTCAGAGCAGTCAGGAAAATACCTCCATACTATGACACCATACACTGGCAACCCAATGCTGTCAGCAGTGAATACTTACATGGCCTTTGCAAAGTGGAACAACTTTCTCAGGGTACCACTTACAGTATATTGCTACTGTGGGTCTCCTTAATATTTTAAAATTTTCTTTTTACTGGAAATTTTCTTGTGTGGAACAATTAATGAAAACCTAAATTAAGCATCTTCTTTGACCTAAGATAAATTTCTCCCCATCTGATGGAAATACAATTAGCTTCAGGTTGAAATTCAATAAAAAGAATTCATGAAAATGTTTCCCTTATCACCATTTTATACCCTTTTCTACTGCAGATCTTTCAGTTACATTTCTAGCTAGCAATAAAATACAATCCTTGACTCCATCTGACCATGTATCAGCCTTTTAAGAGTGATCATGTTAAAGAGCATGTAATATCAGTACGTCCCTGAAGAACCAAACCAAATTCCAAGCACCTTTAGGTTGTGCAACCCTCTTTCTCCATCTCATTCATGATGTACAGACTTAAACTTCCTTCTCCCCTATCTCTAGCTTTTATACCTCAGGGGGCAGAATCTTTTTGGTCATTCTGGCTAAGGTTCCAGCATCATAATGCTTCCTGTTTGGGTGGGGTTTTTTGAGTTTTTCTGCGAACTTGCCTTAATTGGTGGACTGATAAGTCACAGGACAATCTGACCAAAATGATCAGCATTTCTGTGGTATCGTTGTATCATTAGTTGTGTTGTATCATCTTTAAATGGCAGAGTTATTAAAACTGTCTTCAGAATACAGCACTGTTCAAAAGATTAGGGCTACAATTGAATCAAACTAAAACTTTGAAAATCTTTAGATTATTTTAATGTCCAATATAACAATACAGTCACTTATTTTGGTGTTGAATATAAGCCTTATTTTGATAAATAAAACTAACACAATGACTGTAAGAAAAACATGGCTTCTCTTACATTCAATTTTTATCAAATGCAAAAACTTAAAAAAATGCAACACAATGAAAACAGCTGTTATGCATTTCGCTCTTTTTAGGAACTTACAGTATGGAGGTAATAAGCAGCCTTGAGAATACCTGAGGACTGCAAAAAGTAATTACAGAACAATTTTAAAATAATACACATTTCTAGTCTTAACTTCCAATATATGAAATAAGAAATGCTGATTATAAAATTGTGAGTTAAAACATGAGTTAATCTTCCTGATGACTGACCCTACCCACATCAAAATAGTCTGTCTTCTAAGCAAAGGATATAAGCAAATATGTAAATGATAACCAACTTTCTTGAGCATGATACAGCAGATTTTCAGTGAGATTGTTGGCTTATCATGCCATGGTTCATCCAGCTGGTGAAAACCTTATTCACAGGGACACATCATTTTCACTTACTCTCCAATGACACAACTGTATCTATTCTAATAGTAAAGAGTGAACTACAGAGATCTCCTCAGGGCTTCTGAGAATTCTGCCTTGTGGCATTTCCCATTTAATTCAATGTATACAATATAGAGGTTTTTTAAGGAAAATAGAGATAATTCCTTGGGATAATCAAGCCTAACTTTACACTTTATAAAGGAGTATGTTCAATGTGGGAAGGAAAAATGGGCTTCAAGATTGAATGAGAATTAATATTTAAGGACATATCATAAAGAAAACAATGGACTGTAATTGATGCTTTTCATCTGACCTCTTTTTCCCTCTCTCTCATTGTTTGCTACTCAAAGACATGAATTTATGAGAGCCAGTGCTAATGAAAAATGCACTAGAACTTAACTGCATTTCAGAGCTGCTGGTGTCAAGGGGCTGAGTAATGTCTGTGTCTGTCAGAATGTAAATTAAGTTGCTTCATACATTTCAGTCTGAAGATTCAGAAAAGGGCATGGCCAAACTATGGCATATTTGCCAGACTTGCTGTTTAGTAAAGAATTTCTTTTCAAAGTCAAATTTTGATCCCTCATTACACTGCTATTACCCTGCAATAAATTGTAGCCATCTTGCTATAAATGATAGGGGACATTTTCTAGATTCTGAGATTAACAAAGGTCATCTTCTGAAGACCCCTTCAACCTCAGGAATATTAGAAACAATTAGGGTTTTTTTTATTCTGGGGTTTTTCTGTGGACATAAGAATATAAGCATTCTTTAAAAATGAAATGTAGTAAGTCTCCAGTCTGTATAACTGGAATGTTTTTAGTACCTCCATTATGGTTCAAAAATATCATGTTACAATTTTCAGTGACATCATGAATATTGCTGTGTGCAACTCAAGTCCAGGAAACATCCTGCTTTATGGGTAACTTATTCAGTAAAAATTACCATGTCATCAATTTGTGATGGAAGTCACAACATTTCCCGCCAGGCTCTCTCAGGACCAGCAGTTAGGCAAACACAGCAGCACACAGTAGTAGGTCCATTTGTGCCCATGTGTTGGTTTCCAGCTTGTCAGAATTCAGATCAAGCATCTAAATGTTCATCCTGAGACAAGCAGGGTTAACACTGTGAGCAAAGCACTAAGTGGATGCCATGACTCCTGTGGTACCATGCAAGTCTGTAAAATCTCCTCACTTTAAGGCAGGAGCCTCATCACAGGACTGGCAAGGAGAGGGTTTTCTTGGATTTGAAAGTTTAGTGTTGTTTCTCCTTTGTGCAGTGAAAATATTTAGTACGATTCAATGTCACAAAGATACTTAGCTACTGTTTAGCTGGATACTGATTAATGTTTAGGTAGCTGAGACAAATAATGAGCTTGGGAATGAATGTGAAGAGCTGCTGCCACACTGAGAGGAGAGGGGGAGGATGTAAGTGGAACACTACCGCATCTTGCACATCCATCTGATCAGGGTGTAGGTTGTTAGTCACCACTACACCAAAGACACAGGAAGACCCCTGTTGTTGCTGCTTCCAAGACATCACTCAGTACTCTGGAAGTGTATGTATGATGTACAGAAACTTGCCCATATACAAGGTCATATATAATAGCACACACACATATCTGCATGTACACATCCATTAGCAGATATTACAGTTTGACTGAACTACTCCAGTTCTCACCCACTACTTCTAAGTCTGCTTTGTGTGCAGGTCTATAAAACAGTTTCTATAAAACAGTTAAGACATTTCAAAATACATTAAATATTTAAACAGCTTTCTTATTCTAAAAATTATTCTATTTAAGGCTGAAAACAGTAAGAGAATGGATTTGAAGCAAGTGGTATTGACCGTAGGTACTGTGTGTGTGCTGCTGGAAACTGCTTTAACTTGCCTCACTTATGATCTTCACAAAATACTCTACTTTTGTATTTATACAAATACTCTACTTTTTGTATTTAGCCATAGTACTAAGGCTAATACTTGGAATACAAGGTGAAGGACACACAATCAATTCCTAAATTGCTACTACAGCTGGACATACAATTTTTCTAAAGCACTTCATGAGTTACTTTTCCTAGTAGCCCCACAATTTTAGTAAGAACATTTAAAAAAGCTTATCAAGATACATTACATAATAAATAAGATGAAGTTCAGCAGAGACACTGATATCACCTCATCCATTTTGCAGCTGATCTGCAACCTTATTTATGCACATTGGTGTTTTTTCATGACAGATACAGGATATCAGATTCTGTAGCCTGAAGTTTCCCATATTACTTATCTTGTAAGACATTCATTGAATAAAAGAGGTGGGAGAAAGTGAGGAGATATATTTGTACCTTACCCAGAGATAAAACTTAATTATCTGCCTCCTTAGCACCAATCTCTGGCCCAGCTGGCAGCTTATTTATTATTTTAAATGTTTATAATGCAATTGTGCTCAGTAGTTATCTTATAAAAATGAAAGTAATCTAGTTTTTTTCTTTCTAGAAAGGAATGATTTTAACAGAATATCTCTCACAAATATTTTCTGCTTGGTCTGTATTTCTGTCTAATCTGTATTTGTGCAGAGCATCACATGAAAAATGCATGTACAAACCAGGTACAAAAGCCTAATACTACCTGTGCCTCTGACTGGGCTGATGAGAAGTATTGTACATTGAAGTAATTGCTAAATCTTGCATGCCTCTGCCTTTGCTGGCAAATCTGACTTCAGATGAGTCAGAAGCTAAACTCTGCCAGGTTTAACAAATGTCCATAGAGAATGAACAGATAGAATTATTTATTTCTATTAAGAATACCAGAGAGTATATTTTACAGGAAGTAATTTCATTATCTGTTGAAGTGCTAAGGTTCAGCATTTCAATACACAGAAGTTAATGATGCATTAATTTGATTGACCTCATTAGCATCCAGGCACATTTAGAGAAAAATGCCAAAATTGTTACAGTTTGTTCCAGCCATCAAAGTGATAGGCCGCAAGAGGTTTAACTCTATACCTGACAGATAATATATATTTCATGAATAATGTATGTAATAAAATATATATAATGTATAATGCATATAATACATAATGTACCATATAGTGCACGATTAATGTATAAGAAGAGGCAATATTTAAAATCATATTTCGATGAAGAATGAGTTTCAGTAAAATCAGACTGCAAAAATGTTTCAAATTTCATCACTGTATCTAGAACAAATAAAACTAATAGAGAACCACAATTTTACATAATAGGATAGTTATTGCTACATCCCAAGGCAAACTATGAGAAAAAGATCAAGTGCATCTCATTTGTCTTGCTTCTGGAATTGAATATGCAAACAGCAGACAGAGAAATTGAAGTAACTGTTACAAGCACATGCCCTTTTCTACTAACAGGTAAGGTCTCCTTTTTGATACATTGATATTTATTCTCACTATTTCAGCTGCTTCTTAAAGTGGATCAAGCTCCTTGAAAAAGAAATGTGGTGAGACAATTTTTGAAAACTTCTTGGTAAATTCTATGTTGTAGATTTATGTACTGATTTTTGGCAGTAGACCCCACTTACTGACTCACAAAAGATATTCTTAAGTCTCATATAGCAAGTGCATATATAAGGAATATGAAAACACTCCTACGTGAACTGGAAACACAGTTTATCACATACAACCATGACCAGGATAGACTGAAGGACAACAGCAAAGTGTATAGTTCTTGCCAAACTAATTCATATATTTGTATTCAATAAAACTTGAACACAAGGCCAACTAGGTCTATGGACAGGGATAACTGACAAGCTGCCTCTTGTTTAAAACTGTCCTGTAGACTGTATTATGTGCAGTCCTGACATATAAAAAAGCTTAACCTCCATTTGAATAAATTTTATACCATTTAGCTATCTACTGGTGTCAAACAAAGACAAATTAACCCTCCCTCACCCAAACCCAGACGTTATTTCTTATGTACCTGAGGAACAATATGTATAAGGCTGGCATTGGCTTAGAGATGCAAGACACTGACTAGTTAAAACATTTCTTATAAATGACTGCACTGAAATATAAGCATCTTAAATGCATTTTATGGAAATATTATGATACAGAAAACTATGATATTAATTTGATTAAAACCAGGAAAGTTAAAATGCCCAAAGAAATGATCATTATCCTTCTAAAAGAACAAAAATTACTAATTATGTGTTTAGCATTTTCTTGCTTTAAGTGATTTTTAATTTTACAAATACTATGCCTGTTTTCTGCATGAAGTGATCCTTACTACTTTGACTCTAGTACTAGCCATTATGAAATCATATTAGACATTTCAGTGCCTGTGTCTCTAGGATATATGGTGCCCTTCATGAGAAAAATAACTTAAATAATTTCACTTAGCTATTAAATAATTATACTCATGTTCTCTGACAGTTAAAAGGAGGTTTATCATTTCTATTGCTAAAATAGCTACTATTTATTTTCACTGAGAACTTCAACATGACTCGTACAACAAAGATTCTAATTAGAGTAATCTTTTCTGTAACCTGATCATCTATTGTTTTCCAACTCAAACAACATTTGAATTTGAAGAACATACACTATGCTGGGTCTATGTAACCTGTAACAATTTTCTACCTTAACAGTCACACTGCAGCATTTAAAAATGGGCAATTATTCATTTTGCTATGAACTGGTAACTGAAGGAATGAAATTCTTATCTGTGAAGAACAGGATAGTAAATCATGGATTACCAAAGTCAGGCACTCTCAGGGAAAGCATATCCTCTTGCTTACACCTAACAAAGCTCATGAGCAATATGGCACTTCACAAAAAAAAAAAATTATGTTAACTTTAATAAATTTCACCATTAGAAATGTTTCAAAAAGAGGAAAATCTAATCACTTTAGTACAAATTTCACTCAGCAGAATCAGACAGAAAAACACAATTTGTCTTCCTATAGACTTTTAACAAGTAGTGACATCACACAGTCATCTATAAATACCACTTGTTTAAAATTTTGTGTTTAAACTAAAATAAACTAAGTCTACCTAAAAGAATACACTCCTATGGATTTGTCAAAGCACAGCCATAGAAAGCAGAATTCCTACTTCCTGTCCTTCATTGTAAAATGAGTCTTCAGGCTAAATTGACCACTCAGGTGTTTCCGTGGTCTGTGGTCAAAGAGAGGAACCTCCATAAGACAATTCATTCTGTCCTCATAGAAACATCCAAGACAGATGGGAGGAATTGTTCTCTGCAAGTTCTTCTCTGTCTTAGTCTCCCTCCAAAATCTATACAGGCACAATACATAAGTTTGGGTAATACCTAATTTCTTGACAGCTAAGCTTAAAACAGATGCAGTAATCTCTTCATGGCTTTGGATGGAAATCTTAGTTTGGAGCAAGGCTTTGTTAGTTTGGTGGGGGGGTTGGGGGTGGGTTTTTTTTGTTTGTTTGTTTTTGTTTTGTTTGTGGTTTTTTTGTTTGTTTGAGGGGTTTTTTTGGTGCAGAATGACTATTTTAGCTTGGAGTTTCAGCATCTCATAGGCATCTGGTAAAAACTGTTGCTATATTACACCCACGATGCTGTCAGAGATGCTGTTTGTTAGTCTGTTCCATCTAGAAAGCTGATAGGAAGCACAGACTTCCAGTGGCTCCTGTAATAGCCTTAGATCTCTGATGGGGAATGAGGAAGGTTGTTATCAAGTCATTAGGCTACCAGTACAAGTGTGGGCAAGAATTACAGCAGGAGAGATAAGGACAAAGGAAGAGTCATTATAAGCATAGCTTCTGATGATTAAATAATGCTTGGAAGGAAGCCAATTTTTGGTTGCCTTTTTTTTCCTCCATGAAAAACAGAAACATTTCAGTTCTTATCATTCACATAAAGGTATCTGAACCTAGCCAGTACCAGTTCTGCATATTGCCATCTCCTGAGTAAGCTCTTAGCATACAATAAATATTCAGATTTTTATATACACCTAAGTGGCTCAATTCTTTATGGATCCTATTTATAGTCTGCAAAAAGTAAAGAATACAGGAATACATGAGTTTGTTTATAATTGATGCGTTTTAGGAAGACATTAAAAAATAAAGTATAACTAATATTCCATACCTGAGTAGTGGTTGCTTTGGATAAGAAGGTTGGTCACTGTTTTGGCATGGCTGAGGTTTTTTTGTGACTTGCTTATAAATATTCCTGGCAGTTACTCCAATCCATAGCATAGTAGAGAGCGTAGAATAATGCAGTACTATGCCAACCTAAAAAAAACAAAACAAAACCAGAGGACAGTTAAACAACTCAGTAAATGGATCAGTAAAACAAGAGTTAACACAGTAAATGGATCAGTAAAACAAGAGTTTTAGAAGAATCTTACTGCATAAGTGTACAAGTAAGCAGATTTTTTAACTGAATTTGTAAGTGCATCTAACACTTTATAAGTAATATCTGTAATGCCAGATGGCATGTTAGGAAGCCACGATTGAAAAGACATTTGTTTTCTAAGAACCTGATTGATGACAACGTTTTACACCTGGATTTAAAGTGATGTGGATCTTAGTCTGTGTTGCAAGCTTTGTTAGCTTATCATGAGCTTTAAAACTTAATGAGCGGCCAGCACTTTTGCTTGCTATTATGCTACTATTTCCTTTAATTTTACAGGAACATCCTGCTGTAGTTCCCTCTCTGCAACATACAGCCAAGGTTGACTTCTGTCAATGGGATCAGTGCTATTTGCCTAAAACCAGATTATTTTCACACCTATTTTAAGAAACTTATAAACTTGGCCATACAATTTTTAAAATCAAGTAAGATATTGGCATCCTCCTTTAAAAAGAAATATAATCTCTACTAGCATTGTTACCATTTTGTTTCCATGAAAATGGTGTTTATCATTGAAAGTAAAATAAAGTACAAACACTTCTAAAATACTAACATCTTTGTTATGTTAGTAATTGTTATTCATTACTATGGCAGCAGTAATTGAAATTTTATCCAATCTCTAATGTGTTATGACATCAGCTAAGTCTCCATCTGATTATATAAAATGAGGTTACCTTTGAAGCAATAACCTGACATTTTGCAGTGACAAGTAAAATATTGCTATAATTGGAAAGAACATAAATGTTTAAGGAATACAGAGAATTGCTGAATAAAGATAACACAAATCTGTTATAATGCTTTATTTGAACCAGTGTTCATTTTTGCTCCACTTAAAACAAAGTAATTAATGAGTAAAGAAAAAAATTCCATGCATTTTGTTTATATTGAGTAATATAGCTCAAAACATGAAGATAGCAGCGAATATCAACAACTGAAAACCCTTTGTAATTTTCTCTGGGATTTCTCTGTCACATTATACAAGGGAGCATAAAGCCTTCATTGCTGTTGTTGCTTGAGGTAAAAGAAGCAGAAATAAGAGAATGAGACAACTTTATATCATCTGGCAGACGTTTCCAGCTCAGGGACTAGTGCTGTCTGGACTTAGTTCGTATGCAGTTTGCAGTATTTCTGTAGGGACACAGTGAATGAGCAGGGAGGGAAGTGAAGGAGCTAGGCAGGAGGATGAGAAATGGGGAAGAATAAGGAGGCAGAAACCATGAGAAAAAATGGGAAAATTCTAGATATTTTATTCCTATCCTCTTTCTCATTTCAGCATAGCATGCTGCTACATATTCTGTATTCCACACAAGTATGCCATAAGAATAAAAATAGCAGGAATGAATTCCATGTGAAAAGGCACCTACATGTGAAATGTTGGACAACATATATGGACAGAAATGATCAGCCACTGATGTGAATGAGAAACCTAAAAATACTACAACAAAACAGTTTTGTTGAACCTTCAAGCAGGCAACTGAACTGACTGAACACACCATTGCTATGCCACCCCTTAGTCACATTACTGTTCTTCACAGTGTGCTCATGTTATAGCAGCCAAGTTCCTTCTGATATATGGACACCTTGAACAAACATGAACAGGAGACAGAAACGTTATCATCCTCTGTACTAACTCTTTCAAAATAGGCATCTTTCTCAGAAAAACCCCAACCATTTGCATTTCTTGCTTGAAGGAAAAGAGGACATATCCTGATGATGCAGGGGCCTCCTTATGATTGACAGATTTGACATGACACAACAAAAGTGTGGAATTTGGAAGGATGCACTGAGCCGTTACATTAAAGTCTAAAGGAAAGGATGGCCTTTCCTCATTCTGGTTGTAGGAAGATGGATAGGGTTAAAAATTAGAGGAGACTAAGAATTACAGTGTAAAATACAGCTGCTGTTCCCTGGATGGAATGTTGTTGATATGCCCCACAAAGGCTTCCTAAACCAATAAAAGCACCTGCTGGGGGATGCAATGGAGGGTGAAGCGGAATGGAGACACTGTGGCCTCGCTCCATAGAAATCCCTGCAGGGAAGGGAATGTGGTGGTACCTTGTAGTTCAAAGACCATACAGTACCTGTCAACCAAGGGAGGCAGATACCAAGATATGACCACCCCCATTAAGCATGTGAAGTGAAGCAAGAGAATTTGACATCAATCACATTGATGTACTTATGACTAAAGTCACTCAAGCTCCATCTAAACCTAAAGAGATAGTCTAAAAGTAAGTTGGGAATAGAGGCAAAATTGAGGAAGACTCCACTGAAATTGCTGGGATCAATAAATGGGCTGAACCTGTCTTTCCCCCCTCCATAGGGACATCTATTGGGTAAGAAACACATTCTATGTGCACTAAATGCTGTTATTAGGATTAGAGCTTGTGCTTGCTTTATAGTATTAGTAGATTGCTTTAACACGCTTTTGCAGTCAGACACTATCACCGATGACCCACAAACCTTATTAACCTGTCACAATTTGTATTAATACAAATAATTCGGTAAACTGCTAGAGTGAGTCCTTTATAGGTGCAAGCAATTGTTGGCAGTGGATAACACGTTGGGAAGACTCGTTGAGGGGTGTCGACACTGTTGGCTCAGCCCTCCTGAAAAGGGCAGTCAAATCACCCTCTGATCTGATGAATCTGTTCAAGTGAAAGGTCCCCTTAAAGGACGCTGACAGACTGGTCAGAAATAAGGGGTTTGGCTTCCCTGGGGCACTGACAGACAAATACAACACTAAGGGTTGAGAAAATCTCCCCCCCTCACTAAGGGTTGGGTAAACTCCCCTCTCCTTTCATGTGATAATGCTGATAATTTGATTTCCCAATTCCCATCACAAAACACGATTTTGGACTAGAAATCTTGCTTTTATTCATTCACTAATAATAATTAGTAAAGAAATGCTTGTCACATCTCATATTGAAAATCCAGCATTTCAAACGTAGTGGGCTTTGCTCTCTGCCTCTCCCTTCCCCATGTCTCCTCACTGATATCAGTCATGTCACAGAGACGCATTTTTTCCCCACTGTTGCCCTTAGGGCCTGTGACTGCAAGTTCTTTTGTCCCATTCAGTTGGATCACCTCTTTCCAGCTCTCTTAAGCTAGGAAGACATCTGAGCTTTATGCTAGAAATACACCAGATAGCAGCTTACAACATGGAAGGGAAGGACAAGGCTCAACAGAAAGGGGAACAGGACAAATGTGACTTTTTTTTCAAAAAACTCTTACTTCACTCTGTTTGCAAACATAAACCTGCACGAAAGGTCCAGGGTACAAATTTACCTCTGTATCTTGTGACTGGATTTGTACCTCTGTAAACTTTAAGAGGCAAGTAAATATATTATATACAAATTAAATACCCTAGTGGTAATTTAAAACTATTTCCACTATTAGTAGAACTTTCATATTCCACATAAAACTGCACTGTCTTCCACACAGAATGAAGGATTATGACTGGAAATTTTGAAGTGATGACCCTTATTCATAGGAAGATTTTCCACTGGCAGTCCAAATGGTACAGAAAAAACTGCCAGGACACATGCATTGAAGACAGCATTGCACCTAAAGCTCTTTAATGACCACAGTTATATGGTGAAAATTTGCTTGTTTCCTTGGATTGATTTTTTCCACATTCTGTGTTCTTACAACTCTTATCTTTGTGAATAAGCACCAGCCTTTTGAATAGAAGATTATGCTTTTCTACAGTAAGAAGATGCTGTCTATTTGTGCTACTTCAATAAATTTCTGTACCTTAGAGGTAACTTAAGTTCCACATGATGCAGTTACCATGGTAATGACCAGAATACACATTTATGCAAAGCATTTTGGCACAAAAGGCTCTCTTGATCAGCTTCAACTTGTACACAAATTTCTTTGTTTCCCACAAGATTTTAATTCAGTTTCTTTTCTTTTTCTTCAGTTGTAGTTGTATTTCAGACAAGACTGTACTTCTTTAGCCAATTCTATTTAAAAACTATATGGATATGCACTGACATTCTGATTAAACTATTAATCCTGCAATGAAAGTGATTCTTTTCAGTGAGATGAAGGGATTCAGGAATTTCTCTGCAGTCTGCAACACCACTGGATGTGAATATTTCATG
This sequence comes from Acropternis orthonyx, assembly GCA_035583155.1. Classification (NCBI taxonomy): domain Eukaryota; kingdom Metazoa; phylum Chordata; class Aves; order Passeriformes; family Rhinocryptidae; genus Acropternis; species Acropternis orthonyx. The sequence continues at coordinate 21,302,544 of JAWWEU010000160.1, forward strand.
ATCTTTAAAGATTTAGCATTAGAAAAAACCCCATGCTCCCTTCACAGGTAGAAAATTTAATGCAAGAAGTTGAACTTTCTGAGTTGAACTTGTAGGCTACTGGATGGTATGGAACAAGCTTCACCTTTCCTGTTGAAGATTTACCCCCTTACAGAAAGAAATTCACAAGCAGCTTCACATTTGCCATTCATCAGGGAGAAGGAAGATCTGAGCCTTGCCAAGGTTTACGTGGAAGCTTTTATTTTATAAACCATAAAGGAGATTCTTCAAGATGTGATTGAAGTGATCGTGCTACTCAGTGACTGGTCACTAGGATAAAAAAATTAAGATTCTGTCTCTCTCCCTAAATTTTCTGCTTCCTGAATCTCATGCCATAAGCCTATTCTTCATGCTTCAACATGTTGAATTGATGATTTCATCCCCTAGCATCCAAAACCTCATGGCTTTCATGCTCTCCTGGAAAGTAGGGGCCATAAAACTGGTCTTTGAGAGTACAGAATCGATACCTCACACACATGGGGAGGGATCCAGCTACAATCTCCTTCTCTCTCATTACTTACACAAAAGGAGTAAACTTCCTTCTGCCTTTTGAAAGAAAGCAATCTGAGACTCTAGCTGGGAGATGGAAAGGGCTGGCTTAAGTCATCCACTAGTTGGCTCAAGCACCTTTCTGGTAGCGTACTGGCTCCAATTAATCCCACTCTGCTGCTCCAAAACCCTTTGCTTTGCATGAAAGACTTTCCCATAAACTCAAGATACTACAACACCAGTCAACATTCAGTGACACCCAGAATCAGATTCACGGGCAATCTGAGCAGTCTGTACATTCATCCACACAGGAAATGTGTGAAGATGCAATCAACTCTTCCAGACCAGCACTCTAACATCAGTTTTCCTTATAAATCATAAAGATGGCACAGCACATGTGCAGGTAAAAAATCTATACAAAATCCCCTGAAATAGATATGCAGGTTTAAAAGGGAATTTTTGATTTTTAGATTCCATATAAAAATAAATATCTGACCACCTCTGAAAAGACATTTTTTTTGGTGTCATTACTTCACCTTCAAGGGAATTTAAAGGTTCTTCCAGCTATCACAGAAAATGGGTCCATTTCCAAAGCATTAATTCCCAATGCTTAAAACTAGACTGGAACAACTCATTTAGAAGCAGAAGGTGATTCAAGTGAAGCTATTTTAGAACCAACATTTTTGGTTAATTTTGAAGGATAAAAGTTAACTCAGCCTTTTATTTCACTTCGGTAAGGATGCAGCAGTGAAATTTGTGTGAAAGTTTTAGGAATAATTACAATAAGAAAGGTTCACTGGCTTTGATACAACATTTCAGTGATTAGGACAAAAAATACTTGCACTTGGAATCTTTCCCTATATGCACTCAGGAAACAAAAAGTGGAATTGCATTGCTGCAGGGTGAAGCTGTGTTTTGAATTTTAGCAAATTGAAAGATACCTGTAGGATGGCAACACTGATGGTGTTACACCTGCAGTAAAACTAATACTTTAGTGCTGCTTGAAGCAGCAGCATTTTCACAAACACATTTTAAACCCCAGTATAAGGGGTTTTTTCCAGAACTAAAAAAAAATAAAAAGGAGAAAGAGACAAATCTTACACTTGAGGGACACAGAATCCCTAACCAGTTATATAATATACATTTCATTAGGCTGAATGACTTAAAGAATTGCTGTATTCCGTACATAGGAGAGAGGAGTGCCATCCACCTCACAACCACTTCTGCATGCTGTGGGGGATGTTCAAATATGTGAGCTTCTCAGGAAACTATTAGTGTCTCTCCCTGATTCCCTGACTCCTGGCTTTGGCACCTTGAATGTTAATTCACAGAACCATCATCTCAGGGTTGTCACAGGAGGACACAGGCACTGGGACTCAGAATTTTGAAAAACTTGCTGTCAGAAAGCAAGAAAGGGTCTGTGGTGGGGTACAACATTCTGGGAGCGAACATTTGTTCAGCCTCTGTTACCAGCTACAGGAGTCTTCTCTTAGACGATTCTTATGGGTCCCTTCCAACTCAAAATATTCTGAGATTGTTTGGACTAGTCACCATTAGCCCTATCTACATCAGACAATTTCAACCAGGAAACAGAGGACAGCCTGTCTTGTGAGACCTCTATCTTTTCATATTTTATCTACTGATGATCTTGTCTGTTGATGCAGCATGTTGTCAGGTAAATAAATAACTTTATGAAACTGGTTAGAAGACATATAGGAATGGATCAGTTCAGTTTCTCTAAATGTGCATGTTTCTCAGCAGCTCAGGATCTGGCCCTATACTGTAACAGGAGACAGATGTCACTGATAATACATTTTATGAAGATACCCCTGCAGTTTATGTATTGCTTGTAACAGGCTATTAATAACACATTTATCTCAACCAGTTTTTCATTATAGCTGTTAATACCATATTGTTACCATGCAATCTGCAAGGTAAATAACCAGACAATGACTATAGCAACAGATGGTCATTTGTGATCATGTAATTACATGGCCATGGCTGCTCTACAAACTAATCTGCTACCCTCACTTGTAAACTGCGGATAAAGAAAATGGTAAGTGATATTTCAATTTGCTAGAACTCACAGATTAATGATGACACAATATACTAGACATTGTGAGATATTTTTCTCAAAATAATCTAGTGGACAACTGTGTTATTTAAATGAACAGCATGTAATAGACATAGGTAGGCTTCACACGTAGAACGTTACAGTGCTTACAGATCTACATGTGATGTTTACTGGCGGTCATGCACAAGTATACACAAGAGGCTTGCAAAGCATCTCACTGAAAACTAGAGTGATAACTCTTATACTAATGATGCACTTTTGGCAGTGACTCTGCAGTTAGCTGGTGACACCTGCTATTTACACCCATTTCAAAGAACCTGACTAGTGACAGGCAAAATATCTGGAAGAATGTTCGCTAAGTGAAGTGCTTTACTACAGGTAAATACCAACAACATTCGTGAGACCTGCAGCACTTCTATAAAATCCGAGAGGAAAAAATATTTAAGACAAACAAATTGTAACAAGCCCTCATTAGGCATTAGAGAAGATGACTGAAGTGACTCTCTTTACACATCGTACAGACTCAGCCTCTACATTCACAGCAGCTAAAGCCAGCCCTCTCTGTGCATCTCATGACACTATTACCCCAAAAGGGCTGAAAGCAAGAGATGTGAAATAGTCCCACAGTGCAAAGGAGGGCCCACAAATCACAAGTATCCTAGTCTGTTTTGTCTCCTTAGATTGAATTGCAATTAAAAGACATATTCATACGATAAACATTAGGCTGCACAAGTGTCTATTTAGAGATCACCCAGTGAAGCCAGGGGCATGCTGGCCCTCAGGTGAGTAGTATATATATTACAGCAGTGAAGCAGAAACTTTAGTCCCACATATTCAAGCCAAAACACAAGAAGAACAGAAATTTTTTTGACTGATAGTTTTCAACTATGCTATACAGCAGAGAAATAATGAGATTTTCAGGGCTTAAAAATCCCCCCAAAAAACAAATCAAGGAACCCTGAGCTTCAGAGACATTAATACACTGATCACCCTCTTAGACAACCAAAGACTGAACTGTTCCCAGAGCTGGCCTTTAAAAGACATCTTTATAATGATTTAATTTGAAAAACTTAAGATCCAGGAACAATATATGAAAAGAAGGAGAACTATCAATACTGTGTTAGAAATTCAGTTGCAAGTTTCAATTCTGTCAGTGAGAATTACTAAGACAGATACTTACAGCTTGACATATAATTGGATATTTAATGCGATTGATTCCACCAGCAAAAACAGCAAATGTAAGAGCAGTATGGAAGCAAAAGTTGAGAAGCATATGCCATCCTTTTCTACTTATTCGGATTGTGCTGTTGAAAAAAATCACATTTTAAAATTAAAAAACCCAACATATCTATTCTGAAAATCACTATTTTGAAAAAATATTTGATAGATTTAAATTATCTGATTCTTGAATACCTAGTTAGCAATCTACCCATAGGACAGAGTCTGACTGCTACAGCACTGAAATAAATGGTAAAAAGATAAAATCCATGGTAAAAATAGTAAAGTCTGCTGATTTAAAGTTTCCTCCACCAAATCAAGCATTTAGAGTAGAGTACTAAAAGCAAAAGGCTTATTTCATAGATTCAGATATGCAGAACTTCAACAAGACATTTCTAAAGGATTAAATGGAAGCTGAAGATCAGAAGACATTGCATTAAGTTCACTTAATTAATATTTAGCAGCTTCTACAGCACAATACATTCCTCCTCTTTTAAATTGCTAATGGTCTTTAACCAGAAGTATGCAGTTAAAATAGCACTGATATAAATTTTTCACATAAAGGAAAACACAAGTTTTCTAAATCCAAAATTTAGAAGACAAAGTTTCTTTTATCCAATGACAGTTCCCAGTCTTCCAACCAAACTTGGTCTTCCAAGCCAATATGGCCAGTGTAGCTCGCCAAAGTGCTGCTCGCCTGGAATTTGCCAGAAAAGCAACTTGATAGTGCTCATGGTTTTCTATTGAATTGTCAAGTTAGAAATCTTAGGAAAAGCGTGCAGCAAGATACAGCCTGGGAACAGCTTAAGAAGGGTTGACAAAACCTTTGTTTTGATTTCCCTAGTGTAAATCATGTTGCTGCCATTACTATCCAACAGTAATTCAGATAATTTCAATTTATCTTTACAGTAAGGGTTAAAAAAATTGAAGTGCCTCATAATACTGACCATTAAGATGGAATTCTTACCTGTGATGGACAATGTAGGTGATAATGGAAGCAAACAGGCACAACAACATAACTGCAGTACACGCATAAACCACAGGGTGCAGAAACTCCCCTGGGTACTGGGGGAAAGACAGCACTGTCTTAAAATCCTATGGAGAAAGCAAAATGATTTAACATTGTTAGGCATGTGTGAAACAGACTTTATTTCAATATGTCCTGTCATTTCTAGCTGTTCCCTTTCAAGGCCAGGGAAAAAAAAAAGATGAACTTCTAATGTAGATACAGTTCATGAATTTACAATAACATCAGCCTGCTCTTTCCTCATCTGCATACACTTTGCTAGACAGAAATGAACCTTTTTGTACAAGCAGACATATCCTAATTAAAAAAAAGTCTGAAAAATACACAGAATATTACATTTTCCCAGCATTAGCAAAGTCTGTTCCTTCTGATAACATGAACTTTATGTGTGTATTTTACTAGGATATTAAGTACAAAATATCAAATTACCATCGAGGTGTTTAAATGGCATAGACATGGCTGCAGAAGAGCCACTCAAAGGAAAAAAAAAACCCCTATGAGAATACACCCAAAATATCAACTGACTGGCTCCTGTATTCAAATACAATTTCCAGTTCATACACCTCATCTGGCCCAGTGACCTTCACACTTAGTTGCAAATACTCTACTCCCTATAGCAATTCAAAAGCAGCTGGTACAGCTGTATTAACAGCAGAGTGAAGATCCACGCATTCCTTTTGGACATGTTAGTGCCTACTGACACGATTAATGAAAAACATAATGAAAAACTATCAATATCCTTGTTAAATTAATGTTCTCAAATTCCCATTCTAAATTACTAGAACACACACGTAAGTGACAGGAGAGCTAAATCTGGAAGTGTGATGGATGGAAAGCAAAACGAGCCCATTACATAAAACAGGACGTCTTCAGACTATCTGAATTAAAGCAAACATCAGAGGTTCACCATAATACATTAAGCCAAATCTGTTTGTGGTACTCCATTTCTGCAAACAAGTACTAAAAATTAAACACAAAAACTATCACCTGAGTGCAAAGTGTCATCTACATGCCAGTTCCCATGTGCAGTGGCACTAACTATGCACACAAAAATGAATATACATCCCTGCACCAGAAAAACCTAAAATCTGAAAAAGTACTGAATATGACAATCCAGAAAACTCTAACACTGAAAATACTGGCATACATTTAAAAGACTTTTTTTCTTATTCATTAATTTTAGGTTGCCCTAGAAGAAGATTCAATACATTATTTTCCAGAGGTGAAATCTCCCCTTAGGAGACTGGGACTGTAATACTAATACCTCTTTTTAACTGCATTTGCATGGAGGGAGTTGATTTCTAGCACCACTGTTTATGTACATGAACTTGTCCATGTACCAGCAAGTAATGTTCATGAGTATATGCCGTTATTAAATCAGGGAAAAGGTACCGCTCCGTTTACCTTCCAAAATGATCCTCACAAGTAACAGCGGCCCTAGTATTCATTATTTTTCTTCATTACTAGCTTTAAGGCTCCTAAGATTGATTCTACCAGTTTCTCCAGATGCATATCAATGTCAGTTCTAAATAGAGCAGCCTACAACATATATATATATAAAGGATCATCAAAATGAACATATAACTTATGAACAAGATGACAACTATATGTTACCATACCCCGTTTCTCCTCAGGTGCTTCCTCAGCTTGCACGTGGTCCTTCACTTAAATCTGCTCTGTCTCCCCTGTCCCTCACACAAGTCCTCTCTCAGCCCTGTCCAGTTCACCAAGACTCAAAGTGAGAGGTGGAGTCCCTTCTTACAGAGGTACTCAGCTTATGCTGTCTCATCCAGAGATGTCAGTGTCCTGTTACTCTTCCCCCCATCACAAATGGAATAGAAAAGAACTCTGTCTGTTGAGGTATTAGCTTTTTAATGTGACAGACCTATGCTCTTAAGGCCTTCTCTTCATTTTATTTTTATTCAATGTGCATGAATATACATTCAGGATATGCTGAATTCACATATTTCAAATCTTTAAAAGTCTGTTGGTTCAGAACAATCATTGAATGTCCACTCAAACACCTTTTTTGATCATCTTTTCTCCCATGTTTTTATTTGCATCATCTCCTCATTAATTCTTTTACAGAGTGAGTTTCTTGAAGTAGACTAGTATTTACCAGAAATGTTCAATACAAATTTGGCTCATATGATTACAGTAATAATGCAAAAATTGTACAATTTAAACAGAAATACTCTGCTGAAAATAATAAAACATCTACTTCTAGCTCATACTGAAATAATTGTATTTCAGTATACCAGTAGTACAGTTGGTCATAATTTTAGGTACACACTTCAATTCCGTGCATTCAGAAAACTGTTACTGTAACTATATGGCAGTAACAGTGCAGTTATTTAAAGAACTAAATAAATTAGATATTTCTGAAAAAAAAACCACTCTGAAAAGTTAAAGTTGTGAAAAAGAAAGCCCACTGAAGCTAAACATTTATGTAGCAACAAATGAAAGCAATTTTACTTGAGTACCATCATTCAGTGTACTAAGAACCAGTTTTAAACCGTTTAATGCAAGGTTCAACCTATCACTGTCTGAACATCAGTCTAAAAGCAAATGCCATGTGTCCTACAGGAATACAACCATTCCGTCTGCAGAAGAATGAAAAATTATCAGCATCTTAAAGCTAATTCCATTTTAAAATATTTTTTATTATTATTGCTAGTCTAATTTTTTACAGGAAATAAATGGTAAAACTTTTGAGTATGATAATGCATTAATTTCAACATAGAATATCCTTTGTAAGAGTTTTTTATATTGAAAACTGATTTCATTATAGATATATAATAAAATTATCTTGTCTGTGCTTTGATGATAATTAAACCTTATTGATCTGTCAACTTCTCTCAAGTAATCTTCTGGGGAAGACAACATGCAGAAAACAAGCATTTTTTAATGCAGCATAATTTTATGTTACATTTTAAAAAAGTGGGTTTGATTGTATTTCCTAGAGGGGATTCAAATGATGATGATATTGAAAGACGGCAGGAATTGCGTACAGGAAAATGAAGACTTTGACAATTACAAACTGGTGTCTACAAGTACTAAGTCCATTAAATATTGTCTAATGAGAATTTGTCATTCATTCACTCTTATAAGGTGTGAGACTGGCTTCTTCCAGCTGTCAATGCCACCATAGTACATAAAGCACAATAGAAACCAGCGATGGAAATTACTGACAGAAAAGAACTTTTATTAGCTATTTCATCCAACAGTCAGCATTATAAAAATATCAGAGTGCAAATGGAACTGTTTCACTTTAAACTGATGCTTCACTCCAAAGATCCACTGAAACAGACACATCTATTCTGTTCAGTTAAAACTCAACATGTATAAAGAGGTATAGACAGATTACATACTAAAGGCAGCCCTGAGAGATCTCATAGCAGATGCTGAGAATGTTGAGGGGAAAATACAGCAAACTAATACTATATATTCAGTACTTTAACCAAATCACAGCTGTTAAAAACAATCTAGTTTGTGATGTAAAGTTGTGTAATCCAGCTATTTATACTGGCAAATCAAACACTTATTTTTAAGATATTGCTTGTAATAGTATGATGTTAGAAAGTATAGTCTAACTGGTTTCTGTGTTTAAAGCAGGACTTCAGAACTCTAGGAGTAGTATCCAGGCACCACAGAGACTTAAGAAACACAACTGATTGGAACAATAAGTTATGGTCAGATTTAAATTTCTATTTGTATTTAGACTCCTTAAAAACCCCAAACCAAGGCAGTGGTAAGCACTTGTTCACATGAGGTGAACCCCATATTGGCCCATATTATCAAGATTGCATGCAGCAGACTGAGGGAAATTATTATTCCCTTCTATTCACCACTTGTGAGCCCAGATCTCAACTATTCTGTTCAGTTTTGGGCACTTCAGCACAAGAAAGACATTGATGAATTGGAAGGAGACCAGTAGAAGCCACCAAGACAAGATGTCTCAGGACCTAGATTCCAGGTCTTTAATTTCCATCTGCCTCCCAGGAGCTGGTCCATTTTACTGAGAGTTTGAATTCCTTTCCCCTCTGGTTGAAGCTGCACTGTGAAGAATGCAAGAACCATTAAGCCAATAGAAAGGAAAAAACAGAAATAAAGAACTGGAGCCAGAGGCTTGATTTGTGATAAAATAATTGCATTTTGAAGGACACAAGCCTGGATTTTTGACCCCAGTACCAAGGCAGCTTATGCATTTGACAGAGCAAGTAAGTGCTCTGTATATCATTAAGTGCAATTTAATAAAATGTAGATGTAATCCAAGGAGAAAGGAATAAAAGCCATATCTTGCTCCTAAGACTACTCTAATTCCAAGGCTTTGAGCAGAAGTTTGACACATTCAGGAATATTCTTTTAGAAACCAACCTCTTCTGGGAAGCTGGACTCAATATGCTCCACATGGGCTAAGCATTCTCTTATGAGAATGAGCATTACACGAGCAGTACATGCCAGCTGAGGACTCAGGTGAGGAGTATGTGCCTCCTTGCCCGGCCACTGAATGACAGCAGCGTTTAGAAATCTTGCTCTTCACACTAGGAAGCATCTATGCACATGCAGAGGAATTTCATTCCAGGGAATTTTGCAGTTCCCACTACTCCAAATGTTAATTTTACATATACCAGATAAACTTTTGGGATCACTTTCATAGTCTTTGGTGCTTAAATTCTGCTAAGGTCTATCTTGTAGATGTTCAAACACTCAAAAATATTTGAAAGGTTCATTCTTAAATGTCTTGTTAAAAGCAGTCTGATTTTTCAAAGTACAGAACCATATTTCCACAGCCTGTTATGAGAAAACCCTGTGTTCTCTATGGGGAAAATGTCAAATATTGTAATTATGTCAGCTTTCTAAATGACATCTCTGTAATACTTCCCCGACTCATGAATTAATTTCTCAAAAGGCTTAGACAGGCTGATTAATTTGAAGAAGACCTGAAACATGGAAGTTTATCAGAACTGAACTTCATGAATAGGTTTAAGAAATTCTGCAATTGTCTCCAGTCACACTGAAAATACTGAAAAAGTAGATTTTGTGGTACTGTGATCTTACCAATTTGGAAAGGCTTAAAAGATTCAGGGAATGCTTGCAAAACAACAGGAGAAAAATCCCACAACTCTTACCATGATCCATTCAAGCATCTTGCCTCTCCAATTTTTCATTCACACAGTTTTCCAAGGTTTGCCTCCAGAACAGTGTAAATTATGCTCTCTTTTTTTCAGCTCAGTCTTCTCAGGCCTAATTATCTCACATAAGCATCCACTGAATGTAAGGTACTTTTACAAATAATTACTCCTTACACTCACAAAGCAAAACCAAAAATCCAACAAAACCCACACCTATGTTGGCTGGAATAATGAGACATATTTTGACAAAACAGGAAGAGCGCTGTTTATGATTTTATGTTTATTTAACCTATTTTTAGGATTACAATTAAAAGTGCTAAGGGTATTTATTAATCCATTTTATGTGAATTGGGAAGTATCATACTTAGATTTAAGAATTTTACTTGTGTTTATTTCGCAGATTTGAGGAAATCACTATTGACAAAACAGTCAAAGGGGGAAAAGGAAATGCTGTATACAATTACAGTAATATCCATCTCTATCTAATTTCCATTCAGTTCTAAGAAAAATGAAAGGAAGAACAGAGGACAACGTATGCCAAAACATATTTAGCAAATTCTGAAATTCAGTGTTACTGTTGGATATTCTTGTTATCTCTGAAGAGTTTTTTTTACTCAGATATACAGGTCTCTAGATTGGTCATAGCATACACACACATTGTCCTGAAAAATTAAAATATTGATACACAGCTCTGTTCACACAGGAGCACAAATACATAGTATTAACAAAACAAATACTTAGCATTAGATATACCAAAGCTTCAAAGTACATAATTACGGTTCATAATTTTACTGTAAAATAGAAAATCGTATTGCAGAGTTCAGGACCCTAGAGGATTTTGGCCACTTCCAAAAGAAACTACAGTGTAACCCTCTCTCTTCCTCCTACAGATAACAGAAGACAAGACAAAATAGGGAACTGGTGTAAACACGCAGTATATGAAGAGAAAGGCAGGAATATAATTTGGGAGTCAGTTCACAGTATTTTACTCTCACCCCTAGGACATACTACTCAAAAGCTGATCAGAAAAAGGTAATGTTATATGATGTCTGACTCGATTATTTCACTTCTATTTGCTGGCCCAACCCAGAGCAAGGTCAAAGCATGGGACCACGTGAGGGATGGAGCTTGTACCTCCTTTCCAACCCAACCTCCAAACTATACTCCCTCTCTCACTGACATCACTTGAACAACTGTCACAGAAAAATCAAATGGCTCTACATGAATCCTCTCACTTGAAGTATGCTCATGCTTATTAATTATCAATCATAGTTGATAAATCCTTGATTGCTGCTTTTCTAAAAAAAGGACTCTACAAAACCTTAATTTTAACCCCTTTATGGTATATAAGCATAAACAATTTTTATAAAAGCAGTTTAGGAAACTTTGTCTTACTAATTAAAAATCTGACACATCAGAGTATGTGCTGTATGAGCTATAAAATGGACAGTTGGATTAACTGTGTTTCTGTTTCATCTTATTCCACAGCAGAATATACACTATTCTGATGGAAATGTAAAGCCTTACTGCTGCTTTTCAGTTAAGAGACACTACTTCAGTTTTCTGCTATTACCCCAAACCATAATAACCAATTATGAATTTGTCTTGTTTAATAGATCAGGGAATTACAGATTAATAGCATGTACCATGATATTGTAGCTAATTTCATTGGCTACATACCATATGCCAGCTACTTTTAATTTGCTGACAGTCTGTTAGTATTTTAAAATATATTAGGCACTTAGGTGTGAACTAAGAAGATACACATAAGCACTTTCTACTGTTCATATTATAAATTAACACCTATGCAGAACAATGAAATATTTTTTCACTTCTGGTATGAGAACTGAACTGCCCAGAAAAGCACAGTATCTATCAAATAAAACAATCCTTGACTTTATGCCACAAAACAGTGATTAGGAAATAATACTTGAATGAAAATAGTTGCATGTAATGAAGATACAAAAGTTTTCCAGTAACTGTTTAGAAAGATAATTGCTGGAAAACATATTTGTGGGTGTGCATATATATATATACACACATACACTTTAAAATGACATAAGTTATCTTTTTTCTTAAAAGTGACTGTGAAACATGGGCTAAGAAACATATCACATTGTTTGCTGTCATAGCAATTGCAAAGCAAGGGCAAGTCTAAGATTGTACTTTCTTGTCTTGCACAGGTAAAAATGAAGATGCACACACACAAAAAAAAAAAAAAAAAGCGAAGTTGAATTACTGTAACAAAACAAGCACAAAACCTAAACCTGAATTACATACCAGATAAAAAAGCTGCAGTAAAAAGTGCCTCAGTTGCCTTTATGGTTGTAGAAAGATCCATCTCCTACATCTTACCAGAGGTAAATGAGCTTTACTAACCAAAAATTAATCGTAGCCCTTGTGTCAGGATTCAATTTTTCAACTAAAAAAAAAAAAACCTATGAAATTGGATGTTTGCAAACAGTAGTTCAACATTTAGCAACTACTCAAAGTTCAAGAAGAAGAGGCTGAACTCAAGCAGTTGAAGGAGGAGGAAGCCATTTTGGGTGTGGCACCTGCAAAGTCAACAGGTGTTTTCCTTAATGAATTTAGAAAAGCATTCTCAAAGCAAAATTATGTTTCACATTGTGGGAAACAAGCGGATGAGGCTAAAAAGGGAACTCAGAGAAGCTGAAGAAAATGAGGTATATTTGATGTTGTCAAATCTGAGGAACAGCTCTTAAATTCTAAACAGTTCTTGAGTGGGTGAAAAAAATGTCCAAGTAAGTCTCAGGGAAATCAGTTCTTACAAAGTGGACGATAATATCTGCATTTAACTCGTGGGTGCCACAGCTTTGTGCTATGATTGGCTGCCATCTGGGCTCCATCTGACAGCAGCAGATTGGTATTCTCTGCACACGTCCTCGCAATTCCTGTCGCCTGTGTTTGCTGTCCCTTACACATACACACAATACATTATTTACTCAACTATAAACATTTCTGTAATGTACACAAGCAGCATCTACAGTGCAGTCATGCATCAGCATTCAGGATCAATCTAGTATTAAGAGTACACATCTGCCTAATCTTTTTACAACTGGTTTATAACAAATATTTCTAATGGTGCAAACATTTTCTCACCTATATATTGTTAGAAACCTTTCAAATTTTTGTTTGCTTTCCTTTATATTCCTTGAACAATAACAGGTCATTAGTGCATACATAATATTTTTCTTTCATGAATGTAACTTTCTGCTAAGCAGGTTAGTTAAATAACTGCAATGGGAACTGTAAGTGTGACTGAGAACAGAGACAGGCAGGCTGATGTGTTAGTACTGCACAGGAATATTTTTCTTCACAAGCAGCAATTTCATAAGTAGGCTATCAGCATTGGTGTACAAACTAAAACTCCTACAGAATCAACAAGGACAGCACTGTCCTTACTTAAAAGAGCAGAAGATGTTATTCCTCTCCATTTATTAAATGATTCAACATTGCGGTATGCCTGCAACTAATTAGTATGATCAACACAGTGCAGGGCAGGAACAAAAGCAGACCAGCCTCTGAGATGTGCTGATGTAAAAGCACACAGGAGTATACATTTTTAAACCCTGTCCTATAATTTATAACCATTACATACTAATCGCTCCCTGATGGAACTTTTATTTTTAAGACTGACTTGAATGTCATTTCTGATTAGGCCTGTGTCAGGATATTAAAAGTGACCACCAGGTTTATTCACTTTCTAACAGTTAAATAACTTACTTTCTTTTAGATTGTCTTATACTTAACATTATAAAAACCCAGAAGGTTAGTTTCTGACAAGTAAGAATGGAACAATGCACATAAAAAGAAGATATATGTATGGCAAAAGAGACAGAGAGAAAAATATAGGTATATTTGCTAAGTCATATACTTACCATTAGCACTGCAAAGTTACTGAAGTGTGTACTCTGAATGGTGGTGATATTGCCTGCAGAACTAATTATGTGGCACCCTTCTCCCCACCAGCCTCCATGTCCATCTAGAAGGTCAAAATCCCAGAAGGCTGCAATGGGGTCTATACCCCGTGCAAAGTGCCTCAATCCTATAGTGAGAGGGCTGGTGAGGTTTCCAAAACTGCACCCATCTGCAAAAGGAACAAACTGAATCAGAGAGATGGAGTGGAAAACCCTTTAGTGATGAATCCTGTGTAGAGAGATCTCAGTTACACTAAACCATGGCGAAAAAAAGCCACAGATATATCATCTTCATGGTCAAAATCAAAGGTAGTGCTCACGTCAGAAAAGTTTGCAATAGTATGAATAAATCTGAACATTTCAGTTCTATAATGTGTCCAAAGGATCTAATCATCCCTCACAAACCAGATCTTTCTTATAATTTCAGATTCTTCAGTTACGATCAGTGTTACACTATTGCCTGTGTAACTGCAGAAACAGCTCAGTTTCATGGTATGATTAATAGCTGAGACAATTCTGCACTTTGAAAGTCACATTTAAACATTTAAAAATGTTAATAGAAATGAGAGCACTACTCAGTATCAAATGCAATTAGTGAAATAGCATAGGTGAATAATCAATCAAAATAATTACTCGATAGAATATACAATGTATCTTATTCAGACAAAAGTCTTTAACAACACCTGTTTTACATCCATTGTAACAGAAAGTATACTGCTGAGTATTGATAAATGCAACAGGGCACTACTGCTCCAAAAGCCTTATTTTAATCAGTGCCTAGGATATTACCACTGCAATTTTCATTGTAAAGAGTAACACAAGGCTCCTTCCGATAGCACCCTGCTTTAAGCAGCAAGCATTTCTAACAACACTGTTAACCAACAGCAGTCCAGAAATTGCATTTTAATCATAGCGCAAGTGCATTTCTTTATTCGCAGGACAATCTGAATAAAATCGTGCAGACAGGAACAATTGCAAACACTGTACTAAAGACAGAGACTGTTTCCAGCCTCTCAGCACACTGTATGCTCTAGCCCTGTATTCTCTACACAATCAAGTAAACCGTAGCTTTTAGATTAAAGAAAACAATGTATAACAGCTCCTCACCTATTTTAGCAAAAACAGCTGGTGTGGCAACCGTCCTACGTTTCCCATCATCTGCAAGATTTGATGAGTTTCCTGTGCTAGGAAAGAGTTTTCCATTCCGAAAGACAATAAACTGTAGCTTGCAAGTGGAGTTATCAACAGATTGCCAGGCTGAAGACTGAGAGAAGACAGACTGTGGCAAATGAACTGAAGCTACTGCTACAGCATTCTGTACAATGAGAAAAAAAAAGAAACATTTAAAATGCAAATCACAACAGGGTTGCTTTCATGATGTTTTAAACTCCTGTACAAGAAATGTATGCTGCCTTTCTTTTCCAACAGACTGGAAGCAACCAAAGAAGCACGGGCTGTAACCATGGGAATAGGATTGGTACAGTGCATATTAAAAGGGAAAAGGTTTTGATTGAATGTGAGAGTCTATATGGTCAAGCTCCCTGCTGCAGAGGTGAGAATGGTTCTTACCGTGCCTGCTAGAGGGTCCATCAACACTGCAGATCTGATTTAAAGAGACAACCTCTACCAGGTTTTCTCCTTCACTTAAAATAGAATCCGACAACTTACATTAAAACACTTCTCCGAAAGGGTACTTAAAGACTATAAAAATAATTTTATTATTAAAAAAATTACATCTGCAGAGAACTGCAAGTGCAGTAAACAACACATTTTATGAATATGTTTTTCTTGCTTCATGTAAGGAAAATCAGTTAACTATGTTTCAGTAATGCAGGGTTAAAAAATATTACAAACACTAATATAAAAAAAAGAAAACAAGACGGCACTGGGAGAAAATGAATGAAGACTGTCAGATCACTATAATGGCTTTGAGTCGTGAGTGTGTTATACACCCTTTTACAAGCAGATGATTCCCTTACAAGCAGAGCTATAAAATCCACGAAACATTGTGTTCGGAGGACTTCACTCATCAAGCAATTTTTTCCCTGACAAAGTAGCAAACTAATCATTAAAGACTGAGATATTTATAATGAATAACAAATGATGAGCAATGGGAAAATAAACAGGGAGTCTGTCCTGAGCCTTGAAGTGAAAAGTGTATGTATTTAAAAACAAACAAACTACAAAATGTTCTAATTTGCATTTCCCCCAAGGGCAGAGTATGGCTCTGTGCACATAATTTACATAGATTATCACAGTTTACTCATAGCACATGTGCACTACCTCTTTCAGAAGTAAAACAATAATATTCACAATCATATAAACAAACATGGCATTAATATACATGCATGTGCTGGGAGAAATATACATGTGAGAGATAAAAGGTACGACAGAGATCAGCAAATTAAAATGAATGTAAGAAGCATCTAGTGACCACACGATAAATATGGGAGAAAAGCATGAGTAGTCTGTGATGTCATTTGGATGCTTAAATAAAGAGATAAATACTTCTGTATGATTTTCCTGTATACGTATATATACATGTATATTTTGGGAAAGTTTTCCAATTCTAACAATAAAAATGCCAAAAAGTAATTTTCGATGTAAGAATTCAACCTAGGTGAGGCTGCTTATTAAAAACACTCAAAAAAAAAAAAAAAAAAAGAGCAAATAGGAAAAAAAAGCATTTCTACTTTAGATTTTTAAATTACTATGAAGGCTTTAATTGGAAGTAACTGAGCTAAACATCAAGCAATCATCCCGAGATTGTTTCCACTGCCTAATTCACAAAAGCTGTTATAATTGACTTTATCTCATGCTTCTGAAAAAGACATATATTACTCTATGATATCCTAAAGTATCTGCATATGTTGAACCTCTGATGATATAATTTTGACCATAAAAGTATTATCAATCAGTATGTACAGAGTTTTTTAAAAGTGTCATTTGTGAAACCCAAGATCACTGTTCAGGACTTATCTGGAGATGTACAGAAGTGTAAGAGAAGTTACATGGCGATTAACTTTACATTTATACTGGATTTTTATTATTATTCTATTGCTGGAAAAAGCAGTAACAATGCCATATGACATTACACTAATTAGTCATTATACACAAAAAGAGAAAGCTAGAAGCATATGAATAAGCTTATGATAATGAAACCAACAGCTAAAGGCACTGGGTTAAGCAACAATGTGTTATGACTTGACAAAAGCAGTCCTCCACAAACCAGAGAAACAACAGGTTTATAGCACTTTTGCTAAGAGGGAAAATCATCTAATTTATTGTGGTTCTCTAATTTCTTCTCCACTGGGACTTCGTGGTACTAACAGGAAAAACTAATGCTGTAAACGGAACTTGTCTGTGAGACTGAGGAGGTGCAGAGAAGAGGCTGCACACAGCTGGAGCACAGATAGTTGGAGGGCAGGTCTGATGGTCACACAGCTGGGGAAAGACCAAGGCGGTGTCCAGCCCTCACTTCCTCACCAGTGCCCCATCTCTGCCCACACAGAGACCCTTCACTACACAGCATAAAAGGAAGGAACCTGATCATGGTGCCCCAAGCCTTACTCACAGATTACAGCTTTGCATCACAGGGGCAAAGTCGAACACATTGAAGAAAAGCTGCACACAGCCTACAAATGGAATTAGTCTGGACCGGTTGCACTGCTCGGGCTGACTGAGCAAATCTCAAACATGCAGCAACATAAAATTATTTACTTGTTATTTCAATTTCTTTTGAGTGCAGGCAGTCTGGTGGGGTGAAGGGCAAAGGGACGGGGCTATTCCTTGACTGAAAAAATGTACATGTAAAGTCAAACTCCTCACTGAACATCAAATATTTACTTCATGCAGAAATTTCTCAGGATTAAACACCCAACTGTCTGCTACAGCAACATGCCTGCCAACAAGATCCTGTGCTACGATATTAATGCACACAGTGAGAGGGCCCACATATTCACAGTGCTGTTTAAAAATGTGAATAAATATTGGTGAACAATTTATTCATCTAAAATGTGTGAGCATTTTCAATAGTATTACTCATTATTTGTAGGAGAGGGATGATATGAGCACTGAGGCAATCCCTGTTATTGTGGTAGAGGATGGATGGAGCCTGACTGGAGGTTCAGTCTTGGATTCTGCTAATCTTATATGTGGTGAAGAATAAATCAGTCTTCCATTCTTGCCTCAGTTTCCCTCTCACTTGGTGAAATAAAAATCATGGTATTTCTTTTGCTTTATAAGATGCTCCAGAGTTCAGAGATGAAACATAATATGGGAACAGATGACAGCAACATCAAATCTTGAGTCAAAGACTGTGTTTCAGATGCTTCAAAATCCACATAACTCATTTTAAATTTTTTTTTAATTTGAGCATCACATCACCACATCACATAAGAACTAGTATTTCTGAGCATGCTAGTGGCAGCATCTCAGAAAGTTGCTGTATGTCTGAGAGGGGAGAAAGAACAATAGAGACAGAACCATCACAGGGGCTGCAGCTTTACAATTACATAGGTCAGCACTGGCATCTCATATTTTCCCTAGAAAAGCTCAGAGTTTGTGTCAGCAATTCACTACTCAGGATTTAGACATTCTATGAGTGTTTCCAAAACATAATGTCAATAATCCTGTCATGACTCCATTTCACTTTTAGTCCTATTAAATGGATTGTACTGGCATTGATTAGAAAAAGGAAATTGTGAACACAGTGCAGTCTTCTAAGCAATATTTTCCTGCTGAAAAATTCCAGTGTTTTAAAATGAAAGCTATCCACAGACATCCACCCATTTGCACATAAATATGATAGTAATGCTGCAAATTTCAAACCCTCTCAGATATCTTCCATGTCATCTGCTCAGATATTTGGAAATCTCCTGTATGACCTGCAGCCACAGAAGGAGGGCTTATCAGCTCTAAGCCAGCTTTGAGGATTTTCTGGGAGGGCTCCTAGGACTCCTGGATTCTAAGAGTTCTTGGAAGCTGATCAACTTTCCAAAAAGCCAAATGAAAGGTTGCTTTAAACTGTGAATCATAATTTGGATAGTACAGTTTTATAATTACATTTGAAGATTTATTTTTTGTTTCCATTTCAGAGCTATTTCTGCCTGTGTGTGGAATTTTTCAAAAAAACCAGCACAGACAAATCCAACTGGATCCTGAAAGTTTTAAATTTGAACGGAAAATCCCATCCTAAAGAGGAAAACGTCCTCAGGATATTGAGAGCGATGGACTCTTGGCATTCTTGCAACTCATGCATGTGTGACCCTTACTAAAAATGTTTTAAGGGAAAAATGAAAGACTTAAAGTGAAGTTTTTCCCCAGGCAATTTTACTCTGGTAGCAGTCCATTCCTTATAATCAATGCTAGCATTTACAAGGAGTTTTTAAGTGTTTGGGAAAGACAACCTCTTGCCTTAGGTGCTTTTGTGATATGTTGGCCCTTCCACTTTCCTAATTTCTTTGAGACCTGCTCCCATTTGCAGCATCACTTTCCCATTATCATGTTCTACTTGGCTAAAATTTAGCATAATATTGAGCGACCATACTCATTATCAAACAATTATTATCAAGAAACATACTTGCAAACCACTGCAGAATGACATAAATCAAATTATTTTCAGTAGGTCTTCCTTGTGTACACTTTGATACTAGACTGATACTGAGTTTGGGCACAGTATTTCTGTTTGATATAAAATATATTTCATAGGAAACCATCCAATTTTGAGTCCTCAGAACAGCCATAAGGTGTATTTTTCCAGTCAGCAATTTCCTTTACTTAAAAACCAGCACCTAAACAACAGATCAGAGGAAATCTGGAAGGGACAAAAAACGAGTAAATGAATTCACCTGAACACCTGGCAGAGAACTTATAAAGCACCTCCACTGTTTCCAGATTTTAAAGAATCTGACAAGGTGTTGTATAGATACAGGTGCAAGACACCATATATTAGATTATTAAAGACACAAGGATGTCACCAAAATAGGCACAAGCTGTATAAAGGCACAGTAGCAGTAAACAAAAAGCAGAAATTAAGCTCCATGGGTAGTTGTCTATATTACTAAATATGGACTGAGTTAAGTGTGGTCATCATCATAAAATCAAGCAAATAAACTACTTATACATATACAGTGGATTTTATGTAGTCTAACAAATAAGACAGCAGATCCTCAGAAGCAACTGATGATTTCAGTTTGGGGTTTATGTTAAAGATTTAGTGGTTAACATAACAAAAACCGACCAAACAAAAAAAAAGGCAAAACTGTTTTTTCAGCTGTCTCTGCTGGTAGATATTTGAACAACAATTATCTCAGCACAAGATACATGAAAAAAGGACAGGCACTTGGCCCAGCACTATGAGGCTTTAGGTAGTTTGTACATGAGTTCTGATCTGTTTTTCAGGTATGAAAAGTATCAACAAAAAGCCCCCAAAAATTTAGACTATCTGGGAAAATACCAAATAAAGGTTCTGCAAAAAGAATGGAAACAGTACCAGTCTGAATATGCTTATACAAGACAACTTGCCAGGTGCTAAAAGAGATAGAATTTCTGTTTTCTTTTCAATGGGATGATACCAAGCAAGGAAAGTAGGAGTTCCCCAAACATGTTAACTCATCTACACAATCCTGCTCCTAATTTGTCATGGTTTAACTACCCTTTTTAGAGTGCTGTTTAAACACAAATCTGGAAAGGCTCAGGGATGACTAGCAAGTAAAAAGAAGAATTTATATAGATTCCTGGGGAGAAACAAAGCACTACCTCCAAAAATGCAACATAAAACCACCTGGCTATTGAGATGAAATTGCTAAACATGTTGGGATTATTATATGATAAAGTCACTATGCAGTAACGCTGCAGTTCACATCCATCTCAATATCTGGAAAACTAAGTTGAGAGTCCAAGGTAACTTTGTTCTAGCCTGGCATAAAAGTTTGTTTAACCCACAGTGAAAACATGGCATCAACAAGAAATATAGGCAAATTATATAAAAAGTTACAAAACAATTTTAATGTTTATATTTCTCACTAAGTAATAATAAAAAGTTTTCTAGAGTCATGCTATAGAAATGTTAGATTTAGCAAACAGCATCGAAATTTTAGAAAAGCTGTAATATAAAATTATTTGGAAAACTTGATCATCAGTAAGCCTTTTATAATAAAAGTAAAAAATAAAAGTAGTCTCCACATGAGGATTTCATATTTCATATTTGAAACCTGGAAAATTCAGGAAATTAATTGATAAAAGTTAATAGGATTTACAAGATCAAGAATGGGTAAGCGGATCAAAAAGGACAATGAGTACAATTCGAAAGCCTATGAAAACGGAAAAGCACCCCACTGACCAGTGAAACAAAACAGTATTTTAAGTTTCATGAAATGGATGGGTACAGTAATGACTGCCTGAAACATTTAACCTATAGCAGTTAAGTTTTTCAGATCTATATTAAAATGACAAGAAAAGAAGCAGAGATGCCCTGTCAAAAGAATCAGGTAATACATTGTTTACTTAACCTCAATGAAAGTGTTGATGTTTACATGGAGATAATGTTACATTCAACAAGGAGAAGAAGAATATAAAAATTACCACAAATGTCAAAGCAAATTCAGTAAGAGCTGACTATTGTCATAAAAATCTTTGACAGAACTGCCACATAAATCAAAGGACAATTCCAATTTCTTTTCTTTTTTTTGGAGGGTGGAGGGTATGGAGGGGTGTCTATGAAGTTGGTCATAGAACGGACTGCTCTGTAAAACAACCTGCAGTAAGGGTGAATGAGTGAACAAGGTTGGCATGTAGATAATGGTACAGACTTCTGCACAAATGAACAAATCTATTGCAGTTTTCAACTCACAGCTGCTGCTGCCATATTGGTCTCCTCCTGTGTCTAAAGACAGGCTGCTTTCAAAGAGTTCAAAAGAGTTGACCAGTACAAAGCATGAAAAATACGGTGTCCTTCAGGCACTTTTATATGGACCACCTAGAGTTCCTTCTGCATTCATGTGTTAGTCCACCAAACCACAGGTCAAAATCTACGACTTCAAAATTCATGCATTCATGAAAATACAGTCAGAAAATGTAATACTTTTTTCCTAAGAAAATGAAAATATACATAAATCTACATGCAACAACTGACCTGTTAATCTGCAATTGTGAGGGAAGAGACAAAAAGAAAAAATAAATAAATTAAATAACACAAAGAGAGACAACACAGGTTTACAAAAGGTAAATAATGCCAGACCCAAATGATAGTTCTCCTTGGTAACTATTTTTCTAGACAAGGCAACACAATTCACCTGATTTCTTCTAAGACATTGAGAATTAGTAACAATTACTTTCAGGTGAATAAGGAATAAGCTAGAACTGATAATACAACTATTTACTTTGAAAGGGGAAGAAAACCTGGAGTGAATATATGCAAAGTTTCTATGAAAATCAGCTTGAAGACTTCCTATTTTTATTTTCTGACCTTGAAGCAGAGAAGAATGTCACCTAAGACAATGTTCAGAATCATGTTTTACATATTTATAATGAGATTGTCTATTATAAGCTGGTGAAACAGACCACTTTGGAAAGCAACAGACACCAAAAAGGATGTGAAAGCACTGGCTGATCACAGGATGACTCAGAGTCACTATGATTTAACAATTAAAAAAAGAAGACAAATACAGTCCAGAACATACAAGATGACTCATTTCCATGGACATACTCTGATTTTAAAGGCCTAATTAGAAAGCTACTATTTAATCAACTAGGCTGAAGAAAAATCAGTCCAGAATAGAATGGATGTAGAGGACGGTTAATAGCATCATTAGAACGAATAATTTGTTTCACAAGTGAAGAGTAAAAGAGTTTAGCTTTGTTAGCCTGGGAAAATAAAAGACACTGTGCCTCTTGTCTTTAAAAAAACCAGAAACATCTAGAGTAATGTAAGCAAACAGCCAGCATGAGTACAAGCTCAGTCTCCTACACTGTGTGATGGTCATGACAGCAATATCAGTTACAGATAACTACTGACATCCTAAAATAGAATCAATAAAAATGGAATCACCCTAATTGCTACACTACCATTCCTAAACAAGAATACCAGATCTACGATACCTGAAATCAAATACAAAATTAACATATCTTTCATTTGTGGTAGCATCAATAGTAACAGTACTGTAACCTTGTGGCTCTGAATAAAAGACTATAACAAAAGTCCTTCCATTACACTGTTGGGTAAGCTAGCAGTCTCCCATACAGTCAGGCTGCACCTATCGGTAGGGCCATAATACTTAACTGTGATCTTGTGGTGACTTCAAAGAAAGACTTTGGAGCAACATGAATATCAGTTTAAACAGGTGATTCTGCAAGAGCTTCGGAAAACTCAGTGAATCTGCGACAACATCAAACTTTATTGCCCCAGTAGACATAATGTAAGAACAAGGATTAAGAATCACACATGTAAATGATTTACTGCTGACAATTTGTTAGCGTATTTTTATTATGTGTTGCAAAACTGCACAGGAGCAATCCCATTTTAAAATTTCCAAGTTTTACCCTTTCATGGCAACGTACCTTTTGCCTGAATGTTGTCTACATAAAAAAATGACTGTAAAGCACAACAGAAATCAATAATGAGGGAACAACATTATATCAATTGGATATAAAACACAACATGATTTTGTTATAATGTCAGTTACTAGATTTTTCAGACAGCACTACATGACTGCTTCAGGTTAGGGTTCCTTAGTGCAAGCCAAGCAGAGTTCGCAATAGACTTGCCATAATGCAAAAAGTTGTGCCAGAGAATTGCATAAGATTCATCTTCCAGGGAACATAAAAGTTCTTAAGAGTGGCTTTTGAGTTTTCAACTGGAATTTATTGGGTTTTGGGGAAGATCCTTGAAGTCTTAAAGGATTTTGGACACACTCCAAAATTCACACTGTAACTTTCTGTTGTTTTCCTGTGGGTCCACAGAGACTCACTACAGCTTCATTTTTAAAAAGGATGGCTTCTGGCAGTGCGCTCTACAGGAAGACTCACCCTAGTAGGAGTTTGGTTCACTGGGCCCTTCAGGGATGCACTAGCTCCTAGAAATACTGCATTTTCCTCTGAGCAGCCTGCGATGAAGAAGTATTTTTCCTTTTTATTTAGAAGCTCAATTCATCTCCAGGCATTAAAGATGAGAAATTTTTACTGGAAAGATGATAAGCATATTCAATTTTATTATAGTGATGAGGCTGTAGTTTTAGTAGTTGCAGATACACTCAAAGGAATGGGATGGACTTCTGCTAAACTGTTAGAATTTTAAAATATAAAGACACAAGAAATAATCTCATGACCTACGTGGAACATTCAGCCACATAATTACAAAGCTATAACCATGGATCTTAGGAGGGGTATCATAATTATACAGTATACTTGACTAATCAAATTCCTTCTACAGTTCATTGACCATCAGATTCAACTATACATAAATATTACCAGTGTAGAAAAAGGAATCCTGAATTCTGACTTGGTTAAGCTGGCACACAGGAATTTTTTTGCCATGACAACTTTTCATTTATTTTTTAAACTACATGAGTTGTGTTAATGTAGGCCTCATAACACACATTCTGCATATCTTTATAATTTTTACATATAAGAAAATATTATGAATGGGAACAAAGAGAATTATTTCCCAGCAGTCAGACATAAAGTGTTAAAGATATTTCTAAAGTTGGAGACGCACAATTTTATTAAAAGAAGGGATAATAGGTGGCTTATGTGCATGAGAAAATTCTCTCTGTACTAAACAAAATTAATATGCATTTTAATAGAGTGCAGTACATACAATTACAGATTTTATGATTTTTCTAAAGCCTTAGATAATTTGTGTATACCCATTTATGAGTACAGAGTGATACGACCATTAGGTAATACAGTAATTCAAAATGACTGAATATTGCAACTATTTAATCATAATAGGTGATAGGATTTCTAATTTCACTGATGTGCTGTTCACACTTAGTTAAGTTAGATAAAGTTCATTTACTAATATAACTGGGAACGTAGTGAAAAGGATCAGTTCAGAAATTTTTAATAATATTGTGATACAATTTCCTGAGGCAAAGTGAGCTTCTACATTGCATATAATGTACAGAAGTCCAAGTATCGAGTGTTTTTCTGGTGCTGCCTTTTCATAAAGATGACTGCAATGAAATGCTGACATTGCTGCTTGATGACTATTGAAACATTGCCCCTCTCTGATATTGGAGGAAAGCTGAAACTACTGAAAATAATTTTAGGAAGTAAATTTAGAATTTCCACAACATGAAATTACTCAGTATTCTGCAGCTATTGAATCATTTGGATGTTATCGTCCAGACTGATCTCTATTGCCTAGTCATTGAACAATTCAGAGCCAGCATTACTGTTGCAAGCCATAACTTGGGTAAGGCACGTGTTTCGTGAAGCAGATGCAAGATCACTAAATTCCTTTGCTTTGTTATATAGAGAAAGCTAAGTATTTGAAGAAGAAAAGCAGTAAGATCACATTTTCTTTAGTTCTTGTATGCATACTCACACCTTCCTTCACTCTGTTACAGGATACAAGTTCACTATCCTCACAACAGTCAAAAAAATACACCTCCTCAAGAGGAGCAAATACGATTTCTCCTGTTCCAAAACTCTTTTTTCCATTTTGAGAAACTGATATATTTTAGTCTTCAACTTGTTTAAGCAATAATTTGCTACCTGAGTTTCAGCCACTCAGTCAATTTATTAGCTTCTATGGTCCAATCATAAAGTATGTGTTGCAAAAAGAAATGTAAAAAAAAAGTGAGTAAAGTGAGTATAGTTACATCAGCAAGAGAGAGGTTCTGAGTCACAGCTGTATTCATATCTGGATGAAAGTACTCAAGTCCCTTGAGCTGCTTGGTGGTAAAGTGGATGGATGTATATCAATGATGGCAAGAGACATTTTAAGAGAATTCTTACAATTTAGATGTCGAGTATGAAGGAGAAGACACACTCCACTACTGCCAGTGCCTGAAGCTGTTAGTAGCGGCTACTCCCCAAAGTTCCCATGCAAAATCACATACCCTGCTCCATCAGGCTCACACACATCTTCAGGATTCTGATGCACCCAGCATGGACACAGAAGACAAGATACTGAGCTTGGTATGACAGTGAAATGTTAGTCAAAATGTCATCTTTAAAGTTCTGGCCAAATCCTGTGCTAAACACCTAGCTAGACCAAAACCATAGATCTGGTACACAAGTCTGTGTATAAAGAAAGAAACCACAGATATTAAAGGAATTTATCCAAGGCTACATTTACATGAGCTAATTATCAGCACCAGTGTGTCCAAGTTTGTGCCACAGTGGTGATGTGAGCCTTTGTTTCTGTCTTACTTTCTTAAGAACTAGACAGAAAAGGAAGGGAAAAGGAGTGCATCTACAAAGTAAGTTGTCAACTCATTAAGAACAGTACCCTTTTCCAAGCCATTCTATTTTTGGGTTATATATAGAAAAAGGGTATTGTCTGAAGAACAGTGTATTCCCCCATTCCTTTTTCAAAGCAAGAATACAAGTTGTTTTCCTTGCAAATATATTTGCACATATGTTTTCACCAAAAAGCTAAACTAGAGTAACAAGGAAGCTCTGCAAATAAAACTTTGCTGGATGCCTACATAGGTACATGCAAGTATTTGTTGTGTTGTTCTTTTAGTTCAGCCAGAAAACATCCTGAGCCAAGGAGAACAATTTTACCTCCAGCTGAATCACACATGCTCTCACTGTACTCATCACAGATTACTAATTTATCTGGACATACTTTTGTTCTAGTAAGAGCTTATCTATCTTGATTCATTCTACTAAGTTTTTCTAAGGGTTTTGTCACAGAGTTATGTGAAAATCAAGAATATTTGCTAGCACTATTCATAGTAAAATTCAATACCAACCACAATGAAAGTGAGGTCTGAGTGAATCTTCCATCAGACCATATATCAGACCTCCTGACCACTTTATACATTCCTGTTAATTGAAGAATGTTGGAAGAAACCTAACTCTTCTTTCTTAATGTTTTACAGATGCTAAGAAACCAGCCAGGCACATGTACAATTTTTTTCTTTGTTACCACAAAAATAGTCACTCGACATATTCTAAGTAATTTCATTTCTTAAAGCTGACTGAATTAAAATCTTAATCCTCTAGTCAAATCAAGTTTTGTAGCTCAACTGCTATGAAGTAGTGATGATGTTCCCGATTAAGATCTTAAAATACTACACACATTATAAGTACTTGTCATCAGTCATCACTAACTTGAAAACTCATAGTTTATATTGGGTGAGGATGTCACTGTATTTCTGGGACAGTATGCACTGTATCACTCTCAGGTGAGCACCTTTGAGTTGTGATGCCAAAGAAGGTTATTTGAGACTTCTTATATAGCGAATGAATCCAGCTGAGGTCTGAACTAAGCCCAGGAGGAGCATCTCCTCGTTCCTATTCAGTGATTGCTGAGAATGAGGATTTCTAATAGAAGATACTAGATTTCTGATAGATTCCTTTAAATACTCAGATAGGCGCTAACCCAACTAAAGGTATATGGGAGGAAACACTTATAAATGAAGACTGAGAACTAAGAACTTAACCTCAGTCTTCTCTCTCCATTTCTTAGATCAAACAAAAAAGAAAAATAATTATCTTAATTCTTCCAAATATAAAGCTGTTTTCAGTTTGCAATCTACTACAGGGGCAAATGGGAAAGCACAGCCTTTTTGTCTTGATCATGGCTTTTGAATTAATAGAAGTTTTCAAGTATTTGTGCTGCAGGGCCTCATTCTGAAAAAGCAACAGCAACATGTTCATTAAAAATAGTGATCTATATGCCATGAAATGTTCCCTTTTAAATCTTGCAAATTAGTTACATAAGCAGCAAATTTGCAATTTAATCAGTAGAAAAATGAAGGGGTTTACATTGTTATATGCAAGCATTCACAACAGTTTGAATACTTTTGATCTTTCCTCTCGCTCTACTGACTTTCTAATCTTTTTCCATAAAGGTCAATTCTTCTGGCATCAGTATATTTAATGTCTTCAAAAATCTGTACCAAAGGCCTTTATTTTAAAGGGCTTCATTTTATCAGTCAGGCACAACAGTGAGTATAATTCAGATATTCTCAAGGACTTCCACTGCCATATTTGATGGATTTATTTTTTTTAAAGTGTACTATCATTCTCGCTGAATCACTTCTAGTCTATTAAACTGATGTGTCTTTATTTTAAACAGTAGTAATGTTCATTTTCTAACATAAAAACTTGATATGTTCACCATTTCACTACCTTTTTCTCCTGGACTTTCCAGTTTTGCTTTCTGCATTAAACAGGATGGGAGTACTTTGCTGAATCCTACACATGCATTTCTGGACTTTTACTACTGCTACTACCAGATGCTGACATGAGTACCTGAGAGTATGAATTCATTATCTAGGAGTGAGGATCTGAAAGAAATGTGCTCAAGTAGAAAAAGGGAAAAAAATCAATACAGGAAAAAACTGAGTCTCTCATGCCAAGTGAAGGACTAACATGATGTCCAAAATTAATAATTAACATTATTAGCTGAAAGACAGTGTATTTGTGAAAAACTGGCAGAGTACCAAATTGTCTACCTCAGCAATGAGAAAGACTTAGGGTTTTTTATCTCAGGAATTCTGAGTCCTGGAAGCTCTATATATCCACAATGATATGGAAACATTGCTGCCAAGGGCACAGACTCTACTAAAATCTGTATTCTCATTTTTCTATATTATCTAACATAAAGAAAAAGTATTTTATAGTAAGTATGAGGGTCTAGAAAGCACTAATGAGCAAACTAATCATGGATTTTGATCCTACTTTCCCAACTACACCTATAGTTATTATTGTTTCTTTTACACAGGACACATAACCTGAAAAACAAAGGTCCTCTCTTAAGAACAGCATTAAGTCAGTGTCTCAACTTTAACAATGAAATAACATCCTATTTTCTTCTGCATATAAACACAAAAATTGATTTGCCCCTCTATGCTCTTCTGCCATCTTAAATTTTATATTCCTCCATTTCTTCAACAGACCTACATTAAAAACTCAACAACTGAGTCGTAAGAAAACAAAACCCATATTCATTAGTTCTAGATATCTTGCAGGCTGTCTCTTAATTTTATCTCTGTGTTCGGGCTCTTTGAGGGCCACACCAAAAACATTCTCCATGTAGTTTTGATATCCTCTAGCTTTTTAGATATATATTTTCTTAATGTCTCTGCTCAAAAGCAGTAAGCCAAAAATGATGCAGTATGTATTTCTGAACAAAGCATTTTCTTGCTCTGTAACACCGACATGGAGAATTCAAGATACTTGTACTTGCTAAGCCATGGTCTATTCAGCAACATTGTGTTAGCATTACTCACCAAGTGGAATTAAAAGCTGCACTACAGTTACCATGACAACCAGCTGTCTCCCACATACAGCATCAGTTTGAATTTGTGCAGACCATTTCTAACAATGATTTAAGTCAACAAATTCAGCATTACCCTAAGGTAAAAATCTGGGTTATGAACAAATAAATATTTTCAGTTCCATAATATTACTTAGCTCAATACATTAATTCCAAGTATGACTTAGGAGACCTTTGAAAGCTGCAGTGACTTTTTTTAGAAATTAAAGGTGAATGGTGATCTTCTGGCCAATATACAGTGAGGACCACTGAAAATCCTAACCCAATGAACATGTAGGAAGTACATGGAGAAGAGACAGTGTAACATTCATAGAAGAGTTTGTGGGGAAAATGCAGTTGAATATTTATTTTGTGATTTTCTAAAATTTACATTTGAATGATGCTGTTGATTACCTTGGGTAGTGCCACTAACATCATTAGTATGTGCTCAATACACAGATTCTGGCTAGAAAAGAAAGCTTAATCTATGTTCATCCAAAAGTATCAGCCAGCAATTCTCCACTGGGAAAATAATCTGAAATTTAGAATATAATTTTTGGGGTAGGGAATTACAAAATAATTTCCTTTAATTCCCTTCCTAGTAAGGGGTTTTATTTTTGTGGGTTTCTTGTTTGGTTGGTTTTTGTTGCTGTTGTTTTGGGGTTTTGTTGTGGTGGTTTATGGGTTTTTTGTTGTTGGGGTTTTTTGTTTTGGTTGTTTGTTTCACTTTGCTTTTGTTTTTAATATTTCAGTTTACACTTAGAGAGAAGTCTCAGATGCTTTAGAAACAGCTAAACAATATGAAGTAACAGGAGTGTGTCATATTTACAATGTCTCATGAAACATCACACAATTGCATGTCTGGTCATCAGTATGAAGCAGCCACCTGGCTACTTCAGATCTTTTTGATCACCAAGCATTCTTTCAGTAAATGGTCAGATTTGACTGTAGTTGTTTAGCCTGGAGAAAAGGAGGCACCAGGGAGACCTTACTGCTTTCTACAGCTCCCTGAAAGGAGACTGTAGACAGGTGGGGGGTCAGTCTATTCTCTCCCAAGTAACAAACGACAGGATGAGACAAAATGGTGTCAAGCTGCACCAGGGGAGGTTTTATATTGTATATCAGAAAAAATGCCTTTACTGAAAGTCCTGTCAGTCATTGGAACAGGCTGCCCAGGGAAGTGGTTGAGTCACCGTCCCTGCTAAAAGACATGTATTTGTGGCAATTGGAGATACGGTTTAGTTGTGAAATTGGAAGTGCTAGGTTAATGGCTAGGCTCAATGATTTCTGAGGTCTTTTCCAACCTAAATTATTCTATATTTCTATGATTGTCATTGCATAAACACATAATGGTAATGATGAGCAGATCTGCTTGCAAAGTAGTAGGATGTGTTGTTCTGAGGGAAAACAAGAACTTCCACAACAATGTAAAAAATTCATATCACTCGTGCATTTGTACAAAGAGAGTGGGGAGGGTGAGAAATGTAAATGCTGAAAAAAAAAGATGGTTAAGCTCTTAAAAACGTAATGTATAGTCAAACTAAAGATAATAAATTAATAACACTACTTTTTACATAAGCAACTCTAAAATAAGTCAAACCCAGAAAACTTAGAGTCTCTATTTACTAAAGATACAGCAAATATTTCATACTGAACTACATACACATTAATGATAGATGCTACACTCACTCAATTTTCTGGAAGGAAGTGCCACAACTAAACGTTATGGCAGATTTCCCATTTGGTATATGATACAGCACTTGTTGCATCACAGACCTTAAAAACACACCAGAAAAGAAAACTGGTCAAATAAGTGTAATGCATTTAAAGTTAAAATATTCAGAGGCTATAAGGCATCTGATGTTATTAAAAGAAGTTTTAATCTGTGGTTGAGGGGTTTTGAATTCTAAACCTGAGGAAAATAAATAATAAATAGTTTTAATTTTAATATAATGCTGTCAGTTTTAAATAATTTCATTTATTTTAGAATGCTGGTCAGAGGACAAAGACAGAAAAATACGTATAGTCATAGAATAAAAGATAGAGAAAGGAAGTTGCACAGAAATGCATTCAGCCCTGGATCACTGTGGATACATTTGTTATCAGTGACAGGCAATGTGAAATCAAGCACATACTGAAATCAAACCCTTCTTTAAGGTTACACTAAACTGAACTGACAGGAACACCACATGCAACAAAGAAAAAGAAATGGATTTCTATATAGCACTTCGATCTTCAACAATGGGAGCGCATAACGTTTAAATGTTAAAACAGAAGAATTCAAGGGAGAAAAAAGGCAGAAAGCAAGAGAAGGAATAAAATATAACCTGGGGCTCCAAATCCACATACTCAGACAGGAACAATTTTTTTTTTCCCCCAGAAAAAAGGTTGCACAGGCAAAGGTAAATGACAATGGGAAAACAAGTATGATTGTTATTGGAATTTAACAGATCTGTAATAATCCATTAACTCCCAGACTGAGTTGCAATGTAATATCATAAAATAAAACACAAATTAAAAGTAAATCAAGATGACAATATAGGCAGATGTGAATCATTTTGCCCTGAAGCTGAGTCTATACCCTTGTGCTAAGGATGCCTTAATAGGGTTAAAGTAGCATTACTAACATTAGTGGGTATTTTCTTATTACATTTCAAAAAAGTATTTACAGCACAGTCAAAAAAATTATGATTCTATGAATACACAGTCAGGGAAAAGGCCATTCCAATACCAATTTAAAAAATGGGAAAAACTATTCAGTCTCACCACTGCATTCCTCTAAAATAGGTCTTACCAATTTTTTAATAATACATGCTTCTCAAATACCATAGACATACGGGCGTGTCTGTATTAACATTTCAGTTTACACTTGGAACACTAGTCTGAAATTCAGACATTATTTTCATCCTATCACATTCATTTCTGAATGCCAATTTTCTCATGATATCTCTATTGCCATGCTTTCACAAAGCACTGTCACAGTGCACAACATGGATTCCATTTCAATGAAACAGTCCCAAAATGTAACTGCTGAGTTACATGGGACCAGATGAGCTAATCTGAAACAAACACCCTCAAATAAATGATGTTGCTGTTGGGTTCTCACTACCACCTGTTATGCTCCACAGATTTGTACCTATTGCATTGCAGTGCTTATTAAGGTGGGATTATACAGTTCTCACTTTTTACAAACTTCGTCTTCCCTTCTGCAATTCAGGTCCCTCCTGGTTCTCCTCCTCTTAAGAGTAATTGTTATCTGTGTACTCCTAAGCCTCAAAAACAACTAAAATTGAGGTCTTCCTCTTCCCTGTGCTCTTTTTTTCTCCTTCTTCCTAAAATTGTGAACAGCTCTGCAAAAGCAGCAATCATTTCAATCTCCACATACAACAACTAGACCACAGTCCCATCATTGCAGCTTTTAACAGGTAACCTCACCTGTTGTCTCAATAAAGGACAACTAGCTCAACTGGAACAGAAAGGCTTTTTTCAAATCAAAGGCAGTCAACAAGCCTAAATGGAGAAGGAAAGCTTCATCTCTAGACAATAATCTCCACCAGTAACACTCCTGAAACAGATCTCAATTAGGCAATTATAACCTATTAAAAAAGACAGTAGGAGAAAGAAACAGGGAGACACAGGAAACAAGAAACCTGTGACCCCCAAATGGTATAGGGACAGCTGATCTCCTCTCATCTCACCATGCAAATGATTTTATTAGAAGAATGACACACTGACACAAAATCTTGCACCTTACATATTCAGGTGACAAATACAATAGCAGCTTGTTTAAGAAAACTGCCTTACTGATCCCTTGTTAAAGCTCTAATTTCAGAACAAATTCAGCCTGCATTTGTGGGGTCCTGGCATTCAGCAAATGTGCTGTAACTGCTATGTTTAGGTATAGGTGGAAGGGAAAGCAAGCTCACCACTCTCCAGAAGTTACATCCATGGTCTGGCTTTGAGATATATGCAGGATAGCATTGGAAAAAGCCAGGTTAAAAGCCAGTGCAAAACACAAAAAGCAGCCTCACTCTCTAACTCCTGACCGAGATCTGGAAAAAGCAAGAAAAAGGTCTCCTCTTTCTCCAGAATACACAGCTCAAGAAGAAGGAGGTACCACAGTTTATCTGGGTGACAAGGACAAGAAAGATAATGCTTGGCATGCCAGTACTTTTTCACCTTACAGGAAAGTTCTAGATTTTCTTCCAAGACCCAAATACACTCCAGCACCCCTTTTTAACCCAAAAAGCTGAAGAGACTTGGGATGACTTGAGTTTTTGTCTTCACTCTTATTTTCACTACTAGCAGTTTTAGCAAGCAGAGATTTGGATTACACTCTTTTACCTGGAGAGGCTGGCATTTCCTCTTCAAACATAAATATTCTGACAAAAAATATATTTCTATTCCCATTGCTGATTAACTGCTGAAGGTAGACAGAGCAACTCAATTTTACTATCAGTCCCATATTCCCTAGAAACACTAAACTTTTTAATGTTTTAAAGTATGCATTTATTTGGTCATATTTTAATCTAATCCTGAAATATATTTTCATCTGAAGCAAGGGAAAGGCAATAATTTAAAAATGAACATTTTGAAAGACATTGTGATGTCTGACTAGTTATTGGATTGAATCAATGAACTGAATAAAAGTTATTATTTTCTTCCGAGCAGTTGACCTCTTTTCACATACATAAAGGAATTGATACAATTTCAATTCGCATTTCCAGTCATACAGTGAAAGTAAGATTTTCTGTTATGAAGACAATCAAACAGGATATTTTTAAGATTTGGCTGACTGGAGCAATTAAGCAAATTCAAACACTGTGTTTTAGATAGGTGAGTATATAATGAACTGAGAGTTCCTAAGAGAAGTATGTAATTACCTAAGGTGGAGAGAAGTGGACAGTAAAATTGAGTTTGCAGGCAAGAATTGTTGTATGTACCAATTTGAATACCTAAAGCAAAACTTTTGCATTTATTGTACTTGAGAATTTCACAGATGGTTTAGGACAGAATGTCGTAAGGTTACAAAGGATTTAAAAAAATATCTTTCCCTGCCTACTTAGGATTCTATATCCTTTTTAAATTTATGATTTTAAGAAAAGGTATCAGAATTTGTCCCTTTTTAAAAAGCTTAGTCAGTTTTTACAATCTAATATTGTCCATGGTGCTCTTCTTCTACTTAACATAGTTACTAATATTTTTGTTGGTTATGGTTGACATAAAATCCCCCAGAGACACTTGCTCCATAGCTTGCTTTCTTGCAGAGATTCTCTCCAAATAAAGGTGCTGCAACAAATGAGGATGAATGAGAAATCCCCTTCCTTGCTCATTTTTCTCATGTGTATATATATATCTATGTTTCTCTTTTTCTTTCTC
Organism: Acropternis orthonyx; assembly: GCA_035583155.1. Lineage (NCBI taxonomy): Eukaryota > Metazoa > Chordata > Aves > Passeriformes > Rhinocryptidae > Acropternis > Acropternis orthonyx. The sequence goes on from JAWWEU010000160.1 coordinate 21,337,282, forward strand.
TGAAATTACATCAGATGTATCTCCAATACCATTTCTGTGTGTTCAGGTTTTTATTCTAAAGCACTGAAAAGCATTAATATCTAAGACCCTCAGCTTTTAATGAATGAATGAAACAAAGTCTCAAACCAGGGAAAAATATTTTATCAAATCTATGATTTGACTCCCCAGCGAGACAAGAAACCCCCACTGCACTTCTGCAATGACCCTTTGCAATTCAAACATCTATCTACCAGGCAACAAACTAATATTTTACTTTTAAGACTGAATCATGGTGCTCAGGACCACAGAATTTACAAACCAGTGTCCTTCTCATTAATGCGACTACTATATTATTCTGAGTTATTTAATTCTATTTCTTGAGATTCATATTTTCACACTTTAAGTATATACATGAATAATATGATTATATTGCTACTTAGATTGATTTCCATAATCATATTTGAAAGTTTTATAGCTACAATTTATACTAATACTTATAATTCCATGGTGCTTAATATAATAATTTTGACAACTGTAATAAACCTTACACTTTCTTTTCAGACAGTATTGTTCCTTGGGAACAATTAATTGAATAAAACAATTGGTTATTAACCTAAACTTAAAAAGATGTCACATGCAAAGCCCTACTCTCTTTTTAAAATGCATATAGGTAAACATTTGTATAACATAGCATATCAAATACAAAGCTGAACATCAAATAATAGAAAACCTAGAAAGAAACATTTCTTTAATTGTAAAATAATTTCTTAGAATAGCTGAAAAAGTACTTTTTTATATCATCAAAAAAAAAAAAGGCAACAGAGAAAGATCCTGTATATATAAGGCACGTGCAATACACAGTTTGCAGTATCTTGATATTGTGCTGAAAACACATCATAAGCTTTAGTAAAGTAATACAGAATACAGCTGGATTTTCTCTGGCAGAGTCAGATTCAAAAAACACTTCAATTTAGTAGTTAGCTATACAGAACACATCCTGTTTGTTGGGTGTGGAGAGTTAGCAATTTCATACCGCGAACATTAATTATCACTTGCTGCACATATGTTGTAGAAACAAACCCCAGAATGCGTGCACATTAATATCTGCCTACTGCTTTAAGGAAAGATGTACTCTGCATGCAGGAAATATTGATAAATGCCACCTAAATCATATTAACAGTTCAAGAAAGAATGCCCTCATCAGCCCCTCAAATCTGCACCGCCATGCTAATTTACAGCAGTTCAGGGTTTGCTACAGTCTCTTTTCTGCTTCTCAGGGAACGTATGGGAGTTTGTAAAAATACTGCATAGTTTCAAATCCAGACTGTGTGCTTTCACTTGCTGTAATTTTCAGCAACAAGCAGGATTGTTTATCCTAAACATACAGAGTCTTTCCTGCTTAATCAGTGAAGAATTTACACTGGTATTGAAAGAGGCAGAATCACTGAGTGCAGGCCAAAGTTTGCATAAGACAGAATCATTTATTGTTGAAAACCAAATTTCTTCACTTCAACAAAACAGTGATGGAGAGGATGTCTACACAGATTATGACAGGCTTAGAGAACAAATGTATTGTATTTGTTTCAATCCAGAACCTGCAGTGTGCACCCTTTTGCTCACATGGTAAATGACCAATTGATTTTCTTGTCTCTATTCAGCAGTAAATAACCTCACATACACAGCAAGGTAAGGCAGGCATCCAAGAAGTCCCGGTTTTGTGCAGCTGTTTGTGTTCACTTCACAGTAATCAGGTGTCAGAGTTACAGCATGAGAAGTTGAAACAAGAAAGATGTGCAGGATTCTTTTCAGTACTGCAGAAGGGTACAAAATGTCTCTAATAAGAAATAAACTGCCTTTGAAACTGTTTTTCAACAAACCTAAAAAGGTTGTCATTTTCATGTAGTTACCTTCTGTCATATTTGATACACACATTGACTCTGCAAACCTCTGTATTCATTGCAGATTGCACCAATACATGGCCAGTATTACAGAGGTTCAACCCCCTTCATAAGCTCCTAATCCTGCCATCCTTTACCTCCTACAAGTCAAACAGCTGAAACTCAACAAGAAATCCCCACACTGTGAATTTAAGTGGAAAGTTCAAATCCACAATTTTAAAATCCTTTCTTAAAACCTATGATCCTGACAACAAACTACAGTTTACCAGCTTTTTTGGTTGGATCAGTTCACAGGGAAAACAGCTTCTATACTTAAACATCTCAATATTCTGATTTTTGAAAACATGGATGAAAAGGATCACTGTTCTCATAGGAATAAATAATACTCAAGTTGAAAATAATGGGGTAGATGTCAGAGAAGAATTTTCCCCTCTGTTCTGTTAGAGTATTTAACGTGTTGCATGGAGAATTATATGACAAGAGATAAAAGAGAGAGATCATCTCTATGGAAACAGTGTGGTCTACTTCGTTGGTAATGGATAGTGCAGAAATGAGCTATCCAAATGTTACAAGGCAGTCCGGTAATATAATTACTTGAACTAGTGCCCACATAACCAAAATGGAACTATAAAATGGTTCACACATATTGCCTGAGAGATTTTACCAGCCATAACCAGCACCAAGATGATTAAACCTTTAATTGTTCTTTGGCCTTACAGTGCACAAAGTCCTTGAAGTTCTTTTCACTATACTATGTGTTTCAAGAGTTAGAAGTAAACTGCCACAGCATAATTTTTGACAGATTAGTTTTACAAATTTAATACAGTCTTAGCAACTGGCTGGCTAATTTCAGCTTTAAATTATGAGTGTTTGAAATTAAATTCCACTCAAAAAGCCCCCAAACCAAAATGAACTATGCTAAAATAGCATTGTTTTAATTGGTACCTTGAATCTTAATCATGTTTATTCATGATGCAATTTCTTAGTTTGGTACCATTATTTCTGATTTTTCATTTTCTTCAGCCCAGATATAACACAGCAAAAGACAGGGCAAGCAGGTTTCTGCTTCTCTTTATGCATCACCAGACTTGTACAGTAGTGTCCAATCAGTTGAAACTACAAGAAACCCATTTAAGACAGCAATGTCAGTATTGGTCTAATCTGTGATGTTTTAAAAAAAAAAAAGTTTTTGATTTAAATATACAAACTCATACTTTAATGCAGATTGTAACTGGTCATGGCTTACTTCAGCAAAAAAGTTATTGACCAGTAGAGATTCAAAGTGCTGCACAGGACCACATTAACTGGTCCTGATTTTTATAAGGAATAGATAACACATCTGAAGACTGGGATGAGTTAAAACAACAGAACTGGAAAAAGGGCAGACAGAAGCTGGACTAGGGAGATTCATAGAGAAATTCAGAGTTGGGAATAGACAAAGTATATTCAATTACATTCTTTTGCTCTTTTAATTTTGATCTTGTCCTCATATCTCTTCTATCTGTCTGCTGCACTCAGTGATGGGTTCCATAACTGATATACTGCATACTGTTTTTATAGCTGCCAGCAAAGAGGGTGATTATGGTGTGCACAGTTATCTTAAATCTCAAATCAAAAATTTAGCATGACTAAGTTTTAGTTCAAATGTTACCCACATTATTTGCTTTCTGTTTAGCTACATCAAACATTTTTGCAGATCTGCAGCTTTGAGATAATGCTACTTTGGCTACCAGACATTACAACTATTTATCTCGCAATTGTGTGGTGCATGTAAGGTCTAAAAAATTTTTATAATGATAAATTCCAAGAAAAGAATCTAAATCTTTACTACAAGAAGAAATCTTGACTACCCTTAAGTGCACATGAATTTTACTTTGACTTCACTGAGACTAGTGTTTGATCCATTTTTCTCCTGTTTCTCAAGGTTTAAGAAAAAACAGATTTTTTTTAGCAGTCACAAATAAGTAGACTGTGCATTGGGGGAAATTATCTTCCTTGTACAACTGAAAATGTTCTTTTCAAATTAACAATTTAAGTGTTTCTTTTCTAGGAGGTTATGAGGAATTAGAAAGCAGTTCATGAAACATATAGCATTCAAGATCAGGAAAACAATAATAGTGTGAAAAATCATATTCAAATCTTCCATCACACCCAGTAACTAGGCCCATGAAATAAATACAGCATTTCTTAAGAAAAATCATAATGCTGACACAAACCATCCCTAATAGAAATATTTCTTATTGCATATTTCATGAGTACCAGATATCTGAGAATTCTTCATTAGACAAACATATTTAGAATGGGTATTTGGAAAAGTTCAATTGCTTGCATTTCAACCGGAAATTTTTGAACAAAACCAAAACTCTAAGATGCAGTTGCATACCTTGTTTATGAGAACATCTAAATTGAGACCCACATGGTTTTCTAGTGCTTAAAAGTACAAAACTCTATTAAACCAAATTCTATTTAAGGCCCACATAAGACAGTTTGACTTTGCATCAGTTTGCCCATCACATTTACGTGGTGCCAAATGTAGACTGGATTTAAAGCTTTGCAGATGCAGATTTAGACCTATATTTATACTATGATTTGAATTTATCCAATAGGCTGTATGAAATGAGCAGTAACTTGGGAATTGATGCTTTGCAGGGTACTAAATTTACTACATCTGGGTCAGAAAGAATCATTTATGTGTCCTACTAGGTCTTTCTGTATGTGATATTTTAAGCTGCTTTTTTGGGAATAATAATATGAAAACTGGATGTCATCAAGCATTTTTGCTTCCATTATCTTTGCTGCTATTTACATGGTTTTTTAAACTTTTGTTATAGTTTCTATGTATGTTATCTATTTCAGCTGGTACTTGCACGCATAATCAGTCTATGCATATTTGGTCTTTTTCATGAAGCATCATAACTAAAGTACTCCTCAACCATCTAAGAGATCATAGTTATAGCACCCACACTGTACTTCAATTTGGCAGGGTATTAGAGTCCGCTATGTGTTTTACCAGTCTATGCCTACCTTATGATGGAAGATCTTATTTCTGATTGAATCTCCATACCATGTAGTCTGCACACCACGGGCTGATCTGCACAGCTCTGGAATTCAACATTGTTAGCACTTTTGCAGGTGAAAGAAAGCTAAAGTCCTTAAAAGCTGTGGGATAAGTGGCAATCTCAAACTTTTCCAAGTTTAAGCAGAGTCTTTCACACTTTGAGAAAAAAATCACATGCCACATACCTATATCCTTAAAAGACCAACCATTGATTTAATTAAAATTATTCTAGCTTATTTGTGCCAAAAATGTGACTGACTTCAGTCAGCATTTGTTAAGCAAAAGCCAACTTCTTCAACATCCACCGTGTGCAAGCTATTGATCAGGAGGAAGTCAAGATGAACTGGATTTTGTAGATAATTAAATCACCTGTCTTGAAGCATATAAAAGCTAATTATGTTCACTCCTGAGAAGGCAAAATGTATGAATCTGAAATGGACTTAAGTGCATAGACCTGATAATATTGGTGGTGTTGCTGAATAAATATGTGTTACAAGTGTCTCAAAACACCATTTAGCATACTTCCATTAAGTAAGAGATTATCTTATTTGCTTATGGTATATTTAAACCATGAGTGTAATTGTTACTTCCCTGTTTGCACTTCAGATGTCGTTTAGAGGGATAAATACTTGAAGTTTATATAATAAATTTATAAGCAAATTAAAGAATGTGTCATTACAAACATAATTACCAATATTCAGCCATCATTCCCAGCAAAGGTTAGCAGTGATAAACAAATTCAGTAAGCATAGAAGTTTTAAAAAATAATTTTCCACTCTACACAGTACCAGTAATTGAAATTTCTGATCTTGGTTTCTTAGCTACTACTAACGGCCATCTGCATCCAGAAGCATTAGTGTTAAAACAACCTTTTTATTTGATATGTGACCTGCAGATGAAAACCTAACTGTACATAGTGACATGTCTTTCTCTTCATGCAGCATGATTTTGTGAAAAAGCATGGTATAGAAATTATTGTGGCTTTTAACATACTACAGTAGCTTTTCACACACTATTTTAGTCAAGTGATGAGTTGTAATTTATGCAAACAGGCTGTAGATATTTTTCATCTGCTATTTGAATCATTATGGCATTCATAATAACATATACATTTATTATCTTTGTAATTAAAGTATCTGGAGTAGAAGTAACAATACTAATAAATACAAATACTGAATAGAAGGAAAATAAGCCTTGAGGTGGGTTTTTTAGACTTCATGCATAAGATGAGAAGTATTCTATTTATTTTTGTTTGGTCGAAGTGTTAATTTGTTGGACATGATGGCAAATAACAGCTTTTATGATTGGGACTGCATGGTATGGGATACATAAAAACACCCAAGAACCTTAAGAATAGGGCTATGATTGAAGAAAAGAAGCATGTTACCAATAACAGAATACAAATCAAACATAAAACCCATTTGGACTACCATGACACAACATGAGGAATAAACAAAAGACACAGCAGGAGCATGGTAGATATACTTTCCCTTTGATATATGTATCAGACTTAAACAATGCTTTGAACTGGGGTTTAACTCAGAACTGCAAACCAGCATAGACTCATATATGATAAATAGTTTTGGAAAACATATGATCTGTGTGAAAGAAAATTACTTCAGTTTAACGCTGATTGTAACACACGTTTCTCAAAAATGCAGTGAAAGCCCTCTGAAACCCAGTAAAAGGTGAAAAGACATTGCCATAGGCAGAGATATATGGATACAGGAATTCCTTTCTCATTCATAAACTCACAAACTACTTTTTGCAGATGAGTCCTCAACATGGGAGGACAACAGCACACTCTGGGAACATGTCAAGTCAGATATGCTGTAAGCTTATGTGCCTCGTGGCAAAGAATATGGTTTTGGCAATTTGTTTGTATATTATGCTGAATTTTTGCATGGTTAGGTTGATGCACCTAATTACTCCCACAGAAGCAACAAAAACATCTGTAGTAATTAATCTTGTTAGAAGCAGCTATATTCATATACTATAGATAATGTCACAATTGCAGAATTACGGTCTTTAAAAATGTTAATTGAGAACAAAAATGACAGGTGAAACTAAGTGATTTGCTTAGGCAGCAATGCTGACCTTTGTCTATTGACAAAGGGAAAGTCACAGATCAAAGCATCAATTTCAAGCTCTTCACTAGCAGGAAACAAAGCGAGTTAAATTTTGGAAGTTTTACTTACTGGATATTTTGGCATGTCAAAAATTCTCTGTCAGAAGAATCATATTTCCTTCCTTTAGTAAGGATCACCAAAACTGAACAGTGGTCCAAGCAGCTACAAATTGCACGAAGATAATAAAGATTCAGGACAAAATGAAGAGAAAGCACTGATGAAATGGTCACTCATGTGATGACAAATGTACAGTTCAAATATGAAGACAACAGATGTGATATATTTGTGAAGAGCCAGAAAGCCAATCTACAAATTGATCTTTATAACAGCAATTTTAGTCCTACTCCTTATCTTCAGTGCTCTCATCGAGTAGCTGTTAAAGAAATACATGACAAAAATCTTCCAAACAATTTTGAAAGCACAGAGGGAGAAGGCAAAAGACAAACGTCTGAATTTACGTCATTGAGTTACATCGTCTTACTCTCACAGCCACAAGGGAACAAAGTGTCCAGCCTTTCCTGGAGGAAGGAAATTGACAAAAATTACTTGTTTCCTAACAAACTTAAAGCCCCCTCACTTCTATTGCTCAAAGAGAGAACTCACTATCACAAAACTAGAATGTTGACAAAAGAAATTGAATTCATGTAGAAGACTCAGAATAACTGTGGTTAATTAAAACCACATGACTTCTATACATAAATAACAACAATTAACAACACAAATTTGGTTCCAAGGGAAAAATACAGTGCTTTCATGTATATATTTCATTGTATATATTTTAATATGAGAAAGAGAGTTTATGCATTTGATTTCCAGAGAACCTTAATGCAATTTAAGACCCATTTACAAGATATCTGGCTAAGTGTAACTTAAAAGTGATTTTGAGATGCCAGATCTACAGGGTTGTGCAAAAGTAGTCATGACTCTGGATTTCAGAATGGATTAACAGTTTGTCTATGCCATTTACTCATTAGAGCATTTTTGAGGCAAGCATTATAGGGGGACCCAGCCAAGCTTCTGGGCACTTGGCCAGGCAATGTGCCTACCTGCCTCACAATATTCCAACTGCCTTTTTGCTGACATTATGAGACTTATATCACAGACAGTGATTCTGGCATTAGAAGTCAGAACAGACATACTTAGAATAACATTTCTTTTACAGAACATAGGAGAAGGAAATCTGCACCTAATACCAGAAATCTACTGACACTTCAAGTAGAAACATTTCCAAAATATGTCTTCAAGACACAAAATCACAGGTTTAGAAAAAGCAAAAAATAATCCTAAAGGTCAAGGAAGACCACAAGCTCTGTGTGAGATTCAGACTGAGCAGGATGTATAGGTTCTAATGCACGAATGTGGGGAGAAAATTCTAGAATGACTATGAAATCACATAAATAATAGCATTCTGCTGAGTGAGGCATATACTCTTTCAATTCACACTTCTTTTGACTGGAAGAAAATTTGCAACTTGCAGTCTTATATTTAACCAAAGTAATGCAAAGTAATTCACACTCCTATACATTGTTATCTAAAGATAACCACTAGCAACAGTATTTATGCAAAAGAAAAAAAAATCAGCCAATTTTAGCCCAGGACAAACTGAATTTAATGCCATTCATATACTCTGGAAGCAAGAGTAGCATGAACATAGACAGAAAACATTTCTTCACCTCACAAAAAAACCTATCAAATAGGAATGCAAAATTTCTGTTACAGAACTTCTACCTGCCTAGTGCAATGGCTTCCCTTGAAATCTTGCACTTGTCAGAGAGCATAACTGTATGCAATAATTTGAATTACTGCAGTTGTTCTTACAGCAGATAAGAAAGTTTACATAAACATACAAGACTGTAATTATCCCTTAATTGTTCAGGTTGTAGAACTGAATCACAAAGAATTCAGGTGATTTAAGCATCATCATGCAGATAGTGGTGTGCAGGTAAAGATAAAACTCAGCTCACCTGTATCCTGCCTGAAGCCTTATGCAAAAGATCACCTTTGTATTTATTCTGAGCTTTGTCTTAAACTAAACTGTTGAGGTACCAAAACCTACCCAGCCATAAAGCTCTCTATAGGTACCAGTAGTACTGTTCTACTACTGCTCCCTATCTTTTCCATATCCAGTCCCTTATTGACCTTCGTGACCCTTTGCTAACTCGCTATGTCCATGTTGTTCTTGCACGGGAGAGCTGAACTGGGAACAGCACTCCAGCTGTGGTCTCACTAGCGCTGAGTAGCCCGCAGGAGGCACACAGGCTGCAGTATCAAGCTGGGGCATTCACGTTCTCTCATCCCGTCTAATGATCCTAGTCATGCTAGAGTGTGGAGCACACTAAAAATTCTTCTACAAGCCTCCTTAGGGAGAGGGCTGACTAGACAATGGAAAGCTTAAAAGACAAGACAAATGTAGCTGTTACAAAATAGCACTATTATTCAAGCACTAAACTTAATACAGAAGTTTATTTTTTTTTTCCACAGAAAAGAACTGGAATGGGCCCAAAGGCTGCTTCTGTTTGAAAGGCTGTAGACACAACAGTAAACTCCTACTCTCTTGGTTAAGTTGTCATAGTAGAATCACAGATTTAGTGGTATTTCTGTCATTGATCTTTTAAATGAATATACTTCAAAGACCACCTTCAGTCCCCATACCCTGGAAGCTTGGAATGAATCATAGCTATCAAATGCATTCAGATCTGAAGAGAAATGGATGATCATGAATATGCTAGGTATAGGCTTTCACTCAGTTCCCGTTTGAAAACATATCCCCTTATACCTCTTTGCTGTTCACCAATGTCTATCCACTATTCAGTGTTATTTATTAAAGTGTCACTTACATAAGAATATTAAAATGTCATGAAATAACAAATAAAAAAGCTATAATATATGAGATGAAAAGAAACATCTAGATAATTGCTAGATATTTTTAATATACAGATATTTGCTGAATTCTGATATACATTTTCATTATTATTTACATCATGTGACATTTTTCCCCAAAAGACTTTAAAATGTCCAAACAAAGGCAAAAGTTACCTGAAACCCTGGTGTGGAAGTCTGTGTTTCAATTGAACAATTACCTTTTGGAATATAGAAATAAGTATGAAGACTCCTACTGAAGTCACTGGTGGTACGGATTTGTAATGAAAATGCAGGACGGCCTCTAATGCAAACGAAACCACATAAAATTCTCCAGGATTGAAAATTATTTTTAATAAATCCCTGCAGATAAAAAGCCAAGAAAGTGGAGAATGGTAGCACTAAGGACATCCAAGTCCCCCATAAAACTGAAGCGTGTGGTTTATATTTACTATTTAAATAAAGAACAGTAACCTGAAAATCTAGATGGTCTCTCATCTGATGAGATGCACTCGATATTTATGATGTAATCAGCATATATGTTATTATTCTTGAATAATACATTTTGTGTTGTGAGATTTTCCCAGACTAAGTAACAATATGAAGTGGCACATGTTATTATGTAACAAGCCCCCAAACTCTCATTTTTAGAGAGACCTGTAATTTTTAGGAAGCACTTCAGAAAAGAAGTACTCAAGGCAATAAAAAGTCAGCCTCTACACCATAGTATAACCTTACATATCGGATTCAGACAGATTAAATAAAACCATATATAAACTATAAGAAAGTCCCTTTATGACCTTATAAAACAGATGTTTACACTCCCAAGGATACTTCTGCAAAGAAACAACCACCGATATGGCCAAATAAATAATTTTGATTGGCTACAATAAATGTACATGACCATGCACAAGTTTTGAGTTAATTTTCTGTTGAGAAATTTCATTTTCAAGTATTTAGAAGCAAACTCTAGATATCCTAACAATGCAAGTAAAGTAGTTCTACATACTGCAGAATAAAAGGAGAGAGCAAATTCCTCCCCGAAGGTTCCCAGCACTAGAGCAGCTACTCTGCAGGCATTACAGTAGTTCATAGGCAGAAGCAGCCACAGCTGTTATACATTACCCTCAACAGGCACCTTGCTCAGTAGATTCACGTCATCACCAAATTAATGGTCCTCTTCCCTCGCCTTGAACTCATTAACTCCTTACCTTGCTGTTACAGGGCACGGGGAGGGAATACTTAGAACCAGAAATTTCCCGAGAACAAGAAATGCAGAATTCCTGGTATGCTAATCAATGCCATCTTCCTTAGCAAACTGTTATATGTACTGCCACGTGCATTTGCACAGAACAGTGGAAATATGCCTCTAAAGCAGTATCTTTACTCTGTATCATCTTCATTTTCCCTTCATTTTTCTGTATAAATAAAAATGGTTTTTGAAGTCTCCATAATTTTTGTATTATATTCTGGACATATATTTGAAATGTGCCCTCCAATCTGCTCAATAAATGGAATAATTAGTTAATACTTATTGTTAATCTGTGCTTGCATTTCATACCCAATTCTATTTAAAATTTCTGTCAACAAAGCAATTCTCTTTCAGATTTCAATTCTATTTTTCAATTATTCATTATAATAGTTTCCAATAATCTCATGCCCTATATTCAGACTTTTTAGACTTTTTCTAACTGATCTTATAATTCCTAAGTCATATCTTGGTATGTTTCCAGTTGCCACCCTTTTCTCAGCATCGGACATGCCCTTAGAAGAATAATCTCTTTTCTCATTCAGGCTTCTCTTCTTTTTCTTCCTCCTGTCGCAAATACTGTGCTCAATACATTGATCATGACATACTTCGCCGTCATTTAGCACAGTTCACTAAAGTCACTAGATTTAGTTTATGAGCTCAGACTTTATTCTTTTAAAAAAAATGTAATATCTTTCTACCATTATGTGTATTACTGTGACACAGCATCTCCTCGAGCTATAAAACACTACTTAAGAAAGGACATACAAGTAAAAAATGGAGGCAGAGATGCACCATATAGCCACAATAAATATATTTTCTCTGTTGTTCAAGAACAGGTGAGATTAAGACCTAACAGACACCTTTACCCTTGGATAAGGATAAAAAGAAAGGCTGCACCAATCTTATGATAGGGATCGGTGACATATCAAATGTAGTCAGCAGGTGAATGACTCCTTTCCAGAGCAATTAACAGAAGCAATCCAAGGATAGGAGGTGAGGATGACAGCAAACCAATTGCCCTGCTGCTGTTAGGTAAGTAAAGGAAGATATGAATTGTCTAACAAGATCTTGGTATTTTCTGGAAATAGCCTCAGAGAGCAAAACAAGTAGGTAAGTTCTTGTAAAGATTGCTGTTTCAATTTCTAGTTATATAGAGAATTTGGTCAAGAGTATAAGGCAGTCAAATTTGAGTGAAAGTTGCCTTAAAACAATCAGAGTTCTCAGACACTGTGAAAGGAAGGAATTACCACAGCACATTAAGAACAATGACATTCCAAAACCAGACTTTAACAAACTGAGGAAACAAAAGATAGGATCTCGAGCAAACATTCAAAATTTTGTTTTGTTCCTTAAAAAAAACCAAACCAAAACCCAAAACCATTCTGGAGGCAGAAAAACAACTTATTCCAAACAGGAAGATAAAAAGGAAGCACACAAAGAGACTTTAGAGCCTAAATCAAGATCTCTTGAATGATTGATATTCAAAAAAAGAATAGTACCAAGAGCATAAACAGTATTGCCTATAAAGGAATAGTATCAATTTCTTAGAGATGGTAATGATGCTGAGTAATGACACGTAAGATGCATTAAGCCGACCAAGAAAATATAAAAACTGCAAGCACACAAAGCACAAAAGGGTACTCTATTAACATAAAAATGTGAAATCACTGTAATACAGAAGTCTGAAACAGTTTGGGCATTTTTCCTTTTGTCTTTAGAAACCATCTGTGACCAAGAACTTTGAATAACTTTAATAAAATGGACATCAGAGCAGACAAGAAAAAGAGGAATGGAAAAGAGTAAAATCATATTTAGATTTCCATTTCAGCAGGACTTAGCAATCTAAGACAGCTGTCATCAACTGAAATAAGATTTCAGCTGTTAGGCCCCACAGCATGTGGAAGATGGGCAGGTCTCAGAATTAAGGCAGCAAAACTGGTACCTAGCATTTTCACCCTCCTTTCTATGTGTCTCTGAACTGGGACATCCAAAAATTTACTAAAACAAATTATTTACAAATCAATTTCCAAGCACCTGGGGATAAGATGATAATAAACAGACAATACAGATTTGTCAAGAACAAATCACATTAAACCAACCTAATTTAGTTTTTTTTCTCGTCAGAGTAATTAGACTAGTGGATAAGAATGAAGAAATATTTGCAATGTATCTTAACCTAAGCACACAAGGGAAATACAATTTTGCTGCAAGTGCTAAAAAATGAGCTCACATGGGCTCAAAATAAGGAATGTAAAAAGTAGGTTTTGACACACAATTACAGCAGAGAATATTTCTGCCTGGATTCCAGAAAGCCAGTTTTGGATCAGTCATCATTACATGTTGTTATGAATGATTAAGATAATGCATAAAAGACACTAATTTTCTAAATAATTTAAAACTAGATTATTCTAAAAATATGCAAAATTATCTTGGTAAGTTCTAGAACAACAAGCAAGAAACTTTATACAAGGAAATATACGGTATTAGATTTTAAGAGAAAACATCCATAAACACAAAGGTGAGATAACTGGTTAACTCAAAAGAAACAAAAAAATTGTAAGTCATCTAACTTTGATGGTCAAAAAATGGATATGCTGTTCTGAAATAGGTGACACCAAGTAAATGAAATGTCATGAAAATGCAAAATGTTGTTATTTCATTTTAACTTCTTGTGGTCTCAGCTAGAGTTCATTGTGGGGCATCCCACTCAAGAAGACAAATGATCAGATAAAATGATACTTGATGTGATTTGATTTGTTAAATCCAAAAAAAGAGAAGGCTGAAAAGCAATACAATAAAGAGTGTTTCATATTGCATGTAATCAATCACTCATGATATGCAGGCAAAGCTGGCTTCTTTCAAACAAAGAAGATAGTGTTCTGATATAAGGAAAACCTTTCCAACTATCAGAAGAAATAAGTTAATTACTAGTTACGTGAGGCTGTGATTATCAACAGCTCTTATGAACATAAATGAACTTATCAGAATAGTCTATATATACTTGAAGTTGCCAAAAAGAAGGGATGATGTAGAAGTGATAGCTCTGAGGTCATGTGTTGCTTTCTTTTTCTTTCTCTGTAGTTAAGTAGCTTGATACTGTACAATTTTGTTTCAAGATTCTGCTTCAGCAAAAAAAATGAAATAACTTTCCTGGAAGTGTTTTGTACTTTCAAAGCCAACAAATGCCATGGTGGACAGACAGCTCAACAGCTCAGAGAGGGAAAAGGAACCAATTCCTTGGCTTTTGGGAACAGAGGGTTTCTTAAAAAAAAGAATGTAGTAGTGCTGATGTGATACAGATCTTGAACTATGGGCCCCATACCGGTCTCATTGATTGCTCCTGCTACAGCATCTACAACCAACATATGGAGAGTTACTGGAGCTGAAACAAAACCAAAGTGTTTAAGAAGTTGTAAAATCTATGAAATTAAATTCGTGCTGTTTGTGTAAGTGTAAACTTTTTGAGGTTGGCAATTGTAATCAAGCCTCTTAAGAGGCTGCTACAGCACATATTACCTTGGTCACATGATGCACCTATTTAGTTTACTAGTAGATGATATGCTGCAAACCAGAAGTTCCAAATTCTAATTCTAAACTCCCAATTCCATGTCTGGAGTTCTGTTGCAAATTCAAAGTTTACATAGGTATAATCCAATTCAGAGAGATACAGAGCATTTTACCACGTGCCTGTTGATCAGCTCAGGATATTGCTTGTCCAGAAAAAGTATGATTCTATGATGGAACTAAAAGGACTATTTTAAGAGTCTAGCTTGTAGCTGATTACATATTCAAAGTACATGCATTCATTAAAAAACCCCCAATTAAACAAACAAAACATCAAGTGAAAAATAACAGGCATTTTGTTGATTCTGGGAGTGGTTTTTGTTAGTGCTATTTGAGAACAGAAATATAGATAGCATTTATATTGACAAACTTTAGTGCATGACAAAGATTCACAAAAGGAGAAACCCCAACCTTTCAAATTTAAAGCCTTAACTTTTGAATAAAGTATATGCCTGGCATTTAAACAAATGGAACTCCTTTATCAGCTCTTTTTAAGTATTTGAAGGTCTTCCTCTGAGAAACTGCAGAGGGCCTGTATCAGACAGAAGCTTTAAGTCTTTGCCTGCATTTAGATATACGAGATAATCTGATGACTTCAAGGGATCTCAGCATCTTCATCCAAAGCACTCAGGTCTTCATTAAAAGTGTTTAACATAATTTTCAAAAGTTAACCAGATGATAAAATCTAGAACAATCTCCATTTTTGAACATAAATATTCTTACCATTCTATAGCTATTCTTCTACCACATGAATAGGCGCTGTGTGAAAAACCATGACAGGCTCTTTGTCTCACAGTTCTTACCAGTGAAATTATCTGTTTTCTGACCATAAAATACTTCCATCCAGGCCAAAACTAAATTTAATTCACTTAGTGTGGGCATTTACAAATTTGTGGCAGCTTGTGCACAGGTATGCACTGGAACAGAACAACTAACACAATCAGAAGCAAAGATTGTATATATTACAGATATTGTTTCAATATTTCAATCTATCAGTCACAACTCATAAGAACATCTTAATGTTTTAAGAAGCATGTTCCATATAATGCATGAGGCTATTTTGCAAAAAAAATGGATTACTTTCAATACAGACATTTGTAATGAAGGCCTTTTATTTACATCAACTTCATGTATTCCCTGGTTACATTTTATAATCTTACAGGCCCATTTTCCAAATGGTTACTTAACACAAGTTAGTCCAGGCCTCATCTTCTGAGTACACATTCCTCAAGGAAGAGGTAAGAGGGAGAGAAACATTATTCTTACAAGGTAATAACACCCCAATCAACCATTTCTGCATAGATGGTAAATTATGTTTTATTTCAGAAGATTTATAATTCCTTTATTGCAAACCCCATATTTACCAAAAGCTAAAGTACTGGTTTTTAAGAGGCTCTTTCTTTTTCAATTCAAGGAAGTATCATTTTTTTTACATCTGATTTTTTAAAAAAGCATCCTTGTTGATTCTTGAAAATATCTTCATAGTATTACCTGTGCACTAGCTACATTTTGAGTTCTTGACCTGACAAAGTGTTGCTCCTCTCCTTGATTAGAAAGGTGGATTTTATTACATTTTAGACAGTACCATTCTTGTAAACATTTTGAGCTGTCCAAAGGCATCTTCTTGCCTTACTGGTTTGGGATTACAGAAAAAACTTTTTTTTTTTTCAGCTGAAAAACCCCGTATTTTTTCTCTAGGTCCTTGTGACATGATATTTAGTTTTGGTGCTAATTTTATTCAATGTTTATTTGTGGCTTTATAAGAGAACTGTGTTGGTATATCTATATTTAATAATTTGTACAGAGGAGCAGCACAAAATTCTTCTGAAGGTACAGATCCCTGTGAAAAATGACCTAGACCCTGCTAAAACACAGAGCTTCTGTGTCAGTTAACAAGCAAGTCTGTGTGATTAAGGAGAGTTCCATTGGACAGACTGAAATTCACATGTTACCAAAATAGGCAATGGAATACAGAAATAAGTTTCTTAACTTGAGATAACAAGTAAGCAAATGATAATTTGAGAAGACACTCTGGAACATCAACAGAATTTGGCAGTTGGGGTACACTTTAACAAATCTTCAACTCTACCGATGTTCCCATCATACCATATGGATCTCATAGCTGGAAATCCACCAGCAGTGCCAACAGATGTCAAAAAGCTTTCAAAGCAGCAGAGTTAGGAAAGATTATATGTATTAACTTAAGTCTATGTATAAACATGTCAAAATTTCTCAGAGTTCATCAGCCTTCTCTCCTCTCCCTGCACTTGCCTTAAAGACCATGAAAATATTCTGAGGCTCACACGAAGAATGAAGCCTGAATACTTTCCATTGCAGGGCACCAAAATGAAGATGCAATATGCTAAATAAAATTCTCTCCAAATGAGAGTTCTTGGAACAGAAAAAAAGAAGTGGATTTAGCAACACACAAAAAACCCCAATAAGCAATATTTGATTCTGTGGGAAAGACTGAATGGAACAAAAATGTTACATAAATACTAATGTTATGTTAAGGGAATCTGAACTTTTCAACCTTTCCAAGAAAACTTTCTGAAGAAGGGTGCATTCAGGCAGAGAAAAAAAAAAAAGGCAGATTTCTCTTCTTTTGGTTAACATCCAGAAACATTTCTCTTTGTTCTGTGTAAATATTCCCTCCTTCCCATGCCATGCAGACAAAAAACATTCTGACTAGTTTAGTGGCCTCAGATGGAAGGGAATGATTTGACACCAAGTGAGAAAAGATAGAAACAGTTCACGTCTCCAATTTGTTCATTAAAATGGGGCTTGTTGGCTCATACTATGAGGAAATGTGGGAAGTTTGCCTGAAATATTAAGTATTTCTAAATACAGTATCTTTTTTAACTGCATAAGACTTTAAGGTAATCTTCATATTGATTCTACAGCAATATTGAAGCCTGTTTTGCATTTGTTCATAAAAGAAGAAATTTTTAATAAATTATGAGAAATTAAAATATAGCATTAAGACACAGTGAATAATCTAAAGTCATTAGTTCTTGGCATTTCTCTTTAGAATGAAATAGATGGAAATTAAAATTTACCTGTCACAGTAAAATACAATGAAGGAAATACTTCCTGCACAGAAAATCAAGAGGTCATGGCAGTATTTCCTTTTTACTGAGAAATGATTGTGCTATCTTCTCAAGCAAATGAGATAAACACCAATACTATAAGGGGAATTTTTATTTACAACAGATAGATATCTTTTGTTAGCAGTCTTCTCTACATGGGACACTTGAGGTTTAGGATTTGTCATTATTACAGAGTGGAAGACAACACTAAATAATTACAGCCTTTCAGTATCAGAATCCACATTTTACTCAAATGGCTTAAGTACTTTTCATTAAATAATTAATAACATAGAATGAAGCAATTGTGGTTTTTTTTCTTTTAAATACAATTTAGAAGATTCGGAAGTTGACCATCAGAGAAGATTAAGGATCTACTGCTACATGAAGCACAATTTCTAGGAACACTCTCTGGGTAAGTTTATATATTGTTTACTGGGACATTTGCTTTTCCTGGATACAAAAGACTGCTGTCAAGGGATTCTAACTCCATATACACAACTTGTGGCATACCAGAGTGTAATGCAGTATTTTGTAGTTGTTTGTAAAATGAATTTGTCAAAGGGTATAAAGAAGAACTTAGTCCATTTTTATAGAAAAGCAAATGTGTTTTACAAAATGCTGAAGCAACCATCTATTTGATACAAAACATATCAGTTTTATAAAAGGCAACCTAGAGAACTAAAAGCACGTTTATAAAAGCACCTCTTAAAAAGCTTCTAAAAGATGATGTGCTAACAAAAAAAAAAAAACAGAAAAAAGAAAAAAAGATACATTAGTGCTGCTAGTTCAAGAGAAATAAAATACGAAAAGAGCTAATTTTGCTTCTTTCCTCTGAGCCTTCTTCATGGGCAAAAAGCCAATAACCTAAGTTTCATCACCTGGCTAACCGATGAATTATGTCAACACTATATAGTCAACAGATTTCAGCACATGGGCTATAGATCCCTGAGAATCTGTGGACTAATTTTAAGAGGTCTACAAAAAAGAACTAAGAAAAACTAATTCATAGAGACTGTACACCAGCCAATGGAAACAAAATTTCTAAGTTGGTCTCCATCAACAGTGAAACTATGCTAATATCCTAGGAACCAGAATTGCTGAAAAACCATTGGTACTTGAATCTGAAGGATCACATAGGATTGTCTACTTGCTGCTTCTGATGCCTAAGCATTTTAGTGTGCATTTTGTAGATTTTTAGAATTATGTAGGTTGAATGGATTTTCCTGGATTGCTCACATTTTAGGTGGTGTTTAGAAATAACTGCACGTTTTCTCACACTTTGCCAAGGACATGTTGTTTTGAAGAAGCACCTGCAAGAATTGCAAGACAGCTTGAAGACAAAACAGAAGAGAAAGCTCAGAGCCCTTGGAGAATCTCCAAGGGGCAGTTCTGAGGAGCCCTGAGGGTGGGCACCAGGCGAAATGGGTACCACGGGTTAGTTACAGATCTCACACATATTAATTACTGAAAGTTATAAAAGCTGTAACATCCGGCTTATGCACATGTGCATACTTTGGGTGTGCACCTGGAAGCTTCCAATAAAGGGTTATTTTGTCTATCTATTTCAAATAATGTTGTTTTGAGAGTTTTTTGCAGGATTTTTAGGCATCACTTCTGCATAGCATTAATTTCGGAAAATAACAACTACTAATGTAAATACTATAGTATTTATAGTACAGTTAGCCTATGTTTTCCATTTTGTGATCTACTGAATGGAGAGCTGTACTGTACTTCTTAAAGTATCTCTAACATGCTACCCAAATAAAACCACATAGTCAGACTATCCATGCAAGAAATCATAACAAAATATCAGTGGGGTATGCAATAATTCTCACCTACACAGACAGGTTCCTTAAACTATGCAGCTTTTCAGGATGATACTCAGCAGGAGTCGACTAAGCATAAATTTTTATGTTTTTGCTATCACCATACTTACAGATACAGATATTTACATGTGTATATACCTGTTTTATATGCATATATATACACACACACACACACACACACACACACACACACTTTAAAAGGTCTTCAGCCAAAATTCTCAGGGAGAGTTCTGCAAAAGCAAGATAATTTCTACAGAACTCAGAAAACCGTGTACCACTGAATCTTTACCACACACTGTATTAGAGAGTAAGCACAGTGACTTCAAAGCCAGTGCAGCTATTTTACAGTATTTGAAAGATTATTTTTAGGTGTTCATGTTAAGCAATCATTTCTAGAAGCCTACAAGAATTACACAATTATTTATAATTTAATAATGAGTATTTTTCTCATTTTAATTCAAATTTAATTTCTCGCACAGGATCACTATAAGCTTTCTTTAATTCCTAAAATAAGGAAAACCAAGTACCTATGAAAGCCAGCTCCTTTAGCATAGTTCTGTCATTTGCAGGCAGGGCAGCACATATCAAACCTTTCAGTCAAGTGCATCAGATCACAAAAGATGCTGAATACCAGATCTTAAGTATACTATTTTGGCAGAATATACACTATGCAATACTGACAGTGCTGAAATTTTCATTAGCAACAGCAAGACTTTCAGAAATCTCCTAATTTTCTCTTCAGAGAAATATTCTCAGCTAAAACTCATTTGCCATCTGATTTTCACAGTAGAGCAGTGTTCTACTGTATTTTTTATTTGAGCTGTTATTAGTACAAAAAAGTCCAATGGTATTCCTGACAGTCAAGACCAAATTCATGCTTCAGCTGAGGCTTAAAAATTTTGTTTATTGTAAGTCAAAATTCTGCCATTTTCTCTAAGAAGAAAGCCCCCAGTAAAACTCATTATAAGGTATTTCCATAGTCAAGACTGTGCAAGAAAACCCCGAGCTGCAAACTAGTGGAGGCTGGAGAATTGTTCTGGGACATTTCCTCTCCAGGCTAACCCTGTTCAGACACCCTTTCCTAAGTCCTTGCTTTTAGCCCCAGCCAAAGTCTACATAACAAATGGATTAGCCTTTCGTCTTATTTCTTTACTGATGTGTCCTAGGTTTAGATCACTTAGTTAAGGATTATAGTTAAACTGTCTAAACAGTGTATCTTCACAGAATTTCATGGGCTATAACCTACAGGAAGAAATGAGAATAGGACAGGTAGAAGACCTATTTCTTCCCACAGTATAGGCATAGGTTGTGGTTCTCAAGACATTCAGGGCAACAGGAGTAGGATATGCTGTTGTGAAGGAGTTGAAGCTGTGTTCACTTCAGGCTGTTCTGTTTTCACTGTCTGCACTGCCCAGTGAAAAAAAAACATGTCCAGACCATGGCTGTGACACTCAGGCACGTTCATAGTTTACAGGTATCCTTAGAGTCCTCTGGATTGCACTTGTGGAAGGATGTAGATAGAAGCACGGGATCTGTTAAGAAATTTCTGAGAGAAATGTGGATATGAAAACCATATGCAAAAATTGCAAAGCAACTAGCAGGTAGATTTAATTTTGTGAAGATAATTAATGCTGGTACATTTAGACCATGACATTAAACACTAATTTCTCTCTTTCACTTTTTTGCTTTTATTGACAACCTGTTACCGCTTTGATTACTACTTCTTTATCTAGACATAGGAACATATACTCCACTCAGCCATATTTTTACATAGGTGTTCAAAGGCTAGCAAGAAGTTCAAATTCTAGCTACATTTCAAGTTTGTGTATGCCTGCATTTGACTTAATCAGCAGCGGCTTTTGCAAATCTTTCTTTTGAAGACTTGATCGACCTGAACCTTCAGGTAAATATAGTATGCATCTAAGTTCTTAACCATTAAAATATCTGACTGAAGGTCAAGCCTATTAGATTTGCTTCAGCTCACATCAGTTCTCCGGGG
>JAWWEU010000160.1:21367721-21389081 GCA_035583155.1 Acropternis orthonyx
GATGAAAAGGTGGTCCCTAAGACCACTGACTCAATTTCAAAAGGGCGTGTAAGGGGGGTGGTTTGGGATAGTTTGTAAGGTGGGTTAATTAGACATTGGTTATGTTCTATAGGTAAGATAATTAAGTAGAGTTATAAATTTGTAGATCTCTGTATGCCCGAGGCGCGTGTCATTATACTCTGGTTGCTAAAGCTTTAGCCGAACTTCC
The DNA here is from genome assembly GCA_035583155.1 of Acropternis orthonyx. Taxonomy (NCBI): domain Eukaryota; kingdom Metazoa; phylum Chordata; class Aves; order Passeriformes; family Rhinocryptidae; genus Acropternis; species Acropternis orthonyx. The sequence goes on from JAWWEU010000160.1 coordinate 21,367,930, forward strand.
AGTAAAAGACCTTTTCCTGCTTTCACCCTGTCGTGGAAGTTTTCTTCCCTTGGATTTACGGCAACAGGAGACACAACTGGAGGAATGACCAAGCAGGTACTTTTCAATAGCTGTAGAGTATGTGAATCCTTGTACTCTGCTGGTCAGTTCTTACTCTGGAGAGCTTTAACAATTACTTCCTCGTAAACAATGCACAGTGACTGCATTGTGAATGTGCACATCTTTCATCCTATTTTATTACAATAGCACATTCAGTTTGATTAATTTGTATATTTAGAACTGAAACATGTTAATAAAAACTGAAATATAATGAATAAGGTTTTATCCAGCTTCTCTTAACTTACGTCAGTGGTAGGGGTTATTTTAATTTAGGTATTTATAAAATTTAATGGAGCAGTTGCTGAGCTATTTTTACAGGGTTTATACTGCACGTTTAAATAACAGAAAAACTTTGCTGAATAAAAAGATTCTATGGCAAGTCAGCAATATAAAGAACTTCTGGCTCAATGTGTACTATGTATCACTTTTTTCCAATTATCTAATCTAGTTGTTTTCTAATTATCTATCTAGCTGTTATAGATATGGTCTCCAAGGACTCTGTCTCATGATCATTCATTGAATTTCTTTAATTTGAAGGAAAATAATTAGTGCTTTCACAACAAAAACACCAGTGATGGAAAAGCAAACAGGTGAATACTAAATACAAGATTTCAATGCAAACTGAAGAATTTATGATACCTGTGAAATCTGACAGTGTTACCTCTCCATTGCTTTTCTGGCTCAACTGTTCTAAGATCATGGATAAAAAGTAAAAGAATAAAGTTTTCCCAAGAGGGAACTGAGGAAAGGTGTAAAGGATAAAATTGACAATATTTTTTTATTGATAATTAGAATTTTGATCTCTGAACATTGCACATAGTTGAATGTTATTAATTGTATTTGTTTTTTCCTTTATTACAGAAATATAATTTGCATATGGGTTCTACCTCTCAAATTCTCTCAGAACATCTGGAAATAATAATTTCTATCTATGTTGAAATCCTTCCCCTGAAATTCTGCTAAGGTGTATTACAGGTGTAAACAGCTGCAATCATCTGATACCATTATGATACACATGCATATTATGAATTATGATTTCCCATGATACTGGGGCCACAAGTCAAACTTTATATAAAATTTCTGGAGCAGTATCAGAACGTTACACTCTTAACTATTTTGCTAGGAGACTGTACTATGCCTCTCACAAAGTTCTTAAATCAGAATGACATCCTATTTCCCTGAAAATAGCGAGAATTCTTGCTTTTCATTAGAAGCCAACTTTTAACCTTAAACTGTATTTTAATAAACCTTGTTAAACAATGGTTAATTTTTTGACAGAGCATTATCTGATAACCTAGACAGCTAATAAAATCCTCTTTCCTTTTTCACAATCATGTGTGTTACTTGTCAAAAGAACTAAGTAGCACCTCCATTACTCCAAGCTTACCATACATTTATTGGGGGTAAAAATGGACCCATCCTCTTGAGGTAAAATATTTCCCTTGTGTTCTTCCAGCAATTTTTATCTCAGCATCAATCTGCATTCAATTCACTTGACAAAATCACCTCTTTCTATTTTACATGGATTATGCGGTGCCTGTACAATTTTGAAACCATACATACATTTCAGTAGAATAATAATAAAGATATTGCTGTGTTCAGAGCTAATTTGATTATTTTTCAAAGTTACAGATAATTTTTTGTAATTCCTGACCTTGTACACTTTCAACATTTTAGTAATATTTTCAGTGTTTTGCTGACCTTTATCAATGTCTTATATTGGGCTACCTGCGTAATGGAACTCACAAGAATTTGTCCCTAACAATGTGAATTAGGTTTTCATTGTATTTAAAGAAAAACAAAACAAAACAGTATTAATACTAAGTATGATACTGCCCTAATTCCTCCTCTTTGCAAACTGAGATCAGAGATAGTGCAACATATTCTGTCACCTGAGAAACCTTTGCTGACTTCTTTGAAGTCAAAGAAAAAAAAAAAGGAAATGTTTAGCCAATAAATTTTTCTAAAAACTTTCCCTGACTTGTTTGCTTATAGCTTCATTAGGCAGGTGCATAAGCTGCTGTTATTGCTGTGACAAATGTAATTTGGAATATTTGTAAAAAATCTTACCTAAAGTGAGGGACAAAAGCATCACCATCAATATTCATAAAGGTTAGAATTTTAGTTCCATCTGGATAAAGATTCATGGAGAGAAGCCATGTCTGTCAGTTCTCGCTGTTAACTAAGTTTTCCTGAGTTCAAGTGTACCAGAGAGTAGTTCTAAAGAGCAGTGACTGTGTGAAACCACTGTGTCTAAGAACCAGAAGTTCGAGCTTCAGTAAATGTGAGGTTAGCTGTGACATTTGGAGTTATGACAGGTGACTTACACTGCTTTTAGGAGGGACCTACCTGTTCTCAGCCTTTTTACTTGAGGCGTTCAGGGAAATAGTGAGGTGACATGAAGAGTCCCCTGCAGAGATTTGCACAGAGACAACTGTGTATTACCTTGTTGGTGTTGCTCTCATCCCTTGTCAGGGTTAAGAGCCTTTACTCAGTTGAGTCTAAATGTTCATAAATGTTTTTCCAATAATGACATATTTTTTATTTTGGTTGTGGGCTAAGTAAACATCCAGTACAAGCAAAAAAGCCAAACTACCTTCTTTTTCTCCAGCAAACAGACTACTTTTTAAATTTACCAAAACCAATCATGATGTACAGTCTGCCTACTGATTTGTGTAGTTATCATTTTTGTATTATATTTTGCTCAGAGAATCACGGGGAGACTATTAAAACAATTAAAATGTACTGAAACAATTCAGTAAAAGTTTTAATATTTATCATGTCTAAAATTCCCACTGTTTTTTTTAAAATTTGATTGAATAATCTCACATTCAAAATAATTTTAACTTTAGACAATCATAACTACCACTTTTATAGCTATTGACAAAACAATTCTACCAAATTTTCAGTTTGTATTACAAAAAAATACCCAAAAAAGCCACTATAACACAGACCATTCAAATCCTTCTCCACCTTAAGAGTGCAGCACAAGTAGTAGATGACATTCTGCCTTTACTTGATAATAAGCCACCAATTTCTTGAAAATTTCTGCACTGCAAAAGTGGAACTGTGTATTCAGCCTTTACCTGGACCACCTCCATAGAGAGTTTTTCGGCCTGTTACAGAATGGCAGTCACCTTATCTGCAGAGCCTAAGCAGAAGCATCACAAGCAGCTGAAGGGCAAGATGTGCCTGACAGTTTCTTTTGCCAAGAGAAGAAAAAGGAAAACAGTCAAAAATAGCCCCAAAGAGCTAAATATCAGTGGAAGTGATAAGCAGTGCATTAGTACATTATTGGAAAAAGAAACAGATTACCTGATTAGTTGCTAATGTATTGCCTTGCTTTAGAGAAAACAGAATCAATGGAAAAATAAATCGTAAAAACAGGGACATAAAGAACATCCCAGCAGAGGAAACAGAAATAAAAATGCCATGGAAGAAACTGAAAAATTAGTGAAAGAGAAGTAGGTGAAAACAGATCTGATTATCTTAATTTGTACTGATTATTGAAGATCTGCTTAATGAACAAGCAGTTCCTCATGGCCAAGTCTTTAGAAGGTCTGACTTAAGTTTCAAGGAATTCTTAGGCAAGGACTAAAAAACATAAACCAGACATAGAATATTTTTTTTAAAAAAAGACTAATTCTTCAAAACATTGTAAGAAGTAGCATTTAAAAAAGAAAGAGGATGACACTGTGACTTATGTCAGAGCACATGCATTTCACAGAGTAGCTGATGTCGAAACAAATTTTAAGTCCTTCACAGGAGATTTTCCTCTTACTATGGATTCCTGTGTATCTAATGATCTGAGAAGTCAATTGGAAAATGAATGGCCTGTCCATCCTATGGCAATAACCACTGAAGCAGGATTTACTACTGTAATGTTCCTGTTCTTGTTCATAGACTGGATAACAAGCACAGCTCTGATGGATTCACTACTTTAACTCTCTTCCTGTTCTACAAGTCTCACAACATGCTGGAATACAAGAAATTCCAACAAGTTTGTCTGAATAGATTTATGTATGATGAACCTGGAAATGCAGACACTTCTTCCAAACAATATGAGGCTTATACATCTTTACACAGCAAAGCTTTCTGTGACTAGGCAGAAAGGAGCAGGATTTATTCGGAAAAATAGTCTAACTGAATCAGCTCTAAGCATTTATCTTACTGCTTAAGGGTTATAATGTGCTTGTACTACAAAATAAGTACTCAGGAGCCAATACCATAGGAAACTATAAACAGATATAGGATGACAAAAGCAGCTGGCTGTCTTGACATGCTCTGTCAGCAGATATACGAAAATTTCATGTACCAGAGGCACCCTACTGAGAGGTTTTCCTTCATTCAAGACGTACATGCTTGTTTACTCCATGGAGATAAAACTGGAAGAAGCAATGTGCATTTTTATTAGATTTTAGGCTGTGCTTTGCCTGGGTGGGCTGCATGACCCTGTTATATGACAGAACTCCAGTAAATTTATGTTTACTGCATCTTCATTTTGTTGCCATTTGCAGCTCATTAAAAAACCAGATCCAGAAAAATTTCTTCTATCCTTTCATTGTAATTTTTAATTTTAAATTAATTTCTACTTAAGGGACCAAGGAACTGTAAATTAATTGCTAAGACAGCTACCCTTATATAACAGTATGAAACTATTGACAATGACTTCTTGAAGAGTTTGTGGTCAAGCAAATCACTCTGAAAATGTGTTTGGGCTCTGCAACCTTCCCAGTAATTTCTGAACATTGTGTTTTGCAAAGGGCCATTCCAGGTGTTTCACAGCTTTTAGAGCCACAGTGATGCCAAGTGATAAAAAGTATACAACACTTGCAGTATGTAGTTCCAGAGTGAAAATTACCTGCCTTGTTTCTTACTGGGATAATGAGGGGTCAGTCAGTCCTTCTGTCTGCTTTAGCAGAAGAAAACACTTGACCCGAATGCAATAACAAGATGAAATGGAGAAATAAGGAGAAGAAAAATGTTATCAAGACTGATTAAGCAAAGAAAGACAAAGTTTTTCTACAGGGCAGAAGTATTCTAGAATGAGCCTCTGACACGCCATGGGAAAATCTTTGGGAAAATCTGGAGAGTGCACATATGTTAAGAATATACGCAAGTGATGATCAAGAAAAGTTATCAAAAGTCTTAAAGTGAATTTATAAACTCTACTTAGGCATTTCTATTGATACCTTCCTTCATAACTAAGTGGTCTTAATTCAGTTTAGCTGAATTAATTTCTAAATTAATTCAATTCAGCTGAACTGAGTCAAAATGACTTTGATTCTGGATAAGGGTGTCTACTTAGAGTTTCATTTAAATACTTTCAAAATTCATTCACATTAATTTTCCTCAGTGTTTGGATGAAGACAAAAGCCTTAAACTGATTATGAGAACTGCAGAAATGATGCATGGAGTGCCACTAGAAACTGTTATTTCTAAAATAGTATATTCAGCAGCTCAGAACATATTATTTTTTAACATGTTTTAGGCATTATTTCAATTTTGATGTATTATTTTAATATATACATATTGAAACCCACAGAGGACATAGACTTGTGCTCTTTCAGACCCTTTGAACTGTTAAATAAAATGGATACCATTTGATACCATTATTTCTTCTCCGCAAATCAGCATGGTATGCTTTCATACCAGCAAAAAAGAATGTACTAGCAAAGCTAATGACACAACAGGAGAAAGAGTCCTAGTCCTAGAAAAGTTTTCCTACATTTTTTTTCTTCTTCACAGTTGCATGAAGACATCACCATAGCTGTATGGGAAAACTGTAGCCTGTTCCTTTCTTGCACTCATGATGTTTAATTTAGTGTCCTAAAGTTTTGAACTTCACTCCAGTACTTGTTCACTGAGCTGAATAAACATCTCCTCCCTGACTCCTCAGGTTATATAACAACTCCACATGACACATCTGCACATTTTGCCTACAGAAGGTACATTTCATTTTTTGATTCTCCTATCCATTTTCCAGTTGCAGAAGACCCATTTCATTTTAAAAGAAGCTTATCCTCAGATACTGATAATTGTTACTCCTATTATTTGGAATGAAATATAAGGCAACCCAATTTCACTGTTGTACCACTTTCAAGGACACTGGGATATCAGCAAATACATGGTAGCTCTTATTGACTGTATAAACATTCCTGAAAATGGAAGGCATATTGCAAAGAAAATCAGCATCATCTAGAGACCTTATTCTTCCTAGTGGTAAGAGTGTTTTAGAAGAAACAGGATTGCCAGGGCATGTCTACTACTTAAACAACTGGCATAAAGCTGCACAAATGTATCACCCTATATCAAGAATGAGCAGACAATTTAGAAGAAGCAACTGGTTACCAGTTCATGCTTACAGTGGCTCAACATGTACCAAATTACCTTACTTTCACTAATGATTTAAGTTTGACTTAAAGTATCCCTGAGCATAATGCTAAGTGAAACAGATATAAGCTTTTAGAGCTTTTGAAATGAAGATACAAAATAGTGCCCTAGTCACTTCATATTTCCAGGAGTACACAGATCACTAGCCAAAATAAACACAGATTTCACTAAAGGGATTTCATTTGGATTATACAATGGTAAATCAGACCCAAAAAGTATAGTAGTAGGTTTTCTGAGTAATTATTGTAGATAGTCATGAACAGATTTTAACATTCAGTGTTAAACTGCTTTCAACTATGATGTTCCAAACTTTACTGAATTCCCAAGAAACAAAACAGTGAGAAGCACTGTACCAAAAGGTATCCAGGGACTGATCCTCTTCGAAAGTTCCTTACAGAAACTCTCACAATTGCACTGTGAAGGAAAACTCAATGTTGCAGCTCGACTCTGCCATTTGATTTGCTTTGTTATTTGATATCATTAAAATAAATTTCAAGGGTAAAATTTACTTTATTTAAATACACTATATATATTCTGACATATACTCCCATTAGACATTTACTTACTACAGACTTCACTTAAATCAGACATGAAATTTCTGAAAAGAAAGGATTAAAATATAGATGCCAAATCAATGAAGTACACTGAAAGTCCACAGAGACTGAAAACCATAGTTTTGGTGAATAAGAGCTAGTAAAATAGTTTGGGATACATATTTAATCCTATTTTATGTGAAAATTAAGAATGTACACACTTAAATGATCCGCACGACTTAAACAGTATATTTGATATTCTCTGGCATTTCCGTAGATGACTGCTATCATAAGAAGTACAGTGATAAGGGCTGGAGAAACAACATAGCTGTAAATAACTCTTCAGTTCAATGACTTTGATAATTATATGCAACTTTGCTACACTATATTTAGTAAGACTTTTGAATCTGTTAAGACACTTTACCCAGTACTGATCAAAGGGAGCTTATGAAATACAGGAGCTTTTCTGTAATATAAAGTTGAAGAAATGGATTTTTTTCTTTAGGTGTCAAGTCCTAAGCTTATTCTTTTTCTTTTAAGAGTAGCAGAATATGCTGATCAGTGAAGCATACACTACACAGCTGTTACATCTACTGTATGACCTGTACCTACCAAATTAGCCATTGTGTTTTTCAGTTCTGGTTCATCAGAGTTTTGGTCTAAGGGGCTTTAACCTAAATTTAGCAAAAGAATACTATTCAGTGTTATCTTGTCTATCCATAATTCATAGCTTCCAGCCTGTTTTGATCTGAAACAATTGGCCAACTTTCCCCCCCCACACTCGCCCCCTCTTTTTTCTTCTTAGCTGTAATGCAGGATGGATGAAAAAAATTTCAGCGCAAGGATTAATGGCAGAAAACCTCCAGGACTGCAGTTTGATACTTTATGAATATGTATTTTCACGCACACAGAAAGGATCTTAACAGATGTGGACTTTTCAACAACCATCATCACTCCTCAAGTTTGTACATTTGTATTCCTGGTACATTAAAAAAGAGAACTGTTTCTACATATAAGAACAAATACAATTTAGTGACTAAGTAAACCCAGTTGTAGTACTGTAAGATTTAAACCACTAAGATCTCTTAAAGGTTCAGATAATTTTTTTCAAAAAAAAAAGAAACCAGTTTCATGTATTGACAGTCCTTCAGACACAGTCTGCAGCTGAGGAAATCCATAAGGCATACAAAGGTGCATGTAAGAGAGACATACCACTGCATTTTTGTTTCTCTACATAATTCTCTCCCAAAGCTTCTAGCCCATTAGACTTCTATCGGAGGTTAGAAACAAGTCTAAATGGAGTTTTGGACTGACCCTTGCAGCTTTTCTTGTATTCCTAAATTCAACACTGTTTACTACCATTTGAAACATTAGATTCAAGTTTCTTACTGATGTACTGAATACATCTAGCTATTTTAAGTACAACTGCAACTTCTGATTAGTAATTTTTAAAGTGACTTTTCAGTCACTCATTGATACCAATAGAAGAAAGAAGTAAAAGGCCTGGATGAAGAGTCAATTTAAACCCTTTTGGTTTTCCCAAGTTCATTAAGGAAATGTCTGTATTTCATTATGAAGTTCTCTCAGAAACAAAGGAAAGCCATGTATGAGTTTCATTCACTAATAAAAAAAAAAGACTGTGAAGCAAATTAGCTTCACTTAGAATAGCTGCCTGTGTAGGAAGTCAAACAATTAATACCTATGTAGAATTCCTTTCTCTGTAAAGCAGATCTTAACTGCTTCATTAAAAACTAATCTGGCATTAAAACTATTAAGTTCCTCCATTGATGATTTGGAAACTCAATTAACACCTGTAAGTTCCTTCACTGACAGCATGGGAGTACAATAACAGTAATTTAGAATAACGAATTAATTCTTACAGAGAACTATGGAATGTTCAAAATGGGACTTTTATAACTCGCAGTCAGGAAGTTATGGTGTGATCCCATATATACTCTCCAGATCTCAATGTACTATGTTCTGTTACAGTTCAACTAATTTACAAGCTTTCCTTGACATATTTGATACATATTATGCCAACCATACATTAATCAATAATGCAGAAAGAGTTGCCAGAATAAACATGAATCAGCATTAAATCCTTCAACTCAGAAAAGCACTGTTAGAGATTCCTAGGAGTATCCACTTTTTTTGGAAGTAACAAAGAAATCAGGGGTGAATTCCTTCTCCCAGCTAAGCCCAGCAAAACCACAGAAACAGCACTCTGCCCAATTAAATAATTTCTTCAAAACCAGCAAAGAACAAGGCAATATTGGCAGTAATATTTTAACTGAAATTTCACTTCATGAGTTAACAGAGACAGTTCTGAACCATACTAGTCTTTTTACAAATCAACTAATTGGTACAGTCATCTCTTCATAAGTTACTTTAAAAGAGGTATTGTACATAATTGCACCCCTAGGTCTACACTGTGCTTAAAATACAGAGGTAACATACCCACTTCCTGGACTGGAAACTTGTATTCCATTGCTGACTTCCAGGACAGATTCAGTAATGACTATCCATCTGGCTATATATAGTCTCTGGAAAACTCCTATAATACAACAATTATAGCATCTTGTCCACTACACAGAAAATCACACTGATTCATTCCTGTACATCCACAGACCCAAAAACCACTCAAAATTCTTTGATATCTGACCTCACACTGCTGCATTTTCCTTAAGAGGAGTTTCAGCCAACATGGTCACTTTCATCAGGAGAAAGATCCTACCTTTCAGTGAGCATCCTTATACCATTTGCAGGGTTTGAACCCCTCAAAGGAGCCTCCTCACCTGTGTGCAATTAGCCATTTCCTCTGATTATCACATACAGCTGGAAACTCAAGAAGCAATTAGAGTTTCTCGGTGAAGAACCCACATTCAGAAAAAAATCCCAGCCATATCATCTCCTAATCATCTAGGCAGTTTATTTTTGTGAACTCTTTGTCATCATCAGTGGTCCAATAAAAGCCAACAAACCAACACTGAAAAAGAAAACAAAAGAAAAAGAAAAGAAAAAGGAAAAACTTCTAACACACTTCTATAGTTACTAAAATTATGAATTTAGAAATTGGAAGTGCCTTCTGTAGCAGCAAAAATAGGTAACAATCAATTATCTAAGCAACTATGTAGTGAAAAGATTTTGAGAAACAAAATGTAATTAATTATTGGATGTTGATGCATGTTCTGTTAGATGGCATCAATCATCCTCTGAGAAAATAAACTTAACATTAGAAAGAAGAGTTTAGAAGAGAGTAGTTGAAAATACGCAACTTACACAGAGTTCTGTAAAAACATGAAAAGTTTATTATTTATGCAGTAAGGAAATTATGGGGGGGCAGTCCCGTGGTGTAAAGGAGAGCACCCCGGACTCTGAATCCCAAGGGCCTGAGTTCGAGTCTCAGTAGGGACTGTCCCCATGGCAGTTAAATGCCTCCCTGCCATCCGATCCCGTCAGATCTCGGATGCTGAGCAGGGTCAGCCCCGGTTAGTACCGGGTGCTGTAGGACAGTCCCGAGGATTTCACTCTCGCTGCCTGAGCTCGCTTGGCCGTGGCAAATGGACCTTAGGACTTAAACGGTGGGGCCAGTTCTGCGCACGCTGTGCCTCACCTAAAAAATCCACTGCACAGGCTGGAAGGGCACACCCACGTGGGGAGAGCCCTTCCCAAAATCTTCGTTCGCGAAGTCTGGCCATACATACAAGGAAATTATGAGTATTTTATTTTATATAGTGAAAAAATTGGGGTTTAAGTCCTCAAAAGTCAAAGCAGAACTGGGACTTGCACTTTTACTCTGCACTGTACTTGTTCATTATTACCTTTGTACCATTAAGTTAACTTAAAATATGCTCCCACATCTAATGTACTGTGTTAATTGTTACAGTGTCAATGTGCTTTTGTTACGTGATTTATCTTAATTAGTGTACAAACTATTATTTAACAGCAGAATGCACATGAAGGAGTCTGATAGTTTGTAAGAAGGAAACTAATCTTATAATGCCCTTTGGGAAATCCCAAAGAGAACTTTTCTGTAACGAGAGCAATGGTGCTGAAAATCAGTCTTTTACCCAACCATTGTGGATTACAGAGTGACAGCGGATCTCTCAGATATATACTGACAGCATCTGTAAAATCAATATGATTCACGTGCTCAGGAACAGAAGTTTGTTTCACAAGAAAGCCAATGTGAGTCCAAACACAGAATTTTATACAAAATACAAGTTGCTAACTCTCACAGTCTTTTTGTCCTTGTATTTATTCTCTTCAAGCTATTCAGACTAAACAAAAATATTTTGAAACAAAATAGGTTTCGATGTTATGTATCGCAGCATTGAGCCCAGTGTCTCACTGTAATATGCCATACATATAAAACTGAGAAACTAATTTTTTGTTGCTGGTGTCCTGCTTCACTTGGCAGTGTTTTCTTTACTGTATATTTCTGCAGTTGTAAAAATTACAGAATGAGAAAAAAAAGAAAAATTATAATCTTGTACTTATCTGTATGATACAGACATACTTGAAGTTCATCATATTTGATGAGGGAAGGGCTGCAATACTCTCTAAGAAGCAATGTTTGCTGGGAAATTTGAGGCAATCATGATGAAAATGATGATGCCAACATAAGTCATGCTACATTTACGATGCCTATCAACCAGCCAAACTCAAGGAGTTATTACATGCTAGGAAAAAAATACAAAATTACCCCAACAATATACTGTGACACACTGTAGTATAACAGTGTTTTGTTGAGTATGTTTGATGGTACTTTCTTAATATGATGTATGTGGTTATGGAGTATTTCAACAAAAATCTTTTCAATAGGAGACTGAAAAACAATTGTGCAATTTTTTAGTGTAGAATGGAATGAAAGAAGATCTGGAGTGGGGAACATTGTGCCTGACAGACCGAACAAGAAAAATCAAAAATAGTCATCTTCTGTACAAGTTGCAGAAAATATATTAATTTTGTATTACATTTTTTCACAAATTCTGTACTTTATTTGAATTCTAAATTTCCTTAGCTGATCTTTATGTATTGAAAAAATTCTGTATACATGCACCTTGAACATGGAAATATCTTAAAATGGATAAGCAACTAAATGAAATTAGTAACAATAATTTTCCCCTTCACAAGTCCTCTTTTGGTTTTTAATTCTTTGCTTGACCCTACCCTCTTGTCACTTGATGGAAATCTTTGCAGGAAGTTCTTTTCTGCACTCCTGGTAACTTATACCTAAGATTTCACCATTATGTATACATTATATCTATGGTTTGACAATCAAAATTTATTTTATGCAAGACAAACCTTTCCTTCTGTAGATTGTATATTTTCCAGTATGTATCTGAGACAAGAATGTTTCTAAAATTTGTATTATGTTTCAGTGTGGTAAGGAAGCAATCACAGGATTTTGTCAAAGTGCTTTAGAATTTGTTTTTGTGGTTAGCATGTCTGGTACCAATTTAACTTCTAACATTTTATCACTTGGACACCACCTGTAATACAACCTGACAAATCAAAAGGTTAATCTGGCTCAGGGCATGGAAGAAATAAATAGCATTGAAAAGTTAAATGGAACGCATGGAGACTATTATGGGGAATTCAAATTTCAGAAGTCAAGGAAGAAGATACGTAAGAAACACACATTATTGAAATTTCAGATCTTCACTTCCAATTCATTTGTGTGTCAGGAGAATAAAGAGAGGAATAGACCTTTCACTCAGCATTTTCAATGACACTGAAATTGTAAATTATGCTAATACAATACTTTCCCTAAAGTCGAAGAACTAATACCGAATCTACAGTCCCCTATAAACTACACATTTCATTACTACAGTACAGGAAGTTTAAAGGTTCATTCTATGTTGAAGCAATTTTACTGAGTCAGAGGAAGGGTTAGAGCTGTCTAAGTGATTACCTTTGCACACTGGAGATACTTTGCAGGATCAGGCTGGAACAGAGATTAGGTTCAAAGCATGCTCCAGGTCACTGGATTCATACTGAATGGCCCTAAAGTTTTATAAGCTATTCTCACAGTGTCCTAGTTCAAAAAGTCCTAGCCTTGTTGGTGTGTCATTACCATGCCATTATTGCAATATCCTTAGACCACAGACAGTTCATGGAACAGAATTGGGCCTGAGGAGCATTCCTGTGATGGGATTCCAGTCTGGAGTCCCAGGGTGAGAAGATCCCCTTAAGCATACTTAAACAGAGAAGAAAACAGCCACTGTGTCAAAATACAAGCCACTGTATCAAAAACTGGGAATATGTATCTGAGCATTTACTTTTCCACCCAGTAGAGTCCAGTCAGGCAGCAAAAGCACCATACTCACAGCATATATGGGATCTAAGAGAAGGCATTTGGGTCTAAATACTACCAGACACAACTTCTGATCTGCAACAGTGATAAACAATTCTTTTCACACTTAAAACTGGTTACAGAGTCAGATATAAAGATAAAAATATGTGTATCAAACTGCAATAATACTTTGCTTTAGGGTATCTGAAAACACTGCAAGTTACTCTATAAAATACCTACCACATATTTGAACCACAAGTGGATATAGACATATTTAAACATATCACCTGATATAATTTATCACCTGAACTTCCCTGGAGAAGGCTTTCAGTGCCTTTTAAATTATTCGATTTTCAAAGTCTATTCTTTTTTTAACAGTTTTTTTACTTATTTATTTATATTTTGGTATTCCTTAACCTTTTGGGGATTTTCTGTCCCATTATAACCAGATCAGGCTAGGCTATGTATCTGAAACCACTGACTAAATTTGTATCAATTTCTTACCATTGCCAGGAAATATCACTATAGGTAAACTATAAAAGTTATGGTTGCATTAACAAGGTAGTTTGTGTTCATCTATTTCAGCCTTCAATTGCCCACAGTTGCTCCATGAGTATTCACTTTTTAAATTGTTCAGTGAAATTTTTTAACAACAACAACAACTTTATATTTAGTAAGGAGATGATTTGTTTAAAGAGGCCTACTAAAATATATAAACATTCTCTTTTAATAAGCTTCTTAAGCAATGTTTCACATTTTCATTAGAAGTAAACTAAATTTGTGATTACCATTTGTACTTAGTGATTTTGATTAGATTTTTTTCCTTCTTCATCCTTAATCCTGTGCTAAATAAAGGAAGATTCTAAGCATAAGCTCAGCGTCTAAGACGAAGTTTCAAAAGTCAGATACAAAAAAAAAGAAACAATTCTGAGCTCCATCATCACAAATTCTCTATTTTCCTAAACTTTGCATAGCACAGTCAAGTAGGTTTACTGTTTGCATCCACTGAGAAAATATAGAAATAAATTTGCTAGTGGAGGATGATCATAAAGAACCCCATTTTCTGTTATCAGTTACAATTCTACATATCACTCTATTAAACAGTGAAGAAATGTAATTAATTTCAGAATGAATTAAAGGAGTGCTTAGCCTAAAAGTTTCAGAGAACATCAATGAATGAAAACTTCTTGCTTTTCAATATTAAGTTAAAAGAATATGTTCAGCCTGTTTATTCACATACCACATTTAAAACCTGAGTACACCTTAGTGTTAAAACCTAAATCCATGTAACTAACATTTAGCTGAATCTATAATCTCTTGTACTGTGCAATATTTACAAATTCATATACAGGTGATAACTAGTGATCCACCTAATAAAGTCACTTCTGTCAGAATATATCTCACACATTTCAAAATTGCTTTGCATAGTAACAAGTTTACTTTCTCCTACCTTCTTTCTTTATGTGATCAACAGCATTTCTTTTCTGTACACTGTTTACAAGTCAGGTAGGTTCAATGTAGAAAAGGAAAGATTTTACTGAGATCATTACATTGTGACATTCTGACAACATTTGAGAAAGGGGTTTCAAATGAATATTTGAACGTACTCTGCATATTTGACACATGTATGCTGATAGAAGAGATGTGAAATTTGCACTATGGGAGGATTCCTTATAACAGGAGAGATACACCAGTGCTTGACCATTCAACTATAAAGAGATTAATTTACTAAAAATGTTGGTACTCAGTTTCTGAAGGAGTACAAGATATATTGGTAGAGCTGATAAAGAAAGCTTTCCAATGCATGTAATCCCATGTATATTTCTATGTCAATAATATTATCTCATACATTGCAGAGTGTTCCAGGGTTGCTTCTAGCAGAAATCTTGTAACATTTAGATTCCTGACATTTGGCTTTCATCTTATGGATGGCAAACTCTCTTCTTTTCAGACACAGTCTCTTTGCAGACTTTCTTTTTCATATAGATAAATACGTTAGCAGTGTCCGCAGAAAAAAATGAACTCTATCAAAGGAAACAAATTTAACCTATTTCTCCATTATTAAGATGACTCCTTTTAGCAGAAGATCCTGAGAACACAAACTACTGTATCACCAACTGCATAGTCCATATGGATTAAAATGCACCAAAGAGAAAATAACTTCAATCAAAATACTTTCACATTCAACAAACTAGTAATATTGCCCAGAAAAGCATTATTTTGTCATAGTAAATACTTCAAGAAATAAGCCTATTAAAATGAGATTCAGCTGAAGGATAACAAAAATTCAACACTGTAATACTTAATAACATGCTCAGCCAAATACAAAATTCCATTTCCTGCTAGATCAAAATTTAATTTTCCCACTTCATTATTTGATAACATGTGCATTCTATTAAAAGGCTTATTTATTATTTTCTTCAGATACTACTCAAAAACTCCACATAACACTCTCCCTCAGTATAAAGTCCAGATGATAGTGTAATATTATTTAGTGGAAGCAAAGGTAACTTCCCTAAAAAATACATCTTTGCAATGTAAAACCCCCTGAGAGCACCTCACTAAAACAAGTATTTCTGAATTAAAGAGATTGCTTACGTATAGAAAAGTTTGCAGAACTAGACCCAGAAAGAACAAGACAATTACTCATTTCTATTCACATCTTGCATTCTGCTTGATTATTTTAATGGAATATCCACTAGGACAACAAAATATGCTACACCCAATACACCATTTTAAGCCCACTTACATGTTGAAATTTTTAACCAGTTTATAATGCTAACAACGCATCAAACATGCATTTTACAAATCAGTATTCTGCCTAAAGGTACTACTGAAAACATGCTAAAATAGATAACTTATATTCACAATCGTACTGACTTACCCGGGTAGAAGAATTCACCAAAGAACCATTCAGATTGCCAGTGTTGCACTTGAAATTCAAATACAGATCAGGATGGTGATTTGCTTCCCATCTTCCCAAATCAGTTACTGCTGACTTGTCAGAATCTGCAGATATTTTCTGGAAGGCAGTACAAGTCATTCCGGTGAAACTAGACGGCTTGATCATAAAGGCTTCCAAAGCAATGTTACGAGATCCCTGTGAAAACATTGAGAAGAGTTATCTTGCAAAGTCATTAACTATAACTGCATTATTCTAAGTGCATCGTGCACTTAGTGCATATACTTTATAAAGGACAGTGCATGTATAGATGTCTGTATATCTTCACAGGGTAAGAAATAAAACAGCACTTATTTAAAAATACGATACAAAATTGTACAACAGCATAGTGGGTTTGCTTGAATCTTCCTTCCTTAGGACTGTATCAGTCTATATCTGTTCTATTAGTTACTATTATCTCAGTTTTGCAATTTTCTCAGCCTCATTATCAATTAGGCAATTATCAGCCTCAATGGAATCTGGAATTAAAGCAATACAGTTATAAAAAGAAGCAGTAACACCAGGCATAAGCAATATTAAAAAAATTAACAAGGATGTGCTTTGTACCTCAAAAATGGAACAGAAAACTTCTTAGCCATTTAGTGGTCAAATAATTGTTTTACAGATCATGCTCAACTAGGATATTGAACATGACTATATGGTTCAAGGCAACACCACATTACAGGTAGGTTTGTTTGTGGCCCAACCTTTTGCGAGGTGAAGGGTCTACATGGGAGATTGTAGCAGAGTGCAGACATACATCTCTATCCTTAAACCAGCATTTTAATTTCATCACAGGCCTGTGCATGAGATCAACAGCTCGTGTTATAATCAGGTTGACTAGCTCAGACTGCCACCACACCAATAGGATGATACAGTTTCTGCTTCCAGGCACAGATTGTTTAGTGACCTGTGAGTGTATGTACTTTACATATTGACTGCAATGTAAAGATACCTGAGTTAAGCCACAAACCAGCAAATTTAGCAGGAAAGTAAGTGTACCAATGGAGCAGTTCCATATTATTGTACTTGCTTCCCTTATGCAGGCTAGCAGTACAGAGGTACTGTAAAACGACTTAGTTAAAACCGGTGTGAAACGCTCGGACTTTGGGGCATTTTGCTGACAAGAAATGACTTCACAGAAGAAAATGGCATTAATTCATACTAACAAACAGATCTATAAGACGTGTAAAAACCACGGTACCAGAACAAATTAAATTCTAGCATGAGATAGAGTGCATGACTTGCCAGTCCTCTTTTGAACTTATGAAATAGTTTCTGAATGCACCTTCTTCAGTCACTGATGATGCTGCCAATTTCCAAAATGAAAGTACTGAAGTCTCATTAAGCAATTTATTTTACTTTTTGTCAAAATTACCCAAAATCCAGAAGCTTACAGTATATTTTAATACTTTTTATATAAAAGTAATATAAACACTATGTAAAAAGTAGAAGTACCCTAAAGATTCTTTGCAGTTGTTTCTAAATTCCTAAAACCTCCCTTTTCAATATTCAATTTCCACCTCTTCCATCCTTGCCTGATGACTTTTTTTTCTATAATTGAATAAAAATGTCCAAGATCAGTAAGAATCAAATAATTTTTGCATTAAAAATCCAGTGTCTGTTTGTTGAAAAGTCAGAAAAAAGTCTGAAACCAGGTTTATCTGTGTAATTTCCTGTAGCATCTGATAACCTTTCAAGGAGTTACAAAATTTACTCCTTGCAGAATACTATAATCCACATAACAGGAATCAAGCTCCATTACTCAGTTAAAACTCCCATGGTTAACAGGTTTTCTTTAATCTTGGGAAAACTCATTTATATCCATTCATATTTCATTTATATTCATAGCTTCCTGTTTTCTGCTGCAGAATGGGCATAACACTAGCTCCTTATTTCACACTGGTGGGGTAATGGTGAACAAAATGATTCCTAGATAATGTTGTATGAAGATAAAAGTGATTTCACAATAGGGTAACCTATTTATAAAATTTTGAATATTAAATTCTTTAATCATTTGAGGTTTTCCATTCCCAAAATATATCTGTAAAGGCCTGATAATGTTCAAACAGTGTGGCCATGCCACTCTCCACATATAGAAATAGATGGGTAAAATGCAAGGTAAACCAGTGTTCATTATGTAGGATTGCTAAATGAGCTACAAAAGGGATACAAATGAAGCCAGAGCAAAATTACCCACAGAAACAAGCCACATCAATTGTGTCTCTAAGCACAGATACAGAAAACGATAATTTGTTGTCCTTCTGATAAAGGCACTACTCAGTAAAAGGACCAAAGGGGACTGTTACCTGGGTATACTGAGAGCAGCACTGAAGGCTGAAAAGGCTGAGAGCATGAACAAAAAGCCGTGTTGTCTAAAGCACTCTGACAGTCTCACTGGCTGGAGAGTAAAATGAAAGCTCTTCAGGTTGTGGGTTTTAAAACTATTGCACGTGTCTGAGACAGAAGCATTGAGGTAAGTTTTCCACCATTTGTTGTTATCAAAAGGAAATCTTCCTTTACAAAGTGAACATCTGACATGTATACACAGAAATAAAACAAAAGCAGGAGCAAAGAAGTGCCTCAGAACAGTACTGAAAAGAAAGTCATTTGGGTGTGCTGAGCCACACAGACCCAACCCAAGAGCATTTGGCTGCCCAGAGCACCCCCAGCTTCTGGCTGCACCCAGGGGCTCTGGAGGCAGCTTCCATCTGTGTGCTTCTGGTCCAGTGTAGAGCTAAAACTCTTGCAAAGCCTCACCTGAGCTCCATGGGGGCTGACTCCTGTCCTGTTGTCCCTCACTGACCTGGGACTATCCTTCTCACTACAGCCTGGTCTGGTGACCACTGGGATGTGGCTGGGTCCAGTCACCCTGACCTGCAGCCTGGTGTCCCCACCTGGCCTCACCACAGCTGGGACCTGAGCACCCCTGGGCTGGGGCTGCTAGGGCAGCAGAACTACATCTCCTTTGTTTTACCACTGTATGATTATTCAATGAAACATTTAATATATCGTAGTTCTATATATTTATGTGAAATTGTCTAGAATTGCAAAGCTGCTACTGGCCACTCCTCCTGCAGTGTGTTTGGTATGCCATTAGACAGTTAGGAGAACTTAAGAAGATCTAAACAAAGTTATCCATCCTGGCATATTTCTGACCTTGAAATTAGTCATTCATGGAATGTAACTGGAAAAGCACTTTTGTCTTCCCAAAATCAATGCAGGAGTAACAGTCATGGCTCCCAAGCAGCGTTTCAATGTACACGGAACACAGTCACGCATACAAGACACGGCACTCAGGCACATGGTTTAGTGGTGGACCTGGCGGTGCTGGGATAATGGTTGGATTCAATCATCTTAAAGGTCTTTTCCAACCTAAACTATTCTATGTTTCACTGGTATATGGCTGACACAGTTTATAGATTTTTTTTTTTTTTTTTTGAAACTGTACTATAAGCTATTGGCTACCTAAGCTTTTGGGGTTTTATTTGCTGTTTTCTAAAATAAAGCAAGTAGATGCAATTTCTGTGAGACAGTTTGCTGGCTGGCTTCCCAAAGGAACAGACGTGTTCGGTATTGAATGAGATGACACCAGAAATACTTCACAGCTTTGTTTATTTACAAATTGCACTCAACAGTAAACTAATTCTCCTGCAGAAAACCATAAGAAGCAAAAATATAAAGCATGGCAAAACAGTTAGTGACACAGGTCTGCATTTGAGTACACAGAATTACTGTTTTCAGTAATGTCAACAGCTTCCTGAAGCTGTGACAAGAAAAAAAGCTGGCCTTTGTCACTTGACATTTCAAAGAAATATAAGTACAAAACAGAGCCCTCCTGGCTGTCACATTGCAAAATACTTCTAAAAGGCATATTATTGTCTCTATGTATTTAATACACTTTCAGCAAATTTTTTTAGTCTTTTCTGTAAATGCAAATTAAATACAAACCTTCCTTTAGAAAACAGTCCAACATCTTTTTGTCTGTTTGAAGGACTGCTTTTCTGAAAACATACAGTCAAGGAACTAACACTATTATGGTATTTGGCTCACCTGATAATTCTTTTTTTTTTTTTTTACTGCTTTTACTTTTATACATTATTGCTGCAATTGAAATGGTACCTGAACTCACTCATAAGCAGTATTTTAGTGTAAATGCAGTGGACAACTGAGAAAAGAATAAGGTTGTTTAAAATCAAGCATGCAAACAAGCAAATTAACCCAAGGAGAGATAAGGCTTTAAAGCATTCATCTAAAATTCTAAAAGGGTAAGTTTAAAGCTTTTGATTTAGATGTATTTCTGCTATTTAGATATTGAAACTGGCAAAAAGATCGTCTCAGCATCCAAATGTCAATCCCTCAATATCCAAGTGGCAAATTTGTGTAGGTGGAGGCCAAGGAACACAAAAAAAAATTCAAACAGCTACAGTTTACTTCTAAAAAATGAAAACTAACCCTAAATCATTAACATCTATGACATGATTGACCTTTCTGGATAATCTTCTAAATGCTTTAAGAAAGAATTGTCTAGAATCCTCTTGGAAAAGTGTGCTAAAATCTTCAGGCAACAAGGGATTCTGTTGTCTTTTCTCTTTTAAAAATTTCATTCACTCACTCAACTCGAACCTTCAAAATAAACCCATATACTATAGTGGCAATAAAAATAGAAACTGAGGGAATAGTAAGAACACTAGAAAATTAATGTTGTGAGCACTCTATTGTAACCATAAATAAAATTGGTCAAGAAAACCACTTTTTAATACCATCTGTGATACTTGAAAAAATATTTTGGTCTTCCAAATAGAATTCAAGAGTGTATCCGTGCTGGTGTAAATACTGGTATTTTTGGTCTGTGTTTTGCCCAGCCACCTGTGGGAAATTATGCTTT
>JAWWEU010000160.1:21389181-21458838 GCA_035583155.1 Acropternis orthonyx
CTATCTTACTTGGCCACCTGTTGTAATAAAATACTGCTTAAGTTACACTCACAATGGTGTTTGAGTTTCAGTTCTCACATGCTCTCGGTACCCTCTCCGTAACAAAGAGAAAAAAAATATCTTACAAAAAGTTTCATAGTTTTATCAAATACCTTTGATATAACTTGAACATTGCTGGTCAATATTTGATTTGCAATGTGTTCCACACATCTTACAATCCTGGTGCAGGCTTTGTCTTCCTTTTGAGCCATCCATAACACATGGTCATCAACCAACATTATATTGCTGGCAATTTCAATAAGTGCATCCCCAATCTGGAAGAGAAAAAAACCCAAAACAAAAAATGATATTGTCTGTAAAACTCCCAAAATAAGAAAAGAGTAGATAAGAGTATAAGTGAAAGCAGGCACCTTATTTCTCTTGGTAACCATCATTCAAAGACAGCTTTGATTTTATAAAGAAAATTAAATTGACTGGAAAAGAAAAAACAAGAAAAGAATAGTGCAACTCACATCAAGGAAAGCTTTTTTATTTACAACTTTAAAGCTTATCTTCTAGATACAGCAAATTGAATCTTTCATCAGGCAGTAAATAGAATGCCAGAATTATCACCCTCTTTCTTAAACTAATTAAAATTGGCAATGCCCTTCTATAGAACTGCTTCATGTTTAATCAAAAAGCCTTGGGGAGAAGCAGGGGGAAATTAAAAAAAAAAAAAATAAAAAAAAAAAGAGGGAAACTGTATCTGAAAGACATCTTTGTTACACACATGATGCCATAAATTTGAGATATGGCTCAGGTGCTGATACAAACTTAGACTTTGGCCATAGCTTTGGAAGTTTTAATTCACACTTGTGGCTAATCCAAAAGGGTAGATCTTTGTTTTGCCAGAAGACGTTTTGCAGATTTTGGCAAGTATAACTATGTGTTTGAAATTCTATTAGTATGTTACATTTAGAAAGAATAAACATCACTGTGAATATTTTTTGTAATTATTTCAAACTGAAATAAACTTTTTAAGATTCAAAAACTTAATTGGAGTAAAATTTCAGAACTAACAAGACCACATTACCATTATTTTTGAAGGCAAAGATAGGGCAAACATATACACTTGTCACAAATAAACCCAAATAAAATAGTATATAGAAACAAAAAAACAACTGAGATAAATATTGCTAGAGAAAAGTTCAAGAAGCTAAAGAATCACATTAATAGAAAGAGAAAAATAAGGCAAATACAAATATAATTCAATGGAAAGGAAAAAAGAAATTCAGAAATGGTGAAAAAGGTTTAAATAATGGCTGGGGTTATGAAGTTAGTTCTGCATTTTCAATACAAAATACATAAATTTCACACGCATTGCAAAGGACACAGAAATAATGAGACTACATGTGAAATTTTATGTGACTGTTCCTGAAATATTTAATCTATTTTTGAGAACATAATTACTAGATAATTCTAGATGGCTTTTGACAATGTGACAGAGTTATTGATACAATGAATAATAATGAATCACATTAAGAGACTGGAGTGATTTATGAGAAACTATTAAAGCATACACCAATCAACTAAGAAATAACTTACTGAGGACTGAATAGTCTATAAATATACAAAAAGAGAGAAATAAGAAGAGGAAATATTTCATATTATAATTAAAAGCATTAACAAAGAGTAAAGGCATGTAATGAAAAAAATTTGGGCTAATATGTGCGTATCTTCCTGACAAAAAGTGGTAGTGTGTTGTAAATATGTCGCCAGCGCAGCTGCGGAAGCTCTCGTGTTTGAGAGGTGAACCACCAGCTGGAACAAAGCACCATTACCTTGCATAAAAATGAGCAATCCTGTACTGAATGGGAGGCACTCCCCAGAGCAGATGTACAGAAACTCTACCAATTTACCTAAAATGTTTTTGACGTTATTTTGATAAATTGCATTTTAATTGATTTCTAATGGATTTATATGACTGTATTTTCAGCTGCTATTCAATTCCAAACTAACTGCCTTGTATTAAATGAAGTTCAATCCTATTTATGAGTGCAGCCTCATGCGTGAAACTATTGACACGTAAACTTTATGTGTGACTTTGCACCTTGTAAGTGAAAATTCAGGAATGAGTGTTTATAGCAAAGAGCTCAATGAATGAGGACCCTACTTAAGTGAACATGAGAGGAAGAAAAAAAGTGAAAAGTTAAAAATGGAAGAAGGGAACAGAGAGGAATTAGGAGAAATGCTTTAAATTAAGAAAATAATAAGGGATTACTAAGTAAGAGATGTAGAGATAAATGATGGAAATGTTCTGATACCAAAAATCAGAAATCGGAACCTATTTGAAAGGTGGAAGAAATCAAGAGAGTAGAGATGGTGCTCAGTTCTAATGGATAATGCCTCAGCTGCTAGCAAAATAAAGAGGCTTTATGGCAAATCCAAATACTTATTTTGGATTTTAAATTTTTGTTTTGTCAGAAAGCAGTAAGATCTTATCAGGTTTTTGAGCTGAAATAAAGTTGCAGCTTTGAAACACAATTCTTGGAGAGCACTTAATAATACACTTCAGATTTAGCGTATAACGGTGAAATTGAAGTGGAGGCTTTCTCAACTTGGCACTAAAATGTTAACTGTTACAACTCCTAGAGCCAGAACGGAATGCGCATTGCCAAGCCCAAAGAAAACAAATGCTTTAACTATAGCTATCATGTGTACAAAAATTAGAGTTTATGAAATCTTTATGCAAGCAGTTACTCTGAAAATTAACAGTAACAAAACTGGGATGAATGTTTCTTTCTCTGTAAAAACCTATTTTTCCCACAGGGTTTGCATACCTCTCTGATTATATTTCCCTCTAAAATGGCATACATAATGCTAAAAGTTTCTGTATGAAGTTGCACATAATGATATACATATTATCTTCTCTTTACATAAAGTGATACCTCCTTTTAAAACTCAGTGAAAATCTCCTGATGAAATGGAGAAAACTAAAGAAGTATGTGTACCTCCAGTTACCAGAGAGGTACCTTGAGTCCATTCTAACACATTAGACATGGTAGAAATTAAAATTTAAAAGAAAATTAAAGAAGTGGCTTATTAAAAAACAGTTTTTACTGCTAAGCAGCAATGCCCTTGTCAGTCAGAGGTTTAGTTCTCCTTTTGGGCATAAGGAGACATATCACAGTATATGGAGAACATTTGCAATCAGCAATCAGTTTCAGAAACTACTCTTCAGTGTGTGCCTGCATACATTAAGAACAGGGCCATATGTGAAGACTTCACTTCTAAGTGATACTTTTTTCCAGCATAGAGAAGATATCTTACATCTTCAACTTCATCCACGAAGACAATTAACTTTTCCATTATATAAGCCAAATATATTACATCCATTTTATCCGCAAAGAGGGGAGCACCTCTTGTGTAGGCTGTCAGCTGGCGGGAAAATTCAAGCACGGTTGTCAAATTGATGTGCATCTGAAAATACATCAGAATTGTTAGGTGTAATAAATCAGCTACCTTCATTCTCTTTAAAAACTGGAGATCATATCCACTTCTATAATGCTTGCTATAATTTCACATGGATTTATGTGCATCAGTATACCATGGATATAAATTTCAGGGGCATATGAATGTATCTTCAGCCTCAGGTCTTAGATTTTTTGCTGATACCTGAGGACACCACCATAACAGGCCAACAAATTTTGAAGATTTTTGTCTACTTTTTCTAGACTGTAACTATCTGGCCACATAAAATATACCAAGTTACTAACCTTGCCTTGCCTCTATCTGTAGACCATCATGAAAACAACAGTATCAGCAAGGGTTCCTATATATAGTGGTGCATGGGGGGAGAACAAGGGACAATGGTACTGAGTTGAAACAAAAGCAGCTCAGACTGGTTATGAAGAAAATCTTTCCTGTCATGAGAACGGTGAGGCATTCGAACAGGTCACCCCCAGAAGTTGTGTACCCTCCATTCTCGAAGGTTGTGAAGACCTGAGTGGTTAAAGCCATGAGAAACCTGGCCTAATCTCATTGCTTACAGAAGAATGGACTTGATTCTAGACAACTTCCTAATTATTTTATTCCCCTATAATTGCACTGCCCTTCCTAATATGGCAATTATTCTTATTTAAGTAGGAACCCACGTGAAAACAAAATTTCTGTGGTCTTATCTAGCACTACTGATACTACTAGGGAAGAAATTATGCAGGAAACTCGAAGTTATAAAACTTAATATGGCAGTTACACGTCTGGACTGTCCTTCATGTTGTTTCCTGTTATGTTCTTTTTTTCTCATTAATTTCCATCTGTCTACTTTTTTATCTTGCTCTCTCTTTTACTTATCCATACGAAACAATTTAAGTATTGCTTTTTTTTTTGAGGACATCAAAAAGGCATTCTAAAGTAGGCTTCATGTCATTTCATGAAGAAAGGCACTTCACCTCACCAAACTCTGATATGGGACTTCATGACAAATTAACATCTTTCTGGAAAAATGTATGAGGAGAAGACAAAGAAGGAATGAAAGTGAAGCACTGATCACCCTGGCAATATTACTAATGATCACCCAGACTTCAAACACCCAAAGGAAAAAAACATTAAAATAAAGGCAAAAAATGCTGTGCACTTGTTCCTACTACAGCTTCCAATTACCAAACACATTGCTGTCTTTCAAGTAAAGCATTTTGTTAAAAGTCCATCTACCCCAAACTTGTGTCTGAACAGACATTTCTTGCAAGCTACTGAAAAAAATCTACAGTAGAGAAGGGGAGCCCTGGATTTCATAGCATTACCTGACTAAAAGCATGAAGAACTTGAGTTATTTCTTGTGAATAAGGACATTCAGAATAGTTTTCTTCATCCCAGCGTCCAGTTCGATTACATTTACGCCATGCTTTAGGCACCTCACCATTGTGAAATGCAACGGAGCTAAAAGAATACTGGAGACAGGGGTGGTAAGCAGTTATCCCAGCCAAAGTTTTGGGCCACCTATAAAGATCATGATAATAAAAATTACAGCACAAAAGATAACTTACAGTATTAGCAACAGTATACAGAATATAAGAGAAAAAAGGGTATTTTATCTCATTATGTTTT
Organism: Acropternis orthonyx; assembly: GCA_035583155.1. Taxonomy (NCBI): domain Eukaryota; kingdom Metazoa; phylum Chordata; class Aves; order Passeriformes; family Rhinocryptidae; genus Acropternis; species Acropternis orthonyx. Next base: position 21,394,267 of record JAWWEU010000160.1, read on the forward strand.
ATAAAGAATTACTTTGTTTCCTTGGGAAATGCCAAAATTATACAGGTTCAAGTCTTTCTGGTCACACACTAATTCTGCATTAATTCTAGGAAGGCGTTTGGTGTTAAGGAAAAATATATGGAGGATGTTTTCACTACATTAATCTCTGCAGACTGCAAAAAGCAGAGCAGTAAGTCCATGAAGCGAAAAAACCTTCCTCAAACCCCATTACTACATGCTGTTAAAGGTAACTGCTCAAACTGCACCTGACAACCTTTGCTTTGCATTTTGACCCACCACTACAAAGCCCCCTCTGTCTCAAAACTTTAAAAAAAAATTAAAAAAAAAATTCCTGAATGTCTCAGAATGCAATAAACAAAATTTCAGTGGAGAACACATGTCAAGCAGGAACAAGGAACTAGTCCTCAAAAATTAGCCATTTAGGTATACTGATTTACATACAGTCTTTGAAAACAAACTAAATCAAGAGCAGACAGAATTCTTCAACTCATGAATCTATTATACAATACACTCTTTCTCTCTCTCTTCTGCGTTCTAGAATGGCACAACTGGATCTATTTCTACAACTACCAAATCTATTATCATTTACAACCTAGTCTGGACATAGCAGGATCAGGTAATTGGGAGAAATCAAAGAAAACCATAAGTGTATCATAAGCGACAGGCTTTGGGCTATGAAAGTTTTCCTCATTTCAAAGAAAAGGTAAGAAAAAATACTTTTATTTGTCACAGCTGTAACCGAAACAATTCCATTTTGGATGTAAAAACAGTTGATGCAAAATGAACCATGAAAGGAGCTTCCCCAAAACATAAAAATATGTACAGTAGTATAGAGTATAGTAATATAGAGACCTTTTGTCTCTGAGCTGAAATATTATTTTTAGTAAAAAAATTGCATTAATGCAATTGGGCCACACTGAGTGGCAACTTACCCCGAGAGTAAAACTAAAGAGATAATCCTGAAGCTAGCATTATCACAGGTCTGGCCTTTATGAATAGGAATGATAGCTTAAATAACATTATCATTTTCATTTCAGAATAAGCTTACAGTGTGCTAGAAAACAAAAATAAAAAGAAGAGCAAAATATCACCATCACAGAGAAAACCTCTTAGTAGAAAAGGCCAGTTCATTTCGACTCACAGTGTCTATTTCTTATGGAGTTATGCAATTATAAATACCACCTAGGCTGGACAACTCAAACAGCCACACTTCCCTAACAGTTGATGCGTTTTTCCTTTTTTTTCCCCAAAAAAGAACTGTTTTTTCTAGCTTTGCTTTTGTGGTTCAACTCTTTCTACTTACATACTTGTGATGTTACCAAAACTTCAAAGACCTTTGTAAGAAAAATTACTGGTGTGATAACTCCATCTCTGAGGATAAAGCTTTGGAACAATTTCAAGCACTAATGCTGAGTTTGAGCCTGATAAAACTCTACAATTTTAAATTTATTCCCTCAAATGCCAAAGGAACCTATGGACTCAGCATCCTTTTGATGTACATTTTAAAAATAAATTTATATGGATTTCTAGAAAGATGATCAATAGGAAATGTCCACTCCTGTTCTTCGGATTTATATATAATGACAAAAGTACCCCTGGTGTTAGTTTGTGCAGCCTGTAGAATATATATATATTTATTTCTGGAGAAAAGGATGGCATTTTATGGCAAGAAAAAGCACTTCCTAAGATGTCACCTAAAAAATGCAGTATGTATTATCTGATAGGAAGTACACTTATTTTAAAAGATTTAATTAAAATACATTTTAGCACATCCACTATGAGAAAATACAATTGTCATTTTTGTGATGACAAAAAATCTATAGTTAAGATTGTCAAAAATCTCTAATGAATTTTAATCCATTATATATGGATTGCCTCAGCAATTTTGCTTCAGAAAAAGAGGCAAACTTGCTGGAACTGAGGTTAACACATAATAAAATAGTTTCATATTAAATAGAAAACAGATTATATGAGCAGTTTGTTTTTCACTTCTTTTTAAAGCAATCCTTTATTTTAATTGAAACGCAAGAAATACTAACAAAAAGCCTTTGAGAAAGTTTTAAAGGTAACCTAAACGTAAAGACAGGCTTTCAAGTCAGAAGTATTTGCAGAAAGTTCTGGTATTTAAGAGAAGCTTCCTTTCTCATCTACTTTTCCTTTCATTAACTATTCAAGCTGAATTCTTATTATAATTCACTTGGTAACAAATTACCATCTTGATTTCTCAATGGGAATGCCATCATACATCAGTCTTATTGTCAAGCAGGTAATTATATTTTGTTTAAGAGCTTTGTGCATATCATTGCACACTGCACAGAGCTAACTGAAAACAAAACCAAATTCCTTAACTTTTTCTTCAGATTACATGGATTAACATTTTTAAAAGCCCCAGCAGAACATGTAGATAGAAGTAAAGATAAAACAAAAACTACATTTAGTGCACAAAATTTTGTAGACTCTCGGATTCAGAGAGCAGGACGGATGCATTTTGTGAGCATGTGACATACTGGGGAACTGTGTGTGTCCTTAGGCTCACCTCTATCTGCTTTACTAAGTATTTTCACTTGCTATTTCGATTCTCTTCAGTGAAATATTTTACTGGCAGTTTCATGTAATTTTTTACCTCTAGTCTCAGCTGAACAAAACCACCAGAACTGGAACAGATTAAAAAAGTATGGAAGATTTAATCTTCTAATGCTTTAATGCAGTGTTATCATATTCTACAAAGACCAAAAACAATTTTGAACCCTTTCTCATTTACCTAATTTTGTAAAAAAATTTTTCATAATTGCATACTGAGGAATTAGAAGATTATCTGATTTTCACAAACCACTGCTGCTCTTGAAGCACTAGCTCCCATTTCCTACAAAAATCATACCGTGCTCCTCCTTCCTACTATATTACATAAAAATGACAACTAAATTAATTAGTGACATCTTCATAACTAACACTGAAGTATCATGTAAGCATGAACATGTTCCATACTTAAATTAATATATGAAACACACTCTAAAACCAGAAAGTCATACCTGAAATCTCCCTTGTTGTTAATTACTCTTTCTGCAGGGCAGTAGGGTGCAGCTGTTTCAAGTACCACAATTTCTACTTGTTTAGTGCTATTTCCATAGGAATTGTTGACTAGACACTCCCAATCTCCAGTTGCATCAACATCAATACTGGATAGGATAAGTTCACTGTAAAAATAAAGGATTCATTATTGTATATACTTAATTATATAGATATTAAGTAATTGGTTTCCTGACATTAACTTATTTTCAGAGATTTTCTATGAAAATATAAAAATGGGTTTTGCTCTGTTATTAGAGGGACAGACAGTATGTAAGTGACTGGTATTGAGCTCTCAGCAGCACCAATTTGTATTGACTACTCAGATTATATCAGGCTATAACACAAATCATCACAAAAGAATATCAGTTATTTATCAATGTCCATTCTCCTCTCCCCAGATATTATAAAATGCTGTGTTTGCTGCCTGACCAACCACTTGGAAGTCAGAAATGCATTTCAAGTTGACCACACAACCAGTCCAGAGAGAATGCTACCCTTTGCCTGTGATTGCAGCTCCTGTGGCATTTCAACAGCAGAATCTGCTACTCCTGTGGTAGCTTGGGAAGTTTTTGAGAACAGCCATTGACTTTGGAAGTCATATATAATTTTACTGATGAATGCAAAATGAGATGAGGCAAATGCTGATACTTGTTTCAGTACTTTACTACTCATGAACTTCTTTCACACTGTTGCCCAACCAAATATGTAGTTATTAATATTAATAAATCAAGGTTGCATTAATTCTTTATAGTAAGTGTTAGACAAGTTAACTATAGATATCCTTTCTGGCTACTCTTACAATCATAGAATGGTTTGGATTGAAAGGGGCCTTAAACACCATCTTGTTTGAATCCCCCTGCCATTGGCAGGGACACCTTCCACTAGACTGGGTTGCTCAAAGGCTCATCCAACCTTGCCTTGACACTTCCAGGGATGGGACATCCACAGCTTCTCTGGGCAAACCTGTTCCAGTGTCTCATCGCCATAACAGTGAAGAAATTTCTCCTGATAAGCAATCTAAACTTTTTTTCAGTTTAAAGCCATTTCCCCTTGTCCTACCACTACACGCCCTTTTGTAAACAGTCCCTCTCCAGCTTTCTTTTAGGTCCCGTTTACATACTGGAAGGTGTTCTAAAGTCTCCCTGCCGTCTTTACTTCTCAAGGCTGAACAAACCCTACTCTCTCAGGCTGTCTCCATAGGAGGGGGGCTCTAATCCTCTGGGTATCTTCATGGCCCTGCTCTGAACTCACTCCAACAGAGGCACCTCTGGGGGCCCCAGAACTGAATGTAGCACTCCAGGAGGGCTCACGCAAGAGCAGCGGGGCAGAATCAACTCCTTTGACATGCTGCCCACACTCCTTTTGATGCAGCCCAGGACACATTTGGCTTTTGGGCTGCAGATGCACATTGCCAGGTCATTTTGAGCTTCTCACCAACCAACACCCCCAAGTTCTTTTCTGTAGGATTGAAGTCAATCCATTTTCCACCCAGCCTGTATTTGTGCTTGGGGTTGCCACAACCCACATGCAGGACCTTGGACTTGACCAATACAAACATAATCCATGACAGCACCACATCAATACCTAGCAGTCTAGGCTAAATATTCTACATATAATAAGGGAACAAGGAAATAAAGTCACTTTTAAAATTGTCTGGAACTCTTCTAGTTAGTATTTTCTACGTGTTTTTAATCTGCCAAGAAGTTTTCCATCATCTAATGAATGTATCACTAATGAAATCAATAAAATTTAGCTTTTCAACTGACTTCGGGGCTATGAGGGTTACGATTTTTCCAATTACTCTAACTCTACAGATAGCATAGACAAAAAATGATGCTAACTACTGCATTTTAAGAAGGTACACATATCTTAAATCTGCCATTTGGTACAAATAAATTTTACTACAGTTTTAAAGAAAGTAAACCTTTTGAAGGTAGTTGGGAGAGGAAAAAAGGTAGCAATTATCTAAAATAATTACTTTTCTCTACAGAAATGGCTCATCTTTGAATATGCCTTGTGGTTTAGACAATTAGAAATGGGAAGAAATGCAGTAGAGTCAGGAAGAGGGAGAATGTACATTATAAAAACTGAAGGACAGAATTAAAATTTAATAAAATTATTTCAAATCTGTATTTTTAAAAAAACGGTTAAAAAAATCTTCTTGTGACCTTTAGCACTTTTGTGTAGAGCCTGTCATTTTGGAAGACATACACATAATAATTATACATATTTTTTCCTAGCTTTTTGCTGTTTTAAACTTCTTTGAAAATGTTATCATTTTTCAGTGTAGACCTTTGTATATTTTATATGCACCTTTAATAATTTGGCTACAAGAAAGGATTGCATCTAATCTCCATGTGTATAGACTACTTCTGATACACATGAAAGCAGATGACAAAGTAGGAAGTGACTAGACAGCTGTATATGTATTTTCTCTTTGAAAAGTGTACACAAGATTATTTTCTCAAGTACTTACTACAGGACCATTATCTGGGTCCTCAAAAAACAAGTTAACCATGGTAAATAGTCTTTGATTTAAGCTAAATTGCTTTAGATTTTTTTTGCACAATTCTCCAGATATTCAATGAAATTTATTGTTAAATAGTAACTTTTAAAATCTCACACTGTTCCTATTTATGATGACTTTGAGCTCCAAGTACTTTGAAATCCCCTATTTAATTTTTATAATGATTTCTAACATGTTCCTATTGCAAAAAATACAGGAAAAGCATTACTAGCCATTCTCAGAGTACCTCAATATTCTAATGCCAAAAGAAACAACTGTTCTCTTAAGAAGTCTCAGGCCCAGTAACAGCAGCCTCTTAGCTGATTCTTAATACACTTTTTTTACATTCAGATTGAAATACTTTAGTGAAATGAGCCAGTTTATAACAATGTTTTAATTAAATCTTATATTTCATACGTCACAACAATCTCATATTATGTTTATAGACGGTTAAGAAAGCTTTTATTCCTAGAGCTTATAAAAACAATAACATATAAAATTTTGTCACTGAAACAACAGGCAGCACAAATATTCACTTGTGGTATCAAGACCCCGAAGCTTCCCAAGTGAATAAAATGTATGATACCTTGCTGACATTTTGATATATTTTTTATAAAGTATCTATAATCATTGTTAACAACACAGATTTGATAAAATTGGGAACCATGGTGATGTTAGGTAAATACAATACTTGTGCATATTATATATTTTACAAGTAATCAATATGAAGATTAATAAATAAAAAGGGTACATTTTCCACTTATTAAAATCACTGAAACATGTTCTGATGTAAGTTTATCTGCTGCTCAACAGACCTCCCAATGTTAGATGAAGTTTCCCAGTTTCACAGATCAACCTTTACTGATACATCAGTGTTGGTTGTGATAGAAACATAGTACTTGAACACAGGTTCAAATGATCTAAAATGATGACGAACTCCTCACATTCAATCTAATCTTCTATTGCCCTTTCTTTAGATGGTGATAAAAAATAAGCCAGAATAAGTTTACGCAATATAGAAGAAACTGTATAATGAACAGATCATGAAATTGTCTTTGGAATTGCCATCTGGCCACTGCAAATGATGCGTTCATTTATATTCCTCTTGGAATATTTTGGGTAGCAAGCCCAATGGTGAAACTGTTCATTTACTTACCATCTGGATATGACAAATGATAAATTGATCTTATTACTCTAGAGAATTTGGGGGACTGAATTAAAAAAAACAACCAAACAAAAAACAACCAAACTTTAAATGCTTAAAAAGAGCAGTCAACTTGATCCTTTAACATTTTCTTCGCTTACAGATCTTGGAGACTTTGACTTCACAGTCCTGGCAGACCAGGAGAAGAAAGTGGGTCTTTCCCGGGTATAGAATTTTTCTAGTAGGTCAGTAACATATTTTAAGTCTTGGCACTGTTACATTAGTATGCCCAGAGATTCTCATTCTTAATAGAAAGGCATTCTTGATCTCTCTTGGCAACGGCAACAAGTCTTGGTAAAAGGCAAGGACTCTCCTGTAAGCCGAGAACATGGCAGGACTCTCTGGTTTAGGAGCTTGACAAGCGCACAACAGAATTAAGAGAGGACAGCTCTTTGACGGTAATCTTTTCTTGTTTATCTTATCTCACAGAAGATAACAAACATCCAGCCACAAACGAAACAATCTTGCCTCTATTATGCAGCTTTCCTAAGGATGGAGTATGAGTCAACAAGAGTTCCTGCCCCCTCTACGCCAGCAATCACATCCCACTCCTCAGTGGTGTGATAGTTCCTACTTTTTGTGGAAATTTTTGACCTTCGGGATGAGAGAAAAGGGCCTCAAGTTGCACCAGAGGGGAGGTTTAAATAAGATATTAGGAAAAATTTCTTCACAAAGGGCAGTCAGGCACTGGAATTGGCTTCCCAGGAAACTGGTGGAACCACCATTCCAGGAAATATTCAAATGGCATGTGCATGTGGCATTTGGGGTTTAGTGATGAACACTATGGTGTGAGGTTAACACTTGGACTCAATGATCTTAGAGGTTTTTATAAACCTTAACAATTCCATGATACCCTATGACGATAAAACGAAGTCAGATATTCATGAGATGGTGTCAAGGCAAACTGAATATGAATATTGTTGCCTGATGAGAAAAGATGACTAACAGGCTTTTCTCAAGTTTTCCTTTGAAATTATAGTGACTTTCTCAGTAAAAATATTGAAAGGAAGAAAGAGAATATATGTGACTCTTTTCAGTATAGGGAAATTTCATGCATGGTAGGATTTCTTTTTTAAATGTGATGACTGACATATTGAAAAATTAATTAAAAAGTACAGCTGATGTACTTTCATGACAAAGTTGTTATAATATTCAGTAGAGGCCCAAGACATTCGTCATTACAAAGAGAGGATCCATAATACAAGCAGAAGGCATACGCATGTAATCAAGTAACCTGTGACAATAGATTTCTATTTGAGGCATAGTTTTGCATTGCTACAGCTATGCATAACTAATTAGACAATCAGAAGTATGTCTCATTATGCAAAGTTCCTCAACCATGTCCTGAAGTAATACCACAGCGACATTTACTGCATGCCCCAGCAGTCATTTGCATGCCAGGAAACAGAGTAACAAATACAGAGGAGACTTTAACACCAAATTTTGATTGGCTTTCCACAAGAAACATTTTAAAGTCTAACTTGAGTTTCTGTAAGACTTGGGAAGACTTGCAAGAAAATAAAAATTAATTACTTAAATGCAGACAAAATTTGGATTTTCTTATATTCTTTTTCAGACAGATAAATAGCTAATGTTTTTCTACAGTTCAGGCAGAAGGTCTGCATAACATGCATCAAACCCATACCACCTTAAATTATGAATACTAACACACAATTTAAAAAATGAGTGTTGGTCTCCAGAGTACACTGCTGCTTGGAATACAGCCTTTCACGGGGGATATAAGGTTAAAACATCGGAAATGAAGGGAGAATCTGTAAATCAAGGCATCTGAACTGAAATTGCTAGTCTGATCTCTCTGACAAAACTAGTTATTTACCCATGAAAGAAACAGCTTTAGAAGCTTTAGAAGGCTGATGGCCTTAAAGTACACTTGTGTCCAGGCAACAGCAGGAGAAAAACAATATGCAAGTTGGTACTCATTTTATGCTAGATGTCTAGCAAATATTTCCCAGTTAAATCAATTTCTCATACACATAGACAATTCAATACACATGATTTTGTTTCTTCTGGTTGAATATAAAAGCAAAGCATAACTTACCATTTAATACCATCTGTAGATACCCAAGAAACATAATGTGCTGTAACATACTTTTCCTATAATTTATCTATCAACTAACTTCTACACATGCTAGAACCATGACAAGTTGGAATGAACCTAGTTTTAGCAACAATATATTGACAGGGGGGGAAAAAAAAGAGAGGGAAAAAAAGCAAACACCAAAAGCTACTTCCAAAATAGGAGAAAAGAGTTGTATGTCAGTTAGTAACCATCTCACTTTATTTCCTTTGTATTGCTCAAATTGCTTCAATTGAAATGCTAATTTTCAAAAACACTGTCACAGGCTAATATCCATTTACTGCTCAACAGTCAACAGTGAGATGTGTTTTCTGTAGGTGGATATTAAAGAACCTGTGACCTACATATAGGCCATTAATTTATTGCTCAAAATGTAGTCAACAAATACTAATAATATTAGAGTGACTCTATCAAATCATCTTCAGAAACTACATCAAAACCCTAAATAGTTCCATAACATATCACAACAGGTTTGGTTTGTTGTATGATCTTTTTCTCACTCACTGAGCATGCCAGGTAGAGACAATCAGCTACTGTGCTGCACTGAAGGGTGTACATGAAGATGTTTGCATTTATCTTCTTACTCCCACAGTCCTAGAGTCAATACATGCCAGTCTAGCTAGCCAAGAACATAATGTGGGGAGAGAAAGGAAAAGGTATCAACAGCTCTAGAGCACTCAAATCTTTCTCTTGCTGGAGAAATCTTCAGACAGCTGGCAGGTCTGCGGTAGCACAGTGCTGTAAAGCTATCTGAGGAGAGTACACCTGGGCCAGGGCTTATTTAAAGCACTTCATGAATCAGTTGTCTATCACTGAGCTGCTCTGTTGGTTGGTGAAAAGTTTAGGGATGCTCAGGTGTGTTTATTGTTATTAATTTTGTTCTACCAGCAAACTGCTTGACTGCAGGATGTATACAACTGCAGTCTTCTGGGGAAATGGTGCTACACCTGCTGTGTGCCTTTCATCTCCCCTTAAGTAGTCTGTATGCTGCAATGTTATATCCAGGGGAAGCTTTATTTCATTAGCATAACTTCTCTGATCTGTACACTATCAGAGATTCTTAGACAAAAATAACACTATGACAATCAGACCAATAGCCAAAATTGCATAAAAAGCCTTTAAAGTAAAATATTTCCCAGCTGATTCAGAAGTGTTTATCTGCTTATGTCAATTCTTGATTATTTGGTTACATGCCACTGGGACCAGCAAAAAACCTAAAACAATCCTCGGGAAAACTTCAAACAATACACAAAAGAAAATAAACAAAAAACCTACTACATTAATTGTACAATTTCAAATTATTTGTCAAATGCATATTACTTTGACAGAATTTCCCCCTCACCCTTCTCATTGGGGATGGTACAAATGCAGAAATTATCTAATGAATACTTTATGGACTGGTTGGTATATCAGGGTTAGAATACTGGCCTGTTTTATTTGCTGACCTACAAGAAATTTGGGAAGTTCTAAAAAGAAGGTAAGACATAGCAGTTTCCTACATAAGAACTTCAGGAACAGTTTCTATTCTTCCTCCATATATTGTGTGCCTCTAAAAGTGTAAACTTTGTGATGGCCAGGAGCCATTCAATCATAATACCATGAACAATTAAATATAGGGGTTTTTTTTTATCGTGCAGGGAGAAAAAAGGGGAGGGGCTGGGGCCTATTTTCATGGAATTCCAGCATGTTAATGAAGAAAAAAAAGCTTTCTACTGAATGCGCTCTACAGTACATTCTCCATGTTGAACAGATTGAAATACACCAAAAAAAAAAGTAATTCAGTTATTGTTTTAAAATTTCTAATGTGTTTTGCTTTGAACAAATGGGTTCCTTCAGCATTTAGGATGATTTTATCTCTTAGAAGGAGTACATCAGATTCTGGACGTAAGTCATAAATGCTTACAGTTGATGCACAGGTTTACAAATTACTACCTGGACTGACAGAAAATGTGTAATTATACATAACATTGATGTTGACAGGAAAAGTACTTTAAAAAAAAGCCAGTCCTGAGATATTCACTCCAAATTGCTGCTGCAGTGCAGCATGCCCTCGGAGGTACAGCTGTAGCTGTTTGAAAGGCCACATTAAAATCATTCTGGCCCTAAAAAGTCAAAGCAAAACTCTCTGATTCTCCCTTGTGGGGTATAAAGTGTAAATCTCTGTTCTTAGTACTGAACATTTCAGTGGTCTGGCTGGATGGACCCATACAGAGCTCCAGGATATAGGCAGAGATGGAAGTGAGAGGCTGAAATTAGTGCAAGGCATATCTGGTCTCAACACCAGAGAGAGGATAATCTTTTAAAGTACTTCAAGGACTCCATCAAAATATTTTTACAGTTCTGACAGTATTTTTTTAGGGTATTTTAATTCGATCAGCCAAAATACTAGTTTTCAGTGAAAATATCTATTTTTCAATCATGTTTCAACAAGCAGCTACCCAAATTAAGCCTACAGTATTTATGACACAGCACAACTCTTAAATAGTGGTCTATTATTTTAATGATAGAGGGTATTGTCATTGCTGCTTTTGCTTTTCATCATATTAGTACACTTTTCCACGGGTTATATTTTAAATTATTCCCCAACGTGATTAGTAGTAAAACTGCAACTGAGTTTTATTCAGGTAATTGAAATATCTTTAGAGAAAAGGCCTAAGCTTAATTAATCTTCCAAATTAATTCACATGAAGGTGCTCTTAATCTCACATAATGAAACCCGTAGCCTGAGTATTTCATAACATTCTTCAATAATTTAAAATATTATCTTCCTGTCTGATATATGAGAACATTGGTTGTGAAGACGCATCTGTCACTAATCTTTTTCTCACTCCAGTACCTGAAGTAAGCTGTAGACCATTGACTACAGAGTTTAACGTGATCTCAAAATAATACAGAAATATTGATTTACAATTTAAATCATTATTTTGCTTCATTTCTTTCCTAACTGCTCAACAACTAAGGGTCAAACAGAGCCAATTAGGTGAAACAAAAAATATCAGCACTAAACTGTGACCCTAAGCTGGTCATCTCCAAATACTCAAGACAGCAGAACAAAAAGTGATTATAAAATATCTGCATTTCTGAATCAAGTTACTTGCATCTGTTCTAATATTTACTTTTGATAATCTTGTGCAAAGTGACTCTCCAATATTCCACCATGATTTGGTACACACCTGAACTGCTAATTGTGTATCCAACCTACCGACACATATCTGAATTTCCAGCTATGTATCCAACCCACCAACACACTTATTCGTGATTTTCAGCCTGTTCTTAACCTAATACCAGTCGGCAGCACTACTGCTTGCTTCATGTCTTTTCCAGACGTATTCCTGCCACAAAATGTTAAGAAACTTCAGGGATCATTTGGATCCTTTCCACAAAAAATACACCTAGAATTTCTGCCTTTCTCCCAGAAGTTCTGGAAGCATTTTGTTCTTTCTTACAAAGAAAGAGTGCCTGGATCATGATATCACTTGTCATGATACCACCTGTCTACTCCTGGAATGAATTTCCTGTCTATAATCATATCTTAAACAATCCTCATTCTTTTAGTGAAACTGTCTCAACCAAATTTCTAATTCTCTCCAAATAGCTGCTGTTATAATTTCAAACATTTAAAAATCATTAACTGTACTCCAACAACTCTTTATATAATGCAAATTGTGATCAAAAATTTTAACCTAGAACATTTAATTTCTTTTTTATTTTTTTCCCCTAATTTCTTCACTATTACAAGTGGATCATGGTTTGAAATTCTTCCGTTCTTTTGCACATTTTTGAGATTTTCACATAATCGCACACCTATTTTAGAAGACCAAAATACTTAGGACAGGCTATAATAGAAAAACACAATTTTTGGGGAATCAATATTCAATCCAAACAGTCTGTATTTCCAGAGTCAAATCTATCTACATCACGAAAATTAGACCTGAAAACAACTTTTGATACTAGCACCTGATATCCTAAGTTTAATTGAGAGCATGTTAGTTTCTCCAGTTGTAGTATTCCTTTTAATGAGTTCTTAACTTTCTGCAAAGTTCAACGTTTTCAGAAGGAGCTCTTGTGAATTGTAACGGTCCCAGAGCAGCTATTACTGTCAGGGGCCTGTCAGGGGCATAACCACTGCTAAACACTCTACACAAATATTTACAGAATAGAACTGAAAAGATTTCAGAATTGTCATTAGATTGTATGTGGTAAATAAGAAACTTCATGAAAATTAAAGTCTCTCTACCACTGCAGAGTTGCTTGGTTCATAAAACTGAAATATCTTCCTGTTTTAGTTTAATAGGCTATAATTGTCCTGCTAACTTCTCCAAACACTGAAAGGAAACAGTAGAGAAGCCGGGAAAGATGCTGTGCTATGGAGAACCCCACACAACGTTCCTTCTATGTGGTCTCAATGATATCACAGAATCATGGAATTACAGAATACGCTGAGTTGGAATTGCTGCTTATTGTGATCAAACTGATCATCTAATATTCGAGGCTAAAGAAATTAGGCTGTCTTCCTGAAAGCAGTAGTAACAATTTCAGCTAGATCCATTCACAAATTATAGGAAACTAGTCCCACATCACATGTATATTTTCATGTATGACTATCACATTTATACACAGGCATAATGACAGAAAAGTAAACAGCAGCAAAATCAAGTATTATTATCATTGGCAAGAAACGATAAATTCAAGCAAGCAGCAGAATTGAAAACACCTTCTCAAGATCTCGTATAAGGGAATAGTCTTTGCCAAGGAAAATGTCAGAGACTGGAATACAGTTCAAAACTTTAGTTTAATTATTGTAACAAAAACATTTATTTTAGTTTATTCTGCTTTATCATAGGAGACAAAAAATACACATTTGGATATTTTATCCTTCTGCTGTGCCAGTTAATAAAACAGAAGGGTTTAGTATGATATTTATGTTGTAAATCCATGTCCAGAAATATCTGGAACTACCCAATAAAATAACCACCTAAAAATGTTTGAATAAGCAGCTTTTGGAACATGACTACACCTCTTTGTTCAAGACTAGCTTCAGAAACCTTTAAATTGCTAAGTAGCACAGGCCAAAGGCTGTCCTTTAGTGCAATTACAGAAAGCCACAGACAGTGGACATTTGCTGTAAAGACTAGGTATACAGAGAAAAAATGTGGCACAGTAAGAAGTGATTTTAAGTTACCTTTATTTTTAGTCCAAATCCTATACTTAACATTTGATAACCTCAAGGAGGCACAGTCTGATTTTTCACAGTGCCTTGTACAACTGTGATTTAGCCTTAAGAACTATCACAAATTAGGTTGTAATAGTATGTAACAAGCATACTAATACATACTATTGTAACATGTAATAAGCACACTATTGCATATTATTTTAATTTATCATAATAACGATTATACAAATTAGTATATAGTATATGTGGTCAAAAGATGGGATTTAAATTAAGAAATGCTGAAGAGAGTCTTTACAGTCATAACTTGGCCAATGTTTTCTCATTTTCAACATGAAGAGACAATACATGTCTTTATATTGAAAAAAAACCCCACTGACTTCAAAATAGTATGGTTTTTCAGAGTAGTTTCAAAAGTATATGTCTCGCATGCCCTTAATAAGTTAATTTTGATCGGTCCCTTCATCAAGGCAGAGGCACGACTGCTTGGGTATTAGCATTTTTGACTGGATAAGGATCATGCTCTACAGTAAAGGCAGTGTTGATGCCCCTCTCCCTTGTGAAGTGAAACGTATAGTGTAAATAAATGAGAAATAAAAACTTTGAATGTTTTTAAATACCTGTTTAAAGACTTTAATTCAAAAAATATTTTGTCTTATTTTGACAGTCTGTGTCACATAACTTGGACAAATCAAAGTATTTTTCCAGTCTATGACATGTGATGACTAATTTAAAGAACATTCTTTCTGAATGTGCATATTGCACACCCCAGTGCATACTACACCATCAGCATCAAGGTTACCTATTAAATGGCACAGTAAACAAGGTAGGTAGGAGATCAAGCATCCTTATTGAAATATTGCTAGAGTAGACAATGATTTTTATTTTACAGTCTGGCAAAAACCAAATAATGTAAGGTAAAATTCAGTCAAGCTACTTCCAAACTAGCTTTTTAAAAAGGATAGCTATTTTGAAGACAATTCTGGACAACGGATTTCAGTTTATTACTATGCTGTACAAATTGCTTATAGAGTGAAAAATACAATTCAGTTGAAAAATATAATGAGGGGATTAACAGCATGTCTTTTAATTTTGATAAAATGGAAATAGGAAGAACATGTTTTAATTTAAGTGACTCGGCAGTTATATTATAGCTCATGCAATTGGCATCACTATACTAATTTGTCTAATATTCCTTTTCATTACCCACTAGAACCATACACATTGATATTGGAAGAAAGTCAGTAACTGTGAGAATAGGTCAGATCTCCACCTCTAGACCTATAGGACTCCAAAAGGGATCAAATAATCAGTGAGTAGACAAAATTAATAAAGCCAAAAGACCCCAGTGGAGAGGAATTAATTTGACTCCCCTCATAACTTTCATTTGATAGTTCAAGAAGCATTTCAGGTCAATTATATTAATAGAAACTGGTTGAGTGAAAAGATGCTAATGATCTTCCAGAGCTAATTAGCATAGCTATTTTCACTCCATCCTCTACAAAGAGAAAGGCAGAACATAGACACAGAATCACACTCTCTTTTTGATCAAAGATGGAAATTGGCAGAGGGCAAAAGAACGTGTGCAACAACTTAGCAGTTTTTACTGACAAGCCAATACTCTATGACGAAAACCAACACTGAACACTGAAATTTATCACTTACTAAATAAGATTTAAAAGTGAAAACTGAAGCAAAACTGGAACGATACAGTCATTGCCAAATATTAATTTTTAATTCTTTTCTAGAAGCTTATTCTACTTCATTCCTCTTGCACTTCTCACGTCAGCAAATGTGTAGATCTCTGTGTCTCTCAAGCACACACAGGCACACAGAAAGTAAAAATCACAGAAAATCGAGAAATATTTAATAAGAAACAAATATGAGATTACCTAACTAAAGAAAATAGCATCTAGTAAATTGGAACCTACAAAAACTAACCCAAGCCTTTTAAATTGTTAGTTCCTCACAGGTAGATCACAATTCAAACTACCAGATGGCGTGAGGAAGAATCAGTTTGGCTGTAAGTCACTCTCATATGCTACTGAAGCTATTCTAAGTTCAATTTCTTCCCATGGTTTACTGTGTAAGAAACCTTTTTTATCTGTTTCAAACCCATAGCTGATCAAATCTGGATACTCAGACACAAAAACATACAATTTGGAATCACAGCCAATCTTAGGCCTAAAAAAATCTCTACCTCTTTGTGCTCAGACTCAAGTAATTGAATTGCTTCAAATAAAACAACTGATGTGTGCTTTAATGAGGCTTATTGCAAGTGTTGAATCTGCTCACCTTGCCTACAAGTCTGACTATTACAAGGAGTGTATGTTACCGTGTAATTAAGCAGCAGTCATGAATGATGCTGTCCTCCACAAAGATGCCACTCTCTTCATCTGTTTCAACCAGGCGACCAGCATGGTACCAATGTACTTGTGTGGTATTGTCAACGTATGTTGCGGTACACTGAAACGGCAGGCGGTCTCCATGGAAAACCACTTGTCTTTGTGATGGGATCAGCTCAAAAAGAGGAAGTTCTAGAGGTCCAGCTGCAGAGAAAACAAAACAAACAAACAAACAAAATTGGGGAAAAAAAGTCACCACTAATTCCTCTCTTATAAATTCCGGAAAATGAATTAATTGTATACAATTCATGTTAATTGTATAAAATTCACATTAATTTGCTGATACAAAAGATATGACCACAGACTACCCACTTAAGTCTGATCATGTTGTCAGTTCCAGAATTTACATTTCTTTCATTGGTGTGAGCCCAGATAATTACAGGATTACTAGAATATCTACAGAAAATGGGTTTCATGGAACAGTTCACAGAATTGCTGAGGTTGGAAGGGATCTTTTGAGATGCTCCAACCCAGCCTACTTCTCAAGGCCCGATGCTTTACTATAGAAGTATAGAGAATTAAAAAAAAAAATAAATCAATCTTTAATTAAAGAAAAAATACAGCTACTAATACAGGTACAGTTAACATTTATAAGATCACTTCAGTGTCAGTAGATGAAATGCCTACTCTGCTCCAGAATGCACTTTACTGTCTAAAGAGCCTAAAAAAATCCCAGTTCCTGGGATTTGGATAATAATAAGACTAATAAAAGTTAAACTTTCCCCTGAAGTTCAACTGTCCCTATGATTGTTCATTTCCCTGTTCCTTCTGCCTACTCCACATAGCATCTTAACTCTCTAGATACTTCCTTAACATTAAATATTTATATAAATAGCTCTTTTTATCTTTTAAATGTGGAATATGTTTTATCATCTTTTTGACAATGAATTTTATCTCTCTTGCAAACATCCCAATAATGAGAATACTGCATATTCTAAGCAGACTATTACAAAAAACAGCTGCCAAAATCACAAACTCAAATGCCCAAACACAACTGAAAAATAAATAGCATTGTAAATTTGGAAGGTATATGCTTTTTTGTCCCTGCTGAAAGTCTGCTAATTTCATAGATTTGACAGGGGTTGAAGGTTATTTTCTTCAATCCTACAGTCTAGAGACTGATTCTCTAGACAGTATATGTTTTCTTCAGTTTTTATTTCTAGATGCCAAAACTACCTTAAGACAACTTCTATACAGTGTTTTCTATATATTATGAGATTACTGCAATTTTTTAAAATTCATAACAGAAAATTGAAAAAGAGCTTTTTAGGAAAAAAAAATAACCAAAATAGAGGCTCTGCATCTAAAGAAAGATGATAACTTTCTACAGGATAAAAAGGAATAAAGGAAAAGCTTATTTTTTTTTCCTGATATAGTCCTCTTAGACAGGAGAACAAAATTACTACCACGGATACCTTGTTAGCACTGCACAAAATTCTAATGATAATGAAAATATTAAGGACTCACAAACATGACTGATGAACATATTACCATGAACATCCTGT
Source organism: Acropternis orthonyx (assembly GCA_035583155.1). Lineage (NCBI taxonomy): Eukaryota > Metazoa > Chordata > Aves > Passeriformes > Rhinocryptidae > Acropternis > Acropternis orthonyx. The sequence continues at coordinate 21,412,224 of JAWWEU010000160.1, forward strand.
ACAACAGTTCCTACAACACAACCTTTTCACCTCAGCCTTCAATGCCAAAATAATTAACTGGGCCTGGGTCACTTCTTAACTTCACTACTGCAATCTCATCTTGGACAAAATGCCTGCACTCTTGCACCTTGCTTATCATTCTATCTTGATGAAGAAAAAGAATTTTAAAGCCAGATACTCTCCCGTGTTTTTCTTGTGTTTTCATTTAAAGGCCTCTCATCATTAATATCAATCCATCCTACAGGGTTGTCAGATGAAAGGTCACCCTTCCACATTTGCACCACTAGTAACTATCTCAAACATCTATTTTTCTGACAAGTACTTTTTTTTTTCTTTTCCATTTCACTGCTCACCATTTTATCTTCCTTAAATTTTCTCCTTAAAATCCTCTGTTGCCCATTACAAATAGAGATGAACTTCACCATGCCTATCCAGATTGCAAGCCATAATCACTGGTTCTACAATTGCTAAAGTTTGTGGACAACCAGTAGTGTTTTTCCTCTGCTTACTCAGCATCCCACCCTAACACACTTCTTTATGTCATTCAGGTGTTGTCTTTGGAACTCCTGAAGTGGGAGAAATTGCACTTATAAACCTAGCTTTGGGCCCTTGTTACTCTTGAAGTATTTAACTGTTAAATAGTATATTTATCAGCTGTTTTCAGTAAACAGTGAGAGGGATCACATCTACTTTGATACAGAGGAAGAATGCCAGCCAGCATAGCATGCAGGATTGGTACATCAGTGAATATGTGATACTGCTGTTTGGGAGAACCACACAGAGGTTTAAGGGGCCAGCTGCCACCTACTGAAATGTTTTAAGTCTGCTTTGACTATAAAGGGAGGCTTCAGAAAGCCCTCCTTGTGTACCCATTCTGTAATTTATCTTTTGACTGCACCTATTATTTGTGTGTGTGAACTAGAGTATCAGTATCTTTTAATGAAGCTAAATAACTCGCCTGGAATATGGATGTAGTGTAACATTACCACTCTGAATTTATCTCTGCCTTTAGTGTTGGACTCTAAGGCTCTCCCATTATCCCTTCTGTTGCTCAGCCTTGAGGGTCACCAAATGCAGAAATGAAGTGGGAGTGAAGTGTTCTGTGCAGATTTTGGCAACTAATGATGAGAGGCAAATGAAAATTTTTTTACTGCAGCATGTAAAAAAAATGATCCTCTGAAATCAGTCATATCAACAGTGTTCTCATTTTCTTCCTTTTTGCAAATCCCTCCAAGTACAAAGATGCAAAGTGAATTAAACATACCTTTGGTTTACCTTTATGCTAGAACAGCCTCCAGACCAGCTTTGAGGATGTACATAGTTGGGTTGATCAAATTGACAAATAATGCTGAAAACCCTTTCAAATTGAAACCAGAAAAGTTTCTATGGATTGTGACATTTGCAGACTATAGATGATACACTTAAGTACTGCTGGAAAACATCTGCTTTTAATCTCTGTGATGTCCACACAAAAAATTATTACCCCAGCTAATCTTCAGTTGTTTTCCACAGAGAATCATGATTTAAATGACTGAGGCTAGTTCTGCAGCTATTACTCAAGTAAAAATTTCAGTTAACTTCTGTGACACATCTCACAGATATGAGGATTAATTGCATCAATAGGAGGTTCAGGATTAGGGTCAATACCCTTCATCCCAAATGGCTGTAAAATGACTGTACAGTTCCATCAGCATCAGCTGGAAATACTTATTTTAAGTCTGTAATCCAACAGTCTCTCAAATTCAGAAATAAAAAAGTATTCACTAATGCTGCACACACAACTTCAATCTCGACTTTGGGAATAAAGTAAAAAGTAAGACATTCTGAAAGTATTTGAATGATTTTGGCACTGATTTGACAATGCTTGAAATTTAACAGCTCTGGCAAGCGTACATCTACACAATAGAAATTTTTTCTTTGGTTATGTGATTACTAGGGACTAAATTGAGATTACTAAAATGTGATTACTAAATATATATAATCTCTAATGCTCATATTTGTGTGTGTGTGTCTATGTATGTGTATGACAGACACAACAACCTCGTAAAATTAAAAAATTTACTATTGTATGGTGAAAGGGGAGGGAGTAATTTACAGTAATTTTATTTATTTTTTACACATCTGAAAAATATTCCAAGATGCTCCTTCCAAGACAATCCACTCTGCTGCTCTGAAGTTTGGGGCCAGCATCACTATCAGCAAATAAGAGGTGTGACTCTCCTAGAGACATTTAGATCAAGAGCTGATGGAGTGTTTTACAGTCTTTACCTGTCTTGTCTCTCCAGTCAGCACTAAACCATGATTGCAGCAGAGCACCACAAGAATCACTGATTGCAGCATGAATCTAAAGGTCTAACCCATCATTACAGTAATTACATCTTTTTCGTTATCTTTCACTTCTCAGCAGAAAAGGACTTTGTTGACTGAAGGCTAGACTCTTTATGCAATCTAGTCCTGTATTTCAGATTAGCTCTAGACCAGAATACTGAGGATATATACAGAGGAGGAATCAGGTTACACAAATGCCACTGAATCAGAATATCACTTCAGAGTCCTTGCCCATACAGAAAGTATATTCCTGCACATTTTAATGCATACAGTGCCCCAAGATGCTGAAAAAGTTGAAAAAAAAAAAAAAGAAATTACTTTAGTTCAAATAGAAAAACAGTGGGGTGCACTGAAGCTCTAAGAAAATGTTCCAGTGCATATGTCCTCAATATATTTATAAAAGAATTTGTGTCACACGTATGCACACATATTAAATATTTCCTGTCTTTTCTTTATAATTCAGTTCTTGAAATTTTGAAAGTATTTCAATTTCCCATCTAATTTTGTCCTTCCTTTTTATTTTAAAAGTTGGAAAGGAGAAGAGTATGAAGGAAATATTGCTGTCATTTGATATACGTGGAACAAAAATGCTTGTAAAAATCGTAACATAAAATGCATTTCTACCCATATTTTAGTTACATTTTGAAGCACAATATTATTTTATTTAGACTGCATGCACTTCTAAAGAATGGACACTACTGTCTTCTGCGTGAACAATCAAAACCAAATCTGTAAGCTCGAGCTGGCCCGTGCAACAGATTTGTCCGCACACCACAGAAAGTTGGTTGGTCATTGGCCACCATGACCAGCACAAGGTATTGAAGCCCTACCTCCAGTGACCTCTGTTGCATTTTCTGCTGCATAACCTATAACCTGGGCAGCACAACTCTACAGCTCAATAGCCACTAAGTGCATAAACCTGGTTACTACATGAGCACATTTTGCTGTTCCATTTACCATAAACACAGTTTTCTGCTATACATTCTCATTAACTGGCTTTGTTTTGCATCAACAGTTTTCCCACAACCAGAAATAGGAAAATCCACAGGTTTCTCCAGGCTGCCCACACATTAGTTCAGCATTACAGTGCTCATGTCTCAGTATACACCATTGACTTCTGTTTCTTAATAGAAAATTCAGTTTGCTACAGTGTACCACAAGCTTTGGGGACAGAAAAAAAGCCAGAGGTTGGCATTTTGCTTCTTTTTAATCACTTGATTTATTGTACTGCCAATGGGCTTTTTATTTTAACTGAGTGTGCCCACAGAGTGCGGCACTTCCTGCTGATAAAAGTGTGAGTTAGAGCTCTAATATTTGTATACAGTCTCAGTGGGAAAGAAATGTGCATGGAAAGCACAGTGGGGGAAAGCTGGAAGTGAGGACAAAGCAAAGGAACCAGTCCAAGAAAAAGGACAGATGAAAACGAGAAAAAAACAAATTGAAAAACATTAGTTAAAAATCTGAACTGCTGACACAGCAAATTATATCTGTTGCTATTTACTGAATGGAACTGAAGAAAAGAGAGTGATATGAAGTGCCCTAAAGGCCAGCTCTGCCAAGAAGGGGAGGTGCCAGTACACCAACGCCAACTCCTGTATTGCAAAATTTGCTGGCAGTAACGAAAGGCTTGGTGTAGGTCACAGACAGCACCATATGCCAAGGAAGCCAAGAATGGATACATAACTGGGGCCAAGCTACAGTTTTAATAAAAGGTATGCTTGGCTCTAATTTCAACATAATATGAAGAAAATACAGATGCCAACATGTATTAAACACAGCAAAATAAGTCTTTTGGGCTTGGGACAAGAAAGCTTTGTATCATATTCATTTACCACTCACTGCAGAAAAAGTGGAGCTTCTGTTTGTGAAACAGCTTCTTATTTCCACTAGCTTCATAATGCTGGCAGGGCAAGGCATATTCCACACCATTTTATCAGTTCCTTTCACTCTCATACATGCTTTTCAGACAGGAACATCAAGTAGTTATGGTTTTTCAGCTTTTTTTTGCAGCATCTCATAAGTAAATTATGGGATTATATTTCTTTTGTAATGCTAAGGTGCTACGCTGTAATGGTAGCCACTAACCAAAGAGCAAGACTCTGACATGTATGCTGTTTTACTCAAAGTTGCAAATTCTGTATTCACATTTTACTCCTGCTTATGTAAAGCCATCAAAGGAGATAAGCAGAAGCAGTAAATGTAGGATTTATCATAAATTAGAAGTACAGTGAGTCCAGGCTGACACAATCCATTGCTACTGGTGCTTTAGTTACCTGGGTTAGCTAATCTCATAAATAAACTCCATACCTACAAAACAGAAGATCTATATTCAGATACATATGCCCAGACGAGCTACAATCATAGTTTTGGATGAGTCTCTAAGACTCACTTGGATTCTATAACTTATCTGATTTATTTAATTAAAATAATATATACCTACATAGAAACTAAGGCTGAGCTGGGAAAAGTACAATTCAAATCTAGTTACTTTTAGCAAATCTAAGTAATAGAGATTTCATTCAGCACTCCGTAAACGGATGATGCTTCCAGCCTGTCTTTGTCTACAGGAGTTTTCCCCAGATTTATAAGGCCCTGTGGAAAAAAATTGGTTTTGCACTGGTTGTAGGAAGTGATATGTGTTGTGTCAATTACAACCGTTTTAAGTGATGAAGCAGTGGAAAAACCCTTTCTTTACCGCTGATAGCAGTGATTTACCTGATAGGAAAGTATAGGCAGTGAAAAACAGAGGTAGCAGGTTTCACTTAATAGCTTTTAATATAAATGTCAAATATAATAACATTTTAATTTGTAAAATGGTAACAGTGACTTGAAAGATTTCCACAATACAAAACTCAAGGTTTTGGTCCAATTAAAAATTAAAAAATTGCATTGTCTTGCATTGGCATAGAAATTTAGAAGAATAGGCAAATAGTTTTTTCATCACTGATTCTTTCTTATCAAATAAAACTGCTGCAACTTTTCAATTTCTTATTTTCAAATTGTCCCAGAAGCCTACTTTGGAAGCTGGGGAGCATTCTATTATTTGCCTCATGCTGAAACTTGAAGACCATGACATATTGACAGCTATGGTATTGAAAGATTCATCAACACAAATTCCTTCACTGGCAACAGTCAGGAGCCATTGTTAGAAAGCTAATTTTGATTCTCAAATTATCCTTATGGCAAGCAAGCTGGCAGGCTGGTGGTTTTGCATACTCATTAGAGCTTGCATTTAATAAAAATGGCTGAGCAGTGGCAAGGTAAAGCACCTATCTCTACAAAATCATAGGATCATAGAATGATTTGGGTTGGAAGGGACCTTTAAAGGTCATCTTGTCCAACCCCGCTGCAATAAGCAGGGACATCTTCAACTAGATCAGGCTACTCAGAGCCCTGTCCAACCTGACCTTGAATGTTTCCAGGAACAGGGCATCCACCATCTCCATGGGTAGACTGTTGGCAGTCTCTCACCACCCACATTGTAAAAACATCTTCCTTATATCTCATCTAAATAGACTCTCTTTTAGTTCAAAACCATTACTCCTTGTTCTTTTGCTACAAGTCCTACTGAAAAGCCTGTCCCCATTTTTCTTGTAAACTCTAAGTACTGAAAGGACTAAGGTCTTCTTAGAGCCTTCTCCTCTGCAGCTGAACAACCCCAACTCCCTCAGCCTTTTCTCACAGGAAAGGTGTTCTATCTCTCTAATCAACTTTGTGGCTCTCCTCTGGGTCCACTCCAACAGGCCCAACAAGTATCATCAAATATATTGACTGTTTCCTCTAACTGGGAAGTGCAGTGGTAGCACTCATCTTTCCAAACGTTAAACACACCTGGATACCTTCTTTTTATTTTCATATCATTGCTGCCCACTCAGATCATTGAAAGATGGCAGCAGGAAGGTCCCAAGAGTGGCAGTGATTGCCCTGAACTGCCCAGAGTCCAGCAGGCTCTATGCTGCCAGAACATCAACAAAAGAGAAATGTGAAAGTCATGTAAGATGTTGAGCAAGTGACAGTTCTGTTGAAGTATGACATTTTTCCATTCCAAACTCCTCTCAGCCCAGCTGACAGTGTCGGCAACTGCAGCTCTCAACAGCCATTTTTATACAAGCATTAAAGAAAGTGCTGTATGATGAAATGTGCTATAAAAATGTGAAATATCACCGTGGTATACTCCACTTAATTAAAAGAGAGGTTGTTAGTATGGAAGCTTTATAGGGAATTTTCCCATGAGAACGATTAAGATTAATTACAGCAAACTCTAATAAATGTTCTTAACTGGACAATATTAACTTAGGTTAGGTAAAGAAGCTTACATAATTTTATTTACATAATTTCTAAAAACCACCAATATAAAATTTAACCCTCAATTATCAAATCTCTTAATTTAACAAATATGTTACCATATTAAGAATAAAGAATGTATCTTAGGGGATACTCCAGGGGTTGTAGTCAAGTCTATCTCTCTATTTTGCTTTGTTCACGAGCAACTAGCTTTTGGGAATGGCCAGCCAACTCTTCAAGGGCAGAAGTTCTGAAGATTTAAGAGGCTTCATTTCCCTGCTATTCTCACTACATTTTTCCTAATTTTCCCTTCAGTTAATTTGCGTGATTTTTGGATCAAGCAGTCAAAGACAATGCAGAAAATAAGACACAACTGTACATTAAAAACCTCTAATGCAGTGTAAGAGTAAGCTATGGTAGGAAAAACAAATTGGGTACATTTAGAGCATCTAAATCAGCAAGTTTTCAAGGGTGAACAGTTTTGTTGAACTGAATTTTCATGTGTGAGCACAGATGCAAGAAAACACATAGTAGTAAAATTTATCCTCAACTGACTATTATAATACTTCTGCTATTTCATATTTATAAGATTTGTTATTAATTTTGTGCCCCAACGTTGCAGCAGTGTTCTAAATTGCCACCAAAGATATTAGATAATGATGTTTAATACTAAATGTAGGGCAACATATTCTTCCCCCCCCCAATTTTGAAACTGATCATATTAGAATGAGAAATCTAGAATTTAGAGCCAAAAGGTTAAAGCACTGTTTGTTTTATACTACTAATGATAGTACAGAAACCACTTTGATACACAAAATGTCCACTTAGCTCTGACAGAAAACGAATCTACCCCACCTATTTTTGAAAGGCCCAAAATATACACTTACATTACTTGATTTATAGACATTCTGCTACTATATAAATTTTGTTAAAGAAAATCCTGAATTGCTAACATTGTAAAACAGAAATAATTGGAAGAGGATTTAAAGGTTGTTTATTGTATCACTGTCCATGTCCTGCAAAACTTAATCCTGTGAAAGGTTACTAATGTGACTATTCCTATTTCAACATAATTAGACCTATTCATATGATTAGGCACTCCCTGCAGAATTGGAGCTGAAGTCTTGATCCTGCATATTCTTGAAGACAATGATGCTCTGCATGAATGCAGCAAGCTATCTGTGAACTGCCAAGAAACTGCAGGACTGGAATCTAAATCTGGATAATTAATCCATCATTCTTTGTACTTGAGATTTTGAGTTTAGTCAGTTACTGCATACTGGAAACCCCCCACAGTTCAATATTTACATCATATTAATGTAGCAAGAATTACTTGTAAATCAAGAAAGAAATGGTAGAAACAATAATCTCAAGGCCATCCCTAAATTTAAGAAAGTATCAAATGAGACCAAAACCATGTTTGGTGTATACTGAAAGAAATAAATGAAGAAAAAATGTTTGAGCCAGTATTTGTTATTGCAATATATTTTACATAGGAGAGGAAAATTTTAAGAACAATCTATGGGCAAACATATACATTTGTCATTTTAAGGCTCAAATGACTATGTAGGTATTTAATTTTTGTCACCATATGAAAAAAAGGAATCTCAAATCTAATTTCTCAACCAATAACCATAACACAAAATAATTGACAGTATTCTTAAAAACTGACACAGAACAGGGGTGAATGCATTCAGCTGATTTCAGCTTAAATTAAAATGTTGTAAAAGTCTCCTTTCAGTGACAAAATTCATCAATATCTATCTTTTTTTTTTTTCCTGAGCATTTTTAAAGTACTTATTTCTTTCAAAGTTCTTACTATTGGACAAATGATACTCTGCTAGGAGTGAAGGGACAATGTGCAATTATATCAGGTAAAATTTAAGTGCATTTCAAAAATATTATATCTAAAACAACACTCCTCCATCATTGCTGAGAAAGCATTTAAAGCCACACTTTGCTTTAAGAATCTAAGCCAAGGAAAAAGAAAGCTGCTTCAAAGTACTTTCTACCTGCATATGTAGGAAGTTGAATCTTAAAATGGACAAGAAATCTCTAAAAACACAAGTAGAATGAGTGCATAAAGAATATGTTTTCTTCTTTTTTTGCTTTGCTCAAGTTTCAGTGTGAACAGGTATAGCGCATCAGAGCAAAAAGTACCTACATTTTAACCTGACTCTGCTCCTTTGGGGGAACAGATACTCTGATTCTCAGTGAAGTGAAGCAAACTACAAAAGACAAGGTGCTGGTTAAGTATAAACAATTCCCTAACAACTTTTTCTCCTCCCTCCCAATAAATTATTTACATTTCCTATGAAACATTTAAAGACTTTTATTGCAGAATACAGAAGTCAGAAAAAGATTTATCTCTTTGATTTTTATCCCTCCCATTGAAGTGGTCCTTGTAGGTAGGGAATCTATCATACCCAAAAAAACACATTTCAATAATATTTTATGAGTTAGAACTTGTTAATTTCACTCATGAGTTAACACTTTAAGGTAGTTTACAGAATTCAGATATTGAGTAATAATTCACTGTTGGACACCCACAACTTGCAACTATCATCTTCCTCTCTCACTGATGTTTTTCATCTCATTCAGTGGGATGAACTTTTATTCTTCTACAGTTTTAACACTTTTCTCAGTAGGGAGCCCCCTAAGGCATGCCAGAAACCTCACCATACAGATCCTATGCAGATAAAACTCCAGTTCTGTATTTTGAGTGCTCATTCTTTGCCATTCCTAGTGAAAGCCCTAAGTGACTATCAAAACTATTAGTACATTATGAACCAACCCAAGGAATTCCTCACTAACAGTTTGATGTAAACAGCTACAGTTCTGTAGATCACCACCAACAGGTGCACTACCCATGAACACAATGCACATTTTGTCATAACACAGACTTTCAAAATAACATACTGTGATAGTCCCTCTCAGCCATGTGAAACATCCTATAGTTGATATTCATGAACATACAGCTTCTGAGTACTGAAGGTCTCAATACTGCACCTCTGAAAAATAAGCTCCTGAGACTAGGGAGGCACCCTACCCCATCACAGCAGAAGAGACACTACCTAAAACTAGATGCTATCTCAGCCATGTTAATACAAGAAAGGAAAATGACTCAGCTGAGATATTTTGGTTTGCAGTTTTTCATTACTCTGTGTTTACAAGTTCTATTTCCACTATATTTTCCCCTGAGACTGTGCCTTAAATGAATGTATCTAACATTTGGGCTTATATCTATTTCCTTACCTTGAAAGTCTCTTTGCTGAGGATAGTTCAGGAAAATGTATTAACACTAGCTTTGCTAATTGTTTCTGCTGCCTTTGCTGGTTGTTATTATTTCCACAGCATGGGTTTTTCAGAGGTGTGCACAGTATAGGTAAATAAATAATGCTGTATCTTAAAACTTCTTTTAACTCTTGTAATGCAGTCCTATGTTGAAGCAGCTCAACATGGAAGGAGGTTTTCTCCTATTTAATACAACAAAGCTAATAAGGAAGTGAGAAACAGAAACATTCAATGCAGAAGCATAATAAAGATAGAAGCAATCAACACATTTCTTCAAAGGAAAATACTCCTGCGTAGCTTTACATAAACACAAGAGCAAGAGTGTAAACATAGTTTTTGGGGATTATATTTTGCCAGCAACTCCTGAAAGGGTCAGATGCAAAGGGCCAGAACAAGCTTTTCTAACACGTCCTGAGAGCCATTCAAGTCTGTTAAGGATTGCTTTATTGGGCTTTCTGCCAGACTGCCTCACGGCAATGGCTGGGGAAGGTATGGACAACAACAGGAAAGGTGACATGCGGTAGAAAGTAGCATGCCTGAAATTGCTGCGATGAGGTGATGTGAATGTATCATAGCAAACCATCTGGTTGAGTAGAGTGAAATGGCTTGAAAAAAAACTAGACGCCCCTCTACATTTACATTTCCTGAGAACTGACGAGATACTGGCTCTTCTTTGAACCTGTCTGCTTTAGAGGTCCATGCAACAGTATCATGACCAGACTAAGACAGTAGACTACACAATCCTGAAAAGCTACTGACACCAAGAAAAGAACAGAACTTATCTATACACCGCATGAAAAAATGCCTAATGATAAGGAATAAAAATGCAATTTATTCTGTATCAATGCAATAAACCTTAAACAACAACAACAACAAAAAAAAGATTTCTCTGTACCCTTTTACATTTTCCTTTGAAGCAGTTTCTTTTCTAATTAAAAGAAGAGAATAGTATGGTCTCTTTTACTTATTTATAAACATCTATAGAGCATATGTATATGCAAAAAGCAGGATTTTTAATTTGTAAGAGATCTGCACAAGAAACACCATTCTGTCCCAGGAGAATTAGATAATTTTCTTGGTGGTATAAACAAACAAACAAATAAATAAATAGTCTTGAAGTAGCATAAAATTATTTTTATAATTTGACCTTTTCAATATTTTCCTGTACCATTTAGGAAATATTTACATGTTTTTTAGCCAAATAATTTATCTACATCTTATTGATATTATGTCAACTAGTTTCTAAATTCTAAATAAAATCTAACTGTGGGAAAGAAGAAAGTCAGCACTTTTCCAAACATCTGTTTTGATGAGTCAACATTTTTAAACAGAAAAACACTGCATCAGAGTTATGTTAATTGTAATTTGCAAAACAACTGAACTTCTGCTTCTTAGTGTTTTTAGTTCAGTAACATCAATATAGCTTTGAGGCCAAGAAACTAAATTCTAATACGTCATTCAGCAGTATAAATAATCAAACCCCAGCTTTCAGAGCAATCTTTCATAATCGCCTTAAGACCCAAACAGGTCTTTCCTGAGTGAAGGATCTGGCCCGGAGAATCCATCTCTGCTGATGTGCACCAGGGAAAATCACAGACTCCAATCAGACCTCAGGTGAAATTTATAGCAATGGTATTCAGGAAAATGTAATTTTCCTACCATAAATTGAGTAAGTTTTATTTGGAGTTGTGGAAAAAGAGTAACAAGGCACTGCATGAAGCCAATTTCACAATCATTTTTCAGAAAGATACTCTGTCCATACCATTATGAATTCATCACAGTCCCTCATCATTAAGGCAGAAGACAAAGGCAAAACTATCCTTTATCATCAAACTAACAAGCCTTATTTCCTACATTGTGAAAAATTGCTTTATATCCAAACATTTCTGACAGCTGGATAATTTTGTTAAAGAAGGTCTAAGTAGCTTTTAAAAGCTGTTAGTGAAATACGCAAGCAGAATCCTGGGAATTCTAAAACTGTGTAGTTACTTAACTCACAAAGATCGCTAAAGGAGGTTTTTAACTGTTTTCAATGGGCAACGCACTACTTTGGCTATCAGGAGACGCATGAGTAAGACCTGCCAGAAAGAACTTCGTAGGGGGGATTTGTTTTCTCCCATCAAAATATAAAATAAATCTAAAAAGCTGATAGCAAACTGCTCCCTGTAGCTATTCAGAAACCATATTTTTCCCCTTTCCTTCTTCTTTTCTTTGCTCATCTTGTGATGGTGTTACTTCGTGACACCTTGTGGAAGGAAGGAAGGAAGATCAGTAACTGTAACTACAAATGTCTGACAGTATGGAAGATGTTCACATGCAGGAGTTTTCAATTTTTAACTCATTCTGTATTTTCTTTAAGGTACGTTTAATTTGATCAGCTCTATGTATACTTCAACACCTATTATTTTTAAATCATTCTCAATAGCTGTTATTATTTTGGTGCCAGACAGCCTTCTATTATGCTGAAATTCAAATTAAGTTACTGAAAATGAAATTGCTAAATGTTCTGGGCGCTGTAAGCTGCTCAGCAGATATTGTGAGCACAGTGAAGTACCTGGCAGACATTACAGAGCTGGTGGAAGGCTCAGCAAACATTATCACCACTGTAAAGCTCTCTGTGGATACTGGAAGCAGTGTCAAGCTACTGGCAGTCATTACAACCCTCGTCAAGTGTTCTGTGGACATTATAAATAGCAGTGAGAACTAGATGGGCAAGATGGGCATTCTGTACCACGTGTGATAAGGAGTCCTATTGGGAACTAAAGTACAAAATTCTGAGAAATTGTTTTCATTTTCTCCGTAAAATTCACAGGTTTGTATTCATTTGTAACCTGGAAATACCAATTAACAGTCCTTAATTACTCTTTTGATCATTCCAGCATTTTCAGAAGTACTACTTCTCCTGCTGTGAAATGGATCTCTATGAAGATGCCCATGCTGGCTCTCTATAAAATGGGAGCTTGATATTTGAGAAGTATTGCAGAATTTCAAATGTTCAGTAACACAGGCTACTGGAAACTTCTCTGCCTTTCGCTCACAGCAGCTCATTCCTTATTTGCCTCAAGACACGTATCTGTTTCCTTAACAATTCAGCTGATGGACCATCTGCAGCTAGTATTCACATCCTTTTACATTTCTCCCAGCTTGTAAACATCTGTATCTGTTGTTAAAACCAATTTTTAATACATCACTCCAGTCAACTTCTGATCTCCCTTCTACTATGAATGTGTTTGTTAGCAACACATATCACTCTTCTTAGGAGAAATATGTCATTCTCATTTTGTTTGCAAAAGACGTAAGCAAAGTCACCATCTAAGCAACTTTCTGTCATTGAAAAAAGTCAAAGATTCAAAGATTCTGTGCTTAATCCATTATGTGTGATATTAGATTTCTGATTATGAAACCACCAGCATCATCTTGGGCAATGATCTTTTCTCTGTGGTATGTGGTACTTTTAAAATCTCTGATTTAGTCTGCTCATTGCTAGACAGTGCTAACTTGGAAATTCATTTTCTTTACTCATTTGTATTTTTTTTGCTTTTTTCCTCAAACCATATCCATTATGTTTCTTTTGTGGAAAACCTCCAAAAAGCAGTTCACTTCTAGATCTTCAAACAGAGAATCCACCTAACTGAAGCTCACTGTAAAAATTCTATTCATCCACAGAATGTAGTGCTAAAATGTATAGTTTTAGGTTTATAAAAATGAAAAATACGTCACATTGTCAGATATATAACTGGAAAGAAACATTCTATAAATTCCTGTAGGAATCCTCAGTTTCATGCAGTATATGATGTAGCGTTGGCATCATAAGTTACTGCACTGAATATATTGGCAGTGTTCTTGAGATATGTAATAAGTAATACGTATTTTTTTTCCATTTCCTTTCAAATCTAGTTGTATCTTGTGTGTCACATACCCAAATTTCTTGTGCCTATAAGCAGGTCAGATTGTTGGGGTTTTTTCCCATCATGTGTGGGTTTTAGTATCTTCTCTGGATTTCACTTCAATTTGTAACGTTAAATGAGTTCAACTCACCACATATCAGCTGGTTCTCCTTCAGGTTATAAAGAGACAGTCCATGTAAAGCACTGGGATAAGCACAAACCGTTTCCTCCGCTATTCGAACTGAAGCATTTCTGGCCCATTGCAAGACCCATCTTAGATTACAGTCACAAATGAGTGAATCGGTGTTGAAATGGCTAGAAAGGCAAAGAACAATCACAACTGGTACACATGCAGTTTTCATAAACACACTTTGTTCTGTTAGATTCAAATTACCTAACTCCAAAGAGAACTAATTCTAGATGGATGCATAACTATGGATGTGTAATTATAGCTGTATAAATACAAAGACATTCTGAGACAACCAACACACACTGTCCCACTGTCAACTACTTTGATGACATTACACAAAAATTCTGGGTTTGGTTACAGAGCAGCATCAAGACTACTACTGAAATAAATTTGAGTATGTGTTACTGCAGAAATCATACTATAACATACCTTCACTTCATAAAACCCCCTTTTAGTAGAAATTTGACCATGGAAGCATCCAGGGTACACTTTTAGATCTCAGGGAGGTAAAATTAATATCAATAACTGGAAATTGCTATTATAATTGCAGGAAAAATATTTAAAATCACTGGGTTTGTGTAATTAGCATGATTATATGACATAATGCACAAAAGCATGGAAAGGTATAAGATAATAAAGTACAACAAATAAAAAAGGGATGCTAGTCGGGAGGACTGGACTGGGCTAGTCAGGAATGGAGTCGAGTTCTCAGTGCTATCCTTATCCCTGTGACAGGCAGAAGATAGAAGTGCATCAACAGTGAGACAGACATTGATAACCAAATAATGCAGATTTTACATCTTGAATGCACTGTTAGAAACAATCCTGTTTGAATTCATATTCAACTCTGCTAAATTTACTCTAAAGTCTTTCTCAAATATTTCAGATTTACCAAAATTAGGAATGATACTCACAGTGCTTTCAGAGCTAGCAGCTCAGAAAAAAGTCCATTCATGAGACTTGAAAAAATATTCCCTGACAAATTCCTGCAGAAAAAAAGCAATTTACAGTTAGTTATGAGAAACACTAGAAGAAAAGAAAATCACTGTAATATTCCCAATATTAATTAAGAAGTTTTGCTTTCTTGACAACAGTAAAAACATATTTAAATTTGTACATTTCTTTTTTTTTTTTTATAAGTGACAGCAATATTCAAATCAAATACTCGTTTTATTTTCACAGCATACATACAATTCACTTGGTCTCATAAACAGGAACATTTCTATAAATTTAATAGAACCAAATAGAAGTGAATATTCTAAAATCTGAGTGAAAAAGAATAGTTAGTCAGTGAGACCTGCTATATTTTTATTGTATATGTAGAACGTCACTTCAAGGTAAAGAAACAAAACCAGTATCTTATTTTAGTAATGTTCAGAAGAATTCAAGCATTTCCTTAAAAGAGTAATGAGTTTTCAGAGTAACTATGCAAACAGTTTTATTACAAAAGATTTTAAACAAATCAGTTTTCCCCATCCTTAAATTAAGGACATTTCCAGTTTAATTACTGTTCTACTATTTATTGTGTTGATGCTGAATGGTTTAGGTTGAATACTTGCAAACAGATGCAATTCAATTTTTTCTAGTTTAACAGTACTGCTCTGCCAGTGCCCTAATAGTACAAAAGTTAAGGGCTTAAGTGTGGAGTAATACTGTCTTTTTCTATACCCATAAACTAAAAAAATTAGTGCATATTCAAGATTAACATTTCAGAGCATATGAATTACCTACTTTTGAAATATTGATACATGTTCCTTTCTGCTCAGTGCCTGAAGACTACATGTTTGAATTCATGGTTGGCTACAAAATTTCAGTTATCAGGGAAGTTTCAGAGCTCTTCACTGGAGATAGGTTGCACAAATAGTAAAAAAAAAAAAGTAGACTGGCAAAGAGAATGGTTTCATTAGTTTTTCATTAAATAGGATGTTGTTGTAATTATTGATTTTACTTTCCTTTTGTCTACAAAGTAAAGAATATATGCTAAACTGAAGATTCATATTCAGACCAGAGCAATGTACTAGTGATGAGAAATCTGTAAGAGATCTGCATCAGGTTCACAAAGTAAGAAAGACCAAAACTCAGGAACCCTGCTTTCTACAAAAACCTGCCCAGATACATATGGATCAATGACTTAAAGAAAGAAGAGAGAATTTTGCTAATTTATAAATTACTTTAAGAAAGTTATGGAGCACTCTATGGAGCACTCTTGAAGCAATAACTAATCTCATTTTTGCATACAATTGAACACTTCAAATTTTCTTGGTAGTTTAAAGCAAAATTTTGCTAATAGAGAAAAACACCTGGCTCAGCAATATTAAGTGACATTACTGAGTGAAGATGTGTTGAAATAACTGAACTAATTTCTAAGATTTTATTTAACACTGCATATTTAATACAGGTTGTGGTGCAATGCTCTTGGAAGAACTTTCAAGTATCTCTTCATATGTCTAAAGGTAGAAATGAACGTTTGCTCGTAGATACCTATTTCTCTACCATTAATATTTTGGATTTGTCAAGAGGAACTAAAAATACTGAGCATTTCACAAAAACTCAGTTAACTCCTTTACTCAAAATCAGATGGACCTACTCATTTGTTTTTTGGACATAAGCCCTGATGAGGCATATGCTGAAGCAGCTCAGAGAACAGACTAAATCAGAAACTGATAACCCTGACATTTACCATGAAGTAAATCAGAAGTGGTTCCACTAATATGAAAGCAGTTACAGCAGCATAAACTTACTGACAGAGCACAACCATGCTAAACTGAAAGATGGGGAAAGCAATCTGCCTACCCTTGCATGGATGGCTGCCAGAACACAGAAAGACAGGGGCTTCCTTTGCCTTACCCTGGTGCAGTAGAAAAGATTCCTGACCTGATGCAGATCCCAGCTTCTACCTCAAACACCTTCCCAGGGTTCATACAGCAAGACAAACAGAAGATCAAGACTGAAGTTTGGTAATTCTATTGGGACCAAAGGAAAGCTTTATGTCTTACCAATATTTTAGGAAATGGGCACAAACTGTAAGTCATTTGCAAAGTGTGTAAGTAGCAGGGTTCAGCACATGTACGGTACCCATGCACCTGCCAGAGGTGCCCATTTGGTGTCTACTGAATCCATGAGCTTTCCAGAGGTAATGTCAAATTCACCAAGATATCTATATATTAACCTTTAACTTCCTGACTCATGTTCCATATACAGATTTTTGGTTTCTTTTTACTGTGACAAAGAACATCATAGAATTCCTATAAAATTCCTTTTTCCAAGTGCTAGAATAATTGAGTTTCTGACAGTTCAAAAATCAGCAGAAAGTCATCAAGTCAAATTCTCATATTCTTTCATATTCTTCTGGCAATGACCTGGTTTGAAGTTTCCATATTACTACTAATAATTGGCAAACTGGGATTATGTTCACAGGGCTGTGTAAGTCATAAAGCAATACATTTCTATGCCCAAGAAACACTAATTACAATATCTGGATATCCAACAGTGGAAACAGATTGTTCTTTAAAAAAACTTCCAGAAATCTTCTCAAATCACCCTAATAACACATGCACTTCTGAGCTGATGCAGCACCTTGCAAACGCCGTTCTGTAGTTCACCTAATTTCTTTTATATATTAAAATATTGCCAAATGTCAAGTGTTGTGAAATTCCTCCATTTCAGATATCCTAAAACCCCACTCTATCGTGATTTAAAAGGACATTTGTTCTAAAAACATCTATAACACTTAGTTTGCAAACATTTCAAACATAACAAATTAATGCACTCCAAAGTTGATAGCACTTACTATGCCATTAACTTACGCCATTAATAGAAAGATGTGCTTTCTGTTTTATCAGAGGTAAAACATTTTAGTCTTACACATACGATCTTACACTTATTTTTTTAGATACTAAATACCTGTGCTTTTACAGAAACTAGTAAAACACTTCTGCCAAAAGCTTTAATATAAATGAAAAATGCAATAAAACAATCAAGAAGAGTTATGTGTCTAAAAAGTACCATTTTGAGGCAAAATATAGTTAGAAGCAGGAGTATATGAATAAGAAGAATGCTTCCCTCTCATGAGCAGTATTAAAAAGCAAAATTTGTATGCAAGGGTGACAGATTCATCTTCTGTGCAAAAAAAACCCCACAAAATGGGACAGGAAGTGTAAAAAATGACAAGATAAATACAGAGAGGGCAGATTCCAGTGCATATTTTCTAATTTGCCTAAACGTTGCTGAAATGGCGTCTGTTTGATTCACTGTGTTAGTGGTTTGTACTTTAATTCTGGCACGATACAAAGTGATTAGTTGCTTCAATGACATCAAGAAAGTCACACAAGAATTTATGGTACAATCTTATCACAAAGCTAACTGCTGCTGCTGATTCAGAGGCAGGATGAAGAATAAATCAGATAGAGTTTAATCAAACAATTGGAAGTAATAGGGAAGTACAGTTTTGAACTTCCAAAGGGAAGATCCAGCAGTACCTAGTTCTTGAAACAGATTTAAGGCCACAGCATTTTGAAAGCTAAAAGATAAATTATGAGGGACTAAATAAATGAAGTCTGGTATATCAGTACAGTGGCATCATCCCAGTATTCCACAGCTCATAATGTCAGATTAAATATAAACAGAAATAATGCAGATGGCAGCTCCATTACCTAGCAGAAATATATTTGAATACATAATTCTGAAACAAAGCACTGAACCATGGGGTCCAAAAGATAAGACTTGTTGCATCCAATTATGTCGCTCCTAGTTAGAATACACGCACCTCATCACAACATAAACACAGATAAAAGTTAATACATAAGCCAAAAAAGTTAAGATAGTACCTCAGAACATGTAATAAATCTACTCTAATACGGTCTGAGTCACTGTCAACTGCCTCTGTCATATGAGGTGAAAGCATTTTGAAATAATCTTCCAGAGTAAAAATCATCAAATCCAAGAAGGTGCAAAAATTGGATCAATCTCAAGGAACATAATCACAAGTCACCGGCTGGAGTAATTTCAGGAGCTATGCGAAATTTTACGTTTTGTAAGTTCAAATTCAAATTTCCATTTACTGACATACACATCCTGACTGCAATGGAATAAAAGTATTCTCTACATTTTCAAGAGGCTTATCACTTTTTTTTTTGTGATTTCTGTATGTCTGCATGTTTAAAAATCAATACTAGATGATACTACTAATCAATTTTTTCTTAATTCAAGAATTCTGTAGGTTGTCCTGTTCTAAAATAGACTGCACAAAACCACCAGGCTATCTGAAGAGCATCTGCATTATCCCCGAAAGACCAGGCAGTTTTCATTCTTTATTTTAGTGAAGTATTTAAACATACCTTTACTCTCTTCAATTTACATTTATCTACCACATCACTGGGTTAAACCATACTACGTCAGTTTGGGCCTAGAGTGGCTTTTTCAGCTCTAACTCCATTTTTTTCAAACTGTGTTCAATTGAGTGAAACACACAGCATTATTTTGTTTCACCAGGTATTCATGCTTGTAAACAGTGTAAGAAAATCCCCTACTTCTACTTCACTGAAGGTGCATGAAAAGATTTATGTCTTTTGCTCCTTCCAGTGGACACATGGCTCTCCCTGCTGGTTTTGAAAACAGCCTGCAAAGATGCTTCTGTATGTCATCTCTACTAACATAACACAGGAGAGCTCTAACCACCATGATCAACACCTATGTAAATCAACACTAAGTATATATCTTTATATTGTTCCTTCTAAACCACACTGGATGTCTATGAAGCCAGCTCTATGTTTAAGAAGTTGTCATCTTTTCCTGGGTACAATTATAAACACTGATGTTGCACTAAGTAAATGCTTCACCATAACCTTTCCAGAGAACAGCTTTCTCATACCCCTGAAATGGCAAGTAAACACAATTCAGAGGTATCAGAAGCAACAGAAAGTCGACCTATCATATTTTAAGCATGTTTAAAAAGTATGATTCTGGGAAGTTTGCATGACCTTCCAAGGGGAACAAAGCTACAAAAAGTCGGAAAAGTACCAGGTGGCATTAGCTTGCAGTCCACAATGACCAGTTCTTACATCAGAGGCAAACTGTGATCCCAGCTCAAATAATTACTATCAGCATTATGACACTATGAGATTTCTGAGGTCAAGGAACAAGAGAGACTATGAATGGCAGGGAACAGTTCCTCATGATTGAGATTGTGGATGTATTTCTTCACAAAATAATCAGTGACGCAATAAAAGTAGTGGTACTCTTTATTTTGGTTTGGTAAGATGGACAGTCCCTATAGGGTCTGTCAGGGAAAAAAAAAAAAAAGTTGTAACTTTTGACACAGCAACTGTGAACTGATGTACTTTAGATGAAGGGAGAATGTAGAGTAACCTATTACTAAGCCTCTGATTTACAGAGGACTGAGTTGTGAAATAACAACAACAATAATGTAACTACTGAAGCACTTGACCACATAGACTGGAATGCAGGATGGCCCCATTTATTAGGTCAGTGTTAGAAAGGCAATTTAAAATGCACACAAGAAAATATTAAAGACTAAATGAATCAATAAACAAATTTAAATCTTGAAAAAAATAAAATTTTTAAAATATTAAAGAACTAGAAAGATGATATCAAAAAGGAAAAGCTTAGCAAAATGGTGGGAAGCATTTAAGTTAGAATTTGGAAAGTATGTTAAGACATGGTGCAAAAGATATTTCAACAATACAAAAATATTATAACTAAGAGATTAATAAAGTATTATATAATGCCTAAATATATCACATTACTACCATTTTCTATTCTGTTCAGTAAGTTTGGTCATTTCAATCATATGTATTTATAGGAGAAACATACACTAAGTTGTGGAAAACATATTTCCTGAGACCACCTACAGTACGACTACTGATCTGCAGAAATAGTTAAAGTTGAAAAAACACCTGGGCAACCAAGGGCCTTCAAGGTTAATTCCACTCGCATGAAAACACCAATATAATTGTTAATGATTTTCTCCTGCTTATGTAGCATCATGCTAGATTTATATGACAACCAAGAAATAATCTTGCCTGGAACATTAGTGATCTTTTTATATTGATTACATGATACACCATGAATAGATGCACGTATTGATTTTTTTACCAATTTCTGATTTGCCAAAATTTTTTTCCATTTTTCTTTCTTTCAAAACTCACTCAGCTACCACATAAATAGAAAGAGGCCAGACTAACAGGTCTTCAGCTACCAGGATCATCATTTTTTCCACTGATGCATGGACATAATATGCACAAAAGCGTGAAGAACCTGGCATTAAGTGCATTTCCTGTAAGATAATGGACAAGATAGAAGGGAGGGGAGTGAGACATTACTGGTGCTCTGCAGAAATGCTCTTCTGGGAGACTGTATTTAGTGCTTTCACCAAAGACTCTGATTCAGAAAATTACGAGAATGTGAAGACGAAATCTGGTAATAACAAAAGCAAGGTTTTGCCAATGTTAAGAGACCAAGATGAGATGAACTTTCTTAAGGATGAGAGGACTAGCAATTTCATTTTAAAAAATTATTCCAGGGGAAAAATATAACAAGAATGTCACTTGGGAACTATACTTCAGAAAGGTCTAATTCAGATTTCTGCTTTAAACTGGGGTCTCAGAAGAAAAACAATACAGGAAGCTCTGGACCTACACCCATTTGGAAAAGAAAGTTAGACCCACCGTGACGAGAAAATGAACATACTTAGGATGCACAACAAGATTAGATGCAAGAAAATACAATGTTAATGACAATGTAGAAGGAAATGGTGAGTCTCTATTTCTCACAGCTCAGAAAAAATTTGCTAATGCTGAGACAGGTATGCAGGCTTCTAGAATGAGCAGGGATATGGCAAATCTGTACAAAAAGAAGCTGTAATGGTGTGGTTTGATCAGGTCAGTAACTATGGGCAGTCAGCCTGCATATTGTGCCTTTTTCCAGCATCTCTGACATTGGTGAAGGATGTGGATTCTGCCACATTCCTTCCTGGTCTTCAGAGAAAAGAGGTAGTACAGCCAAACACTGTCATGGAACAAATGTTGTGCACTTGCTGGGAATGAATTTCTGTTCAAAACACTGGCGTTCTGTATTGAACTTCTAATTCACTTTTAAGACAGAGTCTGAAAGATTTACGAATGGAATTTTCAGACCTTTCTGAGAGAGCATGGATTTGAACAGTTTCCATTCAGTTTGTTCCTACCACCTAGAAACATGTTCCATTTATTAATGTGACTTTATAATTTTGAATTAAAAATAACCTTCTAAGGTAATCTAGCTATACAGTCACAGTCATGTTCACTGTGCACAACAAAAGGAGGCAGAGAAACCCTCAACAGATGAGTAAAAAAAGGGCCAGTCTACACCTGTTCATCACATGCTCTCAAGGCTCTTCCCATCATCTGTTCTCATTTGTTTTTCTCAGAGGAGACTTGGCATAGTTACTCTCATTAATGTGATCAGTAAGCATGCCAGATTTCAGCCTTCCACCTGGTGTCATCTTGACCTCATGGCATATCTTTCTAGATAGATTTCCCTGTTTGTCCAAGGAAAAGTCGGAACTGGCTGGAGAAGAAAATAAAGTATGAGATTTGTCCCACACTATGATGCACACAGGAATTTATTTTTCATTCAGGAATGAAGACAGACCTGAATGAAGACACAGAGCCCTCCTGGGACTGGCCAAATGTCCTTTTAAACCAGGATTCTTCCTATGAATTGTTTCTTTCCCAGCCAAGAAATGTGCAGTCAACTTACTTATTTCTAGTACTTGACTATGCTGTAACATACCTTTGGCCATTTCTTTTTGACCTTCTCTGAATCTTTCTAGTTTTGGTCATCTTTTTGACATAAGCATACTGGAACTACCCATGCTATTAAAAATGCAGGTCCTTTGATTTTTTCTGGTAGTACAATGGACGATTTCCAGTTTGCTCTCTCTTCCTTTAGTAATACTCTCTTTTGGTTTTTTTAATGATACCAAGCAGCTCTTTCATGGCATTATCCACTATAATCCCAAAACATCTTTGGGTTTTCTCCCTCACATCATTTGACAGATTAATGACTCAAAAAGTACTATAACACCTGAAATTTACAACACACCACCTTAAGCAGCAGTCTAAGATGAACATTTCTAAAGCAATTCCAAATTTATTTGGTACTGCATGATTTTTTTTCTCAGTATATGCTTACTTTTTTATGTAATATGCTTCAGGGGAAAAAAGTTTTTACGTGCTAACTGATCTGCAATGGATAGAACAAGCAATATATCCTTTCAACCAGAACAAGACTCATTTGTGTGCTTGATCTTTAATTGTTTCCAAAACACACAAACAGAAATACAATCACATACAAACACCATGTTCAGCCTCTTTTCAATATGAAAATGCAATTTAATTCTTTGGAGTTCTGATAGATTTTACAATTGAAATAGAGAAAACATCTTCAAAATATCAATTCATGACAATCAAAGGTTCAGGAGAGGGGCTTTTAATTTACAAAACTTATTAACTTCCTTATAATGAAATTTTATTCCCAACCATACTCAGGTCAGTTGTGACAGTTTAAATTTCTTATGTTTAAAAACAAATTGGTATTATACTCACAGTTTGTGAAGATTGTTAAGTCCAACAAACATTTCTGGTGTTAGGCAACCAATTCTGTTATTTGAAAGATCCCTGAAAGAAACAAAAGTCTGTCTTACTCATGTACACACCTTCATAATCACATATTATTTTTATTTTTAATACCTAAAGAGTTAGAGACAAATGAGAAATAAAACTTCTTCCCATAATGTAACATAATTAAGTAGATTTAACAACTTTTATATTAATATTATTGAGCAATATTCCACATACTGAAACTTCTGATCACATTATATGACATTTATTTACATATTTGCTATATGTATAGCAAATAAATGCAAAAAAAATACTAAAAATATACAGTTTTCTATATCAAAGCTACTAGAACCTGTTTTTTTTTTACTTAGGAAAAATACCATGCATTTTATTACATGCAATATTCAGCCAAAATTGTCATATTTTTACTGCTTACTAATGTTTCATCTCATTAACAGCATCCTTTCTTCCTGAAGAAATCACAGAAACCAGAGGGCAAATAATTTTTGAAGTAGTGAGAAGGTCAGTTTTGATAAGCACTTGGCAAGCTCTTCTAAGAGCAATACTGTGGCTTTCTGAGACCACAGCCAGTAAAAGACATTACATTCCACAACTTCTGTCTGCAGAGAGTGAAGGAATATATTCTGTATAAGCCATACATACAACACAATGTACAGGATGCTTACAGGAAGCAGACAAAGACAGGTATGAACAATTATACTGTGATAACAAAATGAATAATGCCCCTTGGTGCACTCTGAACTACTGTTGTTTTTACATATTTGGTTTTCAACCTTAACCCAAATTTTCTTTCTTAGGAAGTATGGTTTTCTTTTAAAAATATTTGCAGTAATGTAAGGATTTTAAGCGATCATACAGCCAGAACAATGTTAAAATTCATCTGAATATATTTTTTGTTTTAGAATCAGTGGTAGTCTCCCAATTCCTTTATTACATTGCACGGATTCTGTATTTTTCTATTGATACATGAGAACACTAAAGTAATCAAATGAGAGAATAAAGGTCGCAGTTTGACAAATCCAGTTACTGCCTTCACGGAAACACATCCAATTATCTGGAATGTGAAGGCAATCTCTTTAGAGTTCACTACAAATTCTTCTATCAGACAAAGAATATACTGTTGTACAATTATATGATGAAACATCGCATTAAAATGAAAATACTTTTTAAACGCTTGTCAAGGATACTAAGTAAGGGACAGTTGAAAAAATAGTGAGAATACAATACAGGGCAGTAATTGCATATTAGCATTATTCTTTAAGTTCTAGTAAAAGTTACATAGGAAATCTAAAAATGCAAGTTTAAAACAAACATACATACATATATACATATATATATGTATCTATATACCTTTCTATTAGAAGACATAAAAAAGGACTTACCCAAGCAAAGTCTGAACATGTATGAAAGAATTGCATCACAATGTGGGGCATAATTTGTGTAGCAAAAGTAGATTTTATCTAAACTAATGAATACAAGTGTATATTTCTCTAAGTGTGGCACACAGTAAAATGGTATTTTTAACAAAGTGAAAGGATAAAATACCCTTTTCTCAAAGTTTAGTTCAACGAGTGTTATTTTCACAACAAGATATATGGCAGTGGCTGGAACCTCTGTACTGTAAAACGTTTTCTAAAAAACACATTAGCAAAAAGAAAAGGCAGCGTACTACACATTCCTCCAGACTAATACATGTTATATTAGACATAATTCAATTCATAATGTACAAAGCTGGCGTTCCTTTTCAATAGTAAGACATTTAACTTACTAATGCTGACTCGTAAGGCTGATGTTAGAGAAAAGAAAACTCTCCTGTGTTGAATAACCAAGTGCCATAATTTTAGTGCTTCACAAATCTTCAGTTTTCATTAGCTTTCTGTGTACCTTTTTGAACAAACCCTGGAAATAATTAGTTTGTCATTCAAATACAAATTACAACAGTTCTCCAAATCATTCACAGAAAACATTGACAGCCCGCTACAATTTGCCACAGCCGTATCTCTTGCAGTTGCCTACGTTACACCACCTTCTGCTTTTTCTCAGTATCATTTATAGTTTACATTGGAAATAAGAAGATGTGAATGCAAAGTACAGTCTTAAAGTAATTACTATATTCAGCATTCAACAGGAGTTTATGCTATTCATTCCTTTTGCTCAACTGCTCCCTACCCAACAGTTCCACACTGAGTTCTAACATGACAAAACTCAATGTTGCCATTCCTACTGTGCTGAAGAGTCTATTCTTCTCTCTTTAACAATGCCTGATGATTTCATCTCCCTTAACTCATCCCTCCTCGATGACCTAAAGCCACCACCTGTGCAGTCTGCGGACATGCAGCCCATGACTTGCACAGGTTTCCTGGTTTTCCCACAAGAGGTCAGGGTTGTGTTATCACAGTGCGCAGCGGCCAAAGCAACAATTAGCACTGATTTTGATCATTCCATTGTACCGTTAACCCCGTACACAGAGTGAGCAAGAAAGCTTCAACCCAGGTGTTTTTCGTTGTATTAAAAATGTATATGCTACTCTGAGTTCATCAGCTACTCTGAGTTCATCATTGCTATGCAACAGGCTTTCTACTCGAACATACCAAAGCTGAGAGGCTGGTGTTAGGAAACACTGCCACAGGTATGATCAGAGATGGAAACTTTTACTCAGGTTGTGCAGCACTCCCGGCACATCACAGTGAGGGAATTTAACCACACAGCAAAAAAGCAGAAGGATTTGTAAATTTGTTTTTCTGTGGATCTGCATTTCTTCTCCTTCTCATCTAAATCTCCCCATCCCCCTAAAATAATTCCTGTTTTCTCATAGGTTTTCTCATCAAATGTAAGACAGCACACATGGCGACTAGAAAATTGTCTGGCATGTGCTGATGGCCTAGTTAGCCAGTGCAGAGACATTTGGATTCTCTCACTTGAAAAATCATAATTAAAAAAGGGTTCATCTCACTTTTCCTTAGGCTGAGTAGAACTAAGAAGGGTCTGTAGTCTTTGTTAATTAAAAAAGTCCAACTGTAGAATCTTAGTAATTGAGATATTTTTACCCTTTAAAATGCAGTTTAAAAATCAGCCAGTGCTTCCAAAAGTACTACGAGAACATTCTCAAAGCGAGGAATGCAAGAATGATGGACCAGGAACATTCTACCTAAGTTCTTGTTTCCTTAGAAAACAATTATAAAAATAAAAAAATGTCAAGCAGAGCTAAGGTGAGAGGTATGGAAAACGACAGACAAATTCTAAATAAAGCATGACAAAGTTTCCTTTCTAGTGATTTATTTTATAGACCTGGTCTAGGATAAAGCAGACCTTACACAATGAAAAACTGTAGTGCAGCACAAACCATTGTTTACACGCATCTAAATTGTTTCATGTTATATCTGATTAATGTCTATAGTGATATATTGTCTGCTAAATCCTTAATTAGGCGTGTTTTTTACCTCCATAGATATACTTGTTAGGACATATATTGAATGGCAAACTGATAATTTTAAATGGGAAAAGGTAAAAAAGAAGATGAAATTGGAAAAAAAAAGAGACAAAAGAAGAAGAAAGAGGCATGGTAAATGTAAAAAGCAGAGTGTGTAATGTTCTGTTTTACAGGCAGTGTCTTTATATGATTATTGCTTGGTGGCATATTTGAGTTGCCCAAGGATAGAAGTGTCAATACAAACACAATTTCCAGAATAATTCAAATGGAATTAATACTTACAGGCGCTTCAGTTCTGAAAGTCCATAGAAGGCCCCTGGCTCAATTGTGCTGATCAAATTATTCTTCAGATCTCTGGAGACACAATAGAAGGAGCAGTTAATTATCACTTTACCTATTTTGCCACTGTTATACACAGTGAGCGTGAAATGCGATGCAATTCTAACCTTTATTTGTCTTAGCTAAAACTAAGAATTAATTTATTTTAAATAGCAGCATCAAAAACATTAAATCACACATATTTTTCCAAGTAAATGATTAAGATAAGATGTTTTTAAAAAATCTGCTTGTTCTAATTCTTATTCTCCTATTTATACTTTTCAAAATAAGCTTACCAGCCATTCTCACCAGAGGAAAAATGTTTTAATCAATGAGTGAATGAAATAATCAGTCAGCAAAGTAGGAGCCTTTTAGTTTGCTTATTCATTGTGCTGTGAACTTTGCACTTAATAAATTTCTCATTTCCACCTAAGGCAGGCAGAGCAGTTGTCATGTGAGACAAACAGGTCAGATTTCTGTTCTGGAATACAAGCGGTTTCTCTTATTTGGCAGACAGGTGCTTCATTTTGCACTTGCTGACAATCCAGAGGACTGGCTGTTTCACAGATAAAGAATATTTCACTGGCATTAGCAATCTCATGTGCTCTTGACACAGTGCTTGGGGCCATGACATGCTTTCAGCTCAGTCCCCACAGAGATTTACTGCTGAATTGTCTCAAGACTTTCATGATGTGAACCCTAAGGAAATGCCTTCAGTGCAACCAGATAAGCAGGCCCAGGAGACAAATGCTGTAAATTCTTGTTGAGTCAGTGTTCATCTTCTGACAATTTGCAGTTCATAGGGAACAACTGGTGCAGACCAGTCGGTGTTGTTTCGCAGACTGGCCACTTCCAGGAATTACAGCACATACACTGCTCAACTGTGCCAAAGTATGGATGTATCAACAGCCACATGAGTCAGCTTATTTATGACTTTTTATTTTACTGCAGACAAAATGCACACTAGGTGAAAACTTGGTTCCACTAGCTGTGATTGCCTTGAACAGGGCAAGATTTCATCCCACATATTTAGTTCACAGTAGGACATACACTAATGTCAAAGGAAAAATAATAAATAAATACTTCTCTGCTTTTCTATTAAGTTTTGCAGATCTGTTGAACACAGTTCCAAAAAATTGTGTCTCACACCCATTTCATTTTAGTGATGATGTTGATGAGTGGTTTGTCCCTAACAAAGATCTGAGTCAGACTTTTTAATGGTCAAGTTCAGTTTTCAGCTTGCAACATGCAACATTAAGAGTCTTTAAGAAGGTGATAAGACATTCTGATTACTTACATAGAAGACCTTATGTGTAAATAATAAATATAATAATAAAAGAAATATGTATAAAATAAATGCAGACCTATTAAATGCACAACAGAACAAGACTCTAGTTTTGATGGGGGAAAAAATGGAATATCAGGTCAGTTTACAAAATATATGTAGTTGCTTAAGCTGTAAAATCCTAACTTCAAACACGATTCAAGATAATCAGTTAACATTTACTCAGCTCAAACTTTATGCTGCATAATCACCAAGGTATTATACACAGGTATGGCACATGGCAACATCATCTCTCCAATCATTTTAGATTATAATTTCTATGTTCCATCTTGCTCTACACAGTGGTCTGATTGTGACTGTTTGTTGCAACTGACCTTGCGATACTATTGAAAAAAGCAAAAGACTGGGATAAATGTAGGAAAATTGGAATCAAACAATAGGCTATGTTTTGAGTCTTTATAAAATGTAAGTATTGCAAAGCATATTAGTTTACTTATTAAGAGTCTCTGTGAATATGCACCTTAAGTTACTAGCATTCATAAAGCTATGAAATATAGTAGAAAATGTTTTAACCATGCATGCCTGAAAATGAGTGATTGAGTTTTTTACTGTTTTTATCTTAGCTTGTTTTAGATATTTCACATTTCCTTTTTCTAAGTTGTTTTTTTCACTAATAAACAATGATCTGTCCATTATGCAAATGAACTCAATAAGGTATGCTAATCTCAGTCCAACATAAATACAGTAGATATTACAAGTACATATTAAAAATGCACCAACTATTACAGTTTCCCAGTTCTGATGCAACTTTTAAACAGTCACGCATGACTGCATGCCTATATCAACACTTTAAGCGTATTTATTACATGGCATCATTCCTATCTGCTGGAGCCACAATGTCAGTCCCTCACATGTAGCTAAACTAGTAAAAAACAAACCCCAAGTGCTTCCTTTTTCCTGCTACTGTGCAGTACAAAGATAAATATGCCTGTACTGCCTGGGAAAGGGAGCGAATCAGAGCCCATGAAATTCCCCAGCGTCTCAAGAAACCTGCTACATGAGACAGAGGCAAGGGGAGGAAAGGTGACACACAGGAGGGAAGGAAACAAGGAAAGTTCAGGAGACAGTTAAAAGTGATGGAAAGGGACAGAGCTTGCACAAGGACCTTGATGATGATTTGAGCATTCCTAAGAAAGTTGCACTGGCTATGACTAATTTTAGGCATTTGTCTAAGCAAAACAACGGCAGAAACATAGACATCAAAGTTGATGACCTGCACTGACTCTTACCTGGCAAAGCACACAGCCACTTCATGGATAGAGAAATTAGGGCCTCCAGGCATCTTTCTGAGGGTATTCTGCCCTTCTCCCTATTCTCTAAAGGAGGCAAAGCAGTTTTCTTCCTTGCTTTGGCCCCTTCCCTTCTACTGCATTTGGATGAAAGCGACAGTGGTTGATTTAATGTTTGGTATTTGTTATTATGAAAGCAGTCTATAAGAATTGGAAGAAGTTTTAGGTTTTATTTTGTGGTCGAACATTTTCATCTTAGTTCCCTGGTACTAGCAGCAGCTACTAGACTCATCTTCTGCCTTCATCTGCTCAAGAAGATGTGACAATTCCTTTAACTGAATTTTCCACACCTTCTCATAAACAAATCTGCTAATACATAATAAACTTATCCATTCTCTTATCCAGAGTCACATCAACTGACAAAGACAAGTCTTTGTTTGGCAAAAGTTAATCCGCATGAGTGTTTTTTCCTTTGATGATTTAGGATTTTTGCTCTGTGGGTGAGCCAAAGCGTTTTGTTGGGGGTTTTTTTAACATTCAAATAATCAATATTAAACATTTGGGTCTACTCCTTTTGCTTGTACAGTATGTTAAATATATAACTACTCAGGTTAAAGGAAGTTCTTTAACTTGCCGTAGTAAGTTTCTTACATGAAAAAGACTGGAAGGATACTGTTCTTGTTATGGCAACAGCTACCTGTATTCTTAACAAACAAAGCAAAAATCCCAACTTAACACTATAAATCCTTTGGACCTACGCTGATTTATCTCAGACTTTACACTGGGACACATTTGAAAACCACTTCAGAGGCATAGTTCATATACAAATATCCATATTTTAGGCAGGGGAAACGGACAGTTTTAATAATTAATCTTCATATCAATTACACATATTCTGTGTTAACTGACAATGCATCTAAATTATCTGCAGATTGTAATCAGGCAAAGTGATCATCTCTTACAGCAAACAGTGGTAACAGCTCACAACAAATATAAAACAGCCAGTAGGAGTGGCAAACTGTTGCCAGGTGAGTTTTAACGCCACTCAAAATAACCAAGTAGACAAAAGGCCTTCCATTTACTGAAATCCTCTATGTTCTAGTTTATGGAAACTCTGCTCTGTTTCCCCATAACTTGTAACCACATAGGAAAAACCAGCATAATCCTAACCTAACGTCTACAGGAAATAAAAAGGCCAATTTAATGTTAGTAGAAGACAGGCCATTAGAAGGAAAAGTGTCCATCACTTACACCTTCACAAACACGACATCCAGTCTCCTTATTTTGGAAATTACACTTAAATTAGACAGGTCATTTTAGTAAGGATGTTCTCAGAAAATTGTAGATGATTACACCACCCACAATTCTGGCACTTTCTTAGTAATTAGTATTATTCCATAATGTTTCCATACAATTACGGCTTAACAAAATAGGTTTTTTTTTCCTTGTCATCCTTGAAGACATCCTTTAATGTGATTAAAATGAATAAATGAAATAATCACAACCGCTAAACACTTAAAATTCTTACCTTTACATTAGGAAAATCCATTTGCTCCCCTCCCATTTGTATTTTTTACAAAATTACTATAATTAAAATATTGAATTAGCTTAACCCATTTTCGGCTTAGGAAAGAGTTTGTCATATTGAAGCCTTATAGCAATGAGTATTAACTTGCACTGAGCTAAATAAAGAAACCAGAGTAAATTTGGTTGTATGTTTACATTTTTTCCCCAAGAGCTACTGCTGAGGTTTGGCAAAAGGTCATAATCCGAGGCACGCCAAACAGCAGCCCAGCCTGGGCCACACACATGCACATGCACCATACAAGTGATTTGATCACAACCAGAAGTAAGAGAGAAGTGAAGGAACCCCCACTACCATAATACTGAATCACCACAACATGACCCAGTTGAAGTCCAAAGAGAAAGCCTTTTCTAACTAACAGTTGTGGGTTTGCATCATTTCTGATGCAGCTTTCTAACCTTAAAGTGTCTATTCTGAATCTGAATGACGTGTCATTAGTGGTGTGGGGTGTATGTATCTAGTGGAGTGACCTGAAAATAAACCAAAACCAAGTGCCATGTACAAGTACAGATAGATGGAAGCTACGTGAAGTTAGCTAGAGTCATAAAAACTGCAGCACTTATATCCAGGCTGCACAGCTGCACAAAAATAAAAGGGGACAATATTTACTGAAATACATTTCCCCTAATTTCATTACAGTTGCTAAATAAACTTGCTGCATGATATTCTTCTTAAATCGACCTAAATAGGTAGAAGAACAACACAGAGAATTATCATTAAAAAGCAATCTCCTATGGTTACAGTCAGTTAAGAAAGGAGACTTTCCTTTTCACCTGCAAGTCTGAACTTACATAAACTACGTACAGTAACCATTAAGCACTGTCTTCTTACATGTATGTAGACAATTTGTATGTATATGCAAATAATAGGCCCAGAGGTAAAAACACTTGAGGATTCTTTTACGAAGTACCGTAAGCTGCTGGGAGTTTATCATCTTACACATTAATCTTTCAGCTGAATTTTTCTCACTATCCTCTTTAAAGAGAAACTTTAACAAAAAGAGCTGACTTAGGGAGGGGGAATCTGTGTTTGAAGCATTCACCTCCTGATGGCTTAGCTGAGAGGTAAATGAAACAGAGGAAGAGGCTACTAATAGGACTTCACAAGAACATATAGTAACTACTTCTGGCCTCTCAGCTATTAGACATCTTCTGTGGCCAGATCCCTAACGATGTAAATGTGTTCTTGAGATTCTTGATGCTTCAAACTCACAATATGCACTTACATAGTATAAGTAATAAGTAATAAATAAATACATAGTGGT
This sequence comes from Acropternis orthonyx, assembly GCA_035583155.1. Lineage (NCBI taxonomy): Eukaryota > Metazoa > Chordata > Aves > Passeriformes > Rhinocryptidae > Acropternis > Acropternis orthonyx. The sequence continues at coordinate 21,445,019 of JAWWEU010000160.1, forward strand.
GAAAAAAGTCACAAAAGTATACACAGGCCATTGACAAAAGAATCAATTTATCTTGAACTACAATCCAACGTTTTGTACTAACATCTTTGCCTTCAGACACTGCATATTCTCTCGCTAACTTACAATGTATGTACTGTAGATATTTTGAATACATATTCATAACAAGAATGTTCAACTAATTCCAGCACTTCGTTCAAATTCCTGACATCGATACATCTTTCACAAAAAATTATAGGTTGTACCAAGAGGACATCTGTGTTTAGAAAGCTGTCATTATGGTGCTGCAAACTTTCCAAAAAAGCTCTGAGAAGAGCAATCAGTTGTTGTGCAGATGCCAAATCCTGATGAAATATGACTGACTTTCCACATTTTGCATACTACTATGAAACAACTACAGCCAAAAGAAGATTAAAAAAAAAAAAAAAAGGAAAGTAAGGTCATATCTTTCACTTCTTTCTCATGCGAAATATTACAGCTAAACTGATGGACACCTTTGCCCAAGAAATGAATGCAGACTCGGGACCTTTGAAGAAGATTATGAACGCTGCAGTAGGAGAGAGGTATAGCCAATGATGAAAGACAGCAGTTAGCACCCATTCTGCCACCACAGTAGTGACTGTCAGGGGTGGCCCTGCTGGATACAGGAACCAAGAACTAAGGGGATATTATTAAAATGTGTTTTGAAGATATTTTAAATGTACCCATCTGTGCAGGAGCCAGTAACTCACAGTACTTTGGTAGCTGGATACTATCAAAACTCATTTTCATCTCAGTTATTAGTGAATGTGTTGTTGGTCAACCACCATGGATCATGAAGCAGGCAGGTTAAGTAATAACCACTACCTGGGCATCATCATCAGTAACTAAAGTGCTCCCCAGGAACTCCAGAGCTCATTATCTGTTTTTGTTTTCTTTTTTAATGATGAGAGTGGATATTTAACCTACTTTCCAGAATCAGGAAAATGAAGGTTGTATCAAGGTTGTATCACAGTTAACCTTCAAGAGATAAAGATAAAACTCTTTTTAGATAATAAACATAAACATGCATACAAACATGGACAATAATTGTCCAATAACCGTCTGCCTTTGCAGACATAGCGGCTACAGGTCTTTTGCTTGTTTAGCATGTTGGTAATGAATTTTCCTTTAATTTCTCTTTTTTAATCCAGGCCATTACCGGTTGGATTACCTAAAACAAAAGACCCTAAGGACTAGACAAAAAAATAACTGCTGTCTGTTCAAGGTGCTAATGACGATGGGAAGTTTCAAACCAGTCACTTGATGGAAGTAATGACATACAGAATAACAGGAAGGTTATCACATTTTTGGTGTTTAATTTAAGGATGATGACTCATTCACATCAAATGTGCTGTGGTAATTTGGCAGTTATTCATTACTTAGGAACATGCCTAAAAATGTTAAACAAAGCATCAGTAATGGCAGATGAAACAAAACAGAGACAGGCTTTATGGCAGTTTGCTTGCTCAAAGTATCCCACAAAATGCATAGAATGTTGTAAGTTATTTCATTTTAATGGCAATAGTCACAGAGCAAGAATGTAAGGCTCAGGTTATTTGAATGGAAGTATGTCAAATAAGAAAAAGTGAGTAGAAAGGCTTGGTGAATCAGGATAGAAGTGCATTGCAAATTTTTAGTTGTTACATTTTTATACCTGTATATAGAAGAAAATAGTATTTTGAAGGATTAATTTATGGAGTAGAAATACAAGTTTCATTCTAAATATAGCATTGACCAATCAGAATATGGGATGTGGATGTAAAGAAGTTTGGTACCTGCCTCTATTTCAGCATTTTCTAATAAAGAAGAATCATCTACACTTTCCAGATTCTTTTACTTCGGCATTTTTTAAGAGATAAAAATTCAGCAAAATATTCAAATTCCAAACATATACAACAGTTCCTATATGTTTTCTTTTCCTGGAAAACACCACAGACCCAGAGATATCTGGCAGGATCGTGTTAGATCTTGGCTATGTAGGTGCAAAAGCAGATGCTTGGCAGTAGTAACCTGGGGAGTCAGGATGGAGCCCTGTGTCATCCAGCAGGAAGAGTCCCTTGGATCAGCTGCATGGGCCTAAAACAAGACTGAAAGGTCAGAAGAAGTAAACGCTGAGAGAAGCAGATAAAGTGGATTTCAGTGTTCACAGCTTTGCAGACAGCTCTGCAGTGCCAGCAGAAAATACTTCCTTAAGTGCTGGCAATCATGCCTGGGTGTACAGTGATAGATTTGGCATTACAGTGATTACAGTAGCAGGGCCGGTGTCTATCCATAACTATGTGAAGACCTGAGGAGCACAGAAACCTTTGGTGGCTGAAAAGAGCCAGAGGCTTCCGTAATTTCTACACCTATTGGGACTTCTCTCTGTATTTATGCCTAGAAGGCACTTCAGCATGGGTTAGGTTTCCCGATAGGTGCTCCACTTCTCTTGAAAAAAAGGCTAACTGAAGGAAATAAAGAAGAAAAAAATCAGTTCAGAGCTTAATTCCAGCCTATGAGAAAACTGTAAAGAAAGCAAAAAAGTATGGAAAAAGTATCCTTAACTTTAAAACATTTTAAAATGAAACACACAGACCAAACAAAATGTGAAACAGACACTTAGTGGATAAAACGTACTTTTACATTTTGAGACGTTTAAAATGTATTGAGAAAGGTTTAAACTCCAGTGTAGAAGTTATTATTCTACATTTCAAGACTGCATGTATTTTCCTGTTAGAGATTTCCAGCAATAAGTATTCAACATTCTTAGGTCCAATTTCAAACCCTAAAATCACAGTATAACAGTCTAATTACAATTTTGAAAATAAAATACTGAAAATTTATCCAGAATTTTCAGAAGTGCATCTGAATTAATTTGTCATAATAAAATACAGAGATTTGCATTTTTATACAAAATTATAAGAGGTAACAGGGTAACAAAAATGTGCTCTGTTAGCCAAGAGAACCTGAAAATATACAAACTGCCATATCATGGAGTTTTGGGTGGGGTTTTTTTTTTTTTTTTTTTGGGGAAATATTTGGTTCTTTTTCTTTTACTATATAAATATTGGCTTGGAAAACTACAGGTTAATCTTTACTGAATTTCAATTTGAACTTCAGAAAAATATCTTCTTCCATGACTTAAAACATCCAAAGAAAACAGGAAAGAATTCTACCTTGAGCTGTAAAGGAAAGCTAAGTACCTGCAGATGGCATACAATTAATTTCTGAGTCAAAACTAAGATAGTTAATTATTCAGCACAGATGAAGAAAATATGAATCGTCTTTCCTATAACATTTATTTCATTGCACTGTTTTCATAATACAGAAGTAGGACACTTCTAAACCCAAGGTGAATCATCTGAAAAATGTCAAGGAGGGACTCCATCTTTCTGCCTGCTTCCTATTTCTGCATAGTCTTATGAAAAGAGTGAGAATCTTAATTGGTTATATCACAAAGAACACACTGAATCATGAGGGACCTGCAGTCATTATTTAACTTATGATGGGAGATGGACGGGGCAAAACTGCAGTAACTTTCACCCACCTCCAGGAACGAGCATACTCAAAGCTGTTCTTCCCATTTACCTGGGAACATGGCAATGCCCAGATACGTTCCAGCATCACATGGAGCAGGAAGCCTTTTCCAGAAAAGGAGTGGGGAAAAAATAAAAAATAGGGACCATTGAACATTTAATTCAGTCAGTGTTAGAGGGAACATTAATTGCATAGAAATCCTGTCAATTGAAACTGTCAGTATGAAGCAGTTTAAGGATAACAGGGAAGGATTGCCTTTATGCAGTTTAGCTCAAAGGAATTAAATCTTGCTGGAAGACTGGCCTGAGAATCCTTCCCCAGAAGCCTCTGTTTTGTATAAACTCGGTCTTTGGTAATAACTTAGACAAATTTAAGTTTCTTAAAAAATGACCAAGTGTGTTAATAAAAAGGCATGCAGAATTGTCTTCTGTGGAAATGAGGGTTAATGCGTGACCTCTTTAGCTCTTCACAGAATTTCCTTATTTTCAGTGCACAGTTTTTACATTTGCACTTTTCTGCAGGCACTTGTCAGAAATTTTAAAATACTTTCTGCTAAAATTTCATATAAAATACAGATGAATGATAGAGCAAGCTACAAGGCAGAAAAATTAAAAAATCAAAGGTTCTGTGTCAATTTACAATTTCTACCCACCCTTTAATCACTTTGCCATATCCTTTAGATGCTACAAAATGCATATATTGAGATTTTTCAAGTAAAAACTATTTTAAAGACATGAAAAAAAATTATTTCTTCTATTTCAGAAGGGCCAATATTAATTTCAAGACAAAATCTATTCTATTATAAATAAAAGAAGTTGGCACATATTTTACAACCTGACCCTGTTGGGTCCAATTGAAATATATTTGTTCAATTATTTCCATGCTTTGTTGTTTTTACAATAGTGTTTCAAACAAAATTACAGACTTTTAAAATAATTTTTTTTTTATATATAAAAGTATCAGTTATCCAGCCTTGGAATATTCAAAGATTATTGAAAAAACCAACAAAAATCAACACAGACATAATAACACACAATAGCAGCTGAGGCCACAGGAACACCCACAGGTCTTCAGGCCCTGAAAGTATGCCAGAAAATGGAGGAAACAGGAAAGGAAACAAAAAAAGAATGCAGGGAAAGAAGGAGTATGTTATTGTTGGAGACCATTATTGCTGAATGCTGTTAGCATGTTTTCTTCAGTTAGGTATCACTTCCTTATCTGTCCTTCTCACCACATAGAGTAACAAAACTTCCCAGCTTACTTACTCATACCTTACTTCACGAAATCTCTTACCCTACTTTCACCACACTGCCTCTCCCTCAGGCCTTCAGAAACAGTGCTTTGTTTCCAGTCTTCCTGTGTAAGTTCAGGGAAACAGCTATGCTCTCCCACAAATAATTCAGTTTATCCCTCAAAACCTCATTCAGGTATGAAGGGGACAGAAAAGGCCAGTGGTTGGGTACTGACAGCCCTGTTAATACCTTCCAGTGCTGTTAGAGCTCTGGAAGAGATATATTATTAAGGAAGAAACTTTGGTGGCAGCAAAGAGGCTTCACAGCGGCTACTTTAATACATGCATTTATAAATCTGCACTTGCTACATCTTCTTAAAGGATGACAGCATCTGACACAAATCATGTGTTATCTTAATGACATCACTATATAAAACATCAGATGAATATATCACCGTGGTGGGGATTGACCTTGGCTGACTCCACATCAGACCAACAGAACTATTTGTGGTCCTAATGGGAAACAGCAGCCTAGATGTTCATAAATTCAATGAAGTGACATCCTGAAATGCAGCTAAACTTCATGTTACACAAATTCAAACAAACAAACAAGCAAACACTAAAAAAGAAAAAAAAAAAAGCTGATTTGAACAGCTCTATAAACTCACTTTAAAAGTGAGTTTATTTTATATTCCTGTCATTTATGTCTCTTCAGTTTTAATTTTTACATAAAACACCTTTTCTAATTTTTCTAATATGCAATGCCTTGATAAAACTATCAATGACTGTACTAAGGCAAGAACAATCTTAGTGTCTAATCTGCAGGGTTTCTTGACTATACAAGTAAAAATTTATACTGCAGAAAGATGAATTAACAAGTGTTCAGGCAAAACTCTTAAAAAGGACTGCAAAGTGTTTTTACACACTTGCGTTTTAAGAGTTTTATAAAAATAACTCCTCATAATAACAACTCTTACATCTAATAAATGTAGTAGACTATTATACTGCTCTGGGTCAGGAATGCAGCAACGGTTGACCCCAAGGAATTGGTACTGTATTTAATTGTACAAGTGTTTTGCACTAAAAAGGGAAAGATGCTTTTAATTCTAAATTGATGGCAAATTATCTGAAAATTATGACCTTTCATTCTTGCCTGAAGTTGTCTAATACAACTTTCTTTCCCTCTGTTTCTAATGTTTTATATTCATTCCTCCCACTTTGAAACATTTTACTCTTTCAGACCTGAAAAGGTACATACGTTGTTTGCCCTTTTAAGAGGTGATGGATTCAGTACCCACTCATAAAACACATCACAGCACTAGACTTGGATCTAAATGCTTCCTAGACAAAGATAAAAACTTTTTCTTAATATTTTTGTGCAATAAAATTAATTATTGATTTATGATTTATGACCATCACTTGTAACCATCACTCTTACAAAAAAAACCCCTAATTATCTTAATTTTTGTAGTTTTCTTACAAATTTTTTAGATACTAGGATATTGAATGTGATATATATATATATAATGTTACTATATTGTTAAGTCATAATGTATCAAGTCATGTATATAAAGGCAAAAATATCTTGATTATATGACAGACATAAAGGAGCACAAGGATAATGACCATTGTACCAGTAAAATGCAATGGCATAGAGAACTCTTCAAAGTATTTCAATTACATAATACATACAATTTTATTAATTTGATATAAAAATAGTAAACAATAAATAAATAACAAAATAAGTAATGATCAAGCCGAATTGGATCTTGTATTCCAAATGTCTCCTGCCTCTCTTTATGAAGGAGACTTTCAAAGATGAGGCTTTACTACTCCTTCATAAACTAAGCTTTATATTACTGTACATCAGTGTGACTACACTTTTTTAATTCTTTCAAAGTCCCAAATAAGAGGAGCAACAGAACATCCATCAATGGAAAATTTAGAAAGCACTGCAGCATTTATTACTCTTTTTTGATTTAATTACAAAATTATGTTCTTTTATTTGAGACAATATTTACCACTTAGTATGCAGTTTGCAACGTGGTATATGAACCTCTCTAGCAAGCATGGGTAGAGCCCTTCCCAAATCTTCATTTGCGAAGCCTAGCCATGATGATATGAACCTCTTATATGGTCTTCTGCAAAAGCATCTCTCTTCATGGTTATTTCACTTGTCAAGAAAATGAAACCTGACCCTGGACCCTGCCACATCTCCTTCTTATTCAAAACCACTAAAATATTTCTTCCTTTAGAAGAGATTTATTTACAGGGAAACAATGCCATTTCAAAGCAGCATTTCCTTTTTAAGTTGTCCTTTTTTTCAAGCGATCTCAAACCTTCTCAGCTGAAACCCAACAACAACTCTGTGATCCATGCTGATTGCCATTCCCAGTAACTGTGATTTAAAGTTCACTATAATTATTTATACACCTGCAGAATCTGACCTTTTTATTAAAAGATGATTGTAAATCTCCCTAACAGATGGCTTGACGTGTAATTACTGGGAAGCAGGTCACTGAATTTTCTATTTTGAGTTGAATTTCTATTCTGAAATTTTGAATTCATCCTTCTCCTGAGAACTGTGACGATAACTCATCTCAACAGATCAGCAACAGCTAGCACAGAGCTCAATAAATAATGTACACATTGTTAGGAGATTCTTCCTTTTGCAGATAAATTCATTTAGCCAATATTGAGACCCAAAAAGTCTGTTATATTTATACAAGCAGGACCAGCCATTCAAATCATGTAAAGAATTCACAGACTGGCATAGAAACATTTCTGAAAAAAAAAAAAAAAGGCAAAACTGGATAATCTCTTCTTCTAATCAATTGACCTGAATGGCAGAAATAATTTTCAAAGCATATCAAACTCAGAAATTACTTAATGCCAAGTAGAGCCACAGCAATATACACTGGTCACCTGAAGCATGACAGGAAAAGTGCTGGCCCACGTCCAAAACAGCACTTAGCCCAACTAAAGCAAAACTTCAGTGGAATATTGGTATTAAGTCCCAGAGTGCAACTCACAGCCCACTCTTCACCTCCTGTAAGTCCAAATGTCTGCAGCTACCTTAATCTTCACTTTTCAAGTTGCCAAAGAGTAGAAAGGGTGCTGGGCATGCCCAGCTCCTGAGAGTTTGGTGATGCATAAAAGCCTTTTTGAGATTCACAGCCAAGACCTGCCGACACCACGGCTCTCTGCAGGGCCAGGCAGCCTAAGAGGATGCAGCCAGCAAAGCCACAAAAGCAAAGCACAGCCCAGAATCCAAGAGAATGGCAAAGTGTTGCTATCCATTTTTCCTACGAGAGCCAATTAGAGCCTGAGAAATGAAAAACACTGTTTCACAGTGCCATCCTTGCCCAGAAGGGATAGATAACGACATTTGAAACACACATAAGCTGAAGAAACTGGCAGGGGTCTCTGTCTCCTAGAACAGTAATTTTATATTTTATCAAATGATTGTTTACAGCAAAACCTTTTTTCTCCTTGTTGAAGAAATACCCTTGACACTTTACCACTTCTGATTTTTTTTTTCTGGCCCCTTGAACACTTGACTACATATTGGCACAGCTCCACTTCAGCAAGACCTACATCCTGGTTAAAGCCTTTCCCACAGAGGCAGCAAAAGTAGGATGTGCTCAGGCTGAAGAGACTGAACCTGGGTCCTTCTCTTCCCAACCAATTAGTCCACCCAGCAGGCCAGTACAGAAAGAACAAAAGCACAATGACTTTCCTTTATGACCACATTTCAAATGAAATATGGAGTGAGTTATGCCTCTTCATAAAGAGGAATGGCTTCAGAACTATTAGGCTGCAAATCCCAGTCCCAGGAGAAAAATGTGTCTTCAGCATTTCTCTAAAGCACTCGATGCCTATTTAGTCCCTCAGCCATGATGGCTGGTTTGGATCCTCTCCTTACAGACCTAATTCTCCACATTCACTGTATAAAGAGCTTAGGCCTCCAAAGAATAGATGAGAATTACATTAAGTATCTGTTCTACGCATGAGAGTGCTGAGAATCACTAAGTCTACCATATCTGGTGGCTGATGGGAGCCTTAGTGACTTCCTCAGCTAGAAAGCTGCTAAATTTTCTGTTTAAGGGCTGTATGTATTATTTACTACCCATTTGGCTGGGGTTTAGTTTGTTTTTAGCTGTTTCAGATGTCTTTGAAATAGGCCAAGACAAGAATCAACTTTCTCTTCAAGCCAGCAAGCAAAACTCAAACAAGACAGTAGTGGCAAAGCAAAGTAGAGAGCATAATTAATGTGACACTTGCTCCCTTCCAATGCAGAGAGCTAAGGTACATTGTTTGGGACTGCAATTCAAATTTCTAAGTAAAAGCATAGTACAACAGCCATAAGAAACACCGCAGGCAACACTTTGAAAACCAATCATTCTTTTTCATTTCAAAAAGATATGGAACATGAGGCTAAATATGATTTTGCATTTCGTTTTCCATATAGAGCATTTTAAAAGGGTTAATTCTGAAGAAAGCGTTTTCCTGTGGAACAATATACACTGTGCACATATTCCACTCTTATCCCTTCCGCTCTGCTGATAAGTGGTGGGAAAGGGCAACTCAGAAAAAATGTCATCCCATATCTGTCTCCCACTCACCACACACTAACCCAATTCTCAAAAACCTCATCAGTGTTCAGCTCATTAAATTCAGCTGAAGGATGAGAATGAAGCTGCACCGCTAAATGTGCACAGTTTGTGTTTACCAGCAAGAACACTGTATGCAATGTTGCTTACAACATACTCTGTAGTACGGAGCATTCTTGTTGGCAGCTTTGACAATTTATCTATTCATATCAAAGTGAAAGAGTGGCTGCTTTAAAACTGGTGCTCCTTGTCCTAATGGGAAACGAAGAATATTAAAAACTATTACAGTGAAATCTCTGTTGCCACCAAAAGGTCATTGATTCAACAGACAAACAATCTAGTGTTAATGATTTAACAAAACATTTTTCACACAGATTACATGCTCATCCATCAATATATAATATTTTTCACATCAAGAAAATAAAGGTAATTTCTTTTTAAAATGTCAGTTACAGAGAATTGTGTGAAAATCAAATACAATGCTTAAGCAATTATGCTTTTAGCTAAGCAATCTAATTAAAAACACAAAAAAAATAAATGTTGCCATTGTTTGGACATAGACTCATTAACAAGAGGACTGTCTTAAAAAGAGAACAAATGTTGCTGTAAAATTTGCTCAGTCTCTTGATTTGGACAGAGCTATATGCAGGCAAGCAGATAGGCCTGGATTTCATCACTCCATTGTCTGTTTTGAACATGTACGTGCATGAGGGAGAGGAGGTAAGAGGCTGATCTTGACTTCGTGAAAGTAACTAGACCAACATATTCCTGCCACATAGTGTATGAAATAAAATGAACATTATACATTATTTCAACCACTCTAAATTCAAGAGAAATGAAACTCACACAATAACAAAAATAGAAAAGAGCAGTTAAGACTGTTTCACTTACTTTGAAAATAAGTTTTTGAACTCAAGAAAAGTATGTTAAAAAAATCTTGATTCTGAAATTGTCAGCGTACTTAAAAAAAAAAAAAAGCATATGTAGGTACCTATTATTGAACAAAATGAGAAACTTATCTCTAACTGGAAGCCTCAAAAAAGTATTCCCCACATATTCTGGGGGAAAAAAACAAACTATATTTATAATGTGTGTTAGTAACAATTGCCTCAAATGCAAGCTTCATATTGACAGTATCCTGCAGGATTTCTGATAACTTACAATGTACTGTATTGTTTTCAAGAAATTAAAATGTAAATTATTCATTAAAATCTGTACAGTCAACAATGAAAGTGCTAATGGAATGTTTTTATGCAGGCTTCTAAAGCATTTTGCAGATAAAGTCAAAATTTACAAGTTAAAAATCCAGCAAAACCCATCATCATCAGTCAAATTTAGCAGTTTTAGTTGCAATCACGTATGTATTTCTCCATAATTAATGATAACAACACACTTGTTTATTATGTATGTAATAGAAAATTTATCATGTATTTAACTATTCATTTTATTGCTTTTAAGTGCTGGGTTGTTGAATGCTGTTATTAAAAAATGTGAGTGTTGGAAATGTTGACAGTTGACAAGGGAGGTAGTTCTCTTTTGTTTTGAATGAAGGCTCCTCTTCTGCAGAGCAGAGCTAAATATAGTCACTCTAACTTTGAATCTATGCAACGTACAGGTGACCGATCCAAAGCAACACTACGTAGGTGGCATAATTTAAAATTATTCCGTGACACCTACATGTGTACAGAAAAACAGAGAATTAACATAATTCAAGAAGCGATTTCCACATACCAGTAGATTCTGAGACAGAATGGACTGAACTGTGAACACATTTCAGGAGAGGATTTGAATTGTTTCTTTTTTTTTTTTTTTTTGAGATATTAGAATTAACATGTTTCTATCTGTGATCAATTTGCCACTTTTGTAATTTGATTATATCTTCCATGTTGGAGCTTTTCAGGAGGTATAATATTGCAATTCATCTAAAACTTTTGTCAATATTTGGATTAAGTTGTTTGTCTGGATTTACTAACAGGCAAGGGTACTACTAGTCTTGTAATTGTAACTATCCAAAATCACAGGGCTAGCCATGACTGCTACATTCCACTAAGCTGATAAATCTGGCCACTTACATAATTAAATAAAATAGAGAAGCTGATATCCAGAGTTGCACCAATAAGATTTGAATGAGAAATATTATTATACTTTTGTATCTTTTTGTCTCAATGACTTATTTCCAGGAACAACAACAACAACAAAGAAAATATTTTATATTTATCTTACAGAAGCTTCCAGAAGGTCCCAGTCAAGGCTGGAGTTCTTTTGTGCTGTGCAAACACTTTTTTTCCCATTCTGGATATATATATAGAATGACAGGTCATAAGTTCACCCATATACAATCATTTGCAGGATCAGCCAGATGTTATGTTCCCTGCCCTAGTGAGATCAGAATAAAATTCATCGGAGTTTTGTCACTGACCTCTGAGAGACCAGAATGAAGCCAAAGAAATTCTTGTCTTACAACTATTTCAAACATAACAGAAATACAAAGTAGAAGCTGAAACAAAACTTAAACAAAACATGTTTTAAATAAATGAAAGTGGCCCAGACTGTTCTGATGCTGGAGTTCATTTTAAGCTAATTCTATAAACTATGAGCATTTGCCTGGCCACAGACTCTTCATGATACTGATTCTACTGAAAAGCTCCTTCCCAACTAATCTGTTCTTCTGACTCAGCTAATGTATTCGTGACACCAGTGTTAAGGATCTGCACAAGATTTATAGGCTACCACAGCGTGAACTCTTGCCAGTAAAGTCTTAATTACTTTCAGAAAAACGGGGAATGTGATGACCATGTTTATTGTTATAACCTTTTTTCTTTTGAACTAATCAAACACAGCTTAAATAATTCACTGAGAAGACAAAATATCCATAAAAGCTCTACAAGACAGTAATTACTGATGGAAGTATCAGAAATTTGCAGCGTTCCCAGTAGAAGAAAAAGCCCGTCCCGTTGCTGAAGAAAACCCACCAAAACAAAAACTCAACAGCCCAAAACCTGGCATAGACCAACATTTCTGGCATTTATAAATGTTCGCAGTGTCACACAGAAAACAGATAACTACTGTACAGTGTATTAAGATCCTTAGTCCATCTGGTCCATTTTTTTTCCAAGCTTTAAAAACCATTTCAAAAAATACAAAGCATTTTTAAAGGATTTCAATGGTCTCTTTCTTCTTTTACATAAAATCACTCAGAAGAAGGATGTTTTCTTAAAAACAATCTGCTATCCAGGTCCACCCTCCCAGGCATATCCCTTGGAGCTGTTCCCAAACTATCCCCAAAGCACTAGCATTTTAGCAACTGGAATGACAACTTCTTTTTAATTGTTTGAGATCCTGCAGGCTTCTATCTGAGAACAAAGCGTGCACATAAGGCACATTCTATGGCCATGATTCAAGTTCTTTTGAAAATAAATGATATATTGAAACAATGCTATGTTATATAAAGCGGTCTTGCTCAGCATTACACCGAATCATAGCCAAGTTAATTTCCCACCCTTGTAACTGGACATACGAGAAGTGCAATAAAACTTACATAAAGCAACATTATGTGGAACCCAAAGCATTTGGTTTAAGTCTGAAGGGACTTTACCAGGAAGAAGAAAAGATAAAGCTCATTTAGCAATGAAAAAATAAAATAATGAAACCAACACAAAAAACTACTTGATGGTTTAGTAGTGATACATTTTAATATTACAGGAACATGGGAATATCTAATGAAGTACAAAAGCAATACATTTAAAGCTGACAGAAGGAAGTACTCTAACACAATATGTAATTAACCTACAGTCTCATTACTGAAAAGTATCACTGAGGTCAAGAGCTTAGTAGGATTCACTAAAAGAATTAGGAATTATATGTCTTATGATGATATTCACATAATATCAGATAGGATTTCTGAGGACACATTACAAAAAGAAAAGTGTCTTTTATGACTGATTAACTGACTTTTCTGAAAATTTTCTATATTTTACTATATGTCTGAACTGAAATATGGACAACATGGGTAACATAGCCACTAACTTTAGTAAAGTAGGATACTCACCTCTGGCACTGGCAAGGAGTGAAATATTGGAGAAATTGCACAAATTCTGTGATTTACAGCATGATGATTCAAATTCTTCTAATTAAATGAGTAAAAGTCATAATGCAAGTGGCTTTCAGAGCACTTTAAAGCAGCCCAACTGCATGTAACTGTTACTAATTTACAGAATTAAGCTAAGTAAATTTAAACAAATTCTAAATGAAGTTAAGCTTGTGTATTTATAAACAGACAGTATTTTTCCACATAGCCCTTCAACAACAGCGCTGAGGTACAACTCTTCCCTCTTTTATCCCTTCTTAGTTCTTTTATCTGTCAACCTATAATGTAAACTCGATGACAATTAATTTTGTAATTTAAAGCAAGGGTTTGGGCTGTTGTTCTTTCTTCCCGCCTC
>JAWWEU010000160.1:21458938-21497342 GCA_035583155.1 Acropternis orthonyx
TTTTCTTTCTTCCCCCCGCCCCCCCCCCCCCCCCCCACCTCCTCAGAGTCAGCACACATTTCCCAGCCAATAGAGAGAATATCACGTTTATTAAATTAAGCCTTGGACTTTCAGAAGACTTCACAGAAGGATATATTTGCAATCTTCATTGTTTATTTTACTATGAAACCAACACATTCAGCAATAACTCAGATTTATTGTGAAAATAAACACATTAGGACCTTATAAATAGCTGTTAGAAAAGTTCCGTATGGTCTGCCAAAAGCCCCAAATGATTGGTTCATGAACTTTTCCTCTGTATGCTCTAATGGCTTGAAAAAATTGTTTATTTTTGACTAGTTATGAATAGATGAGGATTATATTTCATCTATAGTCTCCATTAAAGTATCAGGATTTAGAAAACTTCCAAACTTTTCAGAAACTCCCATTAAAAAAAATAAACTGTTGACAGCAGACATACATAAAGGAATGGCAAAGTGAAGTGTTATTTTAAAGCTGCATTTACACAATGAGTTTCTCAATTTACCTGATTATAACCCCTAAAAAGAAAAAAATAAATCATGACACAAAGCCTGCAAGACTTTAATGGTTTCTCTAAACGCCTATAGCAATTGCTGCACCATGGGTTAATACACAGAACTTCATCAAGAAGGCTCCTATACTTGCAGCAAATAGTCTTTAACAAGCACAGAAGTCTTTTGGTGAGAGCTTGGACATGTATCTAGTTGCACATGTTCCCTGCATCCTTTGGTGCCCTCACAGATTAACTCCCTGGGAATGACAACGCTTTCCCCAGTATCACGAAGTCAGCTCCGATTTCCAAATCACTCAAATCTTTTCAGATCTTTCCAGCAAACAGTCTGCACACAGAGGCCAAGATGGTACATCATTAAAATCAGGATGAAGAAGTATTCCTCTAAAATGCAGTCATCTTTCTACAACTGTGCAAAAAGATCAAAGTCCTCATTCTTAAACCTTAAAAAAAATCTGCAAAACTATATTCCAGTGTTTCTGTGAGCATGAAACCAGCTGTCACTACTTTAATAAAAAGCATATCTGGGTGGACACTGTATTACAGAAAGTTCTCTCAGTAGTGATAACCAACATGGTAATAACAGGGAAGGCCAGAAAACATTTTTATTTCATGAAAACTGGCGGCTTGTATTATTTTCTCATTCAATACTATCAAAAATATCAGTTTCTTAGTGTTTTTGAAGAAAAGAGGAGAGATGGAGAACAGCTGAGAACATAGCAAGAAGATGTCTTGTTACAGGGAAGGGTCGTTGCTGCCCAATATGGCACAAACTTTTCAATCTAGCACTTCCCTGATCCTAAGCAAATGCCTTGGTCAGTTTTAATTCTCAAAATTGTTCCTCTTTGCAAGTATAAAATAAGCACTACCTGCACTGACTGGTTCAACAGAAAACATTGTCAAGTGCCTTACCTTGTGTACAGCAGTGAGCCCCAGCAAGCCCCTGCAGTTCCAGTGACCCCTCCCACTGAAAGTATCCCCAATGCATTAACACAAAAATTTTCAGCTTTGAATTAGAGAAAATACCCCTCCCACTGTTTCTAAAACAAATGTAGGACTCTAATGTCACCTGATACCCATCAGAAATTAGATGACATTCCAACTATGGGAAAAAAATGCAGAAGAATTCCTCTTAAGTGAGCAGAATTACCTCCTCCTAAGTAAGAGAGTATTTTCTTTCCTTTTCTTTAGTTATTTCAATGTGCAACAGCAGATGTACCGCATTTTGTATTAGTTTCTGCTTGAATGAATAATGGAGACATGAGCACTTGTATAAACAAGGAAAGGTATTTAATGAACATATTGTACATGCTAAAGAGGCTTTATGTTGGAAGAGCACAAAATGCATTCTTCCAAGTGCATGAAAATCCCATATTATTGATGCATGAGTTTTCTATGAACCGGGCCAGGCATAAACTCTCAGCTGCATTTAAAACACTGAACCAAACCCAAGAACTGCTCACTTGAATCTAAATAATTAAAAAAAAAAAAAAAAAATCCAATCCTCCACCCCAGAAAACAGAAGTCTAAAGTGACTTTATTGTTTTTACATAATTTTTCATTAGAGATCATTTGCTTGTATTTCTATTTTGAATATTCAAGCATGCTAGTCCCAGATGAAGTGTGTTTCTCTAGAACTGCAATTTGTTTCATTGTGTTTTCATTCATTTTCATTCTCTTCATCAGCAACAGTGATATTTGAAAAACCAAAAGAAAAGGACAGAGAAGTTGGAACCTCCTATTTACAGCATATTTATAGCATTTGGCATGTTGGACACAGTTTTCTGAAAGATATTATTAGATTTGCCAGCAAGCATCCTGTTGCTTTTTCAAGACTCTCAGGGTTTGAACAACGAAGGCAAGTGCTGAGGCTTTAAATGCCTGGCTGCAGCCAGAGTCTCGAGTGAGCACTTTGGCTTCCTACACATTAGAAGCACAAGAACTACCAGACAGGACAAGACTAAATGTCCATCCAGCCAAGAATCCTGTATCCAACTGTGGCCAGCAGTGGAAACCTGTAATAAATGCTTATGAGGAACAGAGTGACACCTCCCTCGTGTACTCTCCCTGTTTGAGTTGGACACACCACATGTATTTCATCACCATCCAGTCACTGAGAGGAGACAGCGGCATGGTCTGACACAGGCATTACACAGACAACATGCTGACTCAATGAAACAGAGCTGGCTGATGCAGTGGAACGTTGCTATGACTTCTGTCAGGTTTACTGGGAGGTCAAAACTATGACAGCATGCAAAGCCAAGTGGGAGCTACATTGTCCTACCGAAATGGTCATCAGCATTTGCGACTGCACATAAGCATGACACTGCAGAAGGAGCTTCTCCAGCTCTCAGGCACCAAGTTCATAGGTAAGAGAGGGTGTACCAGTTTTGAAGGCATTTTTTTGCAACCTACTGGCATAGGCTATCAAAAGCAGTGACATAAATGTGACTCAGTATTTTGAGACTAGAAATCAAACAGTTGGTGGTGTGTTGAGAGATATTTGGGTGACAATGACTTCTGGATTTCAATGACAGTGAAAAGTGAGGAACTGTTAGAATTTGCTGGCAGTGAGAATCTGTGCAAGATTCTTCAAAAGTCTGCTCACAAAGAGTATAAACAGTTCGATTATTTAGAAATAATGCCACTCATCATGCCAACATCCCTTCATACGGGAAAGGTACTTTCTCCATTTGTGGCCTTTTATGCACATCTTTTCCCAAAGGAAAGACAGTGACAGTGATGTTCTCTTATTCTATTTTCCATATGTACGATCTTGATTGTCATCACCCTTCCAAATATCCTCCTCAGCCAGGTATTTGGTATCCTCCCTGTAGTCCTTCTTAATACTTGATATTGAAGTTTTCCACCCCGGAATTAAGTGACTCTTCATCAAATTAAAAAATAAATTAGTTGCACCTATATTTGTGATGTATTCAACAGCACTTCCTGACTTGCATACAAGCACAAACTGAAATCTTAAGGTTATAAATGGCCTCTGTCAAGCAAAAGAGTAACTAAAACCAGAAAAAAAAGCTAAGAAATAACTGCTTAATGTTCAATTGCCTTTTTTTTTGTTTTTGAAAAGTATGTGACAAGCACATTTACCTCACAGCAGATTCTCCACCGAACTTTAACACTCCCAGGGATGGGATATCCACAGCTCCTCCAGGAAACCCGTTTCAGTGCCTCATCACCCACAAATTGAAGAATTTTCTTCTTATATATAGTCTACCCCTTTTCAGTTTAAGGCCATCCCCCCTTGTTCTAGCACTACATGGCCTTTCCCGATTTCTTGCAGGCCCCTTTAGATACTGGAAAACTCTCTAAGAACTCTCTGAAGTCTTCTCTTTTCCAGGCTTTCCTTTTAAGTCTTCAAAGGAAGTTGTCAGAATTTGTAATTTGCGAATTTTAATTTTTTTGTGATCTGAAAAGATTTCCTTGCAGAAAGTTGAAACTAGCATTAAAACTAGCTCTATTCTGCTAGTTAATATAAAATTGAAACAAAGCAAAAAAGTAGCCAGATGTCTCCAAACCATATGCAACATGAATACGGAAGAACCATCAAAATATGTATCTATATATCATTAGACCTGCTATTAAATCTAAATATAACTATAAAAATGGAAAATAAATTAAAATTTATTTCTTTAGATTTGCAAATACTTTCTTAAGATGAGAAGCGGTTAAGTAACCTAACAGTGCAGCAAGAAGGTAATTTGCCTTACCCATCAGGTTAAGACACTATTGCAAACATTGGATATTCTCAACTAAGTTATACATTAATGTAAGATAATAGGTGAAAATACAAGCTTTTAGACACAGGAGCTGTAAATGCATGATGTAGCTGACATTAGCCAGCTACACACATTCTTAAAACAAGGGTTTCAATTTATTTTTTCTTCCTCCCCCCAAGAATCTGTTTAAATTCATCTGTTCAAACAAATCTCACAAAATCAAAAAGTTCTTGCATCTCACTTTTAATAGAGATACATTGGTAGGATAGAAAATTCTTTGAATGAACATCTTCGTTTTGATGCCTGTACACACCAAACTTGCACGTCATTTGGGAGAACTTACCCTTACCTAATACATGTAATGAGGAGACAAACGCAACCAGAGACCCCAGCATAGCAACTCTGCCTTTATGATTTCTCCTGCACCATACTTTTCTATTTCTTCCTAAACCCATATTCATTATTTTTGAACAAAGCCTTGTTTGTCTGTTTAAAAAAATCTATAATAGGAAGTATCTAAACACCAGCCCTGTAACAGTTATCACAGTGACCTAGAAACAGAAGTTCCTAGGTTCATTACAGTCATTAAAGGGCAGAAAATTATCTTTGTTTAATTAAGACATTTTATTGGAAGGAATAGGCTTCAGTGCCTCTGTCATGCAGCAGCAGTGTCTAGGGAATAAACTGCTAGAGGCTAACTAATGAAATGGTTACGAAGAGACAACACGACCTTTTATTTTCCAAGTATTTATAATTATTTTTAAAAGACTGAATAATAACCTAATTATACACAAATATATAATGTGATCAATTATACATACTTTATCATAATACAAGAGCAGTAGAAATTAACTAAACCTTATACTGCTGTCTTTCATAGCCAATTATGGGCTTTCAGCTGAGAGTGAGAGACCATCATCACTAAATGAATTCAATTCCACATTGATAAAATTGATCCTATTAAAATAAACCTACTGGCACATTGTCTCTTTCCAGCCAGCCATGAGAGAAAGGAGGCTAAGCATATTTCTACTTTAATCAATAATCTCTTTATGTGTCAGTCTCTGTGTTCCACGCCGATGCTGCCCTCTAAAGAACTGTTTCTACAGTTTTACTCAACCAGAGACCAAAAGGAAGCCAGTACTTTAGTTTTATCACACAGAGGCATATGCCTTTTCTATGCACCACCCACTTAGACCTCACTACCATGAGTATTAGCCAGATACATACTTATATACCTCAAAGTTGTGTGTATATAGTGAAAGTAGTAGAACTGTTCTGGTCAAACATACCAGTAACATCAAAACAGATTTTGAACTTTGGCTAGTTAGGAGAGACTAAAGGCTATAAATACAAGAAACTCTTAAATTGAAATGTTTTCATTGACGATGTCTCATCTCTATGAGCTCAGCAATCTGAACTCATGCATCTATAAGCAGTAATTATGCTGTGTCTGAAACCTTAGCAAGCTGCAGGTTAAAATCTTATCAGGACAAAGTGATCCACCCAGCTGGTTCCTTTAGTGGCTCTGCCTAGGGAAGCAAAATTTAAGGCTTGTACTTCTTTTCTAGAAGACTCCATGACAGTGCAGTGCATCTGAGTGCTGTACATAATTTTCAAGACCCAATTGTCCAAAACAAGTCTGCACTATCAAATGAATAGAATGGTTTTATATATGCACATCTCAGTTTTACTTAATCTGAAAGAACCAACCAGGCTATTCTACAATGTAAAACTGAAAATATACACAGCAAGCTTGACATACATCTACTGAACAGTTAGAGGGTGTTTTCACAGCAAAACTACTAAAAAGTACCAAAAGCATTTGAAGTATTGTGGTTCCAGGCATTTTTGTAGGCTCACATAATAGAGAGGGTTACACCCCGCAGACCTCTGAAATTTGTACAGATGTTCTTACTTCTTCCTGTTTAACCAGGCCATGCCTATTACTTAGCAGAAAAGATAATTTGAAAGAAAGTATTTTCATGCCTTAATCACATTAGCTGAGTTCCAAATTAATTGCTACCTTTAGGCATTCCTTTTAGTCACAGGCAACACAGTTTACTTAGCTTTTCTTTCTTTCATTTTTAACATGATCCAATCACATGCCTAAAAATACTAGTTTATTACTAGAATTTATAAATAATAACATACAAAGCACTTACACTGAATAATTTTTATAAATACATTTAAATCGGTACAAAACTCCATAGGCAATAAAGAGTGGATATAGGGTACATCTAATGCAATGTCTACTGTTGTCGCAGATATTGTTACACAAATCTATCACCTTCTTTACAGATATTTACAAATGTTTACTGCTATTTTCTAACGCCATGGTGTTTCTCAGCTTGTACGTGGACTTAAGAATTTTCTATATTAGTGTATATTTATGTAGTGATATTATTTTTGTAGGCCACTTTCTCATTAAAAAGTCTCTACCATTTTGGACAGTAGAAAGTTAACATTTCATTAACTCTCTGAACAGCCACCACGCACAGCATTAACTGAGACATCTAGAATTGTACTGTAACTATTAATCAAAACAAAACACTTGTGAAGGATTTTCCATTAACTGCTGTTCAGTTGTGGCTGAACATGACTTAGACAAAGCCAAGACATCTGTAGCAGTCAGTGCAGAAAGCCACGCTGCCCCTCATCTTGACCTTTTATATCTCTGCTGTATTTAGAGAGAAGGAACAAATTTAAAATACAACTAATTTTTTAGTTCAGAAAAACCAAAGGCAAATTTTAAATCATAAGCCTAAAATACATGGTATGGATGAAAATCTATGGTGGTAGAAAAACTAATATTTTGTCAAGTTTTTGAAAAGGAAGAAACATGAAGTGCTGGACTGTGTAGTTCTTCATATATCTGAAAACCAAAGCGCTGAAGGTTATTAAAGCCAAGATGCAGAAAAGATAATCTCATTTGGAAGGTTGAGTCCATATAGGGAAACTAGCAGCTGCTCTTCAGTTTGCCTGAAAATGTGCAGGCATAAATCATTATGAAAAGTGAAAGCAGTTAAATCCAAATTTTCCAAAAAAGGAGTGAGCTGGAAGTAAAGGAAGAGTTTTCTAAGTAGAAAATGGTTTAGGAGGAGAACACAAATAACCACTAGCCAGGCAGTATCAGGCTGTCAAGTTTAAATGAGTTAAATCAGTGAGATGCAAGAAATCTGAACCACAGTCAAAAAGATGAAAATTCAGAAGCCTGAAATATTCTGTATTACCATAGAGCATAATGAATTTATATCTGTCACTTTCAGGAAATGGGATACAAAGTTGTATAAAGGTCAGGAAGCACAAATCAGTCTAATAGCACTTTTGTAATATTTTCCATATTACATACTATCAAGAATTATTTCCCACACAGTTTTTCTTCTCTACTTTAACAACACATGTATACCAAATTTCCTGACACCATGGAAAACCTGGCATCTACAACACCTCAAAAAGATTAGTGCTATTGAATGGCAAAAAAATATAATGCTTCAATCTCCTTGAGCTACTGTAAAAACCATTCAGCTCCAGAATCAATTTATAACTCTGTTTTAGGCTCAATGATAGCTGCTCGCAATGCACACAGATGAGGTGTATTTTCACACCGAGTACTGTATTTAAGGTCTACTTCTACAATTGTTTTTTCTCCCTGGCTTCTCAGGGAATAGAGGGAATAGAAATAGTTAAAAATTTCATAAATGCAAAAAAGAAAGTCATCAATTATTTTAGCCTTACAGCATCACTGTTCTGAATATTAATTTGTCCCAAATTTTCCGATATCTGAGAGTGCACCTCAGAGCTGACACTTCAGGGACACACTGAACCCAGCAGTGTTTGGCTTGCACAGAGTTCAGTCTGTGTCCCAAAATCCGACCCACTGGATTTACTCCACATACACAAGACCAAAAACAAAGCACATGCCCATCTAGTTCAAGGATCCGTATTTTTTCCCTGAGGTTTACCAAAAAAAAAAAAAACAACAGAGCCATAAAACATTGCTGTAATAGTGCATCTTTCTCATAATGCTCCCTGAGGCTTTGATCACTTCTGAAGTTTCCTGTACAGATGTTCAACTCCCATTTATGACACCTGTGGCAATGGTATTTGACAAAACTATGGATAAAACTATACTAAACACAGTAAAACTGTATTATACATAAACCTGCATAAAACAAAATACTGACCTGAATTTTATATATTGGGATCAAAAGCCACAAATCACTTCCTAGTTTTTTATGTTGACATTGTTTTAACTTGTAAAAGCAATAATGACCATAAAGCATATCATATAATCTGACCATTGCATTATCTTCCTCCGCTACATCTTTTAGTGTTATAAAAGACTACTTTTATATAAATGAAATTACTTTTTTTTAAAGCAATCTTGTTAACTGTTCTCATGAGCATGTTCCAACACAAGTTTTTTAAGGGAGCACTTAAAAACGCATCTACACTGCTTTACTACTGTGCATGCATGCACACCACAGAGAAAACAACCCTGTACCTTAATTAGTAACCTACATGCTTTTCTCCCACTTAGCTCAACTGAGAAACAAAATAGAGTAAAAACATTATGAGTATTCAAGACTAACTATGACCTCGCCTTCATCAGCTGAAATACTTTAATATAGGATATTTCTGTATCTTTCACACTTCCAATCCTAAATTATGTGTCAGCTCATAGGCTGTAAAATCTGCAAAATTTTACACAATTTTTTGGAAAACACCAGAAATTCCATTCCATATGAAATTCCATATGAAATAGAGGCAAAAATGTGAAATATTTTGAAAGCAAATCTCACTGGGAGATTTCCTGGGCAAACACTCATTAGCACAAAAAGACTTGCTATGAAGCAAAATCAACTCTAAGAAAGGATGAGCTTCAATAGGTTCCCACATCCCATCCCCTGTCCCGAAAATATCCATCTGATCCCCATGGTTCATTGAATTCAATAGTCTCTGCTCCAAGGCTAAGGGGACAGCAGAGTCTACATGATAGGAAATTTTGGTTAATAAGTGAGATAATGCATAGTTCATACAAAGAAATCCAATTCCATCAAGTTGGATTGGATTGTCCCTGCAACGTCCTTCCCAGGACACTGGTTGTCAGAAGAGCCTACGTGCAGTACTGTACTCATCCCTATGTGTAGTCACTTTGTGGCCACTCATCTTAAAAAAATTATCTCTGAATCACATTTCTGAGTCTCCCAGGTCAAGCACAGGTCCAGCACACATTTTAAACTCCATTTTCGGGCCACACAAAACTGTGATGCCTCCTTCTGAATTCACAGCTGTCAAAGCCATGCACATGTACACTGCTCTGACCAAACCATTATGTATTGCAGAAAGCACCTGCAACTCAGATTGTCTACTCATGGATAAGCAAAAACTGTCCATATTTAAAGGAGGAGCATTGTCAGGGTCAACAAAATATTCTACAGAATTGCCAAAGAATGAAAAAGGAGTTCAATTGACAAAAATCTCATTAAACTAGTGAAAATAGGAAAGGCTGAAAGACAGGAACAACTATTTCTCATTTCCTTAAACATTCACAATATGCATTTGAAGTAGTACTTTCTGGAAACCCAGGAAACAGAGTATCTTTTATGTTAAAAGCAACAATTTTCATTGTACATAAGAGGTGATTATTACACTGTTTCATTACAGTAGTGGGGAACCTATCTTAAAGTAATACGTGGTGCCTTTTTTTATCATACAGGTTTTTGAAAAACACTAATCATGTTCCCTAAAATGACTATTTTTTTCTTTGAGACAGCTTTCTCAAGGGCTGAAAGTACATACAATATTTCAAGTGACATAGCAAAAGAGTTATTTCTTTAGGGAATAGAAGGGGGGGGGGGGTGTGTTCCCCCCTCCAGTTGCAAGGTAACATGACAGATTTCATAAATTGAGGAAATGAGCATAAAATTCAATCTGTTTTCCCATAGAAAATACTATTAATGATATATTAGCTTACATAACCAAGACCATCTCAATAAACTTTCCAATTATATGTGGGAAGTATTCTTTGAGATTGACATCATTAATACCAATGAAAATTAATGTGAATACCACAAGGTTCTTTAGCTCATCAACAGAAGAACATTCCCAGAGGGAATTATTAAGGATTACCTATGTTTAGCAGCAATATAAAAGCAAATAGGAAAAAAGCTAGCATTACAGCAGCCCTTATTAATGCTAGAAGTTCAGTTTTCTTTAAAGATCTAACAGAAGAAAAGTAAAGGGCAAGTTTTTAACTGCTAACATGGCAGCTATACATCTGATTTAGAATACATGATACTAGGGAAATTGGCTACAACCAAAACATAATCAGCAAAAGAACAGATGATATAAAGTGTTTAATGTTTTCCTCTGGTCTGAGTATGGCTGGAGTGGAAAAATCTTTCAGCAGCTTTAACTAAAGCTGAATCTGCATTACACTCATCACTCTGTTATCGACTACAGGAAAACAAGCACACGCTTGTTCATGATTGAGGTTCTGCTTAGAGACTTTCCCTTCTTTCTTTCCTAATTTAGGACAGATTCTTTTCCATTACTTCCAAATTAAATTTGACCAGTAAAACAACAGAATACTGGGCAAAAGATCATGCAGTGCAAAATCTATCCAAAGTGGTAACTTCAAAAATATGCGAAGTAATTCCAGCAGATTTTCCTCATTTTCAAACTGCAAAACATTTGACTTTTCCTCCCCTGGGACTTCAGTACCAAGGTAAGTACAGGGAGGGATAAAAGAGGGTGACTGGGAGCACCACGGTGGCACTCAGACAGTTTTCCAAAACCTCTGTTCCCACATGCTTCCCCAACCACATTCTTTTGTGAGTCTGTATATACAGCTAGCTATGACTAATTTAAAATTCCTCACTTGAACAATGCATTCTTGCCTGAGTGGTACACAGCTGCTTCAGTCATTCAGAATATTTTGCATGAGGTTGGTTTTGCTTTTAAGTGTAGGTCCCCCTCTGATATCTGCTATAAATTAACCTATGAGTGAAAGTAAAGGAAGTTTTATTGCATTATGATTGGTGAGTTTTGTAATGAGAAAGTGCTCAAAAGAAAAAAAGGAAAATTAGTTCAATCACAACATTTTAAGTGTATTTCTGGGAATTGTATTTGCAAGTTTAATAATGAACAGCAGTTTTTGTCAATGGAAATCTCACTTCTGTCAGGAAATCAGGGAAAGGGAAATGGTAGGCAAAAGGGAAATGGTAGGTGGGTGTATTTTATCTATAAAACCACATTCTCATAGGTATTTACAGGCATTGTTAGATGATATTAACATATTGCATTTTATATATTACATTATCTGTCACTTATATAAGGCATTCTATAAATAGTATTATGTATATTACTTTAAAAGATGCATAACTGAAAGCTGTAGCCAGGTGTTCTTAGTGTTGATATAATCAAAATTTATACAATTAACTTTTAAAAAGATAATTGCTTGCAATGTTTTGAACAGTTAAACAGCTGCTTGAATGGAAAAACATGTAACTTCCTGTTACAGTGGTGCATTTTTGTTCACAAATTCCTGATTTTGTTGCCTTGAATTCTGAGCACGACCACTACACTTAAAAAAACCAAAAAATCCAAAGCTAATTAATTTTTAAGACAGGGTGTTATTTTAAATTTCCACCTTATAAAAATGTATTGTAATATGAACATATATAGAGATGAGAAAATATTTAGGTCATTTAACTGTTCAAATTCCTTTTTTCAAAGGCAATGACAAAAGTGTTCAGTATCATGCCAATTAATACCAACATAAGTGTGTGGCTCATAACCAACAAAAAGCCCAAATCGGATATAAAGCCACTCACTAAGCTGAAAATATTTATAATTACAACCTTAGCGGGCTTTAATGAAGGGTTTCACAAGCTTTATATTCTTATTGCAGACAGCTTGCACATTAAACATTTGATGATGTGAGAAAAACAGGACACTGTGTGAAAACCTTCTGTGTAGCATAGGAACAAAAATAAATATTTCCCTCAAAACCTCTTAAACCTCTAAGTGAAGCTACTTCTATTATACAGTATGGACTTTCTCTTCTGGGTGGCAAAAGAAAATGAAGAAATTTTGTTTTAAAAAACCAACTTTCTCCCACCTTTGTGTTGGAGTACTTGGAATACTAAGTCTTTCCTGAATTCTGGGTTGTATTTCAATATCTTGTAAAACACTGCATCCAAACTGGCATGACATACAGCTGAGAGGGTTTGTGAAACACCAAACTCTCTGGCATTTCAAAATATTTAAAAGGCAACCTACTGACATATGACAAATTTCTACAGACAGCAGCAGCTGCATGTCCTGGTGCTTTTGCCACAATTAGCCTCAGTTACAATTTGATGACTAAATTAAGTTCTCTGCCAGCAGTTCCAGCTGGCATGATACATTACTTTGTGGTGTCATGCTGTTTATCCATGGTCAGTGTTGTGACATGCTGAGCTCCATGTTTATCCTCTTTCTACAGATAAAGCTTAAATCCTGGAACTTCATGTAAAGTACTGATTTCTGTAAGTCATAGCCAATCCAAGCCTTATCAGTTCTAGTTTTACATAAATTTCACCAAAATAAACTTATAAGCAAATGAAATTCTTTCATCTCTTCACACTGTGGTACCGTACATGAAAATACTTGAGAAAAATATGGTCCAAAGATGCAGCTAAATGGCACTTTGGGGACAGATAAAGTTCTATTTCCTGGCTTTCAGATTGCTACAAGAACTGAAATAGTCCCTGGAAGATCATTAGAAATTCAGGGTAACTTCCTCCAAGCAATTTTTGGATGGTACCTAATCTTAATTCTGCAAAGACATGCAATCCTATCCAACCTCGAGCCTCCCTGTGTCCTGGATTCTACTGTTAGTCAACGATGCATTTGCAGGATTCCAAAAAGAACATAATTTGATCAGAGGCAGGCATATATATATATAAAGTAACAAAGGTTGTTACTTTGCTAATGCCCACCTTTTTAGAGCAAAGGTGCCCAACTTACTGTCCACAGGCACAAGCAATCCACCCCTGGTGACCTGACTACTGAGGTGGGTACCTGCAGATGGGTAAGGCTGCAGATCTCCTCATCCCATAGTCACAATAATACAACTAGCCTGTGTCCCCCAGTATCATTTAACAGATATTTGCTGTACCAGAAGTGGGAGAACTGTAAACCCAGTGTGTTCATACTCTGTACTACTCCTAATACCGTATTTACTTCTAAAACAATAAGTCTGAAACTGTGTACAGCTGGATTCAAACAGATTTCAGAATCTGATTTTAAGAACAATGATAGACAAGCAATTCCATTGTCAAGGCTCATTTTGAGACACTGGGGATATTCCACAATGATATTCTTGACAATTTATTTGTGAAACAACTATTTCTTGCCCTCTCTGACAGTAAAAGAAAGTTTAGGTGGTTTTCTTTTTACATTCTGTTGTACTATATATCTATCTTCACAAACACTATTATTACTGGAAAGCCTTATTTAGGACAAACACCACCACCACCCCCCCCCCAAAAAAACCCCAGGTTTCTTGTACCATTTCAAAACATTAATTTCTCTATTCAGTTTCTTTTTCTTAAAAACAGAAACACATTTTAAGGTGAATCACTTCGCAAAATGCAGACAATGAAGTAAGGACAACCTTCCCGAGAAAACAAATTAATAAAAGATAGAGGACTTTATACATCCTATGGTTGTTGATTGCAGTCACCACATACGTCTGAAAACAAGGATAACCCCTTCCTCAATATTACACTAAACTCACAACTAAGCTACATGCAGTAGGTTTTGATATTCTCCTGCAAGATAAACTTTTTACTCATACACTATTTTTGATGACATTGACCTTTATTATTTCCAATACTGCATCAAAATAAGGTGGCTGCTACATGGGGTCCCACCTGGAGTCAACATGTAGGATACTCATCTGCCACTTCACTGATTTCCAAGGATGTGACCAGACTAGCTGCTTTTGCCTGCTCTGAGACTGGCCACACTTTCTCTCCCTCCCTAATTACAGCAGCAACTATAATGAAACATCATAACATTACTAACCAGCTCCACCACAACACAGCACCTGAGCACTTTCAAAAGGTTTCCCTCTTTGCAGTTACAATAATCCTGTTCCTCAACCCATATTAAAAAGCTCCAAGAATAAAAAAACATCCTTGTATGCTTTTCTGAGATTGAAATGAGTTTTAAATGGAGTTTTGGTTTTGTTATGTGGGTTTTTTGGGGGGGAGGAAAGGGGTGATATCTTTCAATTAATGTGAATATGAGACTTTCCTGAGCAAGCAAATGCGTAAGGAATGCAGAACGGAGCCCTTGAGGTATTTGGGGGATGGTGAGAGAACAAAATTAAAAGTGACTGAGGTGCCTCTGTTAAAACCACCTACTTTGTAGGAACATGAACATTTTCTCATTAAAGATTCATAAGAACTTTATAGTTTTAATGCACATGTGGCCAGTGTTACAGTTCAATGGCCAGAACTCTTAAAAAAGTGGGGAAAAATAAAAAAAAGAGAAGATACTTTAGGGGTTTTTTTAACTGACTTCCTTTTCAAGGGAGATAGAAACCTCATTTTTTTAAACACCAAAGCACAGTTGCTGCAAAAGCCTGACATTCTAAGAGAGGTCTGAACAGATGAAAACCAAATCAGTATTTCTGTCATAATTCATATTCACAATGACTGACCTTTTCCCACTTCTGAATTTCTACATTTTCTTGCCCCAACAAAGGATGAAATTGTGTCCCTTAGCCACAAACCTTCTTTACAATCAGCAAGCTGTTGGTAAGGAGCACCTTGAATGGCTCCTTAGCTGCACAGGATAATAAGGAAAAAAATTTTGAAAATTATCAGGAAAGGAAAAGAAGAGCCCTCCCTGCATTAAGCTGAAGGCTTGAACACAGAAGACTCAGCTCTGGATTTATATAGGTCAGCCCGGGACAATTACAACCTCAGCAGGATCTACTCACTCAAGAACGCACTGATTACTTTCTTTATTACTAGTTTTTCTAGTGCAGGTTATACTCCAAATCTGCTACAAGCTGTTGTATTTCAAAGGAGGAGACATCTCTTTAAGAGCAGGCATAATGGGGATATGTCTCAGAAGCTGGGTAATGTTGCTGTCTCCCATCCTATTACTTTATTTTCTCTGGAAATGTGAAGGGCTTTCTGCTGCTCTTTTCATTGTCATTTTATTTCTGTGGTCAAAAAGACCCATTGGACTTTCCAGGGGTTCCTTTAGTTTTCTCTTTGCCTGGCAGAAAGCACAGACTTTAGACAGAAGATCAGCAGGCATCAGAAAACTCTCAGCAAACTACCCAAGCTTGTATTGGACTGAGGGAGGACTGAGTTACATGTATTAGACCTCTGGCACAGTTGTGCAAAAGAAATGTTTTGCAATGAAGCAGCAAATTGTGTAACGATTGCCCTGCAGAGGGCTTACAGTTTTCAGCTTGATTTTTTTGCCCCCAAGACACTCCTAAATACGTGTTTCCAATATAACAGACCATTCACTCATTGCCAGTTTCCCCTGCAGCGTCCAGCAATGCATATCTGAAGTATATAATTTTTAAGCAATGTGAATTACTCCCTCGTCCTCCTCCTCACTGTGAGGAGCATGACTCCCTCTGCAGTATCTGTCTGTTCACTGTGGGGATGAGGAACAAAAAGCATACATCTAATGCAGGTCTCCATCAGTGTCCCAGGCCAGGCCTAGCCAACCCTGCTCAGGTAACACCACATGCCTGTGGTTTGAGCACATTCAGAACAACGAATTTTCCTCCTTTTTCCTATTGAAACTCTCCATTCTTCACATCAACAACCCAGTACTCAGTTACAGGTGTCCTGTATTTGCATCTTCCCAAGCCATGCGATACCAACATATATTTTCCAACCCTGCTTTCTCCATTTGATTTTTATTCTCATACTCCCTTTCTCCTGCTCCTATTTTTATCTTCTTTTTTTAATCCTTTCCACTATTTTTTTTAAAAGCAGAGGTCTTAATCAGAGTGCTTTAAGTGCTAATATCACCATTGACTAAGATCACCTTCAGTTCCGTCGAGCACATATGGTCCCCTCATACTGGTTAATGCACTGCTTGGCTCAGTGTTGTGACACTTCAGTGCAGCTGAGAAGCGCAAAAGGTATTGCTCTGCACTCTATCCAGGACATCTAAACCACTGATAAAATAGGCAGACTTCCTATACACTAATTTCTAATTGTGGCAAGCTTCTTGTCATAATAAATCCAATGCTAGTGTCCCTATATTAGTGAAATATTTAGTGTCCTCTGACTTTCATTCCCCAGAACTATTTGGCAAGAAAGTTTTCTATATCCCTAGATAATTATCTCACTATTGGCTTCAGGAAGACAGGATATTTTTTTTTTTAGCAAATGACCAAATCTGTACATGTCAGGCTTAGTTAGAGATTAATAATGGCTACTACTAATCTGCCTACAAATTTTCATGCTCACAGTATCTTACAGCTACATTAAGATTGACAGATTAGACCATATGCAAGAATGTCAGTCTCAAAAGCATGCAACTTAGCCCACAGCAGCAACAGGGAAGACAAGCAAAATGTAAATTTCAGCAATTTAAGTTTGTTCAATAAACACCTCAGATTTTGGCTCAGTACAAGCTTACTTTGCTATGTATTCTACTCTGCTATTAAATATTCCATAGGATTATACAAAATTTATTCATATGCTCATGCCCACATTTAACATGGGCAAAGATAATCCAGTTGACAAGTATACTAAAGGATACCATAAACAGTAAGAGCAATTCCCATTATGACATCTGGATTTCTGATAAAAAGAAAAGAGGATATTTGATACTTCTCAGTATCAGGTATTTGATACAACACCATAAGGAAAATGACTCGATTCCTAATGATGGCCTTCTATAGCCTACAGCCATGTCAGCCTTAAAGCATTATTTCTTAACAACCTTTTAAGAAGTAAAATCAACATGAAAAAGCAGATAATTCTATAGTCCAATTGTCAAATTTTTCTATCATTTTATGCTTAGCATTTTTTAATTCATTCTGCTAAAATTACCTAATCTGATTTGCTTGTAGCAAAATAATTATTTTAGCAATTAATGGTTGTATTGCTAAGCTCTAATAGGTCATTTGGAACTCTGAAACTAAAGCTTTTGTCATTCCACAAGACCAAAATCAGACATATGCCATTCTTCTGTTTTTCTTCCTTTAGGTTTTTTCCTCATTTATATATATTTTTTTTTTTTAAATAATAATTTTTGGAGTGATTGCTAGTTCAAATTTTTACTACATTTGCAAAAATTATCCTTTTTTTTTTTTAAGTGACACTATGATATTAGCATTTCAGATGAGAAAATTTTTGTTTGTTTTATATTTAGTTCACTGTACAACTTTTAGACATTCATTTATAGGCGCACTAAGCCACTGATACTGTAACTCATCATGTACAATG
Source organism: Acropternis orthonyx (assembly GCA_035583155.1). NCBI lineage: Eukaryota > Metazoa > Chordata > Aves > Passeriformes > Rhinocryptidae > Acropternis > Acropternis orthonyx. Next base: position 21,476,698 of record JAWWEU010000160.1, read on the forward strand.
ACTTGGTAATCAGAATTCTCATATCCCAGTCCCCAGTTAATGAGGCTACAAATTTTCCATCCACACATTTCACTCACTTAAGACCATGTTAATTATAGTCTCAAGCCCCATATGTACCTTTGAACTCCTTTCTCTTATTTTCTTTATGCACACAAATCCAGCAAGCTTCTGTGAGAATGACTTTTACTGGGAACTTCCACACTGTTTATATATGATACACACACACATAATGTACCAAATAAACGTTGTTAGACTATTGATGACATTGTTTAATATAACCTTTCCACAAATGTGATGTATATTGTTTAGAATCTTGCAAATAGAAATAGATTACTGAACTGTGTAAGACCACATCTGAAACAGTGGGACAAATCCCTGCCAGATTTCAAGTTTGAATATTTCAAATCTTAACATAAGCATTGAGGGAGGAGAGGGGAGTGGATAAAAATCTCAATTTTGCACAATTTCTTTATATCTTGGCCAAAGAACTTTTCCATTTGTCCTCAGAAAGAGCCCAGCTGCTTTTTAATGAATCTCTGTAAGAAGTTAACCCCTGGCTTAACCTAAAATGAACCAAACAACAACCAAATTGATCTGATGAAATTATTCACACCAGAGATTAAAAACACAGAATTAGAACAAATCTGTACTAAGCTTTCAGAAAAGACTTTTTTTTACAGCAAGAGAAAAAGGATCTCAGAAATAAAGTTTTAACCTTCTCAGTGTTTCATTGGAGAAATAAGACCACATTTTAGAAATGTTTTCAAGGGAAGTTTTGTATAAATAGTCTATATAATGTTACATTTGCCTGATATCTTAATGAAAACATCTATTCCATTCCAGGAAATCACAACATAGAATTCTATCAAACAACCATAACGATAGTGCATAAAATATATTTAGAAATAATTCCATGGTGCAATAAATTAGATCTTTTTTCTCAAAAAAGTAATTTACAACCTGTATTCATCTTTCAACCAAGCAAACCAAGAATGTGTGCTCAAATTTATAATGCTTCAAATTATATAAAAAAACCCCGACAAAGCAATCCAGAAGTATGGGAGATGTGTAGAAACTGAACTGCTGAAACGTTGAGCACTATTCTAAGCAAAAATCATGCAGAACAAATTATTCCTGATGTACTGATGTTGATGAAAATTTTGCTATATGAAGAATAAACTGGCCTCCAGTCACTTCAGGCAGGTTTGTTTAGGGGAAAATAAATGATACTTCTTTGCTCTGGTAATAGTCAATCAATTCTGTGATGACAACCACTAATTAGCTTTTTTTAAAATATTCTGATGAAGTTTACCTGCAAATAACAGGCAAAAGAAACTGGAAACTGGGAGCTCGAATCACCAAGGTGTGGTGTATGCATGTATAGGGGTAGTTTCCTTACCAGAACTGTAATCTTCCTGTGCAAGGCATGGTAAGTTTTAATCATTTCCATTGCCTCCATTTCTGAGAAAAGAGAAGGAGAGAGCAAGAGGGGCTGGAGGACAAAGACCTGCAGCAGTGCCTCATATTCTGTTTCAACCAGTCCCTGCTCACATTGTTCCCTTAAGTCTTTTCTGTGATGTGATCACAACGAGAAAAAAAAAGCAAGACAGTGACATTCAATTTAATTCTATAAAGTCTTCTATAAAGTTAGGTAAGATAAAACTAAATGCCTACACTTAATAGTAGTAACACTTAGAAATTCCTTGTTTTCAGCAATATAATAAAATGAAATAAATGTATTATTAGGAAAATACAACCAAGTAAGCCCAAAAATAAAGCTTATACAATCCCGAACTTAACATACAGAAAATGCATAAAATAGCTGACATGCAAAAGGAGAAATGTCAGTAAAGAACAAAACCAAATTGCTTTGCCTTTTAGCATTGGGGGATGTAGATAGCTTGCTGGGTAATTGGCTGATTGATTGTTCTGCTGACTTTCTGGGTGAGCGGTGGAGCAGGCAGGATGCCTTCCTTCAGGCTCACCGCTGGCAAATTGGCACTGGTATTATACATACATGCACATGCATTCTCTCTTTTACTTTCTTTGAATCCATGCTCTTTCTGTCTCACACAGGAGCTTGAAACTTCAATGGGAAATGAAAGATAATTGCACTTAAAACAAGAATTGCCAAACTGCCAATATTGTTCTGATCTATCAGTTCATCTAACCTGAATTCATCCTAGCAGCTGATGTAAACAGCGCACTCATGTGTAGATAATTTAGAAATATATGATGATTCATGCTATTCTTAGTGTCAGAACATCGACTTATGAGCTAGAGGTAATACCTAAATAGCATTGCATATAAAAGGATTTTCTCAAAGTCAAGACCAATACAAGTTACCCATATCTACTACTATCTCAATACTGAAACACGAGAAGTACCATTTCTAGTTTCAGTTCAGCCTGACTGAAGTATGAAAGTCAGCAGCAGCTGTTCTCACAGTTTAGTCCTTTTACATTAGCCCATTATTGAAGTTTGACAGTAAAATCTGTAACTAGTATAAAAGGTTCTTTCAGTCCTTCTGCAAGACCGGTAATACCATGCATGATCCTGTCTGCTTTTTGCTGGCTCACCACACTTCATTAGGGTTTTTTTTTCATATATCATCTTTTAAATGTTGTTGAACTATACAATGACTGAAATAGGCCATCAGAAAAGCATTGGTTTCAGAAAATGTTAATTTCATGGAAATCTGACTGTGGGTCACAAAATAGTGTAAATGCTGTTTACCCTTCCCAGCAACTTTGCACATTTTAAGTTTTCTATAAACCCAGTAAATGAAAACAATCCACATCTGCTTTTAGATAAAACTAACATACCAAGAAAATGGGGCAATCAATGGGACTTCACAGCATACCACCAATGACTTAAATAGCACACAACAAATATACAACCTCTGAAACATGCAAGCATTTAAATAACTAAATAAAAATCCCATGGTTAATGCTCTATAGCTCATTAAAAATGCTAGTTTTAGTCAACTGTACCTCAAACTCACTAAGACACATTGAGTATTTAAAGAAATTAATTCACCAGGTCCATTTAGCAAAAGAAAGCGTGGCACACCACGAGTCAGCACGTTACATGAGTTGAAGCAACGACAGCAACAATGATGTACCTATACCAGCTTTTGCATATACTGGCATGAGCCCAGAGTCCTGAGGAGTTCATGCTCCTTGCTGGCATGCTCAACTTCATGGGTCCAGTATACAGCCCTCATAAATTACAGTTCTACATTCTTTGTAGGTATCAACCAGCATTTCACTTCCCAGCCTGCACCCACTTTTTTTCCTAAAATGCTTGCTAATGAAAGAGCTGCTCACCAGCATGCCAACTATGTTTTCTCATGAAACATTGGTTGTTCCTGTGAAAAAGAGTTGAGCATTAGGAAACAGCACCTCTAGAACATGGAGGTGTGGAAAACCCCCAATGCTACTGAGAGGCATTAAGTGGGCTTAAGGAACGAAACCTGGTTGAGGTCACTTTTGTGAGCATTAAACCCTAATTCTTTTGTCAAGGAATTGCCTTATGAAAATGTTTTTCTGGATTTAGAGAGGGGGAAAAGGAGCCAAAAATAAGTACAAATACAGAACATCATGCATACCTATGGAACTGTTTAAATAATTACACAGGTATAGAATACTAGATTAAAAACAAAGTACCTATGTCTTGGTACGATATTTCAACACGATAAGGAGACAGAATGATGTAAGAACACAAATACAATGACAGAAATTTTTTTATGATGCTATAGGAGCCACTTGCCAAGGCAATGAGTATTTCACCTAAAAATAGAGAACTTTTGGGAATTTTCAAAGAGGAGAGATCTGAAATGAGAAAACAAGAATTTAGAACACGTAACTCAACACAGAGGTGGGAAAACCAGAAATTTCCTGATATCAGTATGAACGAAAGAAGAATTTATGCATAAAGACCATTTCCAACATGTGCTACTATCAACCTCTAACAAACACTTGGTGCCTTCCCATGTTCTATGTATGTCCTTCACCTCTCTGCTAATACTTTATATTTTATAATAGCATTTTTCTAATTTTGTTAAATGCTTTTCATTCTTTGTCACTGCTTAACATAAATTAGAACAAGGCAAGTAGAAAAGTAGGAAATGAATGAATGAAGGAGAAATTATGTCAGAGCTATTAGTTAAGATTAATTTTCTCATCTTACAATAAGACAGAACCTGAACACAAGAGTAGACAGCTATATGAAACCAGGGAGCAGCTGTTGTGCAGTAACACAATCAACAGGGAAAAATAAGTGGAATGTCTCATTTCGTTCTGAAGGAAAGGCATTTAATTTGATTTACACAAATAAACTACAAAGCAATCATCACAGATCACTACTCAAACACTTGAATGTAGGGAAATCAAGAGAGAAGACCTGCACCAAAATATCTGTATTTCACCATCTGCAGATGACTGAATTTAAAAAAAAAAAAGTTCAAGTTACTGAATTCTCAATTCTAGAGAGGGCAAAAAGAAAAGGACCACTTCCACGCATCCAGCAATGTCAGCACTCAACCTGAAAACAGGGACAACAGAAATAAAAATAGCATGAAAAGGAGGAATTAATTCAATGTCATTATCGGAAAGCTTTAAAGTTTCACTGTGATTCTCTAAGTGATCATTTGGTCATCACTGGTTTGCTACACAAGATCAGAGAAAGCAGCTTTGTACAGGCTTTCTAAAGTCACAGTGAATTTTCCAAGGAAATTTATTTACTGCATACAGATGCTCCAGAGGGGTCTTTTCTACATTCAGCTGTATAACAGTTTTACAACACGAACATCACTTCTGAATCTTAAACTAAGCTGAAACTGTACTTGTCTGAGTGATCAACTATTTTTCAGAGTATAAAGAGAGTACACTGTCATTATATACAAAATAAATCTTTGCAGATAATAATCTTACTTAAAGATACATTTCAGGCTCTGTGCCCATAAGCTTTATTTTTAGGACATATACATTTCATGGTTATTTTCACGATGTCACTAAGAGATTATCATATTTTTGACTTGCTTAGCCAAGGAAAGTAAGGACTACTTTACTGTTTCAAAATGGTGAACCCTACAAAGAGAAAAGGATTAGTTTAAGTTAAAGGATAACAGTACTATAAAATCACACTGATAAAAAAAGTTTATGAGTACATTTAGATCACAGATAAGAAAAAGTAGAAATAAAGATCTGGAGCAGCCTTCAAATTATTTGTTCAGTTTTACAGTGTTTATGCATGGATAGGACTTTCTAGAGTTAGAAATTGCAGCTTGTGACATGAATTTTTGCATATCCAGAGATGAATCTTCCCCAGGCACCTGTAAGGACAAGCAATGTCTATTTATTTCTTGCTTGATGCAGAACATGGTTTCAGGAGCTTCCCCTGCTCATCTCCTTTTGCTAAAAAAGTCTAAGAGAGGGATATTTTATGCTGGTAACATGATCAGGTCCAGTACTGAAAAATCCGTGCCTGTGCTGTATACCTTGCTGGCAAAGTCATGGTTAAAGAAACTGTCAGATTTGGACTAATAAGGATTTATTGGTTATGGTGGCAAAGATGCATAAAAAGAAAAATTAAAAGAAACAACTTATGGCACATTACAATTTCTTGTCATCTGACACATTACAATTTTTAGGGACGTTATTTCAAACTGAAGTTTCAGTGTTCTTAATAGAGTTCTGAAAAGCAATTAATGGAGTGGTTCATTTATAGTGTATACAATGAGAGGGAGAGTTGAACAAATTCTCTTTTTATCCCTAAAAATTCAGTCTGGCTGCAACACATTCTGGTCTAACATTCCTAAATATTTTTTTAAGTTCACATAACTCTGTACAGTAGGAAAGCTTAATACAGTATTTAAACTTCACTCAAATAGAGAACTGTCCCTTGTGAAGCACTTGCACTTCTCAGAAATACCTAAAAGCAATTAGGGGTACAAAGGGGAAAAATGCAACACATTGTCAACTTAGTTGCTGACACAGTACAGAAAACACTGTTTTGTTCTGAACACGATGTACTTTAAACTACCTTTTCCGCTGAAAAGCATGTCTTTAAGGTCCTTTAAAAAGTATTAACTTACTTTGCATTAACAAACAAATGTGAATATTGAACATAAAAAAAAAAACCCCACACTTGGTGAAAGTAACAAACGCACCATGTGTTTGGGGCACATCCATTAGCTGTAAAACTTTCTTTCATTGGCCATTCATTACAGCACCATAACAAAGGTGTTACAGTTATGGCCAAGAGGGTTTGCTTTTTAATAAATTTGGCTTTTTCAGGCACCTACAGCTAAAATATTTTTTCCTGGTTTAGCATCTTTCATATTCTTTCATAGACAGAGATTAATTGACTTTAAGAGATTCAAGTTGCCCCTTTGGCAGTTTTCTGGGTTATAAAAGCATGATGAAAACATTTTATGTATGCTTCAACAAGTTTCTTGCATTATGCTAAGTCTAGTGGCTTATTTTTAACTTAAACTGCTTATTTTTACCAGATGAAGCTCACTATCATTGCATAGAAAAACTTTATTTCATTCTTTCAAGTTCGCAAGCAGATAACAATACACATTTTACTCTACCACAATGTTTCTCTCTGTATTCTCCTCAGCAAAACACTTGCTAAAGTAGTGCATAGAGGAATTTTGTAATTCTTTTTTCACAGAATATATGCATAGCTCAGACTATACAAACATCCTCTATAGCTCTCCCAGTCACTTTCCATTTCAAGAACGAGGCAATTTGTGTTAACACAAGACAGCTTATCATGTGCTAAGTCTGCATGCAATTTACTCGTGAGAACAACCATTTTGTACCTACTTGACACACGCAGCACTATACTACACCCAACTAATCAATTCTGTCTATATTAAGAAGTGGGGAGAAAAACTGCTCACAGCTGTTATATTACATCAGCTTTCCTAACTACTTCAGACAACTCATTTTGGGGATTTTTCTCCTTTTAACTAAATTGGCGTAAAACATAGCACTTCTATTTCCTTTCAGTTCTATTTTTTTTATTGTGCCTTCTCAAAGGTTATTGGGGAAGTACAAGTGTCAGAGAACAAGCTATGCTTTCTGCAGGCATCCCCAGAAGTTCTGAGGGCAGCAAACTCCCAGGGTCACTGGGTACCCTTGGAGCATTTGTAGACTAGCATGATATGAATCTGTAATAGCATGTTTTTATCAGAGACCTCACAGGCCAGTCTACATACATGCACTTTTGGCAGACAATCACTTACATACATAGGGTGGGGTTTTTTTCTTAAAAGTAAGCAAAGGAGAAATGTCTCTCAATAGATATGAAGTCAGAGATGGAGACACAAAAACAAGGAAGTTACCAGTAAGGCCCAGAAAATTCTCTGGGAGGGGAAGGATGCAGTTTGGAGCTTTTCTTCTCATACTGACTTTTCCCAAACAACATGACGTTGAGATGTCCCTAGTTAGGACTCCAGGTCTCTCAAATTTTATGTGTGGATACTACCAGATGAGGCACCAAACTTTCTGGTCTTCTTGATAGTTAGAATGTTAAAGACCACATGGCATCTGAATACAAGAAATATCATAGTATCTTCCGAAGTTTGAAAACATTATTCCACCAACAGCCTACAGCTGAGGGATCAAAACTACACACCAACAAAAGGATTCAGCTATCAATTTACCACATAGTTCTTCACCAGATTAGCTCACTTGCGGATGAACTAATTTTTATCAACTTGGCTTCCCAGCATGTTTCTCTCTAACTTCATACAAACTGCCCATTTCTGTTTTTCCTACTTCTCCTACCACTCTGCCTTTCTTTGTAGAAAAGTTACACAGCTTGCATTAGTCCTAGGTGGTGTATTTCAGCTTTATCAATCCAAAAAGATTCTGTATTTTGTGACTATAAAACATTCAAAATTAAATACTGGTATCTATGAAAAAGATGGTCTGGAAACTGCTGTGTCCCCCACAGAACATTTTTATTTTGCCATGCTAGCATTTCCAACAGAAATCGGTTTTGTCGAGGGGAAAAATGCAAATAGTTACACTCAAAAGTCTAGCAATGCAGCCTGGAAAACCACTGACATCTTAAGTACCATGTACATGCCAGCAGTTGGCAATTTCGTGCCCAAGATGAAACCATAGTTTCATGCCAGAACTGGAGGAATGTAATCTCGACTGTACATTCAGGATGACGTAACTCCCGTCACGCCAATGAGCTGCGCCTGCAAGGGAATGCAGCACTGAGCAAGTCTCAGATCTCATTATAAAGCATGGAATTAAGAGCAAAGACATGGCCTGGGAGCCAATGTTGTTTCTATCAGAGGGGGAAAAAAAAATACCACAGAACCAGAGAAATGAATGTAGCAGTTTAGGAGGCAAACAAAAAACAAGCCTAAAGTAGGAAAAAAAGAGATGGGAAACACACTTGGTTCTGGACCTTTGCACTAAAACTATGGGATTGATTTTACTGACTTGTTTTTCACTGTTGACTACTCCTACCTAGATTTGGAGATATTAGATAAACCATACAGATTATAAACATAGAGAGGCAGGCAGAGACAGATCAAGTGATGTGACAAAAACTGAATGAAAATTTATGACAAAATTTAAAATAAGACAGTCCCTGATTTCAAATCATTTGTCTCAAATACAAGCTGCTTCTTTCCTAGATTTTCTTCTTTCAAAAGACTCTCTTAACATCAACATGTAAGCATTATACTATGTGACTGTTATGCATTTACCACAGCATGCATAAAATTCTTAATCATCTTTCAAGTAAAAGACATAGAAGCCAAAAAAGCTGTTTGTAACTGAAAGCAGTGCCTAAAATATAACATCTTCCAGGATTAGATGATGACAAAGAAGTCTGTCAATTAGTAAATACTATCAAGCAACAAATTTGTTCAACTTAAAACAGTGGGTTAGAAATAATAAGATAATTCTAGCTAAGTAAGTGATAGGGAAAACTTGCCATTATAACATTAAATTTTGTTTGCAATACATAAATAAATTTGTAATTTTTGCATGATTTACTAAATATAATTCAAATGTTGTAAATGTTAATGAGGAACTCATATTTGATGCTAATTTGATGCTATTCCTTCACAATGAGGAACTGAAGGTATTCTGGTGCTATAAGGGTCATTTTCGTATCTCCTTTGAGTCTGGTATCAGACTCATACCAACCTCACCAATCCATGCCATTAAAATTTTAAAATATTAGAATTATTTTATAGAAATTGCATTTTATAGAACTAAATTGATTTATGGAAAAAAACACCTTTTTTTAACATGCATTTAATTATTTTGCAAAATTGACAGATGAAGCTAGATATTTAAAGCACATATTCATTTAACTGAACATCTCTATCTTCTGTTTGTACCAGAATAAATGTGATGTTGGCATTATTGAGTAGCATGACCAAAATTATCACAATTACAGAGAACCAAGCACCAAACAGAGGCAAAATCCCTGGGATGCTGGCACCACAGAGAGGCCTCAGCAGATGCAGAAGCCACAGGATGAGTAAGGAATCTGGTTCTAATGTAGGGATATGGTACAAGCCTTGGAAAAAATATCTTGCAGCAGCTGACAATGGCACTTATTACCAATGAAAAAATGAGATGGCTAAGCAGATGTATGTATTAAGCTCTGAAAAATACAGCCCAATTTACTAGCTTAAGACTCCTTTTCTTGGTAAAAATTGGTTCTTTCCATGCCTCAGGATGAGCCTCAAACATCATTCATTTCACAAAACGCTATTCTAATGTTAGGTAATAAATGATTACTATATGTATAGATATTTTCTTATCTCCTTCTGATCTATCAACTGCCTACATTCACTTTTTGTTTGTTTTTTCTCCCTTCCTGTATTTGTAATGCTCTTTATTTCCTGAGTATCTCCAACTCTTCAAACCAACAGTTTGCAATAGACATGTCTCTGAATGAACAGGTACCTTAAGTTCAGTAATTCATGAATTTTCAGAACTTTGTTTTTTGAGTTCAATATTTATAATTGCCTTGGTACTAACTATATTGCAGACAAACATACCTATCAATTAAAAAACCGTCAGCTACATTAGCTGCATCCAGGAGTGACAAAGGGAGCTATCCTGCCTCGTGCAAACACTATCTCATCATAATTAAAAAGACAATCTCTTCATCTGATACTGAAACCAAAAGGGTAACTCAAAGTTCAATGACTGCCAAGAGGATCATGAATTGTTTTCAGTCTAGTTTAGAGCAAGCGCACAAAGTAGACTCTTGCTCCAAGAGAAAAACTATTCCCCATGATTATTCACATCCTTTCCCACCTACCAGAATATGATCAACCACTTCAAACAATAATGCAGCAAAATGAGTTTTTTGTAAAAAATTTTTAAAAATCAACAGAATAAGAAATTTTACAGGGAAACCTGCTTATATTTCCCCAGGACTCCTAGACATATTACTAGACAAAGAAAAACAATGGTTGCAACATCTGTACCTTTGTTCTTTGAGAATATTTAAGGTGAATTTAAACAAAAAATTTGTTATCATCATCAACTAGATCTAGAGAATTTACTAAATCCATGCAGGATTTGAAATACAAGAAGTGGTGAGAAAAATTCAGATGCTTAAAAGGAATTTGCATTGATTTTCTTTTCCCCATTTTTCCAAATACAAAAACTAGATAAAATCAAGCAGTTTTATTCACACCACAACTATTCACGCAACAAACAGCTCTAAGAAAGAGATTTTTAAATTGCCTTTCCCTGAGTAACATCACAGCACTTCTGTAGACACAGCTAAATGACATTTGAGGTCTCCAAGATTATTAATCTATTTTCTGTTAAAAGTGATTGCACAAAGTTAGGGGCATGCTCCTTAGCTGCAAGCTCTTCAGGAGAAAAAAAAAAAAAAGATAGTTGCACAACTGGATACTTACCATCATTGTGAAATATTATTAGTTCATAATAACCAATATTTCTCTTACTTTTGAAACAATCCAAAAAAGAACACGTAATTCTAAATCTAACATGTGAAGTTTCTAACTTTAAAGTTGTCATGCACATGTGTTGAAAGTAAAATTACTCAACAGTTTCTTTCAGCATGTTTCCAATCTTTCACAATACCTAAGAAGAACATCAGTTTCTCCGTGAGTGTGTGTGAGCACACACATTTCAAATGTATGGGCAGGGAAAGAAATGAAGAGGCCAGCAATTTAGAGAACACAAATTGCATGTTTCAAAATGCAAAAGCTTTATACTTTACACTTTCACCACTTGAGTTTTGCTAAAGAACTTCTAAACATCCTATTTTTATACCAACTGCATAACAACACATTTTTTCCATGGTCGAATTTGTTGTGCTTGCCTTTCCAGCCCTTTTCATCCCTCAAGTTTATGTGTTATTACTTCAGTCACACACCACAACATGTAGTTACAGAATGTCACACTGAAACCTACTGGAAGTAGGTTTTAGGCAATCTTGTTTAATAGTAACCGAGGACAACACGTGGCTGCGCAGCTCTGACACAGGGTTGGTAACTTCACGCTACCGCAACACTTAGTAAAAGTACACACGACCTAAGTGAGACCTGGCTGAGTAAGACTGATCTATACAGTTAAAAAATAAGAACCAAAATAAAAAATAACTTCAGCGTTAAATTCTTACAGATACTTCAGTATATTTTTTCTTTGTCTAGAAACATGTCTAGGAATATCAGGAAAATATAATAAAGCGAGTTTCAGTAAAACTGTCGCTGCTGCAATACTAGTGCCTGGCATGCTTTTCTTCTGGGTCAACTGTAAAATACATGTGTAATCTTGACCTTTCATCCCAATTTCTCAAGAAAAAACTGTTTATGCAATCATGGTCTGTTTGTGTAAGTTTCTTTATTCTTATTTGCTGGTTCCCTCCCAACAGATTCTGAACCCATTAAAGAGTTTCAGTCACTGGGACAAAGGAGCAACAGTCTCAGAGGTAATTATGCTCCTATGAAGTCAATGAAAAAGTATATTTGGTTATAAAACAGAGAGAGAGACTTCATACTTCCACTTCAGAAAATACCAAGAACGCAATCAACCCTATGAAGCACCAGGAAACCCACAGAGGAGAAGCCACGGACAGGTTGCTCCCGTCAGAGGTAACAAGGGGAGGTAGCTAAGGACAGGGGCTGTCCAGGCAATTGTGATGCAATGGCTGCTCTGCAAAGTAAGAAAACAAGTAGTGTAGATAACAGCTGAGATACAAACTGTTTTGTGCCAGTTAACATCAGGATGAGTGTGACTGATTTAGTTTCCTAGTCTGCATCTTGATTTTAAGTACCCAACACAGCTGGACCACCTTGCCCAACAACCTCAGTCCCTGTCCCCAAAAGCATCACGTGGACTATGGCTGGCCAAATATTCTGAAGCATAAAAAGACTTGACAAAGCTGTTACTAGTACTATGACTTTGCTGCACACTGTTGCAAGACAGCAATGAACATACCATATACTGCCATGATACAGCATCTCTTAGTAACTTGGTAATCTGCACTGGTCTATGATTCCTTGGGTAATAGCAATGGTTAACCCCACTGCCCCTAAGTTAAAAATAAACAAATACGTAAAAATAATTTTTTTAAAAAGCAAACTAATTCACGGATTCTTCTATTTAACATATTATTCCAATTTATGGAATAACTATACCATCAAAATTACATAGACAATTTTTCAGTTGTTCAGAATCCTCCAAATATTTTAATCGAGAGCTTTTGGATTGCTGAAACTTACTTGAAAAAACTACCTCACTCTTTCATGGCTTTGAAAGCCCATTTTGCCTTTCTTTTATGGTATGCAGAGCATATGAAAAACTTCTTTAAATGTCTGTGATAACTGAAGCTGTCCTGCTCAGATCAATGCATCTCCTGGGAAGACAGGACACTGACTGCAGACAGGGAAGGTACTGAAACTGAACCTATTACAAGCTGTCAAGTCTTTGCCCCAAGCTTCAGATCCAAACTGAATTTTCAGCCTCCTGAATGTGAAGCCAACCATGTCCACAGGGCATTATCACAGATATGGGTTCAAGGTGCACATTCTTATTAGGGAATTTATTGTCCATAAATCTCTTCTGGTTAAATTCCAAAAAGCTCTTCATATTTTAATAAATAGTTCCTTTACCATATTTGCTTCAGAAAAGTTTATTTATCTTCTTACCTACACTTCTGATTTTATTCCAAACCAAGGACCACATAACTAGACACCACATAATAACTAAATTTACAGGAAGTTTTTATTCTCACATGGTATTTAAGTAACGATGTTCACTTCTTAATGCCTCTTGTTAGTACTACAGTGTAAACTCAGTGGCACAGAGCCACATCATGATCTAGAATCCATAATACATTTGTGAGCCAACCTTTCCAAATAAGTACAAGACAGCAATTCTTAGTTTCAGAAAACTGGACCTGTGGAGAGAGACTGTCATCTCTACAGATCACTCACGAGTCACTGTTCATACATATACAAAACCCAGAAAATGCACCTTTTTTTAAAGCAGTTTTACAAACTGCCCAGTAAAAATACTAATGTTTTGTACATATATTCTGATCACTATTATAAAGTTTTTATTACATGTTATTGTTACATGTTTCATTTTTAATATTTTTAAATTATTACTAAATACAGTGTTATCCATTAGCTCAGTTGCTCAGAGCATGGTGCTAATAATGCCAATGTCAGGGATTCAATCCCCGTACAGGCCATTCACTTAAGAGCTGGACCCGATGATCCTTTTGGGTTCCTTCCAACTCAGAATATTCTGTGATTCTGTGATCTATTATTATAAGGAAAATAACTGTATCCCCAAACATGTTTTTCCCCGGCTGGCTAGCTGTATTCCCTGAGAAGCTAGCAGTAACACAGGTGTAAGACAATCTGAAATTGAAACCTTGTAATTCTCATGGTATGGTTGAAAAAATTGCAATTTTCTGAAAAGTCTGCAGAAACAAATACCAATCAGCTGCAACCATATTTTGAAAATAAAATTCAATTACATATATAATATTAGAATCCTACAGTAGTCTCAGCTTTAGAAAAATCAATTCTGTCTTACTCCTAGAATGGATATTTAAGGGGCAAATAACTTAATTTTCCTGATTTGCTGGATTTAAGTTGCAAAAAATGAGAAGTCCCAGTTTGAGACAACTTCTCAGTGAGGTCTCTCACTTGTTGTTGAGAAATCACCAGAACCTGGGAAGATTGACACTTCTGCAATTCGGTTCCTGTTGTGACATGCATTGAAGAACAACACAATAAGGGGAAAGTTGTCACTCTAGTCAAAAAGAGGGTTTAAACACTTCAGAATCATAGCCAGAAGGTACAAGTCATTCAATTCCACCTGAAATTTTACTTGTCTAAAGTTTTCAAGTTTAAATTTGAATTAGTGCATTTTCCACTTAAGATAGCACTCTTCTAGCTCATGATCTCATGGTATCCATAAAAGAATTACTGACTTACATGATTCTTGCCTCTGTGGCATTCATGTTATTTTTTATTCTGAACAGGAACACAAGGACTGCAAACACAAATTAAATGAGCATTCTTAACTCCAGCACACCAACATTCCTAATCACCTAATCTTGTAAACTTAACATTATTTTAAAGGAAGCTGGATTTTCCTGCTACTATACTTCACAAGATTCTCTACCTCCCCTTTCAGGCAGCGAATGGAAGTTCTTGGTCCATTTTGAAAAGCCATGAACATCGACAGCAGTTGCTGTCATAGTTCTCCATTTTAAGCACCTGAAGTACTGCTCTGAATTAGCTTCTGTAGAAAAGGCAAAGCTGGGGAAACCTTTGTCCAAGGGCTAGGAGCACCCATCCAGCTGTAGTTCATTCACACTCACCTCCTAGTAGACTATTACAGCTGTTCTCAACCTTCCAGCTGAAACTGGGACTTCACAAATATTGATAAGAAACATATGGGGCAAGAGCAGCCTCTTACGAAACAGACACAGAGTAGTGAACTTTATAAGAATGTTATCACTTGAATTCTACTCTTCGATTCATGGACCACTTATGGATTTTGTATTAACACTACAGCCAAACAGAATTATATACAGAGGAGATGATACTCACTTCTGTAATGTTGTGAAAAATCAGCACAAGAGAATGAAAAAGTTTACATCAGGATGGCATTTGAGGCTACACAACTAAGGCATTTTTTCTGTTCTCAGTATTGCTTGAAATGCCTTTTCAGGTTGAAGTAGTTCTCTCACTAGTTAACTATTAAAGTTCTTAAAAATACATGTCCGAGCATCATTCCCCAATGTAAATTAAACCTTAAAAAAACAGAGGAAATGTTTTCCTTTAGTTCTAAACACTAATGATTTGCTTACATTACATTAGAATTTAACTTACTAATTCCCCTTCTTGCAATAAATTTGTAACCTTATTTTATGTTCCAAATTGTTTTGTCTAAAATATTTGCAAGTTCTTTACAAACCTCAAATCA
Organism: Acropternis orthonyx; assembly: GCA_035583155.1. Classification (NCBI taxonomy): domain Eukaryota; kingdom Metazoa; phylum Chordata; class Aves; order Passeriformes; family Rhinocryptidae; genus Acropternis; species Acropternis orthonyx. The sequence goes on from JAWWEU010000160.1 coordinate 21,492,183, forward strand.
CTGTTCCACCTAAGATTAAACCAGTTAGCAAATAATACACTACGCTTCATTCCATACAATTTAATATTCCATACAATTTAATATATTAACATTTAACATTAAAAAAGTACTTGGTACAACTATAACCATATGCAGACAAGATGTAGTGTTCTTTAACATTAATGTTCAGACAGCTGGCTTTACTGGAACCCTTCAAGGCACTTAAGGGATTGCTCCAGACCTTGAAATAATTTGTTTATTTTTATCTCACAGTTAGAATATTCAAACATCTCAGTATTGTATACTTACCTTATTACACAACCATAAACAGCATGTATCTACACACATATCTACTAAAAATATCAGCTAAAGTTGACTTTAATATGTAATTTCTTGGCATATGGAAATATCCATACAACATAGAATGTATTCATGCATTCAGAATGTAGCAACTACTTTACATCAACAACTCAACATCATGAAGGTATTCTTACAAAGCAGTATAAAAATAATTTAGCTTAAGCTGCAGGAGACATTGTAAGATAGGCATGACATAATTACTCATTTCAGATGCACTGGCAACATAAGCTGCCTATAAAGAATAGCCTTTTAGGTTTGCTCACATGATTATTCTCAAATAAATGACCTCTATATACAGAAGTAGTGTTACTATAGTATAGCTGTTACTGCTTATTTATTTCCACTGAAGTTTCCAAATGTTTTCCTCATAACTCATTTGTTGTTCCTAAGCTCCTCTTCCCCCCTCCAAATATTGGCTAGAAATACATGGTCATGGAGATTTATCAATATCATCATCTGCTTCAGTGATAAGTGCTGACTAATTTCTTGAGATTATAATGTAAAATACAGAAAAAAATTAAAATTAGTACAGAATTAAAATGGCAGTATTGGAGACCAACGAGTTAAATAACCCAAACTACATGTCAGGTATATTAGTGTTACCATTACATATACCAGTCTTCACTGTGATAGTGTACATAGAGTAATACAAGCCTTTGACTGGATGTTTATTTTAGTTCCAAATTGATGGCAGTGCTTTCCTGTATTTTGCACATCCATTCCCATGCACTCATTTTTATGCTGTTTCTTAACCTGATGCCTGCCTAGAAACTTTACTGTGCAACTCAGTTTAGAACATTTCAACTTCATCATCTGATGTTGTTTCTATATTTAAAGTACAAAGACCTTTTATTTAAAGGTAGAATGAGGCTGATCAGTTACTCACAGTCTCTCCAGGGATCTCAGCCCGAAGAAGGAGCCATTCTTCAACCACAAGATCTTGTTGTTACTCAGAATCCTACAAGAAGTCAGGACATAATCTGGTTAATAGAACATGATAATTCCACTGACTTAAAACACATAATTATAGTAAATGACTGCTCTGTAAAATACTAATCACAAAATTCACTGCTGCATTTGCATTTTCCCATCATAGCAGTAAATAAAGATTACCATTTCCCAAAGTGCATAGTTTCTTCTTTATTAAATAAAAGCACAGTCAAGAAATATGTCAACAAGTGAATTTCAACTTCACCTTGAAAGCTCTAACACTGCTAAATGCCCACAATTCACTAGTAGATTATAAACTATCACAAAGGTTCTTGTTGGGCTTCCTTGTCTGCAGAAAGGCTGATAAAGCAAAAGACATGTTAAAAATTGTTCAAGATTAGAGGACAATAAAGTCATTTTGCAGTGACTGCTGTGGCAGGGAAGTACAAGGGATCATACCATTGATGGCTGACGTACACAGAGAAGTATTTAATTTTCTATAGGAGAGGCAAACAAAAACAGGCAAATCCAAAACTGTTTTCCTCTTGCAACTTCTGCATAGCAGAAATTCAGTAATTAAGCTGTGTCTGGCCTATCAAGCACCACCATTGTCGCTCACACATGCAAACTGGCCCTGCATCCAGGCCATTGAAAAAGTTGTCTATTCTTCCTCTTCACGTTAAACTATTGTAGATTTCACAAGTGGTTCTTCCCAGTTTAGTGATTTTTCACCACTATATATTCCTAGCTATTTCAGAAGCAATACAATGCGAACATGCACTCATTCTGAAGATGCTACCACTTAAAAACATTTCAATTTTCAACAGAAATGCAATTTGTTTTAGAAGCTCGAGAAATAGGTTTTTTAAACAGATCTAATGATTATGCAATGTGCAGAAGAAACATTTGTCTCTGAAAGGATCTAATTCCAGCTGCTTGAGAAATGAGTCTTTTAATGTAACACAATAAATTATACTTCTCTAGTGCACAGAATTACATTTCAGACTAAGACACATAGCTTGCAGTAAGATACAAAGTAGACACACAAAATTTCAAAAGACATTTTATGCTCCTAACTAGCAAACTTGAGACCTTTTTAATCAATCTTCAATTTTTAATAAAGTTTTAAAACAACCTGTTACACAAGACTATCTTAACTTGCCTCACTCTTAGTACTTCCCATTGTATATGAACAGTAACTGCTTTGCCCCAGCTTACACCTAATACATAAAATCTTAAGTCCAGGTGCAAGCATAACAATGTGGAGCACTCACTCACAGAGAAACAGAAAATAATTACTGAGGCAGGAAGGTTAAATACTGGAATGTTAGTAAGATTTAGAGACTTTTGCAAGTTATTTCTAAAATTCACATAGAAATATGTACTTTGATGTGACTTGATGGCCCACATGGAGAACAGAGAAGCCCAGACCTGACCTGTACATTATCACACCATGGTGCTGGTGAATACACTTGTGCAGCAACGCTGCCCCTCACCCAGAACCAGACAGTATAAACCACCAGAGACAGTTGGGGATTGATCATGATCGACAGACCCAAGCATCTGAAAGCACACAGAAGCTTACATTAACAAAAATTAAATATGCTTCAATGTACATACAGTCTGTTTCCATCAAGTAAGAAACTCCACATCTCACAAGATCCTCCTTCTACTTCTCAGATTAAAAATCATACATATGACGATAGATATTTATCTAATCTACCAACGCTTTTTTACCACCTTAGGAATACATTTCAGCAGTGACATGATGAAAGACTGGCTTAAAATTTAAAATATCTAAACTAGAAAATGTAAATACATAAAATGCTCTATTGTTTCATTCTCAATGTTCTATTATTTTATTATGTTTCTTTTATTCACCTTCTCTTATGAGGCTGCACAGAATTTGAGTCAGTTAAGAAAAAATGAAGACCCAAAATTAAAATTAGCTGGGTTTGGAAAGACTAAGATCATAAATTCCACTTCATATTGGGTCATAATTTTTAATACGTTGTGTTACAGAGAGACCATCTTTGCAGTCCATTACAATGACATTAGATACAAATACTGTATTTGGACCACCCTGCATAGCATGACTTGAAAAGATACATGCACTTCAGAACTCTCATCTGGCTTAGATACAAGTAGTTCTGCCTCTGAAAAAATTTTCATGGTCCCCATTTGTTCTTCCAGCTTTCTATTCATTCTGCCCAGAAAAAGAGAGCAGTCTGAACTTTGCTGGCAACTCCACGAAAATGCAGCACAAGTCAGCTGGTCTCCTACTCTGCCTCTGTGTCTCCTGTACAGCCCTACACATGTAAACTGAAACCAGTATCATTAATCCACATAAAATAAACTCCAAGAAATTAAAGAGAACTATCAAACTAGTAATAAATTGTAAGATTACACAGAATATTTAATTCATAAATAAAACTGTAAACACAGCTCATGTTTTTCAATACTGCTACCTCATTTATGTTTATGAAATATAAACTGAGTCTTGAAAACATATAACAGACACCACAAAATTTAAAAAAAACCAACAAACCACAACAAACCAAAACTTAGCTATGTAAATCTGAGTTTCTAAATGAAACCTTTCAAATCTTTATACCAGACTTTCACAGAGACCTTCACACAAAGATCAGGTTTCTAAAATTAAGTTTCTTTCAGGGTGTCCTCTTCTCTACAGTGCCAACTAAAATTCAGGTTTTATAAACAAAGTAATATGGGTATCACAGTTAAAATAGGATTCTTTTTCTGTTCAGAATCACAGCTTTAGAGAATTCTAGCATTCCAATAAGGTCCACAGGGAAAAGAACATCCTTTGTAACAATACAAGTTATGTATGTTTTATTCAGCTGGTTGGTACCGCTACATGGGAAGAATCCACATGTTTTTAATTAGCTTTAGTGATGTGCAAGAACTTGCAATAGGCTGTTATCAAGAAGGATTTAGTTTGCACTGAAGATCAATTTCATGAATACAATGAACAACTTCTCTGGAAAACATAAATCACATTATTTGTCATACAGTAATGAATCATTTAGTAAACTTTTGATGCAACTCATACCATTCTTCTCTTCTGAAGGCATTTGCTGTGGGAATGAGGATAGAAGAGAGGAAAGTTTTGGTTACATTGTTCAATATGCTAACTCAGAAATTAGGTTTAACTACAGATGATGAAAAATCTTTCCAGGTAATCAATAACAGGACAAACTGTGGCTCTTACTGACACTGAAATTACACCGAATAATTCTGTACATTATTTCTTCAGAGAAGTGACAGAATGGACATGAAAAATATGAAGTATGGCCGAAATGGGTACATCTCTCTTTTCCCTTGAATACAGTCATCTGCTTACAGGGAGATATTTCTAAACAAAGACCTGCAGAAATTTTGCAGTGAAGAACATCCTTCTCTTGTATTTATGGATCCAAAGGTTTGGTGGAGAAATACATGAAAAAAAAAGTGATATTTGATTTTGGATAGATTATAACAAAATTATGACTTTCAGATGTAACAGAAACTGACGCACTTATTTTAATAGAAGTTTAAATATAGTTTGGATTTTAAAAATAAACCACCACCATGCACTCACTATGATTAAGCATTTCTCACATTTTATTTATCTATAGGATTTTCACTTGGTTGTTTTTTGTTCGCTCATTTGTTTTCTGATGTGCTAGTGAATCACAGTGATGAATCTCACTATACATTGCAACTAGGCAGCTGGTTTAAATAATTATCAGTTTCTACCCCATGTGCTAAGAATCTCACATTTTTCAATATTTTATTCTGGCAGCAGAAACGCTAAGAAAATGAGCACCCTTTATTTCAGTTAAGCTATTTTCCAAAACCAAAATCCACCTAAAGGTTTTTTGGGCTTGT
>JAWWEU010000160.1:21497370-21560588 GCA_035583155.1 Acropternis orthonyx
GGGGTGGAGGTTGGTGGGTTTTTTTGTTTTGTTTGTTTGTTGGGAGGGTTTGGGGATTTTTTTGGTTAAGAAAAAGTTTCCCAGATAACCCCTCTAATAAGCATTTATTTTAAAGTTCAGTTTGCAAACTGTTGTTGCACAATATTCAATATTGCACAATGATTCAATCCCAATTAGCTGAAAATTCAAATCAAGGTACTTTCAGCCCCAGCTCTAATGGGATACAACTAAAACACTGCTGGGGAGCAATTCACTAGTCAGTATCACTCTGCTGATCAGACACTTTATGAACTCTTTGCTGACTTCAGTTGACTCTTTAAATTTTGTGTCTCTGCTGCTCCTTCTCCCAAGACACTTTGGGGGACAGTTTACCCCAGGGAGCCTGTTCAGAAGATATTAACTCTACACCAGGTTTGTCCTTTCCTGGCCCTGTGGAGCCCTCCAGCACTATTCCTGCATGCCCTGAAGGGATATCATTCAAACAGCCTCTCTTGTCATGCACTGACATCCTAAAGGAGGTAATCCACGCGTGTAGTTTCATGATGCAAATGTACATCTCTGGTGTCCTGAACCACAGACTGCACGATATTTCACCCATCCTGCCCTGGGAACAAACCCACCTCACATATACACAAGCATCAAAAATCATGCCAAGGAACATACTAACAGTGCAGAAGCATGGACAGTAAATGAGCCATTGCTTCCACTTTCCTGGACCTCCTTCTGTAGCAGCACAGACATATCTAAAAGAATTGTTCTAATGGGATAAAATTAATCTCTCTGATTTTCTTTCCAATTCTTTCATTTTAATTAAACAAGCCACAAATCACAGTTTTCTTAAATTGATGCTACAATTTTTGGTTTTGTGAAACCACTCAAAGAACAAAATGATGCAATCCTCTCTAACAGTCTCATTCAAGTGTAAAACATGCCCAACATATGAGAATTTACTGTAGTATTTTAAAAGTATCAAATAAAAAGTTCTCAATCATAATGGAAATAAACTTCAACTTCCTACAACCCCTGAAGCAGGGAGAAGGAATCTTTTACCATGCCTCCAAAGTCAATGAACTTGGGTTCACTTGATATTACAGAGTAAACAAATTCCACAGCTGAGGCTTCTTCAGTAGGATGGTGCTGCATCCACCAGCAAAGCCTAAACCCTGTGAGCATCCACAGAGAAAGCACAGCTTGGATAACCAAATCCAAGAAAGACAAGGCATTTAGATGAACATTTCTATTCCAAATTCATAGTGAACATAGAAGGAAGTGTGACCCATTACTGAAAATATGTATTTCCTCTGATAAAACTCACAGGGGAAAATACACAAAAACCACAAGCAAAAAACCCCCACCCAAACTTCAGAGAAAAAAACAGTAAAATGTCAACTTTCACCTGATTTTCTGCTGAGCAGCCCAGGAGCTGGTACAGACCAGATCTGACCCAGTCCTGTGTCTAGCTGATAGACCATGTCTAGAAAATTAATTCCTCCAAAATCCTTTCTTTAAGCCCTATTCACTGAACGCAGCTAAACAGACACTGCAGTGCTACAGGAAACATGAACAGAAGACAAACCACACCTGCCCCTGCTGGGTACTTCCTCTTAATTCCTATTTGGTTTTCCACTTTTCAAGTAAAAAGATGTGTTAGATGGATATCTAAGATAACTTGACTAAAGACAGAAAGCCTGGTCCATCAAGATTCTACACGTGGGGTTGTGTTCAAAAATTTGAGCTGTGCAGTTTCTCTCACATCCTAACTTAAGTTCAAGGCAATTTTATTTTAAAATAACAATTTAAGTACAAATAGTAAATTATTTTTACTGGAAGCTTGATAATAATTGACATATTGCAGTTTAAGCTGTTTGTTCTCTTTACTGGTGATTAGATACAAAGTGTGAGCAGACATCCTATGAAAACCTTGGTAGGGAAAAATGTATTTCATTTCTTCAAGCTATAAGAGTAAGACCAGAATCACTTATATTGAAATGTTACAGAGTAAAATAAAAACCTAAGTTTTTATAAGACTTTAACTTTTTAAAGCTTTTTTTAAGGTTTAAAAATCCTTCTCAGTAAACCAGAACATTGTTTATTCCCACAATATCCATAATTCATTGAGAGCTGCACCACAGGAACAAATTAGGAAGCAGCTTGCACAACAAACCTGGCAGGAACAGGGAAAAAAAAACAAAAAAACAAGGATTCCTTCTTTATGTGCCACACATGTAGAGACACATGGAACTATCATAAAATACAGGTAGTAAGAGCACTTTTTTCCCCCCCTCTCCAAACTAAAAACTACTCTGAGCTATGCCTTAGAACTTCAACAGATTAATACTAGAATTATACAGATAAACTGAGAGGGAAGTCATAGAACAATAACAAAACTGATTGAACAAGTGAAAAGAGAAAAATGACTGAAAACAGTACTGACAGCTCATGAGATGAATGGGGTGTGGTGGACATCTATATAGTTTGATACCCAAACAGAAAGGAGGAAAAAGTTGTGAAGATATGAGAAGTATTTATTAATTCATTACATATCAGCATTTGTGTACAGTAATTCATGGTGCCTGCTTCTCTGTCTGAGAACATCAAAACTTTAAAAAGCATAAAGATAAGTTATCAGAATATTGAAGATGCATAAAATGCTTTAAAGGGACCCCTCTCTTCCTGAAGCGAATTGTAGCCCATTGTATTGTCTTTTCAAATTAAACAAAGTGTGCGGTCGGCATTCTTAAGAGAAATCACATAAATATCCTGTAGAAAGTAATAAAACCCAGTCTCTCATCACCTTTAATTCCAGATGGTTTTATTATTATCTTTAATATATACCAGTTTTTGTTAAACCCATTCACTTGCAGCATAACCAATCCCAAGCATTCGTGAATACAGAAAAATATTCTAAGATTGCCTTCCATTGTACATAGCACATTCATGTGGCAAAAAAACAGCTATAGCCAAAAAGGCAGTAACAGCATAATAACTATCCTTCTAACTATCTTACTAACAGTAACAGCAAAACAGCTATTTTCAGATCTTGACACTATTCAATGATAGCAAAAGAATCAATGAAAATTTAAGTATCATGAAATTTCTGTTTAGGTAATTATTTATTTAAATGAAAGTCCTTCCATAAGTGCAAAGAAATGCTAATAGTCTGTCATACATTTAATGGAACGTAGGAGAAACTGTAGCTGACCACTTATATTATGGAAATACAATGTTGTTTTTGTGGAAAAATCACTGTTTAACAGCCTCACTGTCAGTAATTTAAAGTATAAGGCAAAATTCTTATTTTTGTGGCTTTGGTGTTCATACCGGTAGCTTTTCATCAATAGTCCTCTTGGGTGAGGGACTGCTAGGTCACATTCAAAATCCCAAAGCCAGAAAGTCCTTGCATTAATTATCACACCAACCAATTTAATGAAGTAACATCATATTCAACAGCCTTTTTTTGTAAGCAACATCACAATTCAAACAGTAAAACAAAATACATTATCATCACTAGCAGGACACACAACTCATTCTCTCCCTAATACTAGTTTAGTGGTATTAATAAATCAACAAAAGGAAGCAGCAAGGTCACTTTCAAATAGAAATTTTAATATGATTTCTTAGCAGTGGGGGAGTTTTCATCTTTTGAAACAAGCCCACTCCACCACAGGATGATATTAATTAGCTGAACAGGACAAGAAGCAGTAGGAAGCAAAGCATTACTAATAGGACTGTAAGTACTTCAGAAAAGAAGGGTACTTGTCTACTTTATGACTTTTGTCAAGCACCAGCAAATTTCTGAACTAGATGATCCTATTAAGGAAAGCTTTCTTTACACAAGAACTTTTATGGTCTAAAGGTTATTTCTATATATTAGTGAACACCCTGTGTCACAGGATTCTAGGCTCAGAATTTAATCAATTGGATTCAATAAAGTCAGTACCTGGAAATCTTATGTCATTAGTGGATGATTGTAGAAAAAGACTTGACAATATAAACAGTACGTAGACTAGAATTATGCAGTACTATTTCCTAAAATCACATCATATTGAACTGAACATAGAAGGCAAAGATATAAAAACGTGATGAATCATGACTGTTTTACTACAACATGTACACACATTGATAACATCATTAAACTGTCTGGATAAATCTTGCCTTTAGAAGTTTTGAACTTGAGTGCAGATAACTCTCAAATGTAATTTAAAAACAAAACCAAAAACCAATACATGATTTTTTGATAAGACAGCATTTTCATTCTATCTTTTGAAGAGATAATTTTATCTAAGTGAGATTCTGTACTATGTCACTATACCAACCATGTGCATGGTCTTTACTTGAGAGATAGTTATGTGTGTTTAACTTTCTGTGATGGGTCCTACTGAGTAGCAGAATTACTTACATGAATTAAATTCATCACGTGTATTAGTTTTTGAAGATCAAAGACTCTATTGTCAACATTTTCTTTGGAGAAAGAGAGGAATTGTTCAAAGCTCTCTCTACAATGAAAAGGAAATCCTTATGCCTGAACTTGCAATAAAACACCATTTCTAAAAGCATATGTAGGCAACTGGTGACAGCATGGGGCTGCATGCCTTGGTGTTCCTGGTTTTGCCTAACTGCACATCCTTCATTCAATGAAAATATATTTAAAATCCATTTTCAGTAGGAAAAATGAGACGGATACAGAAAATGAAAAAAAATTCTTCTCCACTGACTAAGCCTGTGTAATATGCAAATTGATTTAATTAAGTGATTGTTTATAGGAGACTTAGCTTTAGATGTGCTTTTCATTCAGCTCAGTTGATGTTGTGTGGAGATTACATTCTTATGTTTGTTTGTTTCTCATCCACACTTCTACACAATTCACACACAGCAACGGTGCAAACAACACCAGAAGGAGCAAAGCAGCTGAGAGAACAATGCACCAGAACAATGTGCAGATTTGAGCATTTCAGCATGCTCACCACCAATTAGACAGACAAGAGCTGCAAAACATCTTCATCCTACAGGACATGAATTTTAACACTCATTTCAGTGGGCTTAAGAAGCTAATTTACCTTCCCCATTTCAAAATGGTTACTGCAGTGATTTGCAATGGTGATTCATGGCAAGGTCAGCATAACCCTTCCTCTCTCCTGAGTTTACACTCTACTGCTCAGCCAAATAATCACCAGCATCCCAAGCTGCCTTGCAGATCTCACAGGAGGGCCAAACTTGCTGTTTATATTACTTAAATACAGTCAGGAAGTTTTATTCTACAAATAAATTCTGAATTCTTATGTTCAAGAATTTCAACAAGATTACCAAATAAATTATTAAATCTTAATTACAATTTTTTAAGAAATAACTCACCTTTCCTAATTTGGATTTTACTATAACTTACTCCTAAGTCATTTTGAAAAAGGAGTAATACTTCCTTGTATATTACAGTTCTTGTATTACCTTTTACTTCCTTCATAAGATCTTTTCAGCACTACTCTTATTCAGCCAACTGCTCTTCTTTTAAACCCTGAAACATCCATTTTGCTTTCCCCAATTTTGCTAATCTTGTATGTATTTCTAAAACAACATTATAAAGTTTCCATATTATTTCTGAAAACTATGCTCAGAACTGTCTTCAAAATGCTCGCATCTCTCAGTTACTACAACAGTTAAGGAGTAAAAATTGCTGAATATAAATCCAGAAAAATACTCTGAAGTTTCCATCATAGTAACTTATTTTGATTTTCCCCCAAACTGATTTGTTTTTAAAATGGTTATAGCTTAACTCATAGGTTCTACTGGGACTGTAATTGTATTTTGTGAAAGGGCTATCTGCAGTAGTATTTTTAAAAATGAAGATGTGTATCTTCTAGTAATTCAATAAAATACAGAACTCATTTTGGATCCTTTGGGCAATATATATAAAAAACTGAAATCTTGAAAGAAAGACTGGTCTGATAATATTAAGTAATAACTAGCTGAATTTGAAAAGAAACTCTTTCCTTATAAGGATATATTTTAAAGAGCTAGGTTATGAAATCTAAATGTTTTCTTCTATTTTGCCTCAATCATAGGACTGCAGGTCAGAAGGCTCCTCTCTGTCTTCCATTTGGTTTCAAAGATTGAGAGGAACAGAGTTTTAGCTGCTAATAGGGAGTGACAAAGAAATTTTCTGAAGTACTTCAGACAACTACTAATACATCATGCTCTGACAGAGTGAGAGCCCAAAATTTTAAACATTTAGTGATTTTTTTTATTTAAGGCAAGTGGACACCGCACAATATATACTGTCCATCATACCAGTTTACAGTTCTTTTTGGTGGTGCTTCAAGGCTGAAAAATCATTTAAAAAACAGATTTGGGTTAGTATCCAGCGGAGGTAGAAAATGCAGGACCACAAATAATTTATATCTACCAATCACCTATATTGTAAGGGACCTCCACAGATCATCCAGTCCCACCTCCTGCCCAAAGCACACCCAGTCAGGTCAGAGAACTGCTCAGAGTGCTGAAATGTTGACACTCATTTTGTAACTGAGACGTTAGCCATTGTGGATTATTTTGACCTTGAGCACTACTTATAACATGGACTACAATAGATGGAACAATTCCTGAAAAACTTTACTTCAGACAGCACACAGGTACCCTGTTCTATACCTACTGCAAAGACCAAATATTTACAGCAAAAGGATTGTCACAATTGTCAGAGTGAGGAACCTTAAACGTGAGGATGCAGACCATGAGCTTTGCCTCAATCTCCTTCTGCTTTACCAAACATGGGTCCCTAACTGGACCAAGAATATTTGTGCTAGGGATTACACATTAAAATCACGCATTTGTAGCCAACAGGCTGAATGCATTTTACATCTGTGCCAATGTCTTCCTTTAAAATAATTTCTTTCAGGATCCATAAGTCACAAGAGAGACCATATCAAATCCCAGTTCCATACTGCCCACCTAAGTCAAACAGAAAAACTATTGAAAAGTAACATTTATCATAAATAATCTTCATAGAATATCCCTTGTTTCCAACATTAATTAATATTATTAAAGTGTTTACTTCAAAAATTCCCTATGTTAGTATAATTTTACTGAACATATATGTATAACATACAGAAAAGAACAAACATTTAATGATTTCTTCTAGAAATAATTCAACTTCTAGCCATCTTTTTTTATTTCCAATTTGAAATTATATGAAGGTGTGCCAAATCAGTACATAGAATTAATAATTAATTACTATAAGTAGAAGACTGCCTTTACTTAGTTAAAGGTGTTAATTTTGAGCCTAAGCAATGTGCTTGTGTCTTACATCTCAAGAGATTTTGCACTGTGGAAGGGCAACGTGGTTACCTTAAGAAAATGAGATAAAAGACAAGATTCTCTGAAGAGCTTGGGAAGGCAGTTTTCACCCCAGGTAATGAATGGAACACAGCAATCATCTCAGTTCATCTACCTCTCAGCTTCCAAGCTAAAGTGGTCAATGACAGTCTCACTTGTGATTTGTCTTTTTTTAATCTCAGTCTCAAATGCTATCTATCAGCTCAGGTGCTTAAAACTATCTTCCCAAGGCCGTGTTGTCCAATATTTGATGTTCTTTCCATTTTAGCTATAGCCGCAGTCTTCGAAATAAAGCTTTCAGCACAACTGTTCAAAACACTGGCATAAATAATACACAGACACCTAACATTTGATTCCATTTCCATTACACAAATAACTTTTTCCTACCTGGCTTTGTATTTGTTTTTTTCACATTAGTCAATGTTCAGCTCATTCAACCGTCTTTTGTTTGATACTCAATTGCAAATATTCAGCTTTACCTCACAGTGTGCATTTCTGCCAAATGGCTCCGAAAACATTTAGCTGTACAATAACTGGAGCTGAATGCATTGCTTTTAAAATAATAAACTCTGGCAGCAATATCCACAAGGAATTCCAAAGCCTTTGCAGGGAATCATGTCCTGAAGCAATCACAGCTATGCTAAATGAAACTCAGTTATTCCTGATGGTTTCCCAATTCATTTCTTCTAGTGGTTTTAAAAAGGTTCCTAAAATAAGGATGGCAGAATAATTTATTCTTTTTTCAGAAATGTTTTCAGATCCTTGAATAAATAATGAGAGTGATAACACCTTTCATGGATGCCTGAAATGACATGAAAGGATAAGTGAGATCAGTTGCACTTATTTATTTTTCAAAAACAGAGACTGTCTTCAGAAAGAACAGAAGAAATAAAAAGCACAAAAGAAATAAAAGCAGGGACAGAGAAGAGAATATAGCAATGAGTACTAATGAAGAAAAACAACGAAAGAAAGTAAGATAAAGATTGTCTTTTCTGGTACACATACAATTAATGAACTATTTACTAAACTGGTCCACAACTGATACACAACTTTTGTTCTCTAGGAAAGCAGCACAACCTGTTTGAAGCAGAAGGACAAAAAAGGATCATGTTCTTTAATAATTCCTAAAATAAATAGCTTAGACATTCACTCTTTGGGCAAGCACCTGGTAAAGAAATGGACAGTGGGGTGTACCAATATGGATGATGCATCATCCATCAAAGACAAGAATGTACAAGTACAGAATACAATGGAAAATTCTAGTAACAGCCAAAATCAGCATGGGTACCCATCTGTTTCTTTTCCATTAAAATGCTATTTTCTCATTTATAACTGTACGACATGCAACACATACAGTTGTTTTTTTACTGTTCATACATACAAGTGACACTTATCAGACCATCATTTTTTGCTTACTGTGTTAGCATAGGAAACGGTTAATGTATAGAATTTAAGGCAGCAAGTTGTTAGTATAAATAATCAGTCTCATTATTGAATTTAGACTGAAACCATGTAACATATCTTAAAGACGGCCAAGTGCCAGACAAATGGTAACAAAAAATAAATTATTCATATTAGAAAGAAAAGTCTGTAACACACACCCTCTGGATTATCAAATAAGATTTGTAACATTAAACCTGAATATTTCAATGCTGTTTCAAATCAGTTTTCCCCTCACACTATGTTATTACAATGATTAAAGAGAGAGTAAATAAGATAATTCTCCTTCAAACTTCATTTAAATATCCATTTCTGCTGTGTTTCCTGTATTGAATTTAGCTTACTTTGGTATTCCCTGCTTGTTAGCCCTCTCTCTCTAAGATTTGTTTACTTACCTTCCACCAGAATCCAATTTCTTATAGAACATCAGAAAGGCACTTACAGAAATATAGAAATAGATGCCACAAATTAGCCTCAAGAAGTGCCACAGAATAGTTAAAAGATATCAGAAGTCCTCCTCTTTGAAAGCTTTGTGTATTAAAGATTAGATAAAAGCAGAAATTTAATTTCCAAAAACTCTTTCAAGATTGTAACAGAAACACATATAAGTACATCTTTTCACGCAATTTTAGGTTAAGTAGAAACGTTCTAATTCCAAGTCCTTCACATAAGACAAGTAATCATGAACTAAATTGCTCCTGAGCAAAACCAATTATATTCAATATAGACTAGGGATACTATTAATAAGAATGGCTCAATGCCTTAATTATGTATGATTCTGGTCTAACCAATTTGAATATTTATGCAAAATAATAGAACATTACCTTAAAGCATTTCATGGCAAGATAAGCACACACTCCCATAAGAACAATATACCTGAAGCCAAGCTTAAGGCATCCATATCAGTTGTCTACCTACAGCAATATTATCTACTGTGTCATGCTCTGATTTGCTTTACCATTCATTTCAATAATGTTTCTATACCTGAAAAATGCATCTTATTTCAAGATGACAACTCTAGAATTATGTTTTGAGGGATTTTGCACTTTTTTTTAATCTCCAATTCCAACAAGTCTGGTTGTCAACTTTCTTTAAAAGAAGATTTTTACAAATAATGTGGATAGAATAATGCCACACAAAAAAAAAAAAAAAAAAAAAAAAGGAAAGCCCTGACCTAAGTGTGCCATCTAGGCACAGCAGAGGTATTCCCTAGAAAAACAGCTCTTTTTATTCACCCCAAAAAAACCCTGAGTCATGACTTCTGCAATGCTTCCTTCCTCCCCTTCAAACTCTGAAACTCTAAGTACTGTACTGTAACACACCTTGGAATCCCAAAACATAATCACTTGCCTGACAATGCAGGAGCCTGGACTCCCCTGCCGCAGGAGGGCACGGCAGTTGCCCCTGCAGTGCACTCCATTCACTTCCTCTGGAGCCCACAACAAACCTTTGGGATTGCCAACTATTTTGAGAAGGGGAAAAAAGTCAGGATTCCCAAAGCATGCCAGAAGCACAGCAGGACTGGGGACCTAGGACTGGGAAAAGAGCAGGAGCTGTTGATGACTAAGTCCACATCCACAGGGCATTCACGCTCACCCAGAGCCTTCTCCAGGTAGCAGTAAGTCAGAAGGAGAGTAAGAATCTGGGAATCTCACCAAGCAACTTCATTTTAAGTGTCCATGGCTCCCTGAGGGCTCATCTCACAGCAAAATATTCAGGCTGTTACCTTTGAAGCACTTCTTAACTAAAAGCTATACAATTGCTGCTGCATAATCCAAATACAAGCATGACTTTAAATTTACATATCAAGTAAATAGAAAAATACATTTCCTAAATGTTATTTTCACACTTCTATCAACAAAGACTCTATTTGTAAATTTCCTTAATTTCAGAGTTATACATGTTGGAAAAATGTTTCCTTTATCACACTAATCACTCCTACAGAGGGGATGTGTTACTTCTCAGACACTACAGTGTAGATACTCTGACATTATCCTTGGATTCAGTAAAGTCAAGATAACAGGAATTTTAAATCGCTTTTGATGTTTCTTACATCTACAGTAATGAATGACACAACAGCTATCTATCATGATACATGTGCATCTGAAGACCATTATAATGCTGTGTGTACTGAAAATTTTTTTTTAAACCTTGAAGCATTACACTAAACCAGCTTCACATAGTCAGGACCAAAAGGGAACTGTAGAAAAGCAAAAGGCAGTATCTGCTGTGCCCCTTTTTATTACTTCAATATGCACACTAGAAGATATTAAAATATATCGTTTCTTACTCTGAAAGGTATTTTCCTTGGCCAACAGAATTTTCTTAGCCTTCCTTAAGGGAACAGATTTTCAGACATTTAAAATGGCAAGCTCTCTTACAAATTATGCTAAGTGTCAAGGGTTATTTTTCATTGCAAAGCCTTCTCTCACTGGTTGTAACAGAATGGAACTAAGACTATATTTATTTTGCAATAATCTTTCTGTATAAGAGCATAGAACATGAATAAACATAGGATTTCAAGCTCCCTTCGGTTCCAAGTACAAAATAAAATAGGTATTGAGAACAGCTAGATCAGAGGCAAAAATATTTAAGTTTCACACAAACTTTATGATCAAAGACAAAATCCAGAGTGATCCAGTAGAAGCAAAAAATTAGATTAACTTGATGAGGTCCCTACCATTGGAAGCTCTATTGTTCTTTTTTTTTAATAAAGCACATCTGAGTATTCCTTACCCTTAAAATTACACTCATTTCTCTAAGTATTCTTATTGCACAGAAAGTGAACCAAACTACCAGAAAGATAATTATTCGTGTGGTTTTGGACTTCTGGGTGAGTTGGCAAAAAAATCAAATTTCCAGCGTTTCAGGCTACAACTCTAAGCAAGCAACTTTCCCTCCCACTTCACTGATTTCAGCCTGAGCATTAGGATGAATGAGAACTGCAGAGCTGAGAATTACCATGAGAACAAAAACTGTGAGCAAGAATGAGCTGAGATGCACGAGTCAACTTTGGAAAGCCAAAGACAACTCCGGCTGCATTGTTTAGGCAAAGCTAATTTCACTGCTGAGCTTCTTACTAAGTAACTGTGTATGAAAACCAACACACATACACATATTCATTTTACAGATCCCTTTAAAACAGCTACATTTCAGTAAAGCACTACTAGCTCATCTCTCTGGGAAAGCTTTATTGGTGCTTTCTCTGTTACATGTGGAACAGGTGAAACATCAGTCTCAGCTATGAAACCTGTCTGAGCAGCAGGGCAGTGAAAGCAGTGGTTCCTCCCAGGGACACCCCCTGCCCCAGTGATGGACAGCATGGGGATATTCTAAGCAGAGGGACAGAAAATCCCCAAGCACAGACTGAGTGCATTTTCACCTCATGCCACCATAGATCATGAAAAATAACTACCCATCTTTGCAAGAGAGATTCTCAGAGATTTTCTCAGGGGAGAATAATAGGTGGCAATAAAAACTGGTAGCATCATTTCAGCAAACACCTGCAATCCTCAAGGGGGTAATACTCACTTCCAGTCTTGTAAGCATTAAGCCACATACTGACCACACCAGTGACCTTAAAAACTGTTATACACAAGGTATCATACCTGATCATATCTCTCCCAATGCTGGAGAACAAATGTTTTGCAGGTCTCTTTGGAAAACCAGTATCTTCTCTGTGCTGTCAAAGGGCATTCAATAATTGTAACCAGTATGATTTGATAGAAATTCAGCAATAGCATGACGTGATTTGATCAGACAAGATTAAAAGGACTGTAATATGGCACACTGAGTATTTGCTTTTCAAATTAACACTGTAAAGCCTGAAAACACTTCCAATTAGCAGATGTTGTACCAGCGGACTTAAAATCCAGTACAAGGAAATCTGGCTGCTGATCCGTACAGTTCACCATAAACTTAAAGGCATCAGCAAACAAATCATGCCTCAGAACACAACTCCAGAGCTCCATCAAGGTGTCAGATGTCTGCTGTGTTCTCAGCTCCCTGCTCAGTGTAGAGAATAAATCAAAAAGATTGCTGGACTCCATGGCACTTTTACAGAGTGCTTTAAGTACCTGGGTTTGAAAGGAAGATTTTGACTGTCAAAACTTCTTTACATATAATCTCTATACATATTTCAAGGGCACAAGTTTTGAAAATTTACAGCCATTCTTGTAGATTAAGGTGCCAACTGAACCCAGCTAATGATAAATACTTTCATATAATGGGTGTCACAGCTCACAGCAGTGACTGCACTTGGAATTGGTGCAGGAAGGGTTAAGTCAGTTATTACTTGGTGAAATTCTGACGTTGACTTTTATGTAGATATTTGGCTACTAAAAGCAATGAAAAACTGTGGTGCCATTCACTGACCTTTCCTCCACACCTAACACTGCCTGACAGAAAGACTTAACTTAGTCTGTCAATTACAAATTGCCACTCTGCTCTCACTCTGATCAACTAAATCATCTATGGTATTAAAAACAAAATCTCCCCTATACCTGCCTTGGCAGTATATTTCATGAAAGCATTCACTGTTGGATAAGTTTTTGAGCTTGCACCCGCCTTTTACAGCTGTGATAAATCACTGTTACTACAGTTTGTGCGACCGCAGATTTATCTTAGAGTAGATGAAATCACATTTCCGGTTATGGTTTGTACTTCCAAAACAAGATGGTTACTCTTGTAAACCTTTTAAAGACTATTTCTAAAGTTGATTTCAGAATTTGAAGGACGTACTGCTAGCACTAGAGCCTGAAATCAGATACCTGCCACAGCTATAACATCTGTTCAACTATCAAGAAAGAGGAGAAGCGGAGAATATAGTATTAATAAAACAGCAAAATTAATGTGCAACAACTTCCTAAAATACCTTAGAGTTGAACTGAATAAAAGAATCAACTACCAACCTCATTTGGAGAATGTCAACAGAATATAAAACCAGTGAGGATGCAGTTAACACCACCTGACCCAGCAATACAAGTATCTTCAAGACTTTATAGATTTCACCACAAACACTGATCCTGTCTGTAATAGATTAGTGCTTTTCAGAATGTCAAACCTGGAGTTGTCTTTTTCTTCAATTTATCTCTATTTTACTATAGAGATATTTTAATATTTTATAAACCTTATGACCTTTTTAAAGAGCAAGTAATACAAGTTACAACATTCTCTTGCATGTGACTACAGGTCAAGAGTCATAGGGCTGCTCTGCACATTGTACTTTGCTGTTTTTTGTTTAAGACATCTTTTATCTCAGTTATTATTTCTGCTTTTGTACATTTATGGATTGAACAGAATAATTTTAAAAGAAGTATAAAAACTATAACAAGAATGTGTTCATATCTGAGTCTGACACTTTCAATCACGTTAAATTACACTGATTTAATACCTCAGTCTCACTGAAATCCAGATCAGTTTAGAAATCTCTTTTCACATTTCTAGACAATTGCTCATCACATTAAACTCTTTGCTCAGAGCTAAAATACTCAGAGAGCGCCCATTTTTCCAATGTAGAGTATCAACACATATGCTTTAGAAACCATCATCAGAAAAAGCTCAGCACCTGAGGAAGTTCTCATCATCTACAGTAAAATGTGGAAATTAGGTGCTGGCCTACAGGCAACAGTCAGAAGAGGCCAAGGGAAGAAGACCCAGGACAGAGGCACTGAGGCAAATAACAGGATTCGACTGAAATTATAAAAGTAAACTCACTTTTTATCACTTTCTCACACTTTCTAGATTTCAGTATTCTCTTCAGAAATGCCCAAGAGACAGATGTTTTAGTGAATGTCCCAGCAAGTTTCAGCACATTCACCACAGTCAAATAAAGAACAGATTTAGTAACCTAACAAGAGGTACCTCACTTTGGCTACTTGATCTCCCTTCTTCTAAAGCATCCATGGTTGCATTTTCATCCAAATGATACACCAGAACTATAAAAAGCTTCTTGGCCTGCAATCTGGATCATCTCATTCCCATCTGTAAATCATCAGCTAACCACTGACTAGTCAGCAGTTACACGTTTTAGGTAGCAATTTATTACATAATTGTTTTTAAAAAAAACATATACAAAATTATTGTGGGCTTTAAGAGGCATGCAAGAATAAGATTAACAGATTTCTTATTTAGCTTGAATGTAAGTTAAATGACATTGCCTGTATCAACATGCTTATAAAGTACATTTGATACTATTGCATTTATATTTCTTTAAGCTCGCCACCAGATTTTATAAGCTGTATTAGCCTGAGGCATATTATATTCATAAGACGTGCAAAATTTCTAGCTGCATAGCTTATATTGCATAATTTTGCAGCTGCATAGTTCAGAAAGAATGAGCAGCAAAAATCAACGGCAAACCACCACTAGCTCCATTCATTCCCAAATGAATAATAGCTTGAAGAAGCGAAAATTCCAGTAGGTCACTTTCTAACATGCAGCATAACATAAAAAACCAAACCCAGTAAGTTTGCATTCCAACTGGACATGGTTCTTTTCAATATTCAGTCTGTTCCCAGAGAAGGCTATCAGGCTCCTAATAGTTCCATACGCTCAAAATAACGGTGGAGATTTTGGCCATACTGCTTTGGAATGTTAAGTCTGTAAACTAGGCAAAGTATTTTATATACTTAAGGCTGGTTTTGATTCTATAATAAAAGGAATACAAATTCTTAAATCCCAGAGTGTTATTATGAACATTCAAGACAGTTCTCTAAATTTCAACAATGTGCCTTTAAATTTCGTCAGCTTTCCTACTATGTTTAAAGAGAACGAACTTTCATACGGTTGATTAAAATTTTCCTAAGCTATATAGTTTCATAAATATGTTTTCATGAAGAAAGAAGAGCTCTTGAACTTGAGATGGGCAGCTTTTGAATCCAGAAATTCAATTTCCTTAGAGAATATCTGAAAGCCACATTACAGGAAGCTATGGTTCCTGACTTAAAGGAAGTGGAGGGAAGGAAAAAGTAAAATAACAAAATGTGCAGCTGACCTGAACCTGCCAAAAAAAATCAAAATAAATATTACCCTGCATATATTGTCCTGAACACATGTTGCATTATAAACAGCAGCTGACATGCACCAATAAATAAAAAGGGTATGAACTTTGTTTAATATGTCAACACTTAGCAAATTATCAAAACAAAACCAGCAGCATAAGCTAACTACTTTTATCAGCTTTCATGAGGCCTTTCTTGCATTTTCCTTACATTTAAAATACATTTCTGATTGCTTTAGGCAGCAAAAAACACACAAATATAGGAATTATCTTGCTTATTGATATATTGTATTGTACGTTGGCAAATCTGTTTCTGACCATGTGAAGTACTGCACACTTTAAGGAAATAAAAAAAAGTCCTACAGTGTTTAAAGTCCATCCCCAGTAAGATTATTACTCCGAAGCATCAAATGCCTGCAGCACTTTTAATCTACTCCACAGTAAACATATTTTCTCATTGTACATTTCTTTTTCCAAATCTTCCTTTAAAGCATTATATTATGTGCACTGACAGTGTCACTCCCAGCATTCAGATATTGTTTATATAATCATAGCAATTTGTCTTTCACATCAATTCACCGCTTCATTTAGGTACTTCTATTTCAAAGAACTTTGTCTCAGTATTTAACTTGGTTTTATTTTTTATACTGCAGTGGTAAACATTTTTGAAAATAGTATTTTTCATAAGTAACACTTGTGCCATACTTAAATATTACTTCATTCACTTCACGTCCTTTCCAATTTCACTAAAAGCTCCCTCTTAACTTTACTGCTCGTTATATCCTGTCAATGAATTTGTTTGCTCTTTATGTCAATGCATCCACGTTATTCCCTCTTTGCTTTCTGGGAACTCACCAAAGTTCATAGTATTAAATTCTTCCAGCTTCATTTGTGTCAAAAAGAGATACAAAGGGCTATAAGCATTCTTTATACAGTCCAAGTGTAAAAATTTATCAGATTAGGGTTTTTGTGCAAACTTAAAAATATTATTGCAACACAATAAAGAAAAAAATGGAAGCTTGGTCTTTCCAAATTAACCGATTCAGCAAAATTGTTTAAAGGGAGACTTGTTCTTGTTTTTTTAAAAAGAGAAACATTGTTATATTACAAAATTTGTATATTAAAAGAAGTTAAAGTAAAAATCGTGGGCTGTAATCCAAGAGTGCCTAATGGGCAATAGTGATATTCCATCAGCACTCAGTAGACACAAGCCCAAAACGTGAACAGTTTGAAAATACCATGTGTGGGCTAAATTCTGCCAATCCTTATCCCTGCCAAGGATAACATTTGGTCCTAACTCTTCTGTCCTGAGAAATAAAATAAAAATTTTACTTTTTCTGGGTTCAATGCATAAGTATAAAAGTATCAAAAATAATGACATATGATAATGACTTATGTGTAAAAAAACCACTGTGCCACTAAAATATTAAAATACATTCTTCATTTAATTCTCTTCTCTCCTAACACAGACAGTTAAAATCCATGTTGTTACAACTGTATAAACTATATAAAAATAAAATTCAAGGTAATTTTTATATATCAGCATCGAAGATGTTTCTTATTTCTTTATACTCAAAATCTTTCTTTGAAGGTTAATTCATTGGAACTGTTGGCTTCCTTCTGGGAATAATTTTTTCTGGTCTCCAGACTTTCAAAATATTATTATTGTAATTAACATGGATTTGAAGACTTGATATTCCTGCATTGCTTTCAAAGTCTACTGAATACCTTGTACCAATCAACTTATTCATGAAATAAAATGACAGAGGCAAACTCAGAACCATGTTGACCCAATACAGCAAACCAGCAGCTATCACATACAAATCCACCTGAAAAAGTTATAATTCTTCAGTAAGAACTGCAGAACTGAAGCAGAACTTAAAAATCCTTTATAATTTTAGCATCTTTGGCCTCCCCTTCTGCTTCTCAGATTATTTATGAAACCCAGCACATCTTCATGGTACTTTATAAATAAACAATAATGACAACTTTTCATGCAGAAACAGTTGAATCACCAGAGCATATTGTTCACATCCATCGCATTCTTATCCTTAACTGACATTGGGAACTACACCTGTTATTTTTAATTCATAACTCACCATCTGAAGACATCACTGTCACTCCCCTTATTATGTGTATTTTCTCATCAGAACGTCTGTTGCCAAATCAACACTTCGATGCAGAGAGTGGCCACTAAGGAAGCTACTATTTGCAGTTTGGATTCAGACCGGCAGGAATGGACATCAAAGATGACCAAAGGATGCAAAACCTTATTAAAACGGGATGTGATCCCAAATTCTTCAGAGGAGGAGAACGACTAGCCAGCAAGCGCATGAACTGCATAAGAACTGCACCAAAGGCAAAGCAGCGCACAAGTATTTTTCTTAAGTGTTATACATATTCTAATGTACAATTACTAAGCACTATTGTGGCTTCCTGCTTTACTTTTAGAATTACTTTGTTGTAGGTAGTAGGCCAGACTTACAGTGGCTGGTGCCAGCTACAGCAGGAAAACCATCTAGAACTGTTAGACAAGTTACAACTAAAACCACTCCAGAAGAAAAAGAGAAAACATGGGGGGAAATGAATAATAATTAGTAAGAGGTACTTTCCTACCATCTTCTATGAAATACAATTCTTCTAGAAACAAATACATCAGCTACCCTTCTGAGCTAATGAACCTTTGCAAGAAAAGCAGCTTTAACAACATAAAAATTAATGCATTTATTTAAATGGTATCCATTTAAAACATTCAACAATAAAGGTAAAGTGCCCTGCAGGGCTGGTTGAAATGCAGTAGTTCACTTCTGAAACTCAAGTCTGAGCCCCACGTCCCCATGGCTTAAGCAAACAAGGACAAACCTAATCCCCTGAATTCTGACTTAAGAGTAGTATAAGACTTGAATTATCTGATGACATAATGTTGCTTACAATAGTTTCTTTTTTTCAGTAGGATTTTTAACCTGTTTTTGTCAGTTCAAGTGCTCCGTGTATCCTGCATGTGATATAACATGCCAAAATTAAAAGTCACTGTAGTAAATCAAGCTAGTATGAATAATACATCCTAAGAATCTATTAAGTATCAAAGCCAGAAGATTTTCAGAGATCTTACATAACTGCTGTGAGGAACCTGTTTCTTGTATTGCTGTTCCTTTCTACCCACACAGCTTTTAAATTTGTGTTATGGTCATCACTGAAGTAATAGGAAATAATGATATTGCAAGACACAAAGCAAAGGAATTTGAAAATAGAACTAGTTCCTCCATTTTCAAATAACTTATCATTTCAAAATTCAGTATCCATAACACAGGCAAACCAAAATAGGTTAGCTGATTTTTTTAAACACTTCTGAATGCACCTCAGTGCCACTACTGGGTATTGTACTCAGTAAAACTTCCAGTGAATATTTCACAAGTGATCCCAGTAAACATACAAAATCATTTCATCCCAGGCATTCCAAGGTGTATAATTAGTTCACCTTCACGAGCTACAAGGGGTATCAAGAGCTGGTGGGTTGGCCTTGGCCAGATACCCACCAAGCCACTCTATCACTCCCCTTCACAGCTGGACAGGGAGAGAAAGTAAGATGGAAAACAACCCGTAGGTTGAGATAAGGCAGTTTACTAAAGCAAAAGAGAACGTCTGCATGTGCACAAGTGACAAGGAAATAAAAAAAGTTTTATTCTCTACTTTCCACCAGCAAGCGATGTTCAGTCACTTTCCAGGAACCAAGGCTTCAGCATGTGTCGTGGTTGTTCCTGAAAATGAACACTGTAAGTAACAAATGTTCCCTCTTCCTCCTCCTTTCCTTAGCTTTTTTATTTGAGCTGACAGTATATGGCATGGAATATCTCTTTGGTTAATTTGGGTCAGCTGGCCCAGTTGTGTCCCCTCCCAGGATCTTGTTCACCCTTAGCCTACCAATGGAGGGAATGTTGAGAGACAGCACTGATGCTGTGCCAGTGCTGCTCAGCAGTAGCCAAAACACTGGTGTATTATCAAGACCTTTCTAGCTACCAATGCAAAGCACAGCACTCTCAGGCCTGCTGTGGGAAAATTAACTACACCTCAGCCAGACTCAAAACACAAGAACACTGAGGAATGTAGGAAACATAGAATTCCTCTCAATTCCTGAACTAACATACAAAACGATGTCAAGTAATTTTCAACTATATGTAACAGGGCTGCAAGTTGGCCAAAGCTTTGAAGATCTGCCTAATCCCTTTGCTCCCAAAGAGAACTCATAGGTCTTTTCACTATGGAAGACAAATCTGAAATAAGAAGGGGTTTAATCCAGACCTCCCCTGGTCAGCGCTTCCATACAGTGACTGGGGGAATGTGGTGGGAGTCCTTTTTCCTGTTTGTCTAAGAACTGGATTTTGAAAATCCACTGTGTTTGATTTGTATCAAAATCTCCACCACCACCACTTCTAGTCTTTCAGCAACCATCACGGTGTCCCCATGCTGGTGTCTTCTTGAGTTCACAACATGCGTGTAACTTGAATGGAATTCTGCTCATTCCCACTTCTGTACTCTGGTTTGGGGCACAACGCTGCCTCCAAGCACGCTGATGGGATTTCTTGTGGGTTAAATCAAGTTCAAGTTCTGCTCCAGGAATGCATCTAATGCCTTTCAGAAGAAGAGCCTTCAGTCTGTGAGACTAGACTAGAGCTAGTCTGAAATTAAATACAAATGCACATTCCCCCTCATGCCCAAAGTATGTAAAATGGAGTTCTACAGCAGCACTTAACACTCCAGAGTTACAAATGAAACCTCTCTAGGATGGACACTCAGTTCTCATCATCAACTCCTTTGCCCTATGGATCAACAGCCCTGCCTGTGTTGGAGCCCTGCACAAACCCGTGGGCTGCCAGGCACCTGCTCACCATCTGCCCTCCCACTGGCTGACAGGTACCTGGAAATCCCAGGTGAACAGCAAGCTTTACCTCAGACAAAATTTTCAGGCAGATTAAGGCACCGTACATTCTTGTCCTCAAGCGTCACCACAGCAGCTTCTATATTTTATGTCATGATGAGGGAAAGAAATACTTCATTGTGGTCACTATCCCTCCCATCCCAGGGGTTGTCAGAAGAAAGTACAACCAAAGAGCACAGGAGATGCTCAATTAATTGGCTTACAGATTACTGAGCTTCTGTGCTTGAATGTCTGGAACTTGTGGAAACACTGAAAACCCGTGAAAACTGACCTCCCCTAAAACCCTCCCGCTCACACCTCTGACACAAGCCCTACAAACCAGTCATTTGCCAGGCATGGAAAAGCAACACAGTGAAGCTTTTGTTTACCATCAGGAGCTATTGCCAGTTTATCACATTCTCACTGACCTCCTATGCATAAGAAGAAAAAATTCTTTGGTCATGTCCCTTACAGCATATGCAAGAAATCCAGCATAATCATTCTTCCTTGTATTACTGCAATGGGAGAAAAGGGCAATAACATGGTAGGCAGATGTAAAAATGCATCAGGACTGAAGGGAAATGCAAATGGATCATTAAGCCTTACCTCTGCAACTAAGGAGGTATCCATTATTTACTTGAAGGACGGTGTTTCATCGTATTGACAAAGGTCATCTGAATCTGTATGATATTTAGCAGCTTACTGCTTTTCTACAAGTTATGCATCACCACTACTCCCTCTTATTTTGATTTTTTTTTTCCTATCAGCTCAAAAATAATAATCCTGCAACCAAAATTCATCTTTTTCAAATGACAGAATTCAGAGATACAATATTTGTCTGGAGGACCAACAGTCTGACTTGGTAAGGTGTTTTGTTTTGCGGGGTTTTTTAACTGTTCTTAAATATTGAATGTCATTTATGAACAGTATGGACAGACATCTCACCAGCACAAAAATGATAGTTAGCTATCGAAATACAACATGAACTTTGATTCCACAAAACATTTGTGTCATAAATAAAACAAAATTTGAACATGTTTTCAACTACACTCTCAGAGTAACAAATATCACAGATAGAAGTATAAATTTAGCTTTAGACAAGAATACAGACTCTGGTAAATGATAAAATTAGATCAATGTGCATATCGTCTAGGGTACTCAAACCAGAAACCAAATACTGTAATATTGCATTTTTGTCACAAACTACAAAAAACCTTTCATATGGTTAACTTAAAATTGGTATTTTGACTATTTTTAAAAATAGCAAAGCAATGAACATTATTTTAAAAAATGAATCTTGAGTGTTGGACCAATTACCCAGAGCTCATTTCTCACTACAGAAAAAGGGAATTTACCTCTCTCACAAACATGATTGAAATGAATCAAGTACCATGCTATCATCTTGCACCAAAGGATCTATCGATGTATTTCTGTCAAACTGGTATGAGCAAGTTTCCCCTTTCTATGTTCATTAAAGTAAAATAAGATCTTAGTCACCTTGAAAGAACATAGAACACGTTGTGCACTCTCTATTCTTCACAAAAGTCCCAAAACCTGCAGCTATCACTCTCACCAGGCTCATAATATAAGTGCCTAAACATACAATTGATGTGTCCTGAGAAGAATTAAATTCACAAAAAGCTTGCTTTAAGTCATTCAATATCCTTTTATTAGAAATCCCTCGAGTATAACTCTTGCTACTCATGTGCCAGCTCCTATTGTCAGTTTGTATTTTCTCAGCTTGGCTGTTGTCAAGATTTATTGACAATAACATTTTGATACATACTCCATCAAAACACTGTGTAAATACACAGTGTATTAAGTATGTCTTACGATCTTTGATCATACATGCTGTACCATAAACCCTTCCCATACAGACCTCATTAATGGTGCCATTAAACTGATGTGACTCAGAAAGGCTTTTTCTGTGAAAATGGTATCTGTTTGCAGAAATGGGCAGCAATAATTTTTACCAACACCACAGCATCAGGATAGCATCTGGAGACACTACAGATGAAGTGAAGAGCTCTGAACAGAGGAAGGGAACAGCAGCTTTCTTTAATGCCTGCAGCATGGATGCCATAAAAACATTTCAAGATCCTGCTACTGAATTCTGGCAAAGGACTTTACCCTTGAATACTTTTAAAACGGTTTGCACATTGTCTAGGAAAGCCAGTTTTAAGTTACCAAGGAGAAAAAAGCTTGCCGGTTTCAAGCGTTTTAAGTGTTTTGTGGGGTTTTTATTCTTTATTTTTAAACATAAGTTCTCCCCCCAGTATATGCATCGTATCTCAATTTAATTCCAAATTATTAACAGTGGTTTTACACAGCAGAAACCTGAAAGCTGGCTGCACTGTGAAAGCCCCTCCCTATATCTTTATTTTCCAAATTGAAGCAGCAGTAACTTAATTGTCTAGAAAGCATTCATGATTAAAGAACTGTTGTCAGCATTAAGATTTCTCCTTTCCTCTAATACCTTGGATTACTTCTGTGGCATTAGAATTTTGGTATAATACAATGTGTATAGTCATACCTGTTACACAAGATATCATCCAGCAATACAAAAGTAATCTTAGATCACGTAACAATTTACCAGTGATTCCTCAGTGTGAGTAATAGGTTCTTTCTAACGGTTGTCATTTCAGTAAGTAAAAAAAACTAATTTCACCCACACAAGATGTAGTTGGAGGTTCTTCAACTAGTTGTAAACCTGATTGAAAGTGATGTGGAAGACCAGACATCTAACATGTTCAGCCTGTGTTTATAAATAATAACAAACTACTTTCATTGTTGCATAGATTATTTTTAAAGTACTAAGAAAGCCCAAGAGGAAACCTTTCTAAGATGGCTAAAAGGTCACATTTCCTAGTAGAGGAAAGAAACAGTGCCAAATTACAGAAATAACTTTTTTTTTTAATTTAAAATACAGGGTACAGAAGACCTTAAAAACAGTAGCTACTAAAACGTTAAACTTAATGAGTAACTTAAAGATCAAAGGATGGTAACATTCAAATCACAAAGCTCTTCGTGACTTTCATCTCTGCAATAAAGCTGCTATACACTGACTTAAGAGCTATACCAGGTTTTAGTAGCATCCCCTTTACCAACACTCACAACCCAATAAAAAAATCTAGTGGCAGCAACAGACAGGGAAAACAAAAATACAGTTCATTACAGAAGACAGCAGACACAGTCTGATTATTTTTAAACTGCACATTCTTATGCTAATACTTTTTTTGGTGTCAATAGTTTTTAGGTAAAGTGAAAAGGATTAAATTTGATGGAGAAACTGAATTAGTTGGGTGCCATCAAATAATAAACAAACACCATTAAAATCAGTGGGTTTGACATCTCAAGAGTTAAATTAGAGTCAAGAGTATTTGGCAGAATTCAAAGCAGAACTATTCACAGATGAAGTACACCTGGTGAACATGTTTGCCAGTATCAAGCCAAAAGACACTTGGAAACTATCCAGCATTGAGTATTTCCAAATACACAGTGTACTACTGTACAGTCAACAACACTATTTTGATACTAGCAGGATTCTACTTCTGTATTAAAAACAAGTTACACTTTTACAAGTATTACACTAGATTGGCAGCTTCTCCCTTACAGAAAGAAACATTGCATAGGTTCTCTTGATATTTCTATGTCCATGCCCAAGACCACTTAAGTCATGGTACCAGTAGTATTCATATAAGTATGTGTGAATACATACTAGTAGTAGATTTTCACCAGTTCATTTATTTTAATGCCAAGAAGAGACCAATGTGATCACGTTGCATCAAGCTAAGAACCCCTGTGGATAATAACCATGTCAAGCCACTAACTTGTTGAACTTTTACAATATTGGGTTTTAATTTAACAAGGTAAGAAGTATCCATTACAGTTCCTATGTCTTCCAAAGGTTAATTACTCCCACTTAAATTTGCACTGGCATTCTTATTCTGAATGCATCTGGTTTGAGTTCTCAATGACTATATCTCATTATTGTCCCAAATTAAAATACCTTTGACATCAGACATCTTTATTCTGTCTACACACCTCTGGGACATGATCAAATAACCCCTTAACCTCAAACAATTAAAAGAGATTTATGAGAACACATTCAAGAATACAGCACAGATTGTGCAGTTCTTAAATCATGCTTGAAACTGTAAAATATATTTACAACATCTTTTTTCTAGTAATTTTTTTCTCAGTAGCAGCAAACAAAAGTAACACACCTTAACTCTGCTTTTTACTCTCTGCTTTTGGATCCAACATGATATTATCACTGCACTTTTAGTACTATCACACCAGGAACAGATGTTTAACTGATTATGCACCATTATAATTAACTGCTTTTCAGTGACACAATTTTGGAACTCTTTTCTGGAACATGCAAGTGCAAACTACTTTCTTTATTCTGGATACATGACAACATTCTTGGCCATGCTAAAATGAATGCTGATCTATTGAGTCCAGCTCACCAAGTGATCTGTGTTACTCTACAGAGCTGCCCCGGGCTGTAATAATTTCACCCGACTGTCTTCTGAGAACTTCATGTTTTCCATCTGGATTGTGAATAAATATACTGAACAGCAACAAGTCATCAGGAGCAGGTCAGACAGGAATCCTTTTAGCTCACTGTCTTGCCTTTGACAGTGGTCAAGAGAAGATACATGAATATAAAAACTATGATAAGAAGTTCTGCAGCTAGTCTACTTTTTATTTCTTACAAAATTCTAATCAAATAATTCATTGCCTCCTCATTTCTATAATATGGAAAACAGTCACAAATTGTCTCCTATTTATTTTTAACACTCTTTAGAAATTTCCGGGATAAAAGCCCCTCAGCTATTCATCATTCCTCACACGTAAGATTTCCCACAACTCTTTAGATTTTGGCACCTTTCCTTTGTCCAGTTATGCCCTTTTGACATGGAAAAATCAGAACTGTGTCAGAATCAGCATTTAAGATGCAGATGCACCACTGTGGGCTTACACAGTGGGAACAAGATGTTTTGTTCTGTTACACATGTTGGCTACTGCTGAGTTTTCATTTTCACAGGGTGTATCATACCTCCAGAGTGCCTCGTTGAGAGTCAAGTAATGCGTAAATAAAGTTAAGATGTTCCACACATCTTTTTTCACTTAGCATTTATTGATGCTGAATTCAATCTTGATTTTATAGGAATCTTCTTCTTAATCACTTGAACTTACAGAAAATCACAGAAGTGCTGAGGAGGAAAAGACTTGGATAGCTAATGGATTATTAGACATGAATTCATATTTTCACCCCCACCCCTATTCACTATTCTTTTAAACACTGGCAAGTTAACCTTAATAAAACATTACTTGTTCAGTGATCTATATGTCTTTTTCTTCAGAATAACTTCTATTACAATACAATGCAAAAACAGACAAAAAAAAAAAAAAAAAAAACCCACAACTATTTTAACAGAACATTTCCAAGCTCAAAGTGAGCAGACACTTCCCAATAACCATAACCTCACTGGGATACTGGGAAACCCATCAGGATCCCAAAGCAACCTCCACTGCTGCTACAGGATAGCCTTTGACTCTGACTTACTGTCAGCAACAGATACATTCCTCCAGTGCCTGGCAGAACAGATCCGAGTCTGATGACTGGGTAGGATTTGCTCTGTGGAGTCTGTAAATCTTCAAACCACACACAGAGTTTGATACAGGGAGGAAACTATCTGCATTTTAAGCATTTTGCCCTACTGTAAGAAGCACCGATGCAGTCAACAGGGTCTGTCTCTAACCATCTCCTCACTCAGGGTTAATCTAGCAGACATTAGGCACCCGGAATGGTCAAAACTGGCAAAGGCTTTCCTACTCAAGGCTCAAGAAGTGGGCTCTCCCACTGCTCAGTTCCTGGAAGGTGGCTCCCAAAATTTATAGGTTAAAAAAACAAAACCAAACATCCTTTCCCCCCCAAAAAACACACTGAAAAGAAACAGTATTGCAAGGCAGCAGCATGGCACCAAATCAGGAAAAGGGTGAAGAACAAAGTAACAAATAAAAGGTGAAAGGGAAGCATAGCAGCCTGCCCTAAGTCCAGAGACAGGGATGAATCACAGGTTTTGCGGCCAGATATTCAGAAAGGATCAGCCTTATGCTGATCCCACAGAATATAATAGTGAGAGACTATATGAAGAAGGGAGCATTACAGAGAGACTTCCAAACTGGCTAAAAAGTGCAATCAAGTTTAAGATGACATTGTCAATGTTTTTGCCTTTGTTTCCTCCCAAGCAAAAAAATTAGGGCTCACAATGAGGATTTTTCCACTCTAGTTTCTTTTACTCATTTCCTTCCAGTCTCAGTTGAAGAGTGGTAACCCATACCCAGTAAGTATCAAAATCTACTCAACTTGTATTCAGCATGTTATAACTGCGGAATACAGTGAAAGAAAAAAAGCAAAGTTTAACTTAAGCAAAGGGGTACCAACCAGCAGAGGCATGCTGCAGTCTTTCTGAAAAAATACACTGCCAGCCTCAATAATCAATGAAAATTTATTTTTTAACAGCTGAAAAAAAAAATAATTAAAAGGACCAATGACCAGCACTCTGTACCTTTTAAAGCCATTTACCTTCTCCAAAACCTTTTTTCACTGGTATGC
Source organism: Acropternis orthonyx (assembly GCA_035583155.1). NCBI lineage: Eukaryota > Metazoa > Chordata > Aves > Passeriformes > Rhinocryptidae > Acropternis > Acropternis orthonyx. Next base: position 21,524,677 of record JAWWEU010000160.1, read on the forward strand.
TGTTACTGCAATTAAACACATTTCTTTCTTCATCAGACTACCTCCCTCTCTACTTTCCGCAGTGCCAACAACTAAATGAAGCACAAAATATTGGCCTCCACACACAAGGAAAATTGAAGATGCTCTTATTGTTCAGGAATACAGAGGGAAGCAGGAAAATCTATCAATCTGCCACAAGAAAACTAGGCCAACCAATGAGAAAGCTGGCTTCTTACTTTTACTCATATTTCATTAATCCAAAATGTTAAAAGCAGGACTAGAGCTTCTTTTATTTTTCCTAGAAGACCAAAGCATATTACCATGGATTGAGTTAAATGTAATGATTTTTGTTTGTTTGTTTTTAAAAAAAGTTTTATCACTGTTGTTTTCATGAAGTTAAACATAATGTTGAAAACAGAGAAAAGCATACTATTAGTAGTATAAATTAACTGTACCTCTTGAAATGTCATCAGCCCCTTACCTTTCAGCTTACTGAAGGGAAAAGCAGAGAGACAGGTTCCACAGGTTCCCCCACTGAAGACAGAACCTGGTCCATTCTCACAAGTTTGATAACCACATCAGCTCCTACTGAAACAAACTGGCACTCAGAAATAAACAAAAGGGGGATGGTCCCTTGCCAGCACAAAGTTGAGCTCTGTCACTTCTTGCCATGGGATGCTCCAAATGCAGGGAACTGGCATGGGATCTGGAGGAGGGCTGGATCAGGCTGTGGAAAGCCATACCGTTTTGGTAAACTGAATTCACAGGAACTACTACTGAGTTACAACGGAGACTAAAAGACCCCTCTGGGAAACACCACACTGTTACTCTACCCTGGGCACCTGCTTTAAAACCTTTTAATCTGGAGATGTGATAATGGGGTACATCAGGGCTGTGTGGCCTGGTCCAGGACAGCCATGTGTATTTTCACTGACAGTCCAGACTGCAGAAAATCAAAAGCTATGTAACCATAAACATTTATAAAGTTCATTTTTCATATATTTACTTATTCTGAAACAATATTAATAACTGAAAATTCATACAAACCAGAAAAGCAGCAAGTAAAAACAGACGGGAAACCCAGCTGCCCCAGTTCTTCAGACTAAAGCTTCTTCCAAAGCTTTAATAGCTATTCCAATTTCGGAAAGGAAACACCAGCCAACAGAAAAGGCTTATAGAGTAACTAATCATATGGAATGACTGGCTCAACATACAATTCAATACCACCACTTTGACAGAAACTTTCAGAGAAAAAAAAAAACAAACCAACTTGACTTCAGTGCTATTTAATAAATGATTACTTGGGAGATTTTATTTGTTTAAAACAATCACTGTGTTTCAGCTAAAGAAGTACTCCAGAAAGCTAGCATTAAAAAATTATTTGCTCTAATATTTTCCAAACTTGGGCTTGGCATCTAATCCCTCTTCGTTACCAAATAGTTTGGTAACCAAGTATTCCATTTGTAAAGTAGTCATAATAACAATACCAAATAGTTGACCTGACTTCTTCAAAGGTATCTGTAGAAAACAAAAACTCATCAGTATTTCAGTACAGGGAGATTCAGGCAACCAACTCCTTCAGTCTTACTAACAATACATGAAAAAATATGGAGGATATTTTCATTTGAGATAATTTTGTCCAATTAGCAATACTGCTGTATTACTTATTAAAAAACAATATGTCATCCTAGTCAGCAAGTTACTGTTTAACTGTGTAAAACTCTTAGGAAGATCATTTTATGGACCAATTTGCTAATGGACTAGTTATTAAATACAGGCACAAATTAATGAGAACAGTTTCAAAAATAATAGTTTATTAGAAACAGGTTTATGATGATAATCAATAAGCATGAAGTACATTTACAGCAGTAATTTCATTTGCCCTACATGCAGAAGATTATAATTTATTACATTTATTTAGCTCTTATGGTTATTTTTTGCTTCATCAATCTATATTGCTGACTCTTTACATTGTTATTTATAACATGTAATTGTGCAGAAACTGGAGAGAATTATGAATATTACAACAATAAATTACTGTTAATGTGTTTTTCCCCCACATTTTAAGTCTCAGGAATTTCCTTATTCATGTTTTTATTATAGTAAATATTAGTATTAATAAAGTAAATAGAAGGAAAGACAGAAGTGTTAGAAAATTTACTTTCTCTTTTTCTGAAAATCTCATTAGTTTAAACAGAAAAAGAAACAAAGACATCAGAACTAGAATACTTGGCATAACCCCATGAGGACTAGCAAGTAGATAAATATGCCAGGTAACTCTTAATTTAACATGAACAGCAGATGGCATTCATTTAATACACATTAAATTATACATGTTGATAAATATCAAAAACCTATGACTGGCATCAAGTCACATTCTGATGTTCGTAACTTAAATGTTTTCCTCTTCTGCTTTTCCTCGAGTATATTTGGGATCCACAGAAAACAGGTCCTCAAATCCTAATAACTTAATGTAAACCTATCAGCACAGTTGCTAAAGAAAGGAAAAGATTGACAGAAAAGGAAGGGGGGAAAAAAAACCACACACAAACCCACAACCCTAAAGGTGGCTTACTGCTCACACTGGATGAACTTCGTATTATTACTCCCAGCACTCAAGGAAAAAAGTATGAAATTTACCTCCACAAGACTCTTACATGATATAACCCAGGCAAAGAGCAGATTAACTTTCTGAGAGCCTGTTGTTTACCAAACATAGAGGGAAAACTCTCTTTAAAGAAACTACAGACATTATTCTCACATGCACCAGCAGCTTAATAGCTACCTGAATACCTGTTGTCGTAACTCCCATCCTTGACTCCAGTTTCTGAACACCATATAATCCAAATTCCTTTAAAAATCATGGTGTCACAATTTGAAGAGTTACCTGAAGCATAATGTGACCAACTTTTGCTACTCTCCCTCTACACCTTTCTATAGGTGAGATGATCTATGACTCCATCAGGGATTATAGTAAAACAAAAATCTAAGGATGAAAATGTTGGTACAATAAAATTCACAAATACATGCCCAATACAAAAGTCTAATAATGACAACATTCATTAAAGAGGGATGAACACATTTTTTTCTTCCAATGGAAAGCATGTTTTCATTTATGCATTTTGAGTGTGTTTCCTTTCATGCACTGCATATGTAGTATGGATGGAAAGTTGTGTCTTTTACAAAATTAGTACAGATTTGTCAACTGCTACAGCCATAGCTGAGTGCAGTTCACTAACCTAAGACAGAATCATATGATAAACTTACAATGTAAATAATACTATCTAACATCACAAGAGAAATGAATGAACTTGGATTTGCTAACATATTGAAAACTTCAGTTTTCTGGCTCAAGAACTGCACAGAATAATAGCACACATTAAGATTCCACCTTTATCACTATAATTATTTGCATTATATACATTTCATAGTTTTGGAAGGACAGTTGCAATATTGTTTGAATGTTGCCACAAAGGTGTATAGAAAACTGGAAATTAAGCTTTTCCTCTTCCCTTCGAAACACTACACAGTGGTGGGATGGAAAACAACTGTGATCATTGCGGCTGTTTCCTCTGATCATCAGCAACATATCTGGCGGGTCAATATGAAATTACTGCTTGACACAACCACATTCAGACCTCTCTACTCCACTGTCTGCAGTTTTAATGATAAACTCTAAGGAGGCAGAGCTAGAGATTGAAAAGATTTTTCTTGTTTCTAAGTCGTGCAATAGGATCAAATCCATCTGCCTGGCCCCAGTTCCAGGCACTGCTGTACTCCAGAACTTAATTCAGATCTCTCTAAGGACCCATGCTCTCGCTTATTTCAGTTCCACTCAGCAAGCTCAGATGAGAAGAATGAGTCAAGGATCAAAGGTGATGAGGGAAGATGTAATGGAGGGTTTTAGAAAATAGAAGGAACTGGAAAGTCATGCAAGACTAAAGAAATGGTGGAGACCGTGAGCTGAAAGCAGAGCCTGCAGCACACAGCAGTGAAAGTGCAGAGGCTACAGAGAAATGGAGCATACCAGAGGACCAAACACAGAGCTGAGGAGGAGGAAGGCAGGTTTTTCACTTTTTTAGAAATGCATTAGCACTGTGCAATACATGTAAGCGGTGAACAAAAATAAGATGAAGATGAAAAGAAAAAACTGGCAGAAGTATCAATGCAATAAGAATAACAATAGCAATAATAATAATAATAAAGAAAGTGCAGAATTGAAAGGTTCTGGGAATGACAGTGCATGGACAAAGCACAGTGAGCAGTCCATGCAAGACAGAGAGCTAAGCATTTTTCTTAGTAGTGCAGAGTTCCCCTGACAGGACACACAATAACGTATAAAAATTCAGTTGCTTAGGAGTGCTGGTAAACTTGATTCCTCAAAATTAGTAGTAGCTTTTGTTTTTCTTCTCCCTCTCTCTTAAATTGTTGTAGGTTTACTGTTGTGCACATACCTCTAGAGGAGTCTTTCCTAACAGTTCAGTATAGTTCCCATGAAAATTCTGTAAAGTGTAGTCAGCTAATAAAGTTGCTTACAAACAGATTATGATCTCCTTCCACCCTTTTGCTCTCAAAGAAATTGACACCATGCAGACTAATTTGTAATGTAAATATCAAAATTAATCTTGCCAGGGAACTTCTAATATACAATAACGTTGTGTTCAATTCTTCCATTATGTTTTTCTTCAAATTTTCCAGGCCTGATTTGGTTACTACCAGTTTTAACCTTATTTTCCATTTTATAATGCAATTTGTTCTTTTTTCAGATTAGAGGACACATAAAACCTTTACTATCCCAATTAATACTTTTGTCTATAAAACATGCATTCTCTGGGCCAGGGTATCCCTTAACATAAAGGGAAAGATTTTATGAAGAGGCATCATCCAGACCACTATTAGAAGGAAGAAATCACAGTAATTCTTCAATAAACAAGGAGAATCATAAATGTTCATAATTTGGAGGCCTTGACTTACCAGGTTACTTGAAAATCATCACACCTCAATAATACAGAAAATCCATTAAACTTCATTGTGTGTTGTACAAAGCCTCCAGCAGATATGCTGAAAATACAAGCCAGTGCCTTTACACTTTCATGAGTTTTGATGAATAGCCATTTCAGAAAACAGCCACTCATCAAAGGAAAGCTTAAAATACAAGCTTAAAAGAATTTGCTTACTTATCCATAGCTATCAGCAAATCCAGATTCTATATGATCTGGGAATAAATCTCAGGTTTTTGCAAAGATTTATAGGTCTATGAGCATAAATCCATGAACTGCTGTGTGCTTGTGTTATTGGCAGAACAAACTGCTGTTCCGATAAGACGATATCCAACTAAGTAAAGAAAAGCAACTGTCAACAACTCCGCAAGACTATAATAGAAATTGCAAAAGCAGATCTTTCATGACTAACCATACCTACAGAATACTTCCAAATCAGTCCCAGGCATGAAAACACAGTTGGAACTGATTTTAAGAGAAGGCTGAAGAATGGCATGTTCCCACAAAAATAAGAACAAAGCCTAAACTGTGTTCCCTGTATTACGTAAGTGTCAAAGTAGATGGAAAAAAATAAGTTAGTATTACAAATAATACAGGTTTTAGCCAAATTATAGTTGAGAAGTCTAGAACTAGACAGCAAACTTGTGATTGATCGAAGTTAATCACAGTTGACTGGAGAAGCATATTCTCAACCTTTTCATGTTTTGTACACTTTTATTGCTGTGACGGTTTGAACACTATCAGAAACATGGAAAAGGGAGGACGTTTAGAATTAATAGGCATTTTTTTCCTTCAAAAATCTAAGTCAAATGTCATAAATAGGAATTCTTGAAAACAAACATCAGTATTACTGAGCAGTGAAAACCAAGCTGGCACCAAGCTCTGACTCTCAGATATGTGTGACCAAAGTGGAAGCTGCAGATAAGTGAATGTGTTTCCTACTGGTTGTTGGAGCAGAAGCTCTGCCTTGGTAAAGATACTCTGTCCTTTAACTTCCACATTTATGCCAGCTCTGCATTGTAAAACCAAAGCAAAAGACAGAAGTGAGGAAAGTAGAGATGGATTATCTGGAACATGGTTGAATCCACCAACTGCAAAATTTATGATGACAGAAGGTCTCAAATAGAGAGAAACATCGTACAAAAACAGAGTTTACTTTGGCTATTTCTGCCCAGAAAGCTTCTGGGTCTGTGTTAATGGCAAAGGATTAAATGAGCTTCCAGAATCACAGGGGTTAATACAACCCTGTTGTTGTAAAGCATCAAACATTTAAATAATATTGGTGATTTTAAACCTCTGAAGACCAGGAAAAAGGAGAATGTATATAAAACATTAAACCTTTGGAGCTTTATTTTAATAACATTTTTCAGACTCTTTCCATCCAGACCTTTCCCCTTCACCTCTCTCCCCACCACTCCATAAACTCACCTAATATCTTACTATGCTTTCAGGACATTTAGAAAGGGACAAGGAAAGAAAGACGTGCTTTGAGAAACTGTTTCAAAATGCCTCCAAAAAAAAAAAAAAGAAAAAGAAGAAAGGTGTATTTTCAAATCTTTAAAGAACAATCTATTTTAAGGACTGACAGTACTTTGGTCCCAAGGGGCATCAACTCACGCAGCTCCATATAAAGCACCTCACTGCAAGAGATGAAAATACATACACTTTAGAAACAAATTTCTGTTGCACGTACCTTTTGATAAGCAAAATTAAATCAATTTTATTAATATTAGGTCAGTTTACAAAACAAAGCAAAAAAAAAAAAAAGAAGAAGACAAGAAAGCCAACAACATATACTGAATCTCTTCCTGTTTCAGGGAAACAAGGTCAGTAGCTAGTCAACTGACAAATTATATCATATAAAACCCCAGCTTCCTTTAGGACTTCTCAATAGGTACCAGATTATATAGACTTCTATGATAAATCCTCCCTTCCCACATACATTATTCTCCTCCTGGCTATCCTCACCAGTTTTTTTTTTAACCTCTGGAGTGAAACTAAGTGTAAGATCACACTACTGCAAATTTCCTAGTATGTGACAAAAAAAGGACATGATTTCTACATTAAATTATCAAATTAATGAACTGTTCAATACTGTGAAATAATTTTATCTGTTTCCAGATATTCTCATCCCATTCTCTTATGCAAACTGCTCTCCTCAAAAAAAAGTTACACTGAAGACGCAAAAGCAGCAGGATATATGGCACTGTTTTAACTTATGACATTTACAGTTTAATAATAATAAAGAGAGAAAGAAATTTCAGCATGACTCATATAACCTTAGAAAGTTGTGTATATGGCAACTATTAAAGGAGCATTTCCTGTATTTTGGACACATTATTTGCTATGAGAGTTCTGTTTTCTTTAGCAGGACTTTTTCACGCTCCTCTTGGTTACAATTTCCAATAATGCCAATGCATCAGCTTCATCCAAAAAAGTCATCATCTGGAAGTGGTCATAGTACCAATAGTGCCTGGCATTTACAAGTGGAGAAGACAATTCAGGTGCAGATATTTCCTCATCAGAAATAATGAAGCAAAATACAGTATTTTCAGTTATGGTCACTCCAGATGAATATATAACATGAAATATCAAAGAAGATTAGACTAATATTTGAAGACTTCATCTCTAGCACCTTTCTCTTCTCTTTATTTTGCTCTCCTCAACCATCTGTCCCAGACCTTCCAGGTCTTTGGGGTATTTTATGTAGGTTTCCTTTACATTAGGAATTTCTTTCTCAAACTGTTTTTTCTTGTTGGTTTTTTTTTACTTGAGTTTCAGAGAAAGCATGTATAAATATGTATACACACATAAATAATGGAGCAGGAAACCTGTTTCTTATTCTTTTTTTTCTGCCACTTTGAGTGAACACAGTAAGCTAAGCAAGGTGAAAATATCTGTGAAAACCTTTATAACAAGAATCAGCCTACTTTCTTTAATAACATTGTTATTTGCAAATTAGCAATGCTGTGTTAGGTGACACATTAATAAAGAAAAATACATGAGTTTTAAGATGTTGGAAATAAAACTACTGAATAATATTTTTTGTTCAGTCTTTCTTCAAGTCTTGCTTTGTTTGCTTTGGCTAGCTTAAACGCCAAGCTCTTTGGAACATAAAGAACATTTTTGTGATCTATTTTTACAACAAGAGACTTATATCAAATAAACCGTATTGATATACCCTAAACTGAATACAGGAGCATAAACGACAACACTAGACAGGAAACAAATACAGTAATATAGAAACTTTGAATAAATTCCAGTAGACATGATATAAATGAATGTGACATAAAAGTAATTTTGGAACAGAGAAAAGTGTGGCAATGCTGGTTTCAGAAGACTACTTAATGTTTGTGAAGTGCTTTGAGGATGAATACCCCTCCATACGTATTATGGCTATGGATTACCACTGGAGTCATGTAGCCTCACTGTGAAATTGAGAATCTGTGGAATTTGAGACAACCTCCAATTTAAAGTCAGAAGAAAGGCATAGATATAAAAAGTATTAAGAATCCTATTTGATAGAGAATAGCTATAAGCCATACACTACCATAAGTTTTCTTCATTTCTATGATGACAGTTAAAACAGATTTCCATAGGTGTATCTGTGGGCAAAATTTGAAAAAATATCAACCTTCAGTATAAATGTTGGACTTTCTTTTGAATGGAGAAAAAAAATAGTGGTGCTATTATCAGAAACTGATGACATTTATAATTTCAAAGTATATTCTGCCCAGTGATATGAAGACATGAATTGGACTGAGAACTTCCAAGTATGAAAGGATAAAGTTTTTAACACCACTTGACAGGAAAAAATAAAGCATACAAAGTAATGTACCAATATACTGTCCAGTTTACATGGAACAACTCAGTAGATAATCTAATCTGCTAATTCCTGCAACTTCAAACTGTAGAATTTTCACACTGAAAAAAGGAGCAACACAATTTTGCCACATAGCCCAAATTTGAGCAACTCAGTCAAAAGTTTAACAACTAACATTTCCGCCAGCATAGAAAAGAAAGAAGATTGCAAAAAATCTTATTTCCTAGAGTTACATTTTAACAACCCAAACACTGTTGAAAAAATAAAGTAAAATATTAATTCAACAGAGGAATTCCTAAGTATTCAGCCATAAAATCTAAAATGAGAAAACTACATTATCCTGAAGTGGTATGACTTGTTGGGTCCACACTTCCACCCCTACCAAGAGGGAAGTGGTGAGAGCAGATCCCATAAAATAGTGATTCAACAGCTGTATTCTTCATGGGAAGAAAAAAAAAAAAAAGACTAATTCCCTTTCTCCACCCCTGTCCCACTATACAAGGCACAGAAATACGTGTTGCAAATCCATAAGGACTAGAATACCTTTTAACAAGATACAAGAAAATACTGTGTAAAGCTACAACAAAGTTTTTTTTCTTTTGATCCATATCAATCCAGTTTCCAAAGCAGTAAAAGATTAAATAAAGATAGTGAAAGAGAGTCCAGAACAAAGGGGGGGGGGGGGGGGGCTTGCTTGTTTTGGGGTTTAATATAAAATAAAGAGAAGGGAATAGTTGCTTTATCAGTTTATATTTTGCTTTTATTTCTAGTGTGATTGTTTATCGTTGGGAGCATTCAGACAGTACTGAATAGCTCTAGTGTTCATATGATTTCAAAGAAACTCTCCAGACTTCCCCACCTCACAAGCTGGGAATAATTGGTCCAAACCTGCCTAGAATAAGCATTTCTTCAGTGACTTCAGGCTAGTTTTTAGTCACTGTGTGTGACTGCATCAGAAGTATTTTTAGTAGCAATAGTTTCAGTACATATATACCATAAAGAGCCTAAATTGTCAAACTCTCCCAAGGTCCCAAACTCAGCCAAGGTCCATGGTCACTTAGGTGAAAAAAGCATTAAACTAACAAATTACAACTTCTAGATTGGCAGGGAAGTAACATTCCTGAGCCCGTAAATGAAATGTTACATATGCACAGCCTCACCTCTTAATGGCTTATGAGATAGAGCAGAGGTAATTCCTCTTTCATCTTTACAGAACAGTTAACAGAGTTTGGTTTCAATCTTGCTTTCTAAAAGAACACAGCACTAGGGAACCAGCATCCCTATATAATAAATAAATATTTCAGAAGACTAAATAATCTGCCCCAAACCTCTCAAACTGTTCATTACATTGTTTCATTACAGTGTTACTGCATCTGACTATACATTCTTTTATTCATCTTTGTATTTTTTAATTGTTAAAGCAATCCAAAAGGTTATGTTCCATATGTTAAAGCTCTCTTTCTCTCTGTGGGCCCATAAGCCTGAATGGGAGCAAGCAGCACCTACCACAATATTCTCTTTTGCCCACATCTCCCAGGCAGCTACAAAAACAAATCTAAGAGTGCTAATATTTGAGCTCTTTATCATTATTTTCTGCAGCTGGCCAAATCTCACAGGTGTAAACTCATCAAAACCAGTTTCTCCTGGAAAATCTTTGACACATTCAATTAAATTGTCACCTGTATGTTCCAGCTACTGAAAACTACTATGTTTCTAACACAGATTTTAAACCTTTTTCCTTTTTACCTTCAATATTTAGCCTTAGTTACTGAAAAGAAAACAAACAAAAAAAACCCCAAACAACAAAATGAGAGACTGTAAGAGGAAAGAGATAAGTTTAGGTAATACAGCCAGCTCTCAGGTCAATGGCTATTTGTGATTAAGTTTTTAAAAAACTAACACAGTACCTTTCTAAGGAGTTTTGATTAAGCAAAATGCATGTGTTTAGGGTGATAGTATCAAGTTTGCTACTGATGTCTTAAATCATAAAGTGAGCAAATCCTCCCACCTACCACTTCAAACACACCACCTCCCTCTTTTCTCACTTCTGTTTCCAATTCAACTTCTTTTCACTACAGTATATACATACTTCTGCTGATCTTATGGTCGGCTAGGTTCATTGACTGGTGCTTACCTCAGTAAAACTTGCTTAAAAACCTAAATAAGACTCTGTAAATCAATGTTTAAGAGCAAAAATCTCTGCAGACATGCCGAGTGTGAAAGTTTCTACAGATCTTTAATGAAGAGGAAAAAATAACTCCTGCCTGCCCAAGATGTCGACATTTTATAATTTTGGTGAGTCCAAGACCTAATGACATAGCCAGTTATATAAACTATAGAAGTAGCAGCAAATTTATCACTTAGGTCAAAACTTACATTGATAAGTAATTTAATAATTTTACTCTAAACCAGCCTATTAGCAGGAAGTGTAATTATTGCATCTTGTATATAAACAAAAGTTTCCCAAATGAATATTCAGCACACAGCTAATCAGCATCAAGCCACTCAACAGTTATAGCTAAAACTGAACTGGAGCATATACAGCACAGCTGTACATTTACAAGCACAAGCTCCCCAGATGTTATAAATTACTATCTTTACCAGTTGCCTCCCAAAAGTGTTGACTTAAAGAAAATGCAGTGAACAGTGGAGATGTTCACAGCAGGAATTGTCAACAGAACCAAATTCAACAGTAAAAGGTCTGTTGATATGTGTATGATCTAAAGGGTAAATGTCACAGAGCTATTACTGCTTGGGTGCATTAGAGGGACATTGCTTTCAGCTGTACTTGATGATACAGTTACAGAAAGTTCTATTACCTTATTACAATAAATACCATTTATTCAAGTTCAGCTATGTGCAACAGGCAACAAAACATCATAAGCTATTTCCTAACTGAAAAAAAAAAAAAAAAAGGGGGGGGGGGGGGGGGGACCACCCCCCCCCCCCCCCCCCCCCCCCCCCCCCCCCCCCCCCCCCCCCCCCCCCAACACCAAACCGTGAGTCATTTTAAAGTACCAGACACCTCAGAATGATATTGGAGATTTGATAGCTTCAAACGGTTTTACATAAATTTATGTTTGAAAAGGAGACATCAAATTCCAAACTTTATTTAGAGGAGACAAGAAAGAAGGGGAAAAACAGTTAATGACACAGTTCAGCATTACCGATACCATTTATTTATTGCCCGGACAGTTTGAGCCCGTCCCGTTGCCGCCGGAAAGGTGCACCAGAGAGCTCCATCAGTTCTGCTACCACTGACATTTCCCAAACCACCGCACGCAGCAGCATGCAATTTACACCAGGGAAAGCCCAGCTTCCCCAGCTCGACCCGAACGCCAGCAGGAGTTTCCAAACTGAGAGCAACAGAAAAGAATAAAGAAAAAGAAGAAGAAGAAGAAGAAAAAGAAGAAAACAAAAGAAAAAAACAACCCCAAACTCTCACAGACTTTTTAATAGCAAGGTCAGGGCTGCAGTCTGTGATGTGCACGGAGCGGTCCTGTCCGCTCCGGAGCGGCGGGCACGGCACGGCCCCGCCTCGGGGTGCCCCGGAGCCCCGCGCCTGCCCCGCTCCCCTCTCCGGCGGGGCACCCCCGCCCCGCGCCAGGTGCGCTGCCCCGCACAGGGGCCGTACTCACAGGGACACGGTGCGGTTGGGCAGCACGGCGGGCTGCAAAGTTTCCACCAAGTCGCCTCCGCTGCAGACCACTTTGATGCGGAGGGCCGGGCGGCCGGGCCCCTTGGCGCGCTCGGCGGCGCAGAGGCAGCGGTCCACGATGAGGTCGGGGCAGTTCCTGCTGCCCCCGCACAGCCCCAGCGCGGCGGCCAGCAGGCAGAGGCGGGGGCACAGCCCGCGCATGCTGAGCCAGCGAGCGACCCGCCGGCTGCCGCGCCGCGCATGGCACGCGCCCCTCCGCGCCGCTCCGCGGGCCCCTCCACGCCCCCTGCGCCCACCCCGCCCCGCCTCTCTCGCTGCGGCCGCTCCGCTCCCAGGGACCCCCTCCCCTTTCCTCCTCCTCCCTTCTCCGAGGAGCCGCCGCTCCTTTCCTGCCGCAGCCCGTGCCGTGCAGCGGCGGCGCTGGGCGGACCCCGCGGCGCGCAGCGGGGCTCCCCCCTCACCGCCCGTCGGCGCTCACCGGGCGCGCCCCCCTGCCCGGGAGTCCCGCAGCCGCCGCCCCCGGGAGCGCCCTGCCCGCCGCTACCTGCTCCGCGGTGCTGCCAGCCCGCCAGGGGGGTCCGCGAACCGGGAGCAGAACCGGACAGATGCGCCAAGGACGCGCTGCAGCCCAAAGCGGCACGACCGGCCCGGGGCACAGGGCAGAAAATCGGGAGCTGAAAAAATGTTGTGGGGGCGGGAATCTAGTTTTGGAAATAGACACCTTTGCTACCGCGCTTCAGAAACCTGTGTGCCAAGTGCTGTTTGCACCTATGGCGGTGGGGAAAAAAAGCTTCAGGGCATGGGCAAAAGTCAGAGTAGACTAAGAGTCAGGACAGTCCAGCCACTGCCACCGGTGAGGGTCCATGCAGTTAGCTGACATCGGACACCTCAGATAATGCTGTGGGCATGACCTAAATCAAAGGTTTGATCAGTAGTCAAAGACTGACTTCAGCATCCAGGTCAGTGAGCACATGTCTTTGCCACTGTCATTTATGGCACTCTGTGCCTTTGGAGCATTCTCAGGAGTAGTTTGTGGTATGACTAAGTAACTCCTAGGGTAGGTTTTCACATCAACTGCAAGCTACTCTATTTTTTTTCTGAAAGTGGAAAAAAATTCCAATTTGTAACAGCAACTTCCGTTTTTAATGGCCTTTTACTGAAAGGGCTGTGCAGGTTCCTTGCCTTCTCTTCCTCAGTGGAGACTCGCAGTGCACGTTTTCATTGCAGGATCTAGGCCAAAGTTAGTAATAGTCCGCCATAACTACAAAGCTATTTTAAGAAATTACTTGGATTTTATAAAACAATATTGTATTATAGTCCCTTAGGGAAGATTTGTCGTGCACATTTATGATGCCTGTTATCACTGTGTTCTTATACCTAATGGAGCCTTTAGGCACTATGTTATTAATAAGTGATAGAAGGGGTAGTGCCCTTCTGAAATTCAAGGTTAATAGGAGCTTTCTCAGGAACAATCTTATTCTGTACAGTTGTTGATTTAAAGAATCATAAATATTACAACCTCTGCTCTTTTATTTTTAAAGGCAACGTTGTGTAAGGCTTACTGGCAGGCAGAAAAATGGACTGTGTTTCATGAGACCACTCAACATTGGTTGCATGGTGTTCTTTATCATAAAGAAACCCTATGTCATACTTAAATTTGCAAATGCTTTCTTAGCTTTGAAAAATTCTGCCTCATCCATACTGTTTTTGAAACTGCTAATGAAGGATATGCCTTTATTGAGATGTAGCATAGATTTCATTCAGTGTTAACCTTGCTGAGAAGGAATGGAATTTTTCAGTCAAACTCAGCCCTCAAACATATGCTAGTAGAATTTTAATAGTTTTTCTTAACTCACTGATACTGCAAGTTTTTTTTAAAATATTGGTTTATTAAGGAACAAGAAGGTTTACAGCCATAATGAAGCCACCTATCAAATTCTATAGCCAAGGTAGAAAAGCAGTTATTCAAAACATTACAGGCAAATAATGAGAGTAAACTCCCCTCCACTTCCCAATGAATTTGATCCTTTTTTTTTTTTTGCCTCATTATAAATAAAAACATAGGAAGCTCAGCTATCTTCTCTTTTCTTCACTGTCATTTACAAACAGGAAGAAAGTCAAATTTTGATGATGATTTAAAAGCACAGATGATGGTTCCTGCCCTGAGATCTCACAGTCTAAACAGGTCCAACTGAAAAAAGGACGTGAGCACCTACAGAGCTCAGTGCTGCTTCAGTTGTCACAAGCCCAGCTATCTTCTCTTTTCTTCACTGTCATTTACAAACAGGAAGAAAGTCAAATTTTGATGATGATTTAAAAGCACAGATGATGGTTCCTGCCCTGAGATCTCACAGTCTAAACAGGTCCAACTGAAAAAAGGACGTGAGCACCTACAGAGCTCAGTGCTGCTTCAGTTGTCACCAGCCCAGCACAGCAGAACATTTGATGCTGTCAGTAACTAGTCATTTTCCCATACTTCGGAAGATACAACTTCAACCCACTCGTGATATACAAACAACTAAATTTCCCATGTCTCTGAAAGACTGTATAATCCCAGACTCCCATGTAAAATGGGAAGAAAAAAAAGTTGTGGCATTTTGAATTGAAAAGCAGCCAACATTGCACTGTGTTGGTTTCCAAAACTGCCAGTCTTTTAGTTGAACTGTGTGCCTACACCTTGGGTGCCTTTGGACACTTTACACAACAGATTAGCGTATGATGGGTCCTGAACTCCTCATCTGGGTTTTGGTGTGTGCAAACAGAACTACGAGTTTATTGTGTACGTTGAAGCTGAAGATACTTGGAGAATTCAAGTGTCTGTGCTGTTAAATAGAACCGAGTGAGGGGTTTTTAATTCATAGTTGACCTTGGACACTTAATTTCTCTTAAATCTTTCTAAATCTAGCCCAAGGTTACTGCACATGTGTATTAAAAGGGACACGCTTTAGGATATCTCTCCTTACAGTTTTCTCTCTTTAGTCAGCAACCAGAATGTGATATGTGATGATCTGCTTTTTCACATAAAGCCAAACAGATCTTAAGAAACACTGAAAGAGTCCTAGAATGCCAAATCACTTCCTGGCCAACAGAAGCAAGACCAGAAATTCACTTGAAACATGAAATATTTTCTAATTTTAATATTTATTTACAGTTAAATTCTTGCTTCAGTTATTTGATTAAATAATTGAATTGAGGGATAAATTTTCTCAGATCAAGGAAGTAAGGAAATTATTAGATATGACTGTTTTCTTTGTATTTCTATTTCCAAGCATCAAAAGTCTAAAAGATTTTTAGTAGGTCTGTCTATGTATGCAGTACTTGAGAGGGAAATTCTATCCTGTGGCTGAATGTGTAAGCGTTAAAAAGGGATGTAAATTAGGAAGGATATTAAAAGGGTATTAGACTGAATTAATATGAACAATATAAAAAGGAATCACAGGTTAGAGATACAGGTAATTCATTGAACTACTGCTTCACATTTCATTTGGATCACGTTCCCAAACACTAAACAGCAGCAGCACCTGCTTAGGATCACAGGACATTACACAGCAATTAAGTACAAGAATGTGTTATACAGTAATATGAAATATGGAGAAGTAGAATGTAAATAAGTGAATTTGAATTTTGCCAGGATTTCAAAATAGCATGTTAGTATTGGAACAGAGCCATGGAAACTTTAATAACCACAAACAGGTTTTGGTCATGGCTTTTGTTTTATTTTTTATCCAAAAGTTGGCACTCTATCAGCCTTCTGATTCCTTGAGCATTGACTCTTTACTGACAGTAGTAAAACAATGAATCATTTAGCTCATTTCCTCCAGCACCTCAATCTCCCAATGCTTGTATCCCATCATGACTGTACCTCATGCTACTCATCACATCAGTGTAGCACCGTGTTATGTCTGTAAGCCTTTGCAATGCAGTGACTAAAAAAAAACAAGCCTAGAAATTATTTGGCCTAGAAAAATAATAGGTAAAGTAGCTCAGAGAAAAACAAGCCAGAGCAGGCTTCCACTGGGACACTTGGACTTCTATAAAAAGACCCTATTTGAAAGGTGATAGAAGAAAAAAAGCAGAAGGGATAAAATATGCAGTACAACATTCATGTAGAAAGGGCTCCAGAATTTTTATCTTCACAGATAGGGAACTAATACATCATTATTAGAGGTGGGATAGTCCTGGTCCGTAAAGAGCTCATATATGACACTGGTGATATCAAAACACAGATAATAAAACAGTAAAAGCAAAGTTATTCAGAATTGCTACCAATCACTAGGATAATTGGATAAAACAGTGCAGAAACAGACTCTCGGCAAGATGATCCTGAAGTTACTTAACAGACTGAGTAATCTTTTAAGGAAATGCGGAAACTGAGTCATTCAGGACTGGAGTAATCAGAGCAGGGAATCATGTACCGGGGGAACAATGCTGTGTTAGAAAGAACTGACAAAACAGGATTTCCATTTCTGCTATTCTGCATCAGCACAATGAGAAACACCTCTGTATTGTTTTTATGTTAAAAAATTATAATGTAAAAACCTTCAAATATCATTGCATTGCTTTCCTTCTGCTTATGTTTTTGCATCGTATTGACATTTATGTATAGTGTCTGGAATCAAGATTTTGGAACCTGGTTCAAATCAAGAGTTTGAACATTTTGGTCCTTGCAGGGCAACAGGTTTCCAAAAAGTAGCATTGAACTTTTCATTGAAATAAGGAGGTCCCTGAAGTTAGAGACCTCTTAAAAAAAATGTGCCTTTATTTGCTCTGTAGCAGAGACAACATAAAATTCTGTGAGAAACTGAGAATATTGCTCTGAAATTGTACACAAATAATAATAAGATATCAGTGGGGAGTGGAATAATCATCACAAAACTATCAACAGGGAAATAAATAATATTTGAAGGAAAAAATCCTAGTGTTTGCTATTTCTCAATGCTGAGCCAAGTTTTCCTCCAATGAATACTTCAGAGTTATTGCCAAATAATACAAAGTCCCCTCCCCCCAATAAAACTCATACCTATATGGGAGTATACGTCAGTGTAAATTTCTGATGACCACCAAATACAGCTCCAACTGTTGCCAAGTCCCTCAGCTGCCTCAGAGAACAGATTGAAATTGTTTAGGAATGCTATTAATGGCATGTATATTTCAACATTCTAGCCTTCATCTCTTTGTGCTGTTTTATTTACTTGTACAGTAGCAGAATAACAACACTTTTGCATCTTCAGCCAAAGGAAAAGCAGCTTTTTCATAACTTTGTGCCTTCTGAGGTCTCACAAAGGGTAAGGTTCAGACTGCAAAACTGCACTGAAAATCGAACCGCTGTCCTGCAGAAGTCAGAGCAGAAAGTACAGAGGGCATGGCAGCTGCCTTCTGTCCCACAGGCCCAAGCATCTATTCCTGCAGGAACGCAAGGCTTTCAGGAGAGCCAACCATCTTTCTCACACACATGGTTCTGAAATACACTGGGATACATATTTTTGGATGTTGATGTACACATGCCAGTGTTTCTCAGTGTTTTTCATTCCTAAGACACATGAGAATTCTGATGGATTTACCAGCATGCCTTATATCAGAAAAAAGGGAGAGAAAAACACAGAAAAACCTAGCATCCTAAAAATAAAGTATTTTTCAGGTAGAGAGATATTTCAAGTTTTATTTTCCTGTCATAGAAAAATAATTTTTCTCTCTCTGTCATCTCCCTGCACTATGAAAGTCAAGTGAGTCTTCTCCACACCTTCCTGAATTATGCAGGTCTCTTAATACCCTCCTTTGTGCTTTTAGAGGTGGCAGGTTAATTGCTCTCTTCATTGCAGAACAGACAAAATAGTAAGTGGATATTCTAAGGCCAGGAAGACAACAAGGGTCAGCTATAAACAGCAAAAGCAACATTTATTTGTGCCTATGGCAGACAGGTTGGAACTAGCTGATCTTTAAGGTCCCTTCCAACCCTAGCCATTCTATGATTCTGTAATTCTGTTATTTTATTAATGGGCTTTAAACACACTCTATAGTAGTCATTAATGGAGTTTAGGGTTGTAGCATGGTCAGATAATTCCAGAATTATTTCTGTCCAGTGGAAGCTCTAGACATGGCAGTCCAAGCATCAAATTAAAACAGCTTCAAAAGTATGTTTGGTTTTTCAGGGCTTGTCCAGTGACATTTTTACTCATTGCGCAGAAGTGGATTCCCCTTTAGTTCTTGGCCATACTTGCTGCAAAGAACTGTTTTTTCTTTTGCTCTTAGAATGTTTTCCCTTGCTGCATATCTATCCCCTCTTCTTTTTTTGCTCTGAAAAAAAAAAAGTCTAGCTGCCATCTACTCTTCAGCTACTCATGAGATAATTGAAGACAGCATTAAGACCCTCCCTTTGCCTCCTCTTCTGTGGATAGAACAAACCCTGCTCTCTCCTTTAAGTGTCAGGTGCTCGAACCCCTCAGCAATCTCAATGATGCTCCAATGAGGTAAAACCAGTTTATCAATGTATAGTTCTGTATGACTGTACCATCTTGTGACAATATATGGATGGTGCAAAATAAAAGCAGTTATTGCTCTATTATTTCCCTTCTTAATCAACTTAATAGCAAGGATATTCAGCAAGCCGATGGATTACTTGCTATCATTCATGCAGTGAATCAAAGTTACATATTAACCTAACCTGTATTTCACTGCTGGCAAGTTTATTCCTTTGTAGCCCAGGGGAAAAAAAAAAAAAGAGAAATAGAAAGGAAAAATTTATGCTATGAAAGACTAATTAAAATAAGAATCTCATTATACAATAGAAGCTTAAGATACAAAAATGTTGCATTGACTGTTACATTTTGTCCCTATCACTCACTTATGTGGAATCCGATGAGAATGCCAACAGTAGTTGGATAGAGAAGATTCCATGAATAGCTAGTGATTCAAATTACTTACTAACTTGTATTTAAATGGTCAATTGAAAACACAGGGAAAACAAATTACAAAGACTAAATGGGAACTTTTGTATATACATGATTAGGTATTTAAAAAATAAACTATACTGTGGCTTGAACCAATTTTGTAGAGGATTCAAGTGAAGTCATATTTTGTGATCAAGGTAGAAAGTCCATTGGTAGCAGTCCTAACATGAAGAGCCAACAAATCCAATTACCGCTAACAGCTGTGCAACAGTTCTACTAATATCAAAAATCCTTCAGTCCAACTAAATTCTAACACACTTTCATCTTTTTCCTAAATTCTTTCTGTCATCTCATTTTTCTGTCCCTGTTGTCTTACAAGCAGAAAGTCCCATCTATTATTTTCTGTCTCCATATTCCCATTTTCATTTCACTTCCCAGTTCAACCCACTTGAAATTGTGTTAGTCACCATTACCTATTATTTCTTTTAAATTCCCTTGGAGAGCTCATGTCTTCCTCTAACTTAAATGTCTTTTAGAAACTGACCTTTTCTTCTGTGAGGTAGATGCCTTCTTCCCTCTGTTTCCAGTGTCTTTTAGATTTATCAGTAATTCTGCAGTTTGCTTTTATACTTTCCATGCATTCTTAGTTGCCATTCTGTTTTTTAAGAGGCATTGTGTCCTTTTATGTCATTTGTCTTGGTACTCTTAGAAGGAAAAACCTTCAGTGTTAAGTCAAAGTGCTGCATAACTACAGTACTGTATACAGCAACGGCAAATGTCAATAAAGAAAACTTAAAAGTAGAATTACAGTAAAGGAAAATAAAAATCATTCCTATTTGCAAATCTTAATTGCTGTTAAGCATAGCAGACATTATTCACAAAACCCTTATCACTTTTAAAGAGCCCCATCTACTTCTTAATCTCCACTGTGTCAGGACTAGATGGTGAGAATGTAGCTGTTACCTTAAAACTCAGAAATGCTAATCCCAAAAAGCCTATTGTGACAACAATTTTTTAAAAATCCTTCTAAAGCTGTTATTCTTTATTCTCTTCTTACAATATGTAGTGCTTTCCCACTCTGTTTCCTAACCTTCTCTCTTAATATGCAAGCACAATTGGAATAGTGAATCACACTCCAGAATCACAGCAATTGGTATGTATGTGGTGTTAATTGAGTCAGGAGACATTCCTTACCAGATGGATATGGATTTTTGTGAATGCATAATGGCCCTTTAAGAAGCTTAATAGAAAAGTATGAAACCTTTTACAAACAACATTCCAAAGCAGGACTGCCAAAAGCAAGTGCACATAAATAGCTCTGATAATTGGAGCTGTATTGCTGCACCCATCCCTGCAACAGAGCAGGGCTGCTGACCATGCACAATGGTTGGGTTAGCCATCTGGTCTGGGCTGATCCTTCAGTTGCCCTCATTTTCTACCAAATACCAGACATTTAGGTTCATCCTCTTTGCCAGGGCTTCAGCATTTGTTACTCACTGAACACAGCTTCCCACTTGGCACATGAGAGAGGATTTTTAGATCCTGCACTTGCTACAGAAGCAGCAACAGGCTGGTCAAAGACCTGGGCCCACTGTGCTGTGAATGTTTTGCAGAGGCATGGTAAATCCTGTCCCCAAATAAAAATAAAAAAAAAGGTGTGTGTTGGTGGGGGGAGGGGTGGGTGGTGGCAGGGTGGGAAGCTGACATGGAATCCAGCAGAACAGAGGTAACTCAAGGAACAGGACACGTTCTGATTCTGAGTTGTAATGGCAGTTTTGATGAGACTCCAGCAAAGACCCTTCTACAAAATACTATTTGTTATCTGTTTTCTTTATCTACATTTTCAAAAACATGTGTATGGCATATGTTTCTCATCGTTGATTATGACCTTTGTTTATTTATAGTTTTAAAACCTCTGACTACTGCCAGACATTATTAAAAATAAACATTTTTAATTGTTTTCATGTTTTATCCTCCCCTCCCCTTTCCACCCAAGTCTGACAGGATGAAACATTGTTTTTACTTGGGATATAGCTACTTCTGCTGCAAGAAGAAAGAGGACTAGAAGGAAGTTGTATACTTATCAGAATAGTTTTATATTCAACAGTCTGGAAACAAAGCAAATGTGACCTCCCAGCTCTCTTTAAGATAAATCTCCCCATTCCCAGGCTCTACCTTCAGCTGAGGGTACAAAAATGAGTACTGAATTGCTCTTTTGCCTTTAGCCCAGACAAAGTTAGCTCTTTCTTCCCAGCAACACAGTCTCAGTATGAAAACCTGTCTTCATTTCCCTTACAAATGAATAGCCAAACTGTACAGTGCAAGGTGGGATTTTGTTTTCACAGGCATATAAAAAGCCTTCTGCATCCAAAATCAATTGTTTTATCAACTTTAAGTTTTTGTGTTTGTTTGCTTTTTGCTGTTTTGTTTTGTTTTGTGGGGTTTTTTGCATATGTTTAAGAGCTTGATTACAGATCTAGGGCAAAGGCATATGAAATATCAGAGAAAAGTTAAACCACAGCTTTGTGCAGCCTTTCTGATCAGCTGGCTTTTGTGTTCCATTACACAAATCAGTCTTTTCTGTAAACCTGATTCTGGGGTACAAAGCCATGTTCAGGGAACTGAGAAGCCTTCTTGGCACCATGAATTCTACTGCAGAAGTTCATCACTCCAATAGCATTGCAGATGGTGAAGCAGTACAGCCTTGATGAAAAGAGGCTATTAAAATACATATTTTCTGGAAACGCTGCATACAAGTGGGCATAAAAAATATTCTCAGCCCTTAGCATAAAATAATGATGAGTGTATGTGTCTGTCTGGGGCGCTGGAGCTATTCAAAGAGGTGGTGGCTAGAAGTTTTTGTATTCTTCCTGACATGCTGGGGGAGCAGGTAGAAAACAGGGAGAGAACAGTTAAAGACAGAGTGATTACGTGTTCTTTCTTTGCCCAGTTTTTGTTTTGTTTGGTCTGTGAACACAAACTCCTCATGAATATATAATTTATTTCCTTGTTCTTTTTTCTTCTGTGTTAGATCCCTTCATGCAAGAGGCTGCAAGTGAAATCTCTGATCTCTCTCTAACTGTCTTCAGCTGGATCTTGATGACAGAAGTGAAATCAACCTTCCCTGCAGATAGAAAAGGCAAAGTCCATAGCCTAAATTAGTGGTCCATGATTTACAAGTGTGTTCCACCATCCTTTCTCAACAAGTGGCATTGTACCACCTGCTGCCTGACCAAAGTACCACCGTGAGCCTTATTCCCTCCAGAGACAGCACTTATGCTGTGTTGTTGGACCCAGATTTGTCTTTGCTGACTAAAAAGGTACAATCATGCCTCAACAGGAAGAATGATGGTAAATCTGACTGCAGATATTTCCAGCCTGTGGTAACATCAGTGCCACTGTACTTCGGAACTGCTGCTATGTTGAGGTAACAGAAAAGCTCTGAATTTCCAGAGAAAATCAGGCACATCCATCTGCTGATGCTACTGCTCACACTTCCTGTCTCAAATGCACTGAATGGATGTTCTGGATCACATGCAGCTGGTGAACCAGCAGGGCTCAATGCAGCCTCCTCATTCCCTGTTTACAGATGAGTAAAACTCTGCTTTCATCTCCTGACTATACCATCATTTCAAAGTAATGATTTACAATCCCAATTCATAATCCAGAATTACTACTGGGTATTTAAATCACCAAGGCAAATAAAATATTTCAAAGTTATGGGATAATTTAAATTAGTGACAGTATTTCCAGTGAACTCACATAACCGGCTTTCACCCACTAAATCTTGCCAAAATAGCAGAACACTTATTAGTAATCAGAGACTTCACTAATTCCCTGACAGCCTGGCCTTCTGAATAGGAAAAGCTCTTAAGAGTTTCCTGAATTATGTCCTAAATAGAAATAAAATATAGATAACCATTCATAAAAAATAGATATCCAACTTTGATATGGATTTTTGGTAATGGAAATCTACTGCAGTCATTACTAAAATCAACTTAAAGATTGGTTACTGCCATTTCTATATAATCTGCACCTTGTCTGTATGAGAATTTGCTTAGCTCATAACTGCAGAAATATTTGTTAGCGATTGGAAAAAAATATCTTTAGCCTAAAGATAATGATAAAGTAAGTGATTTAACTACTTGCATTTTTGTATTAAATTTTACATCCTCTTCTCATTCTTGCAGTTCCTGTCTGAGCATTCCAATATTTTCCTGTAGGAATCGGGAACCTGATATTCAGACAACTACACAAAAGCTGATACTGTTCTTCCTTGAAACCACACATTTCTGGTAACCTTGATGCAGACTTATAGCAAACTGGCTTGAGAGATTAAGAAGATGTTACAGAAATAAATCTTGCCAAAAAGAAAAAAAAAAAAAACAAAACCACACCAGAAAAGCCCCTGAAAGCTTAAACCAAAATTAAACTATTATAAAGGTACTTCATTGTGCTTTACTGAACAAGGTAGGCAAATGCTATTTCAGCTCATTCTATCAAGACAAAAATTGCATTACATTAAATATGATATACTCTAGAAGATTTACCTAGTGGAAGAGGAAAGAAAGAGGTCTAAAGTTGTTCAATTATAAAATAAGATTTTTCTTATAAACCAAAATCTGATATTCCTGTGATACTTTCCTTGAAGTTAGAATTATATAACTGAAGTAAATAATTAGACACCTAGACCCTGTGTGTGGTGGGGAGGGACCTAATATTTGTCAGAAGCCTCAGAAAGTACATTGGATATATAATACTTCAATTCTCATTAGTTGCAAATAAATCAAGGTAGTTACGAACAGCTCTGACTCTTCTTGTAAACAACCTAGAAGTTACACATACTGATTTTTAGAGGCAGGGTAAAAGTTCTTCCACTTTATTTATAGAGGTGGAGAGAGACAAGGATATCCTTTGGACTACTGCAGCTCAAAACTCAGAGAGTTTCCTGCTTCCAACTGTGTCACTAGGAAACAGGAAAAGCAAAAAAGAATATTTACCAAAAAAAATATTCCTCTAGTTTGTATATATTATATCAAACTGCTATTGCTACTGGCCATGAGAAAAAAAGCTTAACATCTAGTCTTTCTTGACTTCAAGCTATTTATTATCATAGATTTACACTTCTGAAATCATAGTTAACAGCAGAGTTCCTCTGTGTTCAGGGCACATTTATAGGCTAGGAATAGCTATTGCCAGAGGAAATAAGCAAGAGGGTCAGGGGACAAGCAAATTAAAAACAAACCCAAAATAACCCAAGGATGTACTGCTTTGGTAAATATAAACTTATTTTCAATGTTGTTCTTGTAAAAAGAATGTCTATATTGGATCAATAACAATGTATTTATTGAAACTTACAGGAGTCCAGGAGGTATTTATTTTCATGTGGAAACACAGCCCTGAAATCTGTGAAAGTGACAAGGAGACTTAATAATGCATTCCCCACCCCCCAATGTGTGTTAATCCTGATTAATCCCAATTTTAATGATATTTTACAGCCTGAATTTTTAAGTTGTTACCACAACACACAGAAAATCCTTAGCACAGCTGCCAAATCTATCTAATCCTTCATTCCCCTTAAAGTAAAACAAAATAGTGGTAGTATTCAATGTTTTCTTCTACTTCAGAAAAAGAATCTCCTAACTATCTTTTTCTGAAGATGCACAATTATATTAAGGGTAAGTAGGAGGGTCACCCACTTGCTTGTTTTTCAGCATAAGCCATGCAAATGGTATCAGATAGTTTTCAGAAACCATTTCATTATGTCATTCCAAAAGGTACCAACAGTATAAGTGCACCTGGGTATAGTTGAAGTTCATCCATACACAGAAGGGAAAACAAGTACGAACCTGCAGTTTTCTTAAACAAAACAAAAAAAACCCAAACAAATGCAAACCCCGCACAAAAAAACCCCAACAACAACAAACCACAAACATCACAACACGCAACCTATCAAAAAAAAAACCCACCTCACTTCCACTCCAAAAATAAATAAAATAAAATAAAAGTTAATATTATCGTTTGCAGGATGTCAGGTGTCAGCAAAAAATAAGTTTAAAAGAAATTTGCCTAGCTGAGTCCTGATCTGGAAGCTTCATAGAAAGTTTGAAACAATCATTATACAGAAACATGTCAGTCAGAGAGCAGCTTTCTTCTATTTTCAATTTCAGAGTCATTGTACTGCAGGAGTGTCTCATAAGCTCGTCTCACTTGGAACTGCTGGACCAAGATTGAGTCACAATTTTACAGCTTTTCTGCAGTCTTTAGTTTGTTCTCTGCCGAGGTCTAATTTTCACATTTCAAATGGGTGTTCAAAGGCATGTTACTGCTGTCAATATTTGGACCAAATTGCATGCAAAGGGTTGATTCTCCTGTCTAGGCTTTCAGTGTGGTGCAGTAAAGTATGCTCTAAAATAAGTCAAGTGATCCAAACTTCTTTGAACGGACTAAGTAAACAGTACTTCCTTATCGTGCCATGATAGATAGAAAACAGTTTTGTTTGACATTTATAATTATTGGATACCTAAATAAACTAATGGTTGGCTCTGAATACAGATCATGAATCAAATATTGTCATAGGGGATAAAACTGTTAGATGGCTGTATGGCTAAGTTCTGCTACAGTAACTGTTGACCTTAAAAACACATGCATTTTTTGATAATCTCTTCATCCACTGTCCATTTCCCCCCTCAGTCTAAGTACTTCTATGTTTTGGAGAATGGTTTAAACATTAGGAATGTGTTTTGAAGCCAATTTTCTTGGGTTTATTTTCATAGCAAAAAAAAAAAAAAAAAAGTCTACCACTTTTAAAGGGTACAACTTCAATGTATTATTTCTCCTCTTGTACCATGGGCATTCTCACGAAGTACTGGAAATCAAGACAGTGGTGATTTTGCTGATATACCACTAGCCTGAAATGTACTAAACTACAGAGCAGAGAAATGTCTTCAAAGAGTGTGAGGTTGAAAAGCAGGGTCTGCACTGGAAAAGGCAGGATGGCCCTAGTTGGGTCCCCCGTGCTTCAGCAGAGTTGTGCTGAAATGCAGAGAGTACAACACCACCAGGTTGTTCTCCTGGGGGTTTTTTCAGCCTATTTCCCAACATGAATCAAAACATCCAGCATATCTAAGAATTTTCTTTAAGTCTACCAAGAAAGTTTCAGAATTTAATACACTTTAGCAGAAGGTCATAGGTGTATATCCCCACACCACCTAGGAATGGATTAAAGAGTAAAGTTTAAAATTAATCCAGCCATCAATTTAAAAGGAAGTGAAATAAAATGGAAGGAATACATTTTAAAACTTGCCTATATTGCTGAATTAGTTACAATAGCAAGGCTAAAATCATCAAGGTATTAAGCATTACTTCTTTTCATGTTTGCTGTGATTGTTTGGAGGAAAGGTCCTTAGGAAAAATAAAGGCTTTTTTTTCCCTTTAATCTACATAACATGAACAATCAGTTTTTACGTTAGCTCACATGATTTGAATAAAATTTGGGTTTATGTGATTTTGAAATAGGGGCCTTGTGTACAACAGATGTATACCAAACACCCTTGCAATCAGTATAGCAGAGGCTTTGCTGTCAAGTATCAAAATTCTGCAGGCTGGTTATGCAAGTTGTAAACTCCTGTTCATAAGAATTTCTAAGATTTCATAAGATTACCCAGGAATTAACTTAGAGGGGCCCAGACAGCCCTAGCACATTTAAGATTCAGGCAGCAATTTTGTCCCAAGGCAGCCTGGTGTTCTCCTGGTTACCAGAAATTTCTTTTAGAGAACAGAAGAAACAAGTCTACACTGTGAAAGCCAGAGAAGCAAATGGAAGTGAATGCTTACAGGGCCCTCAATGGGAATTAAAATAAATGGTCCTTGTCATTTCACTTACAACAAGGACTTAGAGTCTGGAAGTAAATCAGCAAGAAAAGCTTGTCCTTTTCCTATCTTTTTACTTATTTGATCCTTCTCACCAAAATGAATGATTTCTGAGTATCTAAATTGGTCTGAAGAAAGAAAATATTTATAAGGCATGGGGGGTTTATAATAAAATGAGATTACTACATATTTAAACATATAAATCACAAATGCACTGCAATTGCAACACACATGGTCTCCCATACTAATATCCAGAGACTTCATCAGTACTGTACCAGGTAGGATAAGAGATATTTTTGCTGTCCCTGTCCCATTTACTTACTAGTGCAAACAACATTAGGCAACTTATCCTTGTTTTACTCTGCTGGTAAGTAGCTTCAGAAGTCCACTAGCTACACAGAAATCATAGTTTTAGAATAGATTACATTAATAACAGTTATTTTGGAGGATCCAGTTTTTCCACTTTTTTTTTTTATAGAGTAACCTTTAAAAGAAACTCAAATCAAGATTATTCCTAAACACCAGCAAGACCAAAATCTAGCCATTGTGATTTCAGCTCACATTACCCTTCCCTATTATACCTACTAGCACTAGGCTTGAGTTGTGCAGGATATGAAAAGAGAAAGCTTTGTGGTACTGGCTAAAAGTAGTTTACTGTTAGTGTAAGGAAATAAATTTTATTCCAAAAGAAATACAGGACTGCTGTTCAGCTCAAGTTCGTTCAGTTGCAGAATCATTGGGAAATCCAAAATGGTCAGATTAAGCTGTCTTCTCCAAATTGTCCCCTACTTTCCGTATCACCCAGAGGATGTATATGGAATTGTGTCAGACCAGTCTTCATTTTCCAGGCCAGATTATCAACGCTAACACCCGAAATATCATAAATGTGGAAATCATAACATTCTGTAAGTACACCATCTTCAGATATTCTGCTTTAGGACATTGTGATGAAATTACTTCTCCAAGAAACAATTGGTCAATTTAGATGTGTGAAGTCCCACACCAAAGCCTTCTTGGAATAGGTTAAGGGACTTGTTAAAGAAATGTAGGAAGAAGGATATAATTGCTTTGATTTGTTAATTCTTTGCAGAAATTACTTTGGGGGACACACACTCAGATGTTTTACAGTTGAATGTGTTAAAACACCACAACAAGAGCTGCAATCTATCCCTGGCTTATAACAAACCTTGGCCACAGAGCCTTCCATATCTGTTATTAATTCTCTTACAGATTGCATTCCTATTAAGTGCTTTGCAATTTACTAGCAAAAATATATAAAATAGTTAATTCTGTTACACAGTTTGTGATTTTAATGCTAATCCTTCTTCCAGTTTTCATGTCAATGTTTTCACTGATCTCAGCAGAAGCCAGATCAAGGCTTCTGCTAACACTTTTGGAAAGCTAAGGATTTTTCTGACACCCTGGCTTCCAGCAGAGCTGAGATAGGCCAGATCAATATTTGTCAAAGGGGTTTTTTTGCAGAAGGTGTATGATTGAGGCTAATGGATGGGGTGGTGGTGGGGTTGGAATTATTTTGTTTGATTCCTTTTTAAGCACAATGCTCTTTTGCTCTAGAAAATTCACAGTTTTATTTCTATCAATCCAGTGTCAACCACCTACAGGGGTAACAACTACTTAAACTACTCTCCTTTAGCATTCTGAAAACCACTACTTTATGTATTATCTGCCAACTAACCCAAACTTCTTTTCAGGTGTATCAAGTGATTTCAGAAGCAGGTAGTGACACTTTATTTTAGCTATTTGACTTTCTCAGGCTTTATTCTATCATTTAGTAATTGGTTGCAAGACTTGCACAAACTACAACTTGTCCTATACTGCAAAAAAAAAGCCAATACATTGCTGAATTTTGGTCCAGTGTTTGCATTAAAGTCCAATGAAAATTCTAGCTCAAGGATGTCTGCTTGGAGCCACCGCTTTGCTTCTGTGGTATAGTACACTTGGTCCATTTTGCTTCCCAGTGACAAAAACTGCAACTGTCCAAGAAATAAAGCCTGCTTATAAATTAGTTTCATTTTGCATTGGTTAAGCAGTAGAAGAACAATACTTAAAGATGCAGTTGTAAAACGCCTGAAAATTCAGTTTAGACAGGAATTAAAAAGATTATTGGTACTGTGTGACTCCTAGAATGTGCATATATCTGCTAGCATTCATAGGTAGCACTACAGAAGCTGCTAAAGCCCATTGAAATGTCAGTAACAGTGGATTTGAAAACAAAGACACAGGTGGGAAATTCAGAGTGGGGAAGAGAAATCATTCAAATATTCAAGCTACTCTCTGCTCATTCCAGTAGCTCTCCTTGTTCATGATCCATGGATCTTTAAAATGCCTTGGTTAAATATCCTCAAATTTATTTAAAAAAAAAAAAAAGAGTTGTCAGCTGGCCACAGACCACACATTCCAGAACTGAAGTAGAAAGGAATGTGAATGGGTGGGTGGGGGAAAGGAAGGAAATCAGATTTAGTATTGAAAACAAGACTAAACTGAGAAGTCACTGATGTGCAATCAAGCAGTTGCAGTGTGCAAGATTATTTTTGTTCACAGTACCTCATGTTCAGAAAAATAAGTGGTGAATAGCAATTTACTCTTTTACTTCACAGGTTTTATTTTAACTTCATCACTATAACATCATTTATGAGATATTAAAGACAGGAAGTAAATTCAGGTAAGCTGCAGGCCATCTACAGGTCAAAAATTTGGTTAATATTTCTTTTTTCAGAATGAAGTAATATCTCAGGAGATACTGACAGATGAATTCACTTAATCAAAGGCTAAGCAAGTATAGACTCCCAAAGGCAATGAGACTCATAAAAGATTATGAAATAAATGACTCAGTTTGAAGATGGAGACCAAAGGTTTGAGCTACTTCCAACATAAAACTATTTCAGGGATTTTTGCTTTTGGGGTTAGATTAACAATAAGTGTGTCAGAAAAGTGAGTGTGTCTGACAGAGCTATAGTTGATATTACCTACCTTGGCCTTGGGAAAAGAGAGATAGAAGAAGGTAGTGAGGAAGACAAGAGTGTTAGTAACCTTTTAGTCTGAGCAGTACTTAGTCTAGAAATTTATTCTCTATTAATTCTGAAAGTAACTTGTTCATAGAACTACTTCTTTGCTTTTTACCACTGCTTCTCAGAGTCTAAATCAGGTTTTTCTCTATTCCTGGAAGGATCTCAGTGGCAGGACCCCAACTGGACTCTAGCAGTCAGTGAAGCCCAAAATATCTAGAAGGGTCTCCAATCAGCAACACAGACAAAGAAATGGAGGCAGGAAATAGACAAATTAGTAGCACATATTGCTACCAGCACTGTCAGGTTATTTACTTGAATGACAAAAGAAGGAATTGGACTTATCAGAAGAAACACTGTATTTTCTTTTGTGCCAAAGACCTTAACATGCTTGAAAATATTTTCTGCCTGTCATTTTTTTTCAAAGACTTCAGAGATTAAATTGCTGCTGTTTATTCAACATCTCTGTTGGTTCACCTGGTTCTGAGATTCATACCAGAGTAGGACACATCACACTGTATTGGAGGTTATTGCACACTTCATTATGAGAATTAAAATGGGGCAGAGTGAGACATCCTATAAGAGGGGAGTGTGGTTAAACTACTTTTAGGAGGAAGATGTGAAAGTGTCTTTGGTGAAGTGAGAGGGCAGGATTGTACTCTGTCCCCAAAGGAGGAAAGCTCTGAGGTGGTGAATGCTGCTGATGATCAGGAGTCAGCTCTTTCATGGACATACTTCTCCCTGCTAGTCAGCTGGCCAAGATGTTCTTCCAAGAGGCCAACCCTTTGATCTGGTTAAAGAATGGCCATTGATCGGATCAGCACTAGTTGTATAAACTGAACTCTTATTTTAGGAGTGGGGATAATAACCTAAGATTCCTTCACTGACTTAACAGCAGGTCCCTTTAGGGAGGACAGCCACCCCTTTGCATCCCTGGGACAGGAGCTCTGAGAAAAGGCTGGTCCTAAGTAACTGCTCTGCATCTGACCTTTCTGTATCACACACTTCCTCATCATTCTTTGTGGACCCCGCTTCATAAACCTTTATAATACTGACAGCATTTTATTAGCACTTTTAAATGCATCAGAAATACCACAGTTAATGGAAGGGGGAATTATTGATTATTTTTTGCTGGCGTTGTTCCCTTTTGAGAGGAAAAAAGTCATTAAAAAGGTTTGAATTTGGAACGGGTCTATGTGAGCGTCACCACATTCATAATTTTAAATTTCAAAATACTTTTGCATCTCACTTCCCTCAAATCTATGAAACAAATATTTCAGCAAAAAGTTTCTAGATGAGCCAAAATTTCCATAATTTTGTAAAAAGTAAACAAAAAAAAAACTCAAAAAAACCAAAAAGAACATAAGGATTTGCCTTATTTAACTCTTCGTGGAATACTAGAAAATGTTTCACAGACTGTTTTTCCCCTCCTGGAATTTCTGTCAAACTTCTTCCCGCTAAATCAAATCCATTGAATCAAATTCTATGTTTAATTGACTATTATGATATTCAAACCTATAAGTAACTTACATCCTGTGAAAAGAAAAAAAGTGAATCAAACATCAGGCATACAGATCTCAGAGGTTATACTCTCAGGTTGCAGGCACAACAGGAAGAGTGCTTTTCTACTTCTATATATTTCTTATCAAATTTAGAATAAATATTTTAATACAAGATAATAGGAAGTTAGTAACATCAAGATATAACGATAGGAAACAAAATTATACTGAGGCAACAGAGGAAGTGTTTTACTCAAGAAAATATTTTGGTTTGCTACTATTTCCTGTATGTTGTCCTACTGTTTTCCTTAAAGATTATTCAGAAAGTTTATTTTAATATTCCCTCTAAAAGTCTAGTAAAATTGGGAATTTTTAGTCATTCATTTTCTCATACTAATAGAATTTATAACAAGACTGTCAAATAATAGAACAGACAGTCCTTCTGTCATTGTGTCCATCACTTCTGTACAGTCAAAACTGGTAACCCAAATAAATGAAAATCTATGATGAAACAGACTAAAGGAGGAAAAAGCAGGAAATAAACTTTCAGTCTGAGTTGTGTAATTCTCTGTTGCCATTACTCAGCATACTATCAATAACCCAAGACTTTCCTTCAGTCTGGTTCTTTAATAAAAGCTCCCTTCCCTGTCCCTAAATCAAACTTCAGCCTACTGCACCTGAGATTAATCTCCTAAAATAAGAAACACATCCTCTCTATGGCACAAAATGTAGCAGGCTCATGAAACTATGTAGGAATTAAGTTAAAGATGTTACTGTTAACAGCAGAGAAGCATTAGGCTTCACAGACTATAGGGAAATAGTTATTTAAACCCTATTTTTATTCCAAGGGTGCAGAGCTATGGTTGTGTGATAACCTGCCAGCATGGGTATGGTTTTGTACTTTTTTATGGGATGCATCTATGCTCCATATTCACCTGCAGGTTATTCTTTTTTAAAGTCATCTTGCCCTTTGTTTAGGTGCTTTTAGTTTCTATCATAGTTCTAACATATTTAATTGGCCTAATATGTTTTGAAGATTAAATGCTTCTAACTGGATCTATAAATCCAGGAAGTAAGTTAATATAAACACAAAACATGCTATATAATATATTGTAAAAGCAAATAAGGTATTATGTTTAAGCAGATAAAACTTCTGAATTTCTAAAATTGTTCCCTAAGCAAAAGCTTTAAGGAGGCAACACAAGATAACTAAGAAATCCTATGACAGATTTTGCATTGAAAGGAGAAACAAACACCACCTGTCCAGCTGTGTCTTATTATCTAATTGTCCAATTTTATTGTATGGTCCATGGGCCCAGTAGATCTTAACACATTAATATCATTAATAATTATTTGATGCCTGCAGTCTTCCTTTCACCTGCATCACTTTGTACATCCCCCCTCTTGTTATTGAAACCAGTCAGCTTCCCATGTGGACTGAAGGAATTCAAGGCAGAGAATTTTCAAAGTAATCTAAGGGATTTAATTTCAATAACCAATATGCATCTAAATCCCCCAGAGTGCTTCGAATAGTCTCAGCTCAAAATCCAAACATGCTAAATCTCAGGTGAATCAATTAATTACATAGGTCTGTTTGCTTTAAAAAGGGGTATTCAGTTTATTACAAACAAATACCTTCCCAAGCTTTTCCCCCTAGGATTCTTTTTCATTTTAATTTTGATCCTGGGTCTCTGTGAATCAGATATTCAAAAGTTTCTAGAACACTAAACTTCATATAAGTTTAAATGGCAACTGTGATTCCCTACAATGGTTACTAAAACTGTGTGGAATTACTTCTAGTTTCAATATCATCCATTTTGTTCAGTTCTCTACAATTCATACTAAAGATAAGGTTAAAAGACAGCATTGTAGTTTCAGCTGTCATCTTAGCTACGATCATTTCTCCTGCTCAAGAAAAGTAAGCAAATGCCAGCATTTCCTCTCCAAAGTGAATGTAACTGCCATGGAGATTACTGTGCAGTACACTGCATATCTCTTTTGCAATCTGTACATTAAAGCAAAATGTAGAAACTGTTACATAAAGATTTTCCAGTAGTGGCTGAATGCATATTAGATGCTGCTAAATGTCAGTTGGCAATATAACATGCATTCTACTGCACGAGCAATCACTGAAGGCAATGCCTTTCACCATCAATCTAAAAATGGTTACGGTGATAAGATAAAGCTAATACTTACACGTGTAGGTCTGGATACTGCAATCCCTTTTATTTACATGGGGAAACAAATGGTCTCAGTGTGTGTGTATATTTCAGAAAAGCCAGGAGGAATTTCTCTTCCAGTCCTTACAATGAGACTGGGTTTATTCACATTAAGAAATGACCACACATAGAAGTTAAATCATGTTTATTTTTAATTCAGTAAAAAAGGAACTACTTGTCTTTCAGAATGCACATACGTTTTGCGTGTTCTGATTGCAGACACAGGCTGGAGTAGATTAGCTATCTAGGGACTATGGAAAATGAAATATCCTTTAAAGTGTGTATTAAGTACCACAGAGAGCATGTAATTGTAATGACTCACAGCTATTGCCAATGATAACTCCACAGTGCCATTAGATGAAGAGAAAAAAAGTGGACACTGTTACAGCTTATCTCAAGAAGATGAGCATGCATATGTTCAGATTGCTGTTATTATTACCATAACTATCACCATAGGGCTGAGAAGGCATAACCATTTTGTGCTAATCATTGTACAAAACACACACAAAAATCTTTAACAAATGTACAACAATCTTAAGTAGAGGAAAACATCAAGCAAAAAAATTAAAGGCAACGAAGCAGAAAGATATAAAGTACAAGGATGACAGACAGCTCAGCACCACAAGGTGGTTGTTTCAGGACACCACCAGCATAATTATTTTCAAGTACCTATTTTTTTAAGACAAGAGACAAGCAGCAAAGGACTTGTCACCTCCAGTACTTTATGGTAGAAATGGAAAAGTGTTCACCTCTCGTGAAACCTCCACTGGAACTTGTGAAAGGTTCCTGACATCAATGTTTAAGATTATCCTAAGGATAATCAAGGGGGAAAGATCCCATTTCATGAGAACAGATTGAAAGATCTAGATCCTTGTTTGTTTTGCCTAATAAAATGTGGGGAGTAGTATTGATGTGATAAATATATCACGGGTAAATACTAGAAGAGAGGGGAAAGTTTTACAATACTAGACACTGTTGGTATAGAAATAAATAGCTGCAGTGTTGATGGGCAGTCTCTAGTCATGAATGAAGAAAAATTCAGGAACAGCTTCCCAAAAGAAGGTTAGATGAAGCCTGAACTAATTCTTTTTAAGATTGCACTCAATCCATTTTATATAACATAACTTCCATAGCAGCTTTAGTTGCCTATATATAATAAGACAAAGCACCTTCCCTTCACTTTTTGTGGTTTGTACATTGACCCAAATTTCAGTCAGCTGAGCTTGGGCGAAATGAAGTCCCTACTCTCTTCTTTATATAGAGAGTTTTATCATCATAGGAACCTAGGAAAATTATATTGTAATTAGACACAAACAGGCATCAGCCACTAAAATCAGTGCAGATCCTTGGAAAGTAAATATCTGCTTACATAGATTAAAATGTCATTCAGGATTACAGATTACAGTCTCCAACATGTTTATAGAGAAAAAAAAAGCTTACAATATGTCCTGCACTTCCATGGAATTAGTGAGGTTAATGTTAGGCTTCCACAGACAGTAATTCATCATTTTTCCTCATGAATGAATGGGTTGTATATGATTAATGAAGCTTACAGATGACCTGCAATCCATGTTACATAACACAAGGTCTGGTACATTCCCAGTGATTGGCAAAATCAATCATTTAACTTGTGCTTCATTACTGCTAATAGTTTTATAGCCACCTTAAATAATTATGAAGTGGTAAGGGACAACTTTTCAGCTTAAGATAATGGTTTAATAATTTAAGAACAAATATTTACCCTTGCCCTCCTAGTAGGAAAGTTTATAATTTAGTCCATTTATTTGTGTGCTTTCTCTGCCATGTAATTTTTACACCACAACTTTTACACTTTCTCCTAACTTTCTAGGAGCCCATAAAGAATGACATTTCAGGAAATAAACTGCATACCTTTATTGTGGAAAGTTTATTTTAAGCAAATTTGGGGGGGAGGGGGGGGGGGGGGGCAG